>AP028921.1:0-1200000 GCA_036186465.1 Nesidiocoris tenuis
ATTGCTCCTAACCAGCCCTAACCAGCCCTAACCAGCCCTAACCAGCCCTAACCAGCCCTAACCAGCCCTAACCAGCCCTAACCAGCCCTAACCAGCCCTAACCAGCCCTAACCAGCCCTAACCAGCCCTAACCAGCCCTAACCAGCCCTAACCAGCCCTAACCAGCCCTAACCAGCCCTAACCAGCCCTAACCAGCCCTAACCAGCCCTAACCAGCCCTAACCAGCCCTAACCAGCCCTAACCAGCCCTAACCAGCCCTAACCAGCCCAAACCAGCCCTAACCAGCCCTAACCAGCCCTAACCAGCCCTAACCAGCCCTAACCAGCCCTAACCAGCCCTAACCAGCCCTAACCAGCCCTAACCTGCCATGCGCCGTTTCTTCGAGGTTGTATCTAGGCCATTTTTGGCCCTTCACAACCTGTCCTCATATCTCGTGCGTCCTGGTACCTCCAATTGTCTTCAACGGCCTCTTCTTCAACTGCATAGCAGGTTACCCAGCCTCCGCGGTTTTTAGCCATGATTTTAAATCATGCCCGGGCTGGACCTCGTGGCGGTCACCGCTTTTACGGGGCTCTTTCTATTATGGAGGCTGGGAAAGGTTTGCCAAGCGTTGGCATCCCTCTTGGAGGATTTCAGCGCGTTCTCGTGCTCGTGCTCATCCTGCGAACCATTTTGAAACACTCACAACCACATAGGTCACACACAAAATATCACAGTTATCACAGCCATTATTTAAGTATTGCCCTCATAAATATATCGCAGATAAATATCACAGATCAGCAGTTGCCAGCCACCTCTACCTTATGCCAACGCAGCAAGACCCGGCCCTTCGCCTCGGATCTTGTGCCAGCGCTTTGCAAATATGCTGAATTTCTCGTAGGCGTCCTTCGTGCTGAGCATCACGTTCAAGCCGGCGTCGTAAGTCCTCGTTCCGAAGCACTGCTCGCGCACGACGCGGAAGGTTCTGCAGCGGCGGATCACATGCTCTGCAGTCTCATCATGTCTGCCGCATGGGCACTCTGGCGAGTCGCGCCTCCTGAAGAAGTGCAGCTTGGAATTAAAGTTTCCATGGCCAACGAGTAACTGCGTTTCCGTATATCCTGGCTTGAGCCACGAATATGATTGCCGGTCCCGTACATTTGGCAAGTACTCGTAGGTGAGTCTGCCCGTCGTCCCCTGCTGCCAGCGCTCCTGCCACACCTCGAACACCCAATCCTGGATAGCTGCGATCTTGTCCTTCGATGCCTCAACTGCTGCTGTCCTAGCCGCCAATTCAGGTCTTACGGTGGCCAACACTCTTTCCGGCCACTTGATGGCACAATATGCCACCCTGGCATCCAAAACCAGATCAAGAGGTGACGTTCCTGCCACCACTTGCAGAGCTGCCGTCGCTGCGGTCCGGTACGCCTTTGTCAGAGGTATCAAAGCCATCCGCTGAATCGTCTGTACTTTTTCTCTTGCTTTTTTAGATGGCTTATTCCACCACGTTGCAGCTGCATAAATGACGGTCGGCAGGAACACCGTGTCATAGTATCGGGCTGCACGGCTGAATTCAAGTCCCCACGAGGCGCCACGTACACCCTTCAGCAGGCCAACTGCGCTGCATGCTTTGTTACGCAGCATGTCCAGATGCTGGTCCAGGACGCCATTTCTATGGAACATGACGCCCAGGTACTTGGCACAAAGGCCAGCTCTCACCCGAGCGTCTCCAACAGGGAACATCGTCGTCTCCCGTACCTCTTTCTTTCCTCTGACCACAAGGGCCTGCGTTTTGTTAGAGGCCACCGACAAACGAGCTCGTTGGCACCAATCGACCACCAAACGGCTACACGCTGCAGCCTCCCGGACAAGTCCATCCTGGGTGTCCGCCTCAACAATGACGGCCAAATCATCAACGTAGGCAACCCCGGTGACGCCTCCAGACTCGAGCACCTTCAGAAGATCGGCAAACAGCAGATTCCATAATGCCGCTCCCAAAACGGATCCCTGCGGGCATCCTCTGGTGACAGCAGCATCCACCTTGCCTTGCTTAAACCACAGCTGGGCTCCACGATTCCTGAAGTAGTCGACAAGGAGTCGGTACACGTTCGACGGAGGGCTCAATTCCCTTATTCTGAGGAGCATTAATGGCCACCACACCCCATTGAAGGCGCCGGCGATATCATAGAAAATGATCATGACATTTTTCTTTGTCCCTCTCTTTGCAGCGCTCATCAGCGTTGTGATGGCGTCTTCGGTGGTCTTCCCCTTGACACATCCGAACTGATTAGGGTGAAAGGCGTCAACCAGTCGCGGCTCGATCCGGTTCAGGATCATCCTCTCAAGGATCTTTCCCAAAACACTTAGGAGGCTGATGGGCCTATAACTTCCGGGATCCGAAGGATCTCTGTCGCCGGACTTCAGCAGAGCCTTAATCGACGCCAGTTTCCACCGCTCAGGAAAAACGCCCTTGCTCAGTGCATGGTTGTAAATGGCCAACAGCTCCTCCCAAAAAACTTCCGGAGCCTCTTTCATCATGGCCATATCAATTCCGTCTGGTCCTGGCGCCTTAAAGCGACTGAACGATTTCACGGCCCTCTTCAACTCGTCCATTGTCCACGGAACGTCCGGATCGGTAGTCAGTGCTGTCTCGACAAGGCGTCTCATCCCGCTGTCTTCCTCGCTGTCGAGTGTCTCATCGTCGCTCGGAAAAACGGTTGACAAGTACCGCACGCCAGCCTCCTCCCAAGTGCTTGCTCGCCGTCCTCCGTCCAATCTTAGTGCCCCAATCGTGGCGTCCGGCCCAACCTTGGCACGTAGCACCCGGTAGGGCATTGCCCAGGGGTCTTGAGTGAGCTCACTCTCGACGAATTCTCGCCATGACGCTCGCTTTGCAGCCCGGACCGCTGATTTAAACTGCTTCCTCTGTCGAACATAAGTCCGATTCATGGCGCGTCGATCTTCAGGGCTGTCCGCCGCCTGCATACGCCTTCGTGCTGCTCTCATCTCGCGGCGCAACCGAGCTAGGTCCTGGGACCACCACGGAACTTGCCGTCCTTTTTTATGCCCCTTGAGTGGCAAAGTGTTTGCTGCCGCCGTCACCAAGGCCTGCTCAAACCAGCCCTAACCAGCCCTAACCAGCCCTAACCAGCCCAGCCCTAACCAGCCCTAACCCAGCCCTAACCAGCCCTAACCCAGCCCTAACCAGCCCTAACCAGCCCCTGGATTTGGGTAGTAAGGAGGTAAAAATGTGTGCTTAATACCGCAATTAAAAACGAAATTTTTAAAAATCTCCGAACGAAAGTATGTGGCATTGTCCGACACGAGTCTTTCCCAAAACCCGAAATGTTTAAACACATGATTTTGAAGTGCGCGAATGATGATTTTAGACGTGACGTTGGAGATCGGCACAAGGAAGGTGAATCTTGACATACCGTCGACAGCTATCAAAATGTACTTGTAACCCATCGAATTGGGTAGTGGACCTGCGGTGTCGATGTAAAGAGTTTCCCCTACTCTTGTACTGGGGGTCGACGAGAGTTGGCCTTTGGGCCGAGAGCGATCGCACTTATTTTCGAGGCAATTTTCGCAATTTCGGATTCTCTTTTTTATGCTCGCTCCCATTTTTGGCCAGTAAAAATACCTTTTGATGATATGGGTCGTTCGCTTGAGACCCCAATGTGAGCCATACGAGGACGAATGGTAATATTTAAAAATTGTATCCACCAACAATTTTGGGACTACTGCTCGATAAACTCCCGTTTTGGTTTCATACATGAGGCGACCTTTTTTTAAAACATACCGCCGATCCGTGTTAGTCCCATCTTTAATGTTGGTTATGATTTTCATTAGCCTTTCATCATCCTTTTGCGCCTGGTTGAAATCGGAGAAAATCTGTGGGAAGCTTTCAAGCATATTGAAATTTGCCGATTTCGCGTTTTCTTTTTTTAAAGTTGAGCTTTCGTCGAAACTGTCGTTCTCCGCATCAAGCCCTTCCATTGGATTTCTGCTTAGATAGTCAGTAATGGTATTATTCACCCCTTTAATATGACGAACGACGTATCTAAATGGCATAAAATTCATGATCCATCGTGCTAACCGACCACCATTTTTTGCTAGATCCGAAATTGCAGTAAGAGCTTTGTGGTCGGTGAATAAGTCAAATTCCGCGTGCTCTAGATAGATGCGAAATTTTTTGAACGCAAACGATATTGCGAGGGCTTCAAGTTCGTACGCGGAGAAATTTTCTTCGTGCTTTGTGAGTTTTCTACTCGCGAAATAAACGGGGTGAAGTGCTCCGGAATGATTTTGTGCCAATATGGCCGAAATACCTGCTTTGGAGCCGTCGGTGTATACTTGAAAGCGTTTTGAAAAATCGGGCGTTTTCAAGGTTGGGGGCTGAGTAATAATTCGGCGTAGCGTTTGCCAGGAATTTTCAGCTTTTTCGTCCCAGATTAATTTTGCATCTTTTTTTCTGAGATCGTTCAGGGGTTTTGCAATTTTTCCAATACTGGGCAAGAATTTTGAAAAAAAATTAATGCTACCCAGGAAAGATACTATTTGTTTTTGCGTTCGCGGACGGGGTATCGCGAGAAGCGCTTCGACTCTTTTGGGGTTAATCGATATACTCCCCTCCGAAATTTGGTGTCCCAAAAATTCGACATGCTTTTGGGCCAAAATTAATTTACTCGGATTTACAGTAAGTCCGGCTTCCTTTAGTCTCTCCAATACTGAATAGATATGTTCGATATGTTCATCCATCGAGTCGCTATAGATCAGGATATCATCCAAGAAATAGTAGCAGTATTTGTATCGTATATCACTGAATAACATATCCATTAATTTTGAGAGATGCTGTCCCCCCGTGCTCACTCCGAACGGTAGTTTTCGGTACGCGAACGTTCCATATTCGCATTGGAAGGCTGTGAGCTTCTGTGAGCTTGTGGTTAATGGTATTTGATGGTAGGCTGAGTTCAGATCGATCAAAGTGAAAAACTTTGCCAACTTCAGATTCATGAAGGCATTTTCAATAGCTGGAAGGGGGAATTGCCTGTATTCCAGAATTTTGTTTAATTCACGGTAATCGACTACCAGTCGCCATCCGTCTTCGGAATTTTTTCCCTTTTTAGGTACTAGAAAACATGGGGATGCAATCGGTGTGTCAATTGGTTCAATCACGTCGTCTTCGAGCAGCTTATCTAAAATTCTGCGCATTGCTTGTTGTCTAATGGGCCCTTGCGAATAAATGACCTTTGAATTTTTTAGTTTGCAGTCTGGTTTCAATTGCAAATGACATTTCAATTTATTGGTGGTTCCCAAATTCTTGGTTAACACTGTGGGAAATTTCTCAATCAGCTTCTGTAGAAATTTCCCTTCATTAATATTGAGAAACTCTGCAGCTCCGAAATGTATTTTTTCACGATTCGTGAGAGGGTATTTTCTTCCATTGTCAAATTTGAAGGAAAATGTATTTGATGACGGATCCATAAGGAGCGTTGATTTTGTAATAAAATCCAAGCCTAACACGACATCCTGTGGCAGGTTTGGGAAAATGTAGAAAAAATGATTCCATGTATTTTTTCCGATTTGGATTTTCAAAACTGCCTTTTTAGTGAGCTGCACAACGGACGAATCACCCAATGTGGCCGATAGTTTTGCTCGGACCAATTTAATTTTAGCTTGGGTTTTGATTAGTTCTATGGTGTGTGAGCTGACGCAGCTGAAACTTGCACCACTGTCAATCATCGCGACAGCTGACAAATCATCAATAATTATTGGTGTTAAATTGTTAGTCGTGATTCCTTCATCAATTTTTAATAAATGGTCATTTATTTCACTTTCGCGTTGGTTTGCAAGGACCCTGGTTAGAAGTTTTTTTGGTTGGTTCTGGTTTTTGGAATCGCTCCGGTCTTTTTTGTTGGTTGATTTTGTTTCCGATTCGTCGAATATTCCGCCTCGCTCGTGGATGATATGGAAAGGGGGGGCGAAATTCTGTCCGGGGAACGAATTTCCTCTGAATGGCCGGGAATGAGAGTCTTCTGCCCTCCGCCACCTTGTCCGATCGAGGGGACATGAGGGGGGTTCGCCATGTATGGAGGATACATGTACTGAAAAGGGTACTGGAGAAGGGGATGAAAATAAGCTTGTTGGAAGGGCTTATTAAAATTCGGGTTCTTCTCCTTGAACGACAAATGTTTTGGGGGCGGGACTCGCGGGTTCCGAGTTTGAGGAATTTCCCTCTGTCGATCATCTCTCGATTTGTGGTGAACAAATTTCGGTTTTTGTTCCGTTGGTTGGGGCGGCGTTTTTGCGAATCTCGGAGCGAAGAAGGGAGGATTCGGTTTGTGAGAATTTACAAATTTCTCGTTGTTATTGTTCCCGTGTGTTGAGTTGGTCGGAACTGGTCTCCGAGTAAAGGATTTCGATTTCTGAAGATTTTCATTCAGTTCTAATTTTTCAACTTCGGCGACTAATGTTTGAAGTTCCGTATAATTTTTTGGCCGAGTACTAAAATGAAACTTGGCTCTCGTGTTAGAATTCGTTCCCTGTAAAATGCTTTTGACGACATCCGATTCTGTATATTGGGCCAGAATATTATTGAATTTAATGACGTCATCGACATATGCGCGAAAGTTTTCGGAGATATTTTGGCCACGTAGAATTTTTTCTTGAACCAAATTCAATTTTGTTTGTGGCGTCGTCAACTCTTCTAGAAGTTCTGCGGCAAGGTTCGCGAATGTCAATTCCGGTTCCGAAGCGAGTCGTTGCAAAATGGTGTTGTGCTGATACGTAGCTACACGTCGGAAAATTTGTTTGAAGAAGCAACTATTCATTTCGTTCATAACATACAATTTGTCCAGAAATTTAATCAAGCTCCACGGGTTATCTGTGTAAAGTTTGGGAATGTTGTATAATTCGTTTTCGATATACGTGGGAAGCTTATCGCATCTTGCGTTTTCTGGATCATTTACAGTGTCATTGAAATCGCCTGTATTTTGCGGGGGACGGTGAGACGATTGAAGATTTGTAATTGCTCTTTGCATTTCTTCTGTAAGTTGTGATAGTTCTTGGCGAATTTTTTTATTATCTTCTTTCAAAAAACGCAAGTCGGTCGTAATGACGCTCAAATCAGACATTAAATTTTTATACCACGTCGGTGATTGTGCGGGTGGTTGAGGGTCTGGGGAGGGACCTACATATTCGATGCATTGGTTGCATTTCCACGAATTCCTAGCTTCGTGCGATTTACGAGTCCATTTCTCCAGTTCTCCAAGTCGGGTGCAACTCGCATGATAAGATTGTTTACAAACACTACACACGATGGGGTCGGGGGGTACGTCCTTAGATTTGCACTTGGCACATTCCATCGCGATAGTCAGTGGTTGCGGGCAGGTGAGCACGTTTGTACACGTAAGGGGGGAAATGTTCGGGTGTGACAACGACTAATGGGCGATGCCTAGTGTGTCATGAAAATATGTGTTCGGGGACACTACGAATGGATCAACTCCGAACCGAATACGATTGGGCACGTGTAACGGACACGTGCTAAATTACGATAATAGCCGACAATTAAGAGTTCCCCCCTCTTAATGCTAAGAGCACAGTGAATGCAGCTGAAGAGTTCAAAAGAAAAGTTCTCGATAGGAGGATCGTTAGCAGAGTGCTACCACTTATTAGGTTCGTGTAGCCCTTAACCTCTTTGGTCCACACTTACCTAATAAAAGTGCAGGGAAAATGAATAAGGATAAATAAAAGGGAATCGCTCGATCTGAGAGGTAAAATAAAAGTTTATTTCCCTGAGGAAAAAGGGTGCCTACCTAAGCGGAAGTCCACCTCGCTAATAGGAATAGCAGCCCTTGAGAAAAAGTCCGAAAATGTTTGAAAGTAAGTTTTGCTCACCCGTCGGATGTAGTGCAAAAGAAAGCGACCGAAGTTGTCACTGGGAAAATTAATTCGCACAGTCGAGATTGAAAAAATACAAAATCGCGGGATTTTAGAAAGGGAGACGAAATGACGTACACACTGACTGGACGAAGACTGACTGACTGATCCCCGCACTCGCACCCTCGTCTATTGCGTGCATTGCGGGTTGCCTAATTTCAGCGTGACAATTACATAGGTACATTATTTCTGGAAATAATGTACCAAAAAAACAGCCCTAACCAGCAGACGGCAAATGGCGATCAAACTACGTCAATGTAAATAAACGTTTTATCAGGTACAAATGCATAACAATTACCAACTAGCATCACAATAAGTTCTATGAAAATTGAAGGATGCCAATGACGACTTTCTGTGTTTAAATTTTCACCCAGAGGCAGGAACGATAAGTGAAGCCTCAGCTTGGAATATGGCGTCGAATAAAAGTTTGGTGTTTAATCAACCCAGAGAAATTGTAATATCTTCGATTTCTTGATTTAAAGACAAATTTTTCTCGTTTGCCATGTGCAGAACTGCCATAAATACAATGCCTGGGCTCAATTGGGCAGCTTCTTCCGGTGGCAGATGTCTTGGAACGTTGAGGAACACATCGGAAAATGAAAGTTGTCTCTCAGCGTTCTGTGAAATTTTATCGGTCTGAAAAAGGAAAAACATCACAGAGTTTACCCAACATTGTTTTGGTGCATCATTTCCAGAATTGATGTACCTATGTAATTGCTCTTGGAAAATAGAGAGTTTTTGCAGCCAACCGGGTGACGGGGTGACGTTTCTCACGGGTGACGTTTCGCGAGCGACGTTAACTACTACTAGGGGCAACAACGCCAGAGGTTGCTATGTTGGTTGCCATGGTAACCGTATTACCATAATTAGTTAGGGTTATTATTGGCTAGGCATTCAACGGGCCCGTCTCTTCGGCTCAACGGGCGACGCTGAATGGACCATTTTACCGGCACCCGTAGCTAACGTCATGTCGAGTTAACGTCTCCCGGCTCTTACGGGCTCTGTCGCTAGGTTCTACGTGGCCCGTTAGTGGCTTGAAAAACTTTCTATCATGTTCACAACACCCCCTCAAACTTTTACCCTTTAGTGGTGCAAAGATGGGAAACAATACCCTTATTCCATATTTCCATACACAACATTCCATACGTAAATTTTTGGCACAATTCGATTATATTTTGAATACTTTGGAGGCTGTTTGGATGAAAATGTCGAGAAACTCACAATGACAATTCTAAAACTCGCCTGAATCCGCCACTGCATTATTTCTGGAAATAATGTACCGAAACTCGGTTACTCAAATTGATTTGTCGTAAGGATTTTTTACTTCCATATTTACAGAGTAAATGGAAGTATTGTGATCGTCCTAAAATCGAGAATCGGAACGGAGCTTTAGAAAAAACTTTTTCTTATACACGTTTACTCAGAATCGCTTCCCGAACAAGTGTCTGTGTGTCCGTTAGTCCGTCTTTGGTCATTTACAAAAATGGCTCATAGCTCGCTCAATTCTCAACCTTTTTTCAAATTTCTTGAACTGAAATGTTTGTCTCGGCAAGACCTAACACTCTGTTTATTCAGAATTTGAATTACTCACAGTACTTCTGATACATTTGCATTTTTAGTGTTTTCTATTTAATTTTTTTCGGGCAAAAAAAATGAACCAATTTGAGCGTTCTTGGTCTCAAAATCTTCGTTTTACTTTGCAGAATATGTGGATATTTTTTATATTCCGAAAATGTAGCGACCATTAAACCACTAAAACCATTAAAACAAGTCAAAATATGATCAAATTTTTTCAAATATGTATGTTTCAAAATATGGAAGTATTGTGTGTTATCTACGCACCACTGGTTTAATCTCGCTTTTTTCCGGTATGTCTGTTTGTTTGTACCAAATCTACCCACCCTGGACCAAAGTAACCTACCTTTACGAAACCCTGAGGTCTGGTTTATGCATTCGTTTAAAGCTAGCATTATCCAAGGATGCAAGCATTAGCTAATTTCCAAGAAAGTTTGGGTATGAGGGGCATTGAAAATATGTCTTAAGTGAAATGTAGTGCAAGCGTCCTTGGATAAATCTAGCTTTAACTGAACTGATAAGCCGGCCCTAAAACTTTTGGAACTTCACAAAACCTCGGGACATGCTCAACAATGCAGTAACCATTGGATAGCTCGTGGGCTTCGCCGTCCTATGGCAGTTTAAGGGCGGCTTTATCAATTGTCAGTTATTCAAAAACTAAAAGCTAATCTCTTGGCCACTAATTTCAGGGTGATTTTTAGGTGGATGCGCATAGGCTGTGTCTCCAAGAAATTTGTAGCCAAGAGCTTAGCTATCAGTTTTTGGATAACTGACAATTGATAAAGCGGCCCTAAATATAACAGCGGTTTCCTGATATCAGGAAACTAGAATACAGTGACAACAGCAACGTCATAGAGAACAATGAGGAATATAGTACAATTCGTTGAAGGGACTTGGTTCGGCCTGAATGAAAGATGAAGGTTTGAAATTACCAACTAAATTCATCTAGGGCCAAATCGACGGTGTAGAATCAATACTGCCCAATTCGTTTGCCATGCAATCTATGGACGCGTGATTTGCCAAGTTGCCACCAATCCAAGTTTCGAGAAGTAGGCAACCCAGACGCCCCCAAAAGACACGATGCTTTGAATTGGGCAGTATTGCAGTTTCATCGTCGAAATAGTAATTGACAGTGAATGGGTCTCACCTTCTTGCCATTTTCAAGGTCCATCAGGTCCCAGATTGAGTCTTTCAACAGTTTGATGTCCACTTTTTTCTGCGTCTTTGCATAATTCATGTTGATTCTATTTACCTGGAAAAAAATTGCGATGAGCCGAGTGAGGAAAAGAACATAAGAGTTATTGACGTTTTAAGCTGGCAGATGCTCGTTTTTCTATGCGTTCTGTGTAATGAGATCTGATTGGCCGCCAAATAAAGTTACCTAGTAAAGTGCGCGCGCGTAAAACTGGCAGCCAATCAGATCTCATTACGCAGAACGCAGGACGCAGAGAACGCTAAGACCAGCTGTGTGTAGATAACAAACAATACAGGTCTCTCATAGGGACCAAAATCGCTATACCTAGGATTTCCAAGAAGCGGGGCATGGTTACGAGGAACAGCCTCCATCCGAGCCCCCCATCCATCTCCTAGCTCTTCAACTGTCCCTTTAAACTGTTTACCGTATTAATACAAGCTGGCAAATCGGAAAACCTTCATTTTCCAATAGCCAAATCGTATCTGCAGTACCGAGCCTACAAACAGACGCCCTTGGGTAAAAAGTCGGTATCAAGGGTGGGAATGCATCTGATAGAGAATGTAACACATTCTTCTGCATCACGTTTTTGCCTTAAACCCGCAGGTGCTCAGGGGGTAAAAACAAGAAAACTGCGAAAAACTCCAATTTGGCCTCATCACTCCCCCGAAATTGACTCTTTTGACCAAAATCTTGAAAAAACGTCAGATTTCATATTTCTCAGTCAAAATCTAAAGATTCGCGCCAAAAAACCTTGAAGTCAAATTCATCATTTTTTGGAAATTTTCGTACACAATTTCCAAATAATGTACCTATGCAATCGGTCAGGAAAATTTTTTTACAACACCCCCTGAAAAATTGTTCTTTGAATTTTCAGAGGTTTTGGAACACGAATATACAATAAAAATTTTTTGTCCGTCCACCTTGAGCCGTCTGCAGCAAAACCCATGGAACAAGTTGTCAGATTTAAAAAAAAACCAAAATATAGCAAATTTATCCTTGATAGCACCTCGGGTAAGAGAATCCGCTCAATTCACTCTAAAGTACTCGAAAACGCTTGAATGTCAAAAAAGTCATAATTTCAAAAACAGTTTTTTTTTTGTTTTGGACCAGACCATATGCACCAAGTTAGAGCAAACCACAACTTTTAGGACCAACCTCGTCAAAATCGGATCAGTGGTTTGATACGATGTGGTGGCCACAAATTTTGGCGGACGGGAAAAAAATTATTGAGGATTTTTATCTAGACCATCTGAAACGTGAAAGTAAAAATTTTCAGGGGGTGCTGTAAAAAACCCTAACCGATTACATAGGTACATTATTTCTGGAAATAATTTACCAAAATCTTATTGTAAAGTGCATTTTGTGCTTAAACATTTTTTTGAAAATATTTAAGCCTTTTTACATATTTTCCACATATTTTATGAAAATGAATACATGAATACGTCAGATATTTGGCATTTTTAAATACACAAAAATCCGATCCCTAATCATGAGGTCTTTCTTTGCGATCGAAAAATGAACCCCTGCGCAAAATTTGCAGAGCTCTTCGGATACACAGAAAACTAATGTGCACATGCCAGTTATCTACTTAGCAGCGTTTTTTGTATTCTATTTTTATACAATTTTTTTTGGTACATTATTTCCAGAAATAATGTAGGTACCTATGTAATAGATCAAGAAAAATTTTTTTACAACACACCCTGAGAATTTTTTCTTTCACGTTTCAGAGGTTCTGGAACACGAATCTGCAAAAAAAAATTTTTGTCTGTCCGCCGTACGCCGTCAGCAGCAAAACGCATAGAAGGAGTGGTCCGTTAAAAAAAAAAAAAAAAACGAGCGTTTAGCAAATTTTCCTGTGACGTGCACCTCCTATAAGGGAATCCTCTGAATCAACTCAAAAACTCTACTACTACTCAAAAACGATCAAATGTAAAAAAAGTCATGATCTCATAAACAGTTTTTTTGGGTTTTCGACCCCTTAAAATTTTTTGATCGGATTCCCCTGACAATATGCCTCAAGTTGGAGCAAACCACAACTTTTAGGACCAACTGCACCAAAATCGGATCAGTGGTTCAATACGAAGTGGACGGACGAAATTTTGGCCAAAAATTTCGTCCAGCCACTTCGTATTGAACCACTGATCCGATTTTGACTGAATTAGTCTTGAAAGTTGTGGTTTGCTCCAACTTGAGGCATATTGTCCGGGCAATCCGATCAGAGAAGGTAAGGGCTCCAATTCGGCATTAGTATGGTACATTTTCGAAAAAACACAAAAACTCAATTTTGAAGGTGATGCCGTGGGTTTAGAATTTTTTGAGTATTTTTCCCGGGTTTCTCGCTTGATTTACCATAAGATAGGGTGGTTTTTCCGAAAAAATTCGAAAATTTTGTTTTTGAATCGGTTTGGCTTGAATTTCGTAATGCGATTTCTGCGTTTTCGCGTTTTTGGCAATTTGAGGGAGTCCTACTGAACCGATTTTGAATTTTTTGAGCTCGTTGGATTCCTTGAAGGTTTTTACACATTTTTCACTCCCTATAAGTCAAAATTGATTGGGGTTTAGTAATCAAAAACTGGTTTAAAGACTAATTTTTGACCTAAACAAAAATATTTTTTGACCCTTTAAAAAAATGTTGAATCTCTAAAAAAAATATTTTTGAGTAGGTTTTGGGCAGGTACATGACACAAAAAAATTGCAATTTTCTACAACTCTCCAGGACTAAGAAAAATGCAAAAAACGATTCCAGCTGGAAAACCCAAGGTGGAAAAATTTCAAAAAAAATGGTGGATTTGACTTCGGGGTTTTTTGGCGGGAATCTTTAGATATTGACTATGAAACATGAAATTTGGCATTTTTTCGAGATTTTGGTCACCAGGGTCAATTTCGGGGGAACTGATAAGGCCAAATTCGGGGTTTTTCCGCAATTGTCTTGGTTTTACGGCCTAAACACCTATGGGGTTAAGCAAAAATGTCATGCAGAAGAATGTGTGAAATTCTCCATCAGATGCATTCCCATCTTCGATACCGGCTTTCTACACGAGTTCGTCCGTTTATAGGCTAGGAACTGCAAATGTGATTCGGCTATTAGAAAGTGAAGGTACGATAAGCCAGCTTATATTAATACGGTTGACAGTTTAATTAACGGGCAGGTCTGTTCCCTTCTGAGAAACGGGGTCCTTTATTCTTGGAAATCTCAGGTAGTGACCTTCTATTCCTACGTGACCTCACTTTCTGTGGGTCAGTGGGTCACTGTCTTGTTTACCTGATCCCAGGTAAGGGACATTGTCAACTCACGTCTCGATGCACTGTCTTGTTTACCTAATCGTTCAGCGTTTTTTTTATACCTATTTAATCATCAATGTGAAAACGCAGGTACCATTAAAGCATAATTGAATTCACCATTGACTATTACTCCACAATGATTTTGTATCGGCAAATAAAAGCATCTATCCATTTTTCATCCATTGATCAAAATGTTAATAGCCAGATTCCGTTGAATTTTTTTGCACATTTTTCTATTAGTATACAAATTTTGACTCCAACAATTTGATGATAAACCTACCTGCTCCAACTATTTGAACCTTATTTTCTGAGATACCCAGACAAATAATGTACCCATGTCACTAATCTACTTAGCAGAGTTTTTACTCCTACAATACGATACCTACCTACTCCAACTGTTTGAACTTCATTTTCAGTGAAACCCAGAAAAATAATGTACCCACATCACTAATCTACTCAGCAGCGTTTTTACACTAATTTCGGCACACCCTGTATTTCTATGCGGTGGTCGATAATTAAAAATCAGCTTTACCTTCGGTGGTTCAGGCAGCAGCTGAAGGTCGCTACCGGAGCCATACCTTGGTTCGCCATTGCCATCATCTAACCTTTCCAGAGATAGGTAAGTTTGGTGGTTGTTGGAGTCACTGACATCAAGACCTCCAGCTTCAGGGTTGTCCAACAAGACTAGCGTTCGCTGTGTGTGAAATCATAAAAAGTGACAATCAGGGACTAGGGCATGTAGGTTTCAGAAAAAGTGTGTTTTGGGGATCCTGATCGTTTATTCTCCCAGTCCTGTTCGGGTTCTGTAAATAGGTACATCGTATGTGTTCGATTGTTTTAAACTCAGAAAACTTGCCTGCCTTAATTCATCAATCAAGCAAACAGGCGCAAAACGCATAGAAGGAGTGGTTTGATATAAAAAAAAAAAAAAACTGGCGTTAAGCAAATTTATTCTTGATGTGCACCTCTGGTAAGAGAATCCGCTCAATCCACTCTAAAGTTCTCAAAACGCTCAAATGTCAAAAAAGTCATAATTTCAAAAACAGTTTTTTTTTGGGTTTTGGATCCCTTAGCCTTTTTCGATCGGATTCCCCAGACAATATGCGCCATCTTGGAGCAAACCACAACTTGATGACTTGACCATTGCCTATTGCGACGCAAAGGTTTTTGTATTGGCAAATTAAAGCATCTTTCTATCTGTTGATCAAATTGTTGATTGCGTGATTTGATTGAATATTTCTATTTGCATACAAATGTTGACTCCCATAATAATGATAAAACCTACAATTTGAACTTCATTTTCTGTGATTCCAAGAAAAATAATGTAACCATGTCACAAAGTTTTCAGAGAGGGGGGCAAAATGAGACACTTTTCACTCAGCGCGCCCTATCTCGCTAAATAATGCCTCAAGAAAGCTGAAATTCTGACGATATTTAGAGCAACTCTTTGGCTTCAAAATGGCATTTCGTGAAACCGCCGTGAACGGGTTATTTTCTAAGAAATTCAACATTCAAAAAATTCGGTTTTTTTGTCTCACTGTGCCCCTCTCCTGGGGTACAGTGAGACACCCCCGGGGCACAATGAGACAAAAGGGTAAATCTAATAAAAATCATTGTAAAACAGGAATAAATGGTCGTTTCATGTTGTTCTACGTTTTTACTTCCATATTAGAAGGGTAAGGGGAAAGAACAGAAAATGTCCATTTTTCCCAAAAACAAGCTTAATAGCGCATTTTATAGGAATTCAAAGGTACGAACCGTATAGTGAAACTCCAAGGGAAAAAAAGTATAAATGTCGCACTGAGAAGCAACAAAAGATTTGGTGTAAGGGGAAAAAACATATAGTTTAAAATACAAAACCTGCTTTTTCTCTAAAAGTACTTTTTGTGACATTCCTCGTTCCTTCCCCTTACCCTTCATTTACAGAGTAAATGGAAGTATTGTGATCGTCCTAAAATCGAGAATCGGAACGGAGCTTCAGAAAAAACTTTTTCTTATACACATTTACTCAGCATCACTTCCTGAACAAGTGTCTGTGTGTCCGTTAGTCCGTCAGTGGTCATTTACAAAAATGACCATAACTCCCTCAATTCTCCAACCTTTTTCAAATTTCTTGAACTGAAATGTTTGTCTCGGCAAGACCTAACACCCTGTTTAATCGAAATTCGGATAACGCACAGTACTTCCGATATATTTGCATTTTAAGTGTTTTCTATTTCATTTTTTTCTGGCTACAAAAATGAACCGATTTGAGCGTTCTTGGTCTTAAAATCTTTGTTTTGCCTTGCAGAATATGTGGATATTTTTTACATTCCGAAAATGTGGCGTTTTTTCATTTTGGGCGAATTTTTAAATTTTAATAGTGAATTTTTCGATATTTTTGGCCTAAACACCCTTAAAAGCAGTCAAAATATGATCAAATTGTGTCACAATTTTACGTTTCAAAATATGGAAGTATTGTGTGTTATCTACGCACCACTGGTTTTTTAGTTGAAGTAGGTTGCCATTTCTAATCTGATTTAAGAAACAACTAGAAATAATTTATCAACAGAAAAAACGAAATAATCAAAAAGGCAGGCGTTTAATCGGTTGTTGCTGTTGTATACGATCCTCTTCTTTTGTCCTAATCTATAAAACCATGTCGGGTGTTTTTTTTTTTTTTTGGTTTGGTTCGATGGGCAAAGCTTAGTAGGTAACATTTATAGTAATGAAAGAAGGGCCCATGGCAGGCCCATTCACACAAAAGCAGTACATTTTAGGGTCCTTTCGAGGTTTCTGTGGACAGCAGGACCACGACCTAGAAAGTAGGACCTGTACTGCTGAAAACAGTACCTCTGGTCACCCTACTTATACAGTATAAGAGACAGAAATAGTAAAGGAGCACTCATCATGCTTGACATAGCTAAAGCGTTTGATGCTATTGACAGAAATATTTTGTTGGAAAGAATGTCGGACCTGGGAGTGGGAGGAGGAAGTTTGGATTGGTTTAGAAGTTACCTGAGCAATCGCAAGCAAGTTGTCATTATAGGTGACACCTGCAGTGGTGTAAGAGACAATAACTTTGGCGTTATCCAAGGAAGTACTCTTGGACCGTTGCTTTTCCTTTTATATATAAATAAAATAGACGAATGTTTCAAGAATTTCACTAATCTGAATCTGTTTTTGTTTGCGGACGACACAGCCTTGCTCGTTGAGGGGAAATCTTGGGAAGATTTTGTTGGATTTTGTTTGGCTTCTCGAGCTGTGCATACCTTAGGTGAGTGGTATGCAGACAGTTGCCTCACTCTGAATGTAAACAAAACAAAAATGGTTCTTTTTGGCCCTAATAAACACTCTGTGAAAGAGAAGGAGCTGAGAGTAATTTTCCATCAACATTGTGATGGCAAGAATTTGATCCCTTGTGGTTGCGAGGAAATAGAAACTGTCGAGCAGCACAAATATCTAGGAATCCTAATGGATCAGAACCTTGTATGGAAACCACACATCGAGTACGTCTGTGCGAAGCTTAGGAAATTTAATTATGTTTTTACTTCCATATTTACAGAGTAAATGGAAGTATTGTGATCGTCCTAAAATCGAGAATCGGAACGGAGCTTCAGAAAAAACTTTTTCTTATACACATTTACTCAGAATCACTTCCTGAACAAGTGTCTGTGTGTCCGTTACGTCCGTCTGTCCGTCTGTGGTCATTTACAAAAATGGCCATAACTTCCTCATTTCTCAACCTTTTTTCAAATTTCTTGAACTGAAATGTTTGTCTCGGCAAGACCTAACACCCTGTTTAATCGAAATTTGGATAACGCACAGTACTTCCGATATAATTGAGTTTTTAGTGTTTTCTATTTTATTTTTTTCCGGCTACAAAAATTGACCGATTTGAGCGTTCTTGGTCTTAAAATCTTTGTTTTACCTTGCACAATATGTGGATATTTTTTATTTTCCAATAATGTGGCGTATTTTTATTTTTGGTGAGTTTTAAAATTTGAATAGTGAATTTTTTGAAAATTTTTTACCTAAACACCCTTAAAAGGAGTCAAAATATGATCAAATTGTGTCTCAATTTTACGTTTCAAAATATGGAAGTATTGTGTGTTATCTACGCACCACTGGTTTACAATATAAGATCCTTGCTACCCAAGGAAGTCCTGAAATTAATTTACTATAGTTTAGTCCAATCAGTAGTACAATATGGTATTGTGGTATGGGGTGGAGCTGGTTAGGGTTAACATCCGACCCGCGCCATGAAATACACGATTTGCTGCAGCAGGTAACCTGGTTAGTCCGTGCCCCAGGTTGCAAGGCACAACGCATAGTCCTGTATACATTATGTACCAGCTCCACAGGAAGTTGGATAGTAGTATGAAAGGAGCAGTAATGCACACCAGAAACGAGTACAAGAAGAATGTCTTGGTTGGTCAGTATAGGCCCAAGAGCTTCAGAAATTTTGTTAATAAGCCAATACGTTGGGTAGGGGAAACTTTTCCCAGCAATTTTTAGATAGCAATTTTTAGCGATAATTGATCGTATTGTATACGTATATGTGTGAAATTTTTCACAGAGATCGGCAACCGATATGCTTGACAACACGGGCTTTGCCTTCCGTCGAGCACCAAGTTGCCGGTCTCTGCTCAGGGGTGGGATCCATTGGCGTGTGTGCTTTCCGCGCTGCCTGGGTGGGGGAGGCTGGTTTTGAATCGGCTCTTGCGCCCGGGTGGTGGGGGTGCTGGCGGTGGGGTCCCATCCATGGGTGTGATTTTTTTGACCTATCATTGTATTTTATTGTTGGAAATAAAGCCATTCATTCATTCATTCATTCATTCAATTACCTAGCCAAATTATTGCAAAAAAATATTAATAAACAATATTAAACCAAATTCACTCAAAAATGAAACTTAAAAAAAAATAAAACCCCTGGGACACACTGATCCACAATAAGATGGTGTCTCATTGTTGGCGTCTCATTGTGCCCCGAGAGCACTAGTTTTGGACATATTGGATTTGCGTTTGAACCAGCTGGTCTAGAGGGATAACTATTACAGAAAATCAACTAAAAACCCCTCATTGATCTATGATAAAAACCAGTGGTGCGTAGATAAAACAAAATACTTCCATATATTGAAACGTAAAATTCAGACACATTTTGATCATATTCTGCCTGCTTTATGGGTGTTTAGGTCAAAAATTTCAAACAATTCACTGTTCAAATTTTAAAATTCACCCAAAATAAAAATACGCCAAAATATCGGAGTATTAAAAATATCCACATATTCTGCAAAGTAAAACAAAGATCTTAAGACCAAGAACGCTCAAATCGGTTCATTTTTGTGGCCGGAAAAAAATAAAATAGAAAACACTAAAAATGCTAATATATCGGAAGTACTGTGAGTTATTCAAATTCCGATTAAACAGGGAGTTAGGTCTTGCCGAGACAAACATTTCAGTTCAAGAAATTTGAAAAAAGGTTGAGAAATGAGGGAGTTATGGCCATTTTTGTAAATGACCACAGACGGACTAACGGACACACAGACACTTGTTCAGGAAGTGATTCTGAGTGATGCTGCCTCCAAGAAGCCCCTAAGGCCTAAATTCTTCCTGATCAGCTGAGGAGCCCATTGCGCTAAATCCAATACCGTTAGTCGTACGATGCTGAAATTTGGTACACAGCCTCAGAGGAGTCCCTCAGCAAGATTGGCTAAGCCAAAATTCTTCCTGATCAGCTGAGGAGCCCATTGCGCTAAATCCAATACCGTTGGTCGTATGATGCTGAAATTCGGTATGCTGCCTCCAAGAAGCCCCTCAGCATGACTGGCAAGGCCAAAATACTTCCTGATCAGCTGAGGAGCCAGTGGCGGTAATTTTAATACCGTTGGTCGTAGGATGCTGAAATTCAGTACACAGCCTCAGAGGAGTCCCTCAGCAAGATTGGCTAGGCCAAAATACGTTCTGATCAGCTGAGGAGCCCATTGCGCTGATTTCAATACCGTTGGTCGTACGATGATGAAATTCGGAACACAGCCTCAGAGGAGTCCCTCAGCAAGATTGGTCCATATCAAATTTCAGCATCATACGACCACTGGAAATTACCGCCACTGGCTCCTCAGCTGATCAGGACGTATATTGGCCCGGCCAATCTTGCTGAGTCATGCTGATGGGCTTCTTGGAGGCAGCATACCCAGCATCATACGACCAATGGTATTGAAATCAGCGCCATGGGCTCCTCAGCTGATCGGGAGGAAATTTGGTCTTGCCAATCTTGCATAGTGGCTCCTCTTAGGCTGTATATCAAATTTCAGCATCCCACAACCAACGGTAAGGAAATTGGTGTCATCGGCCCCACTGCTGATCAGACAAGATTTTCAATTCCTCTCTGGGGCTGCATACCAATTTTCAGTATTGTATGACGAGCGGTATGGGAAATGGCGAAATAGGTCCCTCTGCTGACAATTCACCCACCCACACACACGGCATATTTATTACCTAATTATATTATTTCATTTATTTTTACTTCCATATTTACAGAGTAAATGGAAGTATTGTGATCGTCCTAAAATCGAGAATCGGAACGGAGCTTCAGAAAAAACTTTTTCTTATACACATTTACTCAGAATCACTTCCTGAACAAGTGTCTGTGTGTCCGTGTGTCCGTCTGTCCGTCTGTGGTCATTTACAAAAATGACCATAACTCCCTCAATTCTCAACCTTTTTTCAAATTTCTTGAACTGAAATGTGCGTCTCGGTAAGACCTAACACCCTGTTCAATCGAAATTTGGATAACGCACAGTACTTCCGATATTTTTATTATATAACAACATCACGAGCTCACAAGAAAACACAAATTGTCCGTCTACCGTGTAAACGCTAAAATGGAGCAAGTTTTATTGCCTGGAGTTGCTCCACTTTTTTCAAGCAATAAATTGCTGGCAATAAATTGCTTTTTCTCAAAAAAGAGAACAGGGAAAAATTGCCGAATTGATCGGAGTTGCTGGCAATTTTAATTGACGAGAATTGCTCAAGTTTCGGCAATTTAGTTGCTCGTCTAAATGGGGCTTAAGTAGACATTAGTTAAGTTCAAAAGTTTAAAAAAAAAGACGATTTGTCTAACTTTTTCTGCTGAAGTGCTACTTAGGGGACTTCTACTGGTTGTGCCCCAGAAACTTTTGTTGATTATGGTGGGTTGTTGTCTGTTCATCGGTAAAAATGCCCTGGGGGGCTCTGGCGCCCTCAAATTTTTTAAAAATCCGCTTGTCTCACTGTGCCCCGTGTCTTATTGTGCCCCCTCTCCCCTACACCATTCTCTATAAAATTAATCATTTCTCAGTAAGTTCAATTTTCAAAGTTCAAGCTTGATAAAACATTTTAATAAAATTCGAACAAAAATTGTTGAAATCAACCAAAGAAAAATTGATTAAAACTTTCTACAAGAAACATTAGTGATCATCCAACATTTTAAATCGTTCAACAACTTTCCATGCATACAAAAAATTTTCAAGTTAATTAAAAAACAGTTTTACAATTTTTTCAAGCATTAAGATGACATATTTTAGAAACCAGTGGTGCGTAGATAACACACAATACTTCCATATTTTGGAACGTAAAATTGAGACACAATTTAATCATATTTTGACTACGCGATGGTAGGTACAAAGGTTGGCAAAAAAAGATAATTGTCTAATTTTACCATTGTCGTGGACTTTTGGAATTTTGAATGACCATGAAATGTTAAAAACTAAAAGCCACGACAATATGGTTTTCAACTTCAAGATCAAGTTGTGTCAAAACTTCTTATGTCTCAAGGTTCTTCCAATGGGCATTAATTACAGACTCTAACGACGTTGTGGAAACATGCATTAGATGGAATCATGATTATTAAAATTATAGAACTAGAAACGACCACGACAATGTTACGAATAAACCTACGCACCTGAAATATTCTCTTCAAGAGGGTTGTTTCATGACTGAAAAAGCTGCTGGCAAGTTTTGCGCATACTGGCAGAGACTGCCATGGCTGCCGCTTTCCGAAACTATCTTCAAAATCCAAAATAACCCGAATCCCTTTTGCATAGCCGAGGATTTATTCTAGCCACGACAATGTTAAGAAAAGTTAAAGACAACTTTTCATTGATCGTTGACATTGTTGAAATGATTTTTATTTGAGCATTGTAATACTCTTTTTCTAAACGTAAGATCCCTAACTTGAATGAGGAAAAAATCGCATTCAAAGGAAATGTATCAACTGGATAAAAATCAACTGCTTAGTCGGGAATTTAAACTTTTAGACGTGCCACGACAATGTGAATTGGTAGGTAAATCACCTAATTACGTTCTTTAAAAACCAACTATTCTTTTGTTGCTACCATTCCCAACGTAGAGCTGATCAGAACCTAAAATTGGGGGAAAAAATCAGAAGCGTCGGTCTAATGAGAAAAATTTCAGAGGCTTTAGACGCAAAATTGCCCCTAGTTTAAACTTTGCCCCAACAAAGATTTTAAGACCAAGAACGCTCAAATCGGTTCATTTTTGTGTCAAAAAATAAAATAGAAAACACTAAAAATGCACATATATTGAAAGTACTGTGAGTTTTTCAAAATCCAATTAAACAGGGTGTAAAGTCTTGCCGAGACAAACATTTCAGTTCAAAAAATTTGAAAAAAGGTTGAGAATTGAGGGAGTTACGGTCATTTTTGTAAATGACCACAGACGGACACACGGACGGACACACGGACAGTTGTTCAGGAAGTGATTCTGAGTGAATGTGTATAAAAAAAAGTTTTTTCTGAAGCTCCGTTCCGATTCTTGATTTTAGGACGATTCCAATACTTCCATTTACTCTGTAAATATGGAAGTAAAATCAGCTTCAACATGTAGTTTTGAATTTTTCATTCTCATAAAAGTCTAGATTGATAATAACGCTGGGTAACAGCCAAAAAATCGTCCGGGGTTTCTCAGCATTTTTAGACTAATTTTGGTGTTCTGATTCCAAATATCACCTTGGTTTTGCTCTATCAGGTCAACTTTTTGAGATACAGCCATAGCTACCTGACGAGCTATACATACCAGGGGGAACCCAAAAGTAACGGGAATTTTGTCAAAACTTTTTTATTTTTCAATATTTTTACACCAAATGTTGATCACCTTCAAAGTAATTACCACTGACTGCAACGCACTTGTCCAATCGGGTTTTCCACCTTTAAAAACATTGTTCAAATTCATTTAATGGAATGAGCTTGAGGCCATCCAGCGATATTTGTTTTACCTCTTCCACAGTCGTAAATCGTTTTCCTTTCCAGTCCCTTTTGGGACGGGGGAACAAAAAATAGTCGCAGGGGGCAAAATCAGGCGAATAGGGGGGGTGAACAATTGGTGTCATGCCATTTTTCATAAGAAACTGCTTCACAGACAGGGGCATTGTGCGGGGGCATTGTCATGATGGAAGAACCAATCCCCTGACTGCCACAAATCCGCCCTTTTTTTCAATCATCAATGAGTTGATGATTCTACATCAATCAACATCAACATCAATGATCAATGAGTTGATTTTCTCAACGTTGTCATCAGTTCTTGACGTTGAAGGGCCGCCAGAACGAGGTTGGTCGTCATTTGCCCATTTTTAAAACGCTGAAACCACTCGTAGACTCGTATTTTGCTTAATGCAGCATCCCCATAAGCAGTTTTTAGCAATACGAGAGTTTCAGCCGGCGTTTTCCCTAACAGAAACAAAATTTTACGGCCGCACGTTGCTCCACGCTGTCCGCCATCACACGTTTTCCGTTCCCCGAAACGGAAAAAGTTGTTTCACTAAAAAAGATCTAACGGACGAACCGTTCAACTCACAGCTACCCAACTTAGCACACTGGCTCTTGAGATGTGTCCCTTCCAAACCCCTCACTTGCCAACGAACCACTCGCAGCAGTCTTTCCCCTCCAGCTCGTTTCCCGTTAGTTTTGGGTCCTTCCTCGTATGTTCATTTGAGGGTTTTGAGTTCAATCCTGGTTTTTTTAAAGGATATAGCCAAGTATTCATATATAAATGGTTTCATCTGATGTGTTTCTGTTTCCAAATGACGAAGTCATATTTTTTTTTATTCCAAAATTAAAAAATCCAATATGAGCAGCACCAAGCTTGTCTATATATCCAATATGTCTGTAGCGAACAAACCTGACCTGATTGAAACAAACAAAGGGCATTTTCGAACTCAGAGCATCACCATTAGTCTAATTCCGGTGGAAAACCCTGGACGATTTTCCAAAAGATTTTTTTTTGTTACGCAGTGTAATATTATCAAGATCTGGCATATTTTGCCAGATTGATATTTTTCTCATGGTGGATTTCACCAACTCTGATTAAATTAAGCGGGACCTGATTGCTCTGGACAACTTTGTTTGAAGATACGACCTGATAGCAAGGAAGTCCCACTTTTTAAAATCATAGCTTATTCCATTCATACAGTACACCAACAAGGCCCATAAAGCAGCAGCCCATGAACACCAAAAGTATCTTACCACTTCGACATCACCTTCTGAACAGACATCTGCAGTGATAGAACCTTCTCTATACGCCTTCTTCATGTACAGGCTCTTGTTAGTAATCATGCTGAAAAATGAAGTAAGTAAATCAGTTTAAGCTAATATCAAACTTATGCACATGGCGGTTCAAAATCAAAATCAAGGAAATAAAATCTGGTTATGGTATGGGAGGCGGACCTGAAAAATCAATACTTATTGGGATACGGTTTTACCAAAAATTATGAAAATCTAGTTCATTCTGAAGGCGGTGGCCTTCCTCAAATTGGGGACTTGTTAGTCCAAAGGATCAAATAGTGATAAAATTATTGGATCTACCCTAAAACAATTGCGGTGGTCCTGGAATTTAGATACATGGTTTGGGTCATTTAGAAGATCAATAATCCAAATTTTTGTGATTCGATCTGGCTTGGTTCCTCGACAACCATCGTAAACTCGCCGTTTTTGCACTTTTTACTTCCATATTTACAGAACGAATGGGAGTGTTGTAATCACCCGGAACAAGTATCTGTGTGTCTGTCTGTGGCTATTTACGAAACGCTGCCAAGTGGATTGGCAACGTGGGTACATTATTTGTCTGGGTATAAAATGAAGTTCAAATAGTAGGAGTAGGTAGGTATATCATCATATCGACGGCGAAGTGGTGAAACCTCGTATCTCCAATTTCGTACCTGCACGTGCACATTAGAGATGTCTTGAAAATTCAATGTGGTTACATAGGGTGTCATAGGAACAGTGGCGGTCTTAATAAAATGGAGATACGAGAACTCACCACTTCGCCAAATGAGTCATTCTCACAGAAAGGGGCAGAAGTGATTCAAGTTTCCTTTTCCCCCTCTTACCATATGATACAAATCGAATGAGAGCAAAACTTAGAACAGAGTATAAAATACTGGTTAAAAATGGAGATATTCAGCATTGTCAGCACCAGGGACGGCTCCTGGCAGGAGCAGAGGAGCATGCGCACCCCCTGGCCAAATTGAGAAAGAAAAAAAGAGTGACCTACCTAATAATAACATTATTACTGCCACACTACTCTCAACTCTTCACTGTTAATCCTCTCTGAAAAACAACAACAACGCCATTGGCAAAGCCTCAGGATTACCGACGGATAGGAGGAGGTTCTCTATACTAGCGCTAAACTGTATGGCGGCTCGTGCACAAACTAGTAATGCACGAGAAAGGTTGGCTGTTACGGTAGACTACGGTATTAGTGGTAGTGTGTTCTTTGATGTGTTAGTGATCCAGCCAATGGCTCAGCGTACCGTCCAGGCACAATTTTCTTATTGCACCAACATTCGAATGCGATGTAATCGAGGTAATCTTATCTTATCAGTAGGGATCGGATTTTTATGTATTTAAAAATGCCAAATATGTGACATATATATGTATTAATTTTCATAAAATATGTGGAAAATATGTAAAAAGGTTGAAATATTTGCAAAAAATATGTGGAAAATACGTAAAAAGGTTTAAATATTTTCAAAAAATATGAGGAAAATATGTAAAAAGGTTTAAATATTTTCAAAAAAATGTTTAAGCCCAAATGAACAACAAGATTTTGTTGAATTATTTCCAGAAATAATGTACCTATGTAATCGGTCGGGTTTTTTTTCATCGCCCCCTGAAAATTTTTCCTTTACGTTTCAGAGTGTCTAGATAAAAATCTGCAATAATTTTTTCCCGTACTCCGTACGCCGTCTGAAGCAAAACGCATAAAAAGAGTTGTCCAATAAAAAAAAAAAAAAAAAAAAAAAAATTGCTAAATTTTTTTTAAATTTAATTCATTCTAGTTGTGAACCTCGGGAAAACTACCCAAATATGTGTTTTTGTGGCCCAAATATTTGAAAAATATGGATTTATAGTGGAATATGTCAAAATATGTGAAATGAAAGTGGGCTTAAACGGTTCAGAAAATGTCAATATGAACACGCCTACTTGAAAAACATCAGTACATTGCCTAGAAAAAAATATGTGAACACATACGGATCCGATCCCTACTTATCAGTTTGAAAACTGATATGATTTAGTAAAAATCGCGGAAGGAAGAAAAATTGTTTTTCTTCTGTGGCATAATAAACATGAATGACGTGAAGGTAGTTCAATTGAATTTTTTCAAGTTTACTTTGGAGGAGAAAATAGCAATCCAGGGACCCGGCCGCTACTCACCTGCACTGGAAGGTATTTTACAGAAGGTAAAAGTTAAAAATCGCTCCACGACTCGGAAATACAACCAACAATACTTAGGTACTTCAATTTCAACTTTTACAAAATAGGGTTTCTGAAAATTGATAAATGGTAATCATCTCAAAATTCTTCTGTTAGGTATCACTAGTGAACGTTTTTTGGTGTTCATTTTTACTTCCATATTTACAGAGTAAATGGAAGTATTGTGATCGTCCTAAAGTCGAGAATCGGAACGGAGCTTCAGAAAAAACGTTTTCTGATATACATTTACTCAGAATCACTTCCCGAAAAAGTGTCTGTGTGTCCGTCTGTGGTCATTTACAAAAATGACCATAACTCCCTCAATTCTCAACCTTTTTTCAAATTTCTTGAACTGAAATGTTTGTCTATCACCCTGTTTAATCGGAATTTGGGTAACGCACAGTACTTCCGATATATTTGAATTTTCAGTGTTTTCTATTTTTTTCCGGCTACAAAAATGGACCGATTTGAGCGCTCTTGGTCTCAAAATCTTCGTTTTACCTTGCAGAATATGTGGATATTTTTTATATTCCAAAAATTTAGCGAATTTTTTTTGGCAAACTTTAAAATTTGCATAGTGAATTTTTTAAAATTTTTGGCCTAAACACCCTTAAAAACAGTCAAAATATGATCAAATTTTTTCAAATTTATTTATATGTACGTTTCAAAATATGGAAGAATTGTGTGTTATCTACGCACCACTGGTTGTAATAATGAGACGTGAAAGTGTCCGAAACTTTCCTATTAATTTGCATTTACTCAGTTGAAATTGATATTTGGCTGAGAAAAGCACAATGTTTATGAGATTTCCTTCACGATTGTTCCATAAAATATTATCTTATGGCCTGAGTGCACCTCCTGGGTTTAAGGGCAGGAGCCGCCACTGGTCAGCACTAACCAGACGAATTCCCTCATCTTGAACGTGTTGGGCACCGTCCGATTTCTGTCCCGAGTCCACGTTTTGACAGTTTTCTTCACCAAGCTCATTGGTTTATCCTGCTCTTCTAGCTGAGCCAACTTTGGGGAAAGAATGTCGTTGATCAAGTCGAGGCTCGCGTTTTTCTTCGCGTTTTCCTTCCGCGTCGTCCCAGGAATAGGAGCGTGAGCGTTGTCAACTGAAATAGCCAAAAATGGCGAAAAAACATGGAGCAGATCTTGGAAAATTGAAACGATAGTACCCACATGATTACAGAGTAAAATTTACTCTTATTTCCATTTAGTGGAAGTATTACGATCGTCCTAATATTGACAAATCTAATGTAGCTTCAAAAAAAACCTCTAAGTTCTCATTTGCCTCTGATTTTGGCGCGTTTCTGAAGCACCACTGGTTTC
Organism: Nesidiocoris tenuis; assembly: GCA_036186465.1. Taxonomy (NCBI): domain Eukaryota; kingdom Metazoa; phylum Arthropoda; class Insecta; order Hemiptera; family Miridae; genus Nesidiocoris; species Nesidiocoris tenuis. The sequence continues at coordinate 28,033 of AP028921.1, forward strand.
AGTTTTTGCTTGATTCTGAAATGCTGGGGTTAAAAGGTTTCAAAAAATATTACTGTACATCGTGCGTATGTACTCACGTTTTCTACGTTTCACGTGCCAATGGGATGGACCCGCAAGGGTGCTTAGTTTGCCAGAATTGAAAAACGACAATTCGTTGGCGTTTGCCGTGACCAATGAAGAGAGGCCTGAGAAATGGAAATCTGTTAATCACAAAAAAAACGCTGCTAAGTCGATTAGTGACATGGGGACATTATTTCGTGGGCGTAGAGGGGAAACCTGCTAAGTCCGAAATTCGTCATTTCGAGATAAATGGGTTTGAAAATTCAATAAGTCGTGAGTAATCGCAATCACTAGCATTTCAATTGGAAATATATTTATTGGAAAGTCACTTTTTTTTAAATAGAGAGCCGGTACTCAAGTGCAGAACCCCCCAAACAGTATGTAGACGCAAAGAACGCATATTTAGCCAAAAGTGGACTTAGCGGGTTTTCCTTCTACGCCCACGATTTGTCTGAGTATCACAGAAAATAAAGTTCAAATAGTTGGAGTGGGTAGGTTTATCATCATAATATAGGAGTCAAAATTTGTATACAAATAGGACCAGTGGTGCGCAGATAACACACAATACTTCCATATTTTGAAACGTAAAATTGTGATATAATTTGACCAAAATATTATTTCGTCTGCTTTTAAGGGCGTTTAGGTCGTAAATATCAAAAAATTCACCATTCCAATTTTAAAATTTGCCCAAAATAAAAGTACGCCACAGTATCGGAACATAAGAAATATCCACAAATTCTGCAAGGTAAAACAGAGATTTTAAGACCAAGAACGCTCAAATCGGTTCATTAAACTAGATTAAAAACTAAATTTAAATTCCAATCGATAACTCCTTGAACGTTTTTTTTCACTTCCTGAAATTTTTCTGGATGTGGATATGACCCTTTTTGAAAGTAAGCCCCTCATTTGTAGTTTAGACTTGTACAAATGATGATGAACCTACCTACTCCAACTATTTGAACTTTATTTTCTGAGATACTCAGACAAATAATGTAATAATGTCACTAATCTACTTAGCAGCGTTTTTCCTGTCTGTTAAAACAGGTAGGTAGTCGAAACTTCCAAAAGCTAGAAGCTGTCAAATTACAGGGGATACCTTTAATACTGTAATTGCTCTTTATCGAATTGCAAAGGTATAGATTGTTTGATGCCACTGGGAAGTCATGCTCGTCGTCAGAAAACCCATCGTCATAATCAGCGGCTGCCTCCACAACGTCAGGGCACATGACATCGTCGTCTGGAGAAATATGAAGGTGAAATCAACTGATTGAAAAATCGCATATTGTGTTCTAAGAAACCAGTGGTGCGTAGATAACACACAATACTTCAATATTTTGAAACGTAAAATTGAGACACAATTTGATCACATTTTCACTGCTTTTAAGGGTGTTTAGTCCAAAAATATCAAAAAATTCACTATTAAAATTTTAAAATTCGCCCAAAATAAAAATACAATACATTATTGGAGTATAAAAAATATCCACATATTCTGCAAGGTATAACAAAGATTTAAGACCAAGTGTTCAATTTCAGGAATGAACTCGATTACTGTTGGCAGTCGAAAATACAATGAATTTAATTTCATAAATTGTTAGGGGATTTGTTTCCAAACGAGAAACAGGTGTTGGTTAACTGGGAATTTTGAACGTTGGAGATACTGTAGGCTGAGTTCCAACATCCTCCGAGCCAAAGAGATTCAGTATCCCAGTCGTTTGGGTGTAGTCGTCTTTCGTTGACTACGTCGAAGAACGGTTGATTTAGGGCCGTTTTATCAATTCACTTGACCAACTGATTATCCAAGGACGCACCGACTAACTATTTTCCAGGTGACTTCATGCTGAAAAATCATACGTCACGTTTCCACGGAATCAGTTAGTCGGTGCGTCCTTGGATAATCGATTGATTAGGTGAATTGATAAAGCGGCCCTTAGTCCTTGTTTCTTGTTTCGTTTCTTCCGGGATGATCGGTGTCTTTGTCGTCTCCCTTTTCAAAGCTGAGGGACTCTCATTGTTGATCTCCAACATGTACAATTTTTGAATTGGCCGAGTGTATTCTCCTTTCAACGTTTTCACTTTTGCGACTCGAACCACCCCATCCTGACCAACAAAAACTTCGGAGACCCTTCCCAAGGGCCAATTGATTCTTTTTGTGCTGTCATCCCCGATGAGTACGATATCACCGACTTTGATAACCTTTGGTGACAGTCTCTTTCCTTGGTGGACTAGGAATGACAGATATTCTTTTCGAAATCTCGATTTTAAATTTTGACGAGTCGAATTCAGTAAACGTAGTCGTGTATTAAGGTGATTAGCATCAACTTCATCCAAATCGGTGGTCTCTTCTGTGCAAATATTTTTCAAAAAATGAGCTGGAGTGATAGGGATCAACTCATTTGCTCGATCAGAACTGTACGTCAGAGGCCTAGAATTCATTACTGATTCACACTCGCAGAGTAACGTTGACAGTTCTTCTAATCTGAGTACAGAATTTCCTAGGTTTCTGCGTAACAACCCCTTCAAAATTCCAATCAGTCTTTCCCACCAGCCTCCCCACCAAGGAGCTGCTGGTGGGTTGAAATTCCAGCGGATTTTCTGAACGGAACTTTCGGCCACAATTACGTTCCAGTCCAACGACGCTAAAGCGTTAGCAGTGCCAACAAAATTTGTTCCATTGTCACTGTAAATGGTTGTCGGTCTACCTTTGCGAGCTATAAACCTTCTTAATGCGAACATGAACGCAGTGGTGGACAAGGACTCAACGAGCTCTAAGTGTACAGCTCAATATGTGGCACACGTAAAATTTACGTGTGCCACATATTGAGCTGTACACTCATATTTAATATGGCTATCCAAATCTTGGTACCGCCCCTCAAGAAAAGCGGTCCAGTCAAGTCGACCATACGCAATTTTTACGTCAATTTTTCCCTCGTTAGATACAGTACGGATGAATACGCATGCAGCGTATGCAGATTTTGACGCATCACAGAATGTGTGAATGGTCGCAGACGATAATTGAGAATGATACGATACCCAACGAGGAATTTCACAGACGCAAAGCCACGATAACTCATTTATCCATTGGACAAATTTCTCTGAGATATCTGCCGGTCATCATCCCATGATAACTTCAGAGACCATGCATGCTGGAGTAGTGTTTTTGGCAAAATCGTGAGAGGAGCCGTAAATCCTATTGGATCGAATACACTCTGAGCAACAGAAAGAAGTTTTCGTTTTGTTACTTTATCGACGATGTTCTTCTCTATCTTGACGTCACACTTCATTTTGTCTCGATCTACCTCCCACTGCAAGCCTAACACAGAAATTCGAGGAGTGTCTGTTTGACCTCTTATATTTGAGACCCATCCTCTTAAGCCGCGTACGCACTAGTAACAAACGGCCGCTCCGCTCCTCCGCTCCGCTCCTCCGTTCCGAACATTTCAACGAACTTTGGTTCGTAACATCGTAGCGCTCCAAACCTCGCTCCGTAACAAATAGGCCGATCGGGAGAATCGAGCGCTCCGCGTCAGCGTTACCACAAAATATTCGATACCTGTACTCGATACTGAAGAGTATTGAATCGTATGAGTACTTTTTTCATTTCACACACCAAATTAAATGTTAATAAAATGGAAATAACAGATTAAATTGGTGCGTAGATAACACACAATACTTCCATATTTTGAAACGTAAAATTTTTACACAATTTGATCATAATGATACACCCTTAAAAGCAGTCAAAATATTATTTTGACTGCTTTTAAGGGTGTTTAGGCCAAAAATATAAAAAAAAACTCACTGAGCAAATTTTTAAATTCCAACAATAAAAGTATACCAAATTTAAATAATAATACAAAAAATATCCACATATTCTGCAACGCAAAACAAAGATTTTAAGACCGAGAACGCTCAAATCGTTTCATTTTTGTGGCCGGAAAAAAATAAAATATAAAAAACTAAAAATACAAATATATCAGAAGTACTGTGCGTTATCCAAATTTCGATTAAACAGGGTGTTAGGTCTTGCCGAGACAAACATTTCAGTTCAGATTTTAGGACGATTCCAATACTTCCATTTACTCTGTAAATATGGAAGTAAAACACTATTAAGCCCTTACGTCATTTATTTAACGTTATATTACTTTTCAACAAGGTTAACAAATCATTTCTATGTGAAAAAGTTATTTATAAGATCAAACGAATGTCGAAGAAGTGGTGATGGAGATTTACTGGTATCGATACTTAGCTTTCGATACTTCCGATATTCATATCTTGCTTGAGGAGCGGGAGAAAGTTCGGGGGAGCGGAGCGGACCCCGTCCACACTAAGCTCAGCCCGCTCCGAACATTTCTTTGATGCGACGGGAGAAAACCGCCAACAGACCGATCGGGCTCCGCTCCGCTCCTCCTTCTGAAGTTTTGCCGCCCCGAACCTGGCCTTGGAGCGGAGCGGAGGAGCGGAGCGGCCGTTTGTTACAAGTGCGTACGCGGCTTTAGATCAAATTGTCCATCCATCATGATAGACTTGGCCTCCTCGATGAATGTGGTTCGCTGGTCCTCTAATTCAAAACTGGTGATGCAGTTGTCTACGTAGAAGGAAGATTTCAGACGTTGAGCTGTGCTAACGAACTTTGGCGAAACTCTATCCAAATGATAGTTTATAGTTGCGCTAACAAAAACTAGCCTTCCATCATATCGCTAACATCCAATTTGAAAATTATTAAGTGAAATGAAAATTAAGTAGTACTCAAAAGTTAATAAAAACCGGACATTTTGATGGGTACCAACAGGTGTTCTCAGAGTGGATGGACCAGTACCCATTACCAATGTCGCAGCCGTTGGGTGTGACTCTCGGGCTGGCTCTTCGTACTGGAAAGTTTGTCTTGATCGGAGGATTCTCTCTTCACTCTCCACCTCGGTCTTCAAAAAATCCATCAGGTGGTTCAGAATTTCTTGTTTGTTCGCCGTCAATCTCGGATCTCGTTTTCTTTCCCATGCCTTGAGAATCTTGTAGGGCAGCGATGATTCGATGAGTGGATATAGTAAAGGGGCATACTTGCTGGTGTCCACGTTGAGTGTCTGCAGAGCTCGGAGTTGACTCACGATTTGGTCATACAGACTAGATAGGGGTGGTGTAGCTTCTGATTGATTTGATGAAGTGACGACAAATTTCATTACGACTGCCAACAATTCGCGAAAATAGACTTCGACTAAACAGTCGTCGCGAGCAAATCTGTCTTTGAGTGCTGTTAAGGCCATGTTGCAGCTTTCTCCATTTGCTGGAAATCCTTCAACCAACTTTCATGCCTTCGACCCTTCTACCGTTGCTTGTGCAAGTAGATCATATTTGTCAGCAGGCTCGATGCTGTCGTCTAGATGGATTTTTACTTCCATATTTACAGAGTAAATGGAAGTATTGTGATCGTCCTAAAATCGAGAATCGGAACGGAGCTTCAGAAAAAACTTTTTCTTATACACATTTACTCAGAATCACTTCCCGAACAAGTGTCTGTGTGTCCGTCTGTCTGTCTGTCCGTCTGTGGTCATTTACAAAAATGGCCATAACTCCCTCATTTCTCAACCTTTTTTCAAATTTCTTGAACTGAAATGTTTGTCTCGGCAAGACCTAACACCCTGTTTAATCGGAATTTGGATACCGCACAGTACTTCCGATATATTTGCATTTTTAGTGTTTTCTATTTTATTTTTTTCCGGCCACAAAAATGAACCGATTTGAGCGTTCTTGGTCTTAAAATCTTTGTTTCACCTTGCAGAATATGTGGATATTTTTTACATTCCAAAAATGTGGCGTTTTTTCATTTTGGGCGAATTTTAAAATTTTAATAGTGAATTTTTCGATATTTTTGGCCTAAACACCCTTAAAAGCAGTCAAAAAATGATCAAATTGTGTCTCAATTTCACGTTTCAAAATATGGAAGTATTGTGTGTTATCTACGCACCACTGGTTTGGAATTGACCCCAAAATGGGAGCCAATTTTTTATTTCTCCGTCAAATCTCTTCCACTCCATCTTTGGTAGCCGTAGATTTCTTTTAATTTTCCCATTATTTATTGATGATGCTGAGACGATTTCACTGGCTGCTTCTTGTTCGACCATTTTTTCAAAGGTTGAACGATGTTCAATCAATAATTCTTTTAATTGTTCAGCCTTGTCCAATTCGTTTTCGAACTCTTCTTCGGAAACTTTTCTGATCAACAGGTCATTCCGAACATGTTCTTCAAGCAGAAAAAGTCTATCAGAGACGTCTTCCAAATATTTAAAACGATTCGCTATGACATCTTTGTTGCATGGCGTTTTTACTGTCTCTTGCACAAATAATTCGCTGGCTCTATTGAAAGCCTTGTGCAAGTAATTTCGATTCTGCTTTAGTTCCTCATTCATCCTGGCAGGGTCGCCAGTTGTTAAATTTCAGGAATGAACTCGATTACTGTTGGCAGTCGAAAATACAATGAATTTAATTTCATAAATTGTTAGGGGATTTGTTTCCAAACAAGAAACAGGTGTTGGTTAACTGGGAATTTTGAATGTTGGAGATACTGTAGGCTGAGTTCCAACACCAAGAACGCTCAAATCGGTTCATTTTGGTGGCCAGAAAAAAATAAAACAAAAAACACTAAAAATGCAAATATATCAAAAGTACTGTACGTTACACAAATTCTGATTAAACAGTGTGTTAGGTCTTGCCGAGACGAACATTTCAGTTCAAGAAATTTGAAAAAAGGTTGAGAATTGAGGGAGCTATGGGCATTTTTGTAAATGACCACAGACCGACACACGGACAGACAGACAGACACACGGACACACAGACACTTGTTCAGGAAGCGATTCTGAGTAAATGTGTACAAGGAAAAGTTTTTACTGAAGCTCCGTTCCGATTCTCGATTTTAGGACGATTCTAATACTTCCATTTACTCTGTAAATATGGAAGTAAAAACATGATCAGTTGAATCAGCAATGGTTTGGAAAATTCTAAACAAAGTTTATTGATTATGTAGCCGAATTGCGGGGGGTTCCCCGACTCACCCTTGGTGTACGCTCTCATCCTCTCGGTGGAAGTCTCCTCTACCACAGTCGAATCGTAAACAAGAGCATGGTTTTCAACCTGCGTTTCGCCCGTTTCTCCGATGACAAAAAAGTTCTTGCTCACATTCTTGTAATCGGGAATACAATCAGAAATATCAGTTGGTTCTTTGTAGTCTGTAACGCGATTCCCACCTGCGCAGCAATAGAAAACATGCTTTATTGACTATGATTAGTTATCAAATTAAAACGCTGCTAAATAGATTAGTGACATGGGTACCATTAATTGTCTGGGTATCTCAGAAAATAAAGTCCAAATAGTTGGAGTTCACAATAATGAATGAATGAATGAATGAATGAAATCGGTTTATTTGTGAAAATAATTTTACATGGCTTCTTGGAATTAACCTATTTTCAGGCTGGCCTGGAAGGCCGTCGCCTGGGGTTGGCACGTAGACAACTTTATACATGCACATTATTTTTATAAATAATATTGACCAGTAAATTTTTAAAAGGAAAGTAGCTGGCATTTTGCCCTTTCTTCCGATGAAGCAGGCCGCTCCCCCAGTCAAGCCGCCGAACCACTGCCCGGGGTGCCTAGTAGTTGAATTGTTGTACCAGCTCCCATCGGTACCTCCACGCCACCGAGCAGAAGCCAGCCACCCTGACGAAGTCAGCAGTTCGGAGCACTGTGCAGCATTCCTCCGACGACATGAGGCGGACCCCAAACCATTGCCATCTGAACTCCTTCAGGACGGGGCACGCCCCCAAGAAGTGGAGTACGTCCTCCTTCTCGCCTGTGTTGCACATTGCACACCGCTGCGCCGCTTCACCTCTCCAGGGGACGTAGTTGAGGTACATTGCGCCACCTCTGGCCTTAAACATCCATCTCGCGCGACTCAGGTCCGTGGAAGCATCATACGGTGGTGGTCTCAGGGGGTCCAGTCGCTGATAGTGCTGGTGGTAGCGCGAGGTCGTTGCTCTCCGCAAAAAATCCTGCCGCTCTCGATTCCGCAGCACCACCAAAATAGCCTCCCAGGACCTCGCCAGGGCGCTTGCGTCCATAGAAAAATCCAGCTCCACCTCGCAACCAGCCGCCATCTCCATCCACTCGGCCGCCCATGGGAGTCGCAAGCGAATCCCCTCTCGGAGCAAAACGTTTGGCAATCTTTCCCCCGGCATCTTCATCACCTTCAGCAAGTATTTGACGTGGAGCGGCAGGGTCTGGAGATAAAGAGAGGATCGGCCTGTCTCGAGCATCATAATGTAGCGCGGCGTATGGGCAGGGGCGGAGAAGAGCCTTCTGATAAATGCATACTGACACCTCTCAATCTTGTCGTACTGCTTATACCCCCAGACCTGAGCCGCGTAGAGCAGAACTGCTCTTGCTGTAGCGTCAAACACCCTCCACTTGTCCGCCATTGCTATACCTGACCGGGCCATCAAGGGCCACAACCCTACCAACGGCCATGGTCGCAGCCCCGACTCTCTCCGTGAAGTGCTCCGCATGGGACAACGAGGACGCCATCGTAACCCCAAGGTACTTGTAGCTCGATACCACCTCGACTTCCTTTCCATCCAACTTCCAGTTTTCGCTTCGCGCTCGTTTGCCCCCGTTCTTAAAGATCAACACCTTCGACTTGCTGAGGTTGACCACCAATGACCATCGGGCGCAGTAGTCGTGGAAGTCGTTGATCATAAGCTGGAGTGCTGCCGGGCTCTCCGCAAGAAGCACCAAGTCATCCGCAAAGGCTAGGACGTTGATTCTGACCCCCCCGACCATCAGCCCACCCCCCATGGACTCCCACACGTCGTTGATAAAAATGTCGAACAGGAACGGGCTCAGCAGACATCCCTGCCTCAGTCCTGTGGCCGACCTGAACCACTCCGATGTAGCACCATTCAAGAATATCGCCGCCCAAGGGTCGTCGTAGACAGCCTCCACCGCTCGGGTAAGCTTGGTCGAGAGGCCCATTGATCGAAGCTTCCAAAAGAGCGCCCTCCGGTCGACGCTATCAAAGGCCGCCTTCAAGTCGACAAAGAAGCAATACAGCTTCTGTCCACGCTGAGCTAGACGGATCTGGGCCAGGGATTGAAGCACAAATATGTTATCGCAAGTAGAGTAACCTGAGCGGAACCCGGCCTGGCCCTCATTCAAAATTTTTCCCCTCTCAGCCCAGTCCACTAGTCGCTTCAGAAGCATTCTGGTGTAAAGTTTTTCAGAGGCGCCAATAAAAGCAATACCTCGCGTGTTATCCACTCCTTCGCGGTTAAATTTCTTTTTTAGCGGAAAGATGAGGGACCTGCCAAACGATGCCGGTACCCTGCCCCCGCCGTAGATGTTGTTGAATAGGGATAGGAGTTCATTGAGAAACACGTCGGGGGCATTTACATAAAACTCATAGGGAATCCTGTCGACTCCAGGGGCCTTGTTCGGCTTTGCACTTTTCAAGGCGGCCCTGAGTTCGGCCATTGTGAAAGGCGCATCCAAGACGTCGGACTCAACCCAAGGCTCCGGTCCCAGCTCTATTTCAGCCACCGAGTCCACGTTTAGAAGCAGGGCAAAGTGGTCTTTCAGCTGCGCAAGGCCCACCTCCGAGCATGGCGACGCAGTCGAGACCCTCCACTTGTTGACCAAAGACCAGAAGTCCTTAGGATTGTCCGCTGCACCCAACTGGCGACAGAGCGAGGCGTAATAGTCTTTCTTTTTCTCCCTGATGTAGGTAGTGTACTCTTTTCTGGTTTCCAGGTACTGCTCCCTGGCCGCCGCACCCCCCATCCGCCGAAAGAGGCCGAGCATCCCAAACAAGCGATTCCAAAGCCTAGCGCAAGAGTAGTCAAACCACGGATTTTTGGGATTGTGCTGTCTAGGCGCCCCCGCCGGTCGCCCACCCAGCGACGCCGCTGTTCTTATCATCTCGGTCAAAAGTTGCATGTGGTCGGAGACTTCCAGTTCCTGCGTCTGGGCGTTCCCCATCAGCTCGCCCAGCCTCGTGGCGTATTTCTTTTCGTCGTCTTTTGTCCACGGAATCTTGGGAATCAGCCAATTCTCCATCATGGGCCCTTGTTCCACTGGCAACCTCAGCGAGAGTACTGTGGGCATATGGTCCGAATATGGTTGAGGTGAAACCACCATATCTACAACCTCCTCCAGGAGGCAGGGTGTGACGCATACGTAGTCAATGACTGAAGAGCCCATGTGCCCAAGAAACGTATACTCGCCCTCTGCGTCCCCTGCCGTGCGCCCGTTGAGTATCAAAAGTGAGGATTCCTCCAACAGTTCCAGCAGTCGCTTGCCCTCCGCATTGACCTTGAGATCCTTGCTTTTCCTTGTTGGATACACCAGGGTAGAGTCCAAGGACTCGTCCGGAATTCTTTGCATTAACCCCAACCTGGCGTTCGCATCCCCCATGAGCAGGACAGACCCATCTCTAAGGGGCTCCAAAACCCGGGCGAGCTGGTCAAAATCCTGGCCCCAGGAGTCAGGTCTCAAGTACATGGGGACCAAAGATCGTTTCGTCGGAGGGGAGGTATTAAAATTTAACGATATAACCGTAGAGCCAGCGACCTCTTCAAATTGAGCTGTTACCCCTAGTCTCTCCTTAATTTTACGGTGGACGCCAAACAGATACCCACCGCTTGCGCGCCCAAATCTTGATGCTCGAACCGCCGGCGTACTGTGTAGAGAAAAGTTTCCAAATACATTGTAGTAATTTTTCGTAAATAAACTGTATGTAGGTTCAATGGGTTCTTCAACATGAGTTTCAATGAAAATAAAGATATCGTGTTTATTAACAAACTCAACAAATCCATCGACATTGATTATCCGTGCCAACCCATTAATATTGTAACAAAGGACATTGATTTTAGAGTACAGAATGGAATTATTTTTTGTAGACTCATTTTCCGCGCGTAGGTCGAAATCCGCAACAGCCAGCCCGTTTGGCGGTCTGGGACGTCATGGTGCCCCGAGAGGGCGCCTGAAGCAAACAATTTCCTCAATTGTTTTTGTGAAGTCGACGCCCGTGATGTCCTTTAAGACCTCCACACCGTTCCTGCCGTCGGACTCCAGTCGGTCATCGGTCCAGCTAAAATTGTGCTGATTGATGCGCAATTTATCGTTCTGCAGCTTCAAGGATAGCCCCGGTGATGCCCTTTTAACCTCCCATCGCAGCCGCAGCATCCGGTTTGCTCGCTTCCTCATACCCGGAGGTAGGTCGCGGGAAATGGAAACGCCGCTATTCCGAAGTTTTCCCGCGCTCGCCAGCACCCGGTCCGCCTCATAGTCGGACGACATTTCCACCAGAACCGTAGAGCGCATTCCATTTGCACCAAGGGTGAACGCCTGCCTTACATTGATTTTATTTCCCTCTCCCACGAGATCGAGGAGAAATTTTTCGGTTCCCAATCTGGGGTCCGCATCTTTATCTGGCTTTAGCCCACGTACTATGAGGCGATTTCTCCGTATCTTCGCATCAAAATCATCCAGCGTACTGAGAAGCCCTGCGTTTTGCTTTTTAAGGCCTTCGATCTCCACCCGTAGCTCCTGGTTTTCCCTCGACAAGCCCTCAACCCTGTCCACCAGCTGGCCTATCTCAGCTTTAGTGGCGAACGTAGCAAGTTCCGTTTTCATTCCCGTTATCAGCTTTTCATAAAGAGCGTCGAGATCTTTATGCGTTAGAGGAGTCATGTTTGCAGTTTCTGCCAGGGTAGATCGCTTTCTTGAAATACCTTCCGTCTGGGGAGAAAGCTGAGAGCGGTCCCTTTTGGTGGCCGTCGGCGTGTGCTGTAATCCCTTGGCACTGTTGTCCTTGTTCATTTAATCGCAGTTACCAGATCCGGCGACTGTCGTCATCCAACAACAGCCACAATTTCTAGTCAAGGAAAGGGTAAGAACATCCGCCAAGCCGCTCAACCCGCAGGGAAACACTTGGGCAAATTGCAAGAACGAAACCAAAACAGACTGAGCAACGCTGCCCGCCTTCCGCTCAGTGCGGTAAAATCGAAGATAATGGAAGTAAGACAGTCCGTCCTTTTTCTTCTTCTTCTGGCCGCTGACGTTGTCAGGTAGGCCACACCTCACTAGTGGGAGTTCAGCGCCCCCACCACGAACGCGACTCGGCGCCCCTCTCGTTTCCTCGGCGAATCACAGACCAAGCGGTCCCGTAAGGGTTTCAACGTTGGTTCCCACAGTTACCACACCAGCAGGCTTACAGAGAACTCACCCGTCCTCTGGGCTCCAGGAACAAAGTAGTTGATAGTAGCGACAAGAACCCTGCTCCTGATAGCAGCCGCCGACTCCAACGCTGAGCAACCGGCAGATCAAAACGATTGCGGGACGAATATCAAAAGAAATAGTTGATAGATCACTGAAACGATCGACAGAATTGAAAGGTCCACCAACAATTTGTAGACATCAATCGGAAGAAAATCACGACTCAGTCTTGTTCGGCTGGTGCCAAAAAATAAAGTTAAGAACTGTACAGAGACCGTGTTTACTCGACAAGCGCAGTCTTGCCAACTCGAGTTCACAATAATGAATCAATAGGTATAAGAAGAAAAAACACAACAACAAGACAGTGGTACCCGTTGACAAGGTCTCATAGGGACAATCCCCCTATACCTGGGAATTCCAAGAAGCAGGACCCCTTTCTCGGAAGGGCACAGACGCAAACCTCTATCTGCCTCCAAACCTCCATCTCATTACATTCAGTTAATTAAACGTTCACTTTCTGATAGCCGAATCGCAGTTTTGCAGTTATGAACCTATAAACGGACGCCCTCGGATAAAAATTCGGTATCATGGGTGGGAATGCATCTGATAGGGAATTTAACACACGACATTTTCTTCTGCATCACGTTTTTGCCTTAAACCCATATGTGCTTAGGCCGTAAAACAAAGAAAACTGTGAAAAAAACTCGATTTTGGCCTTATCACTCCCTCAAAAACCAGTGGTGCGTAGATAACACACAATACTTCCATATTTTGAAACGTAAAATTTTGACACAATTTGATCATATATTGACTGCTTTTGAGGGTGTTTAGGTCAAAAATATCAAAATATTCACTATTCAAATTTTAAAATTCGCCCAAAATAAAAAACCGCCACATTTTTGGCATATAAAAAATATCCACATATTCTGCAAGGTAAAACGAAGATTTGAAGACCAAGAACGCTCAAATCGGTTCATTTTTGTGGCCGGAAAAAAATAAAATAGAAAACACTAAAAATGCAAATATATCGGAAGCACTGTGGGTTATCCAAATTTCGATTAAACTGAGTGTTGGGGCTTTCCGAGACAAACATTTCAGTTCGAGGAATTTGAAAAAAGGTAGAGAAATGAGGGAGTTATGGCCAATTTTGTAAATGACCACAGACGGACAGACGGACAGACAGACAGACGGACACACAGACACTTGTTCGGGAAGTGATTCTGAGTAAATGTGTATAAGAAAAAGTTTTTTCTGAAGCTCCGTTCCGATTCTCGATTTTAGGACGATCACAATACTTCCATTTACTCTGTAAATATGGAAGTAATACCATGTTGACCAAAATCTCAAAAAAAAAAAAAAAAATTTCATGTTGTTCAATCAATATTCAAAGATTACCGAAAAAAACCTGAATTCGAATCCATCATTTTTTGAAATTTTTTTCCTTTCATACCTTGGATTTTTATGCAAATACGGTTTGGTGCATTTTTCTCAGTCCGGGAGAGTTGTAGAAAATTGTCAATTTTTTGTCATGTAGGTACCTACATGTAAGTACTTACCCAAAACCTATTCAAAAACATTTTTTTTGGAATTTTAAAATTTTTTGTAAAGGATGAAAAAATATTTTTTTTTTTCAAGTCAAGAATTAGCCTTTAAACCAGGTTTCAAACACTGAAACCCAACCAATTTTAACTTATACCTGGGGAGTGAAAAAGGTGTAAAAACCTTCAAGAAGTCCAACAAGCTCAAAAAATTCAAAATCAGTTCAGCAGAACTCTCTCAAATTGGCAAAAAACGCGAAAAAGGAGAAATCGCGTCACAAAATGTAGAACAACTGATTAAAAAAAAATTCAAAAATTTTTGGAAAAAACTCCCTATCCGATGGTAAATCAAGCGAGAAATCCGGGAAAAATACTCAAAAAATTCTAAACCCACGGCATCACCTTCAAAATTGCGGTCAAACTCGAACTGAAAGTCGAAGTCAAACTCAAACTGAGGTTCAAACTCGAACTGAAAGTCGAAGTTAAACTCAAACTGAAGTTCAAACTCGAACTGAAACTCGAAGTCAAACTCTAACTGAAGTTCAAACTCAGGGGGTGTCGTAAAAATACTCGAAAAATTCTAAACCCTCGGCATCACTTCCAAAATTGAGTTTTTGAGTTTTATCAAAAATATACCCTAATTATGCCGAATCGAACCCCTTCACATTTTCCGATCGGATTGCCCGGACAATATGCACAAATTTGAAGCAAACCACGACTTTTAGGACTAGTTTCATCAAAATCGGATTAGTGGTTCAATACAATGTCGTGGCCACTGATCCGATTTGGGCGCTGTTGGTCCTAAAAGTTGTGGTTTGCATATTGCCTGGGGAATCAGATCAAAAATTTGTTAAGGGGTCCAAAACCCAAAAACTTTCTGAAATAATTTCTGGAAATAATGTACCAAAATTTCACGACCAATCATATAGGTAGTAGGTACCACAAATAATGTACCACAAATCTGCTCGTATCACCAATCATTACGGGAGTGGTTTTCAATTTCACATTCCAGACATAAATTGAATTAGCTACTCAAGGCTGGTTAGAGCTTTAGGTATTTATACTAACCAAGAGTTATGCGGTTTGAAACAGCTTCTTCATCACCTTCTTCTTTGGAGCCGAAAATCGGTGCGTTCAGCATGTAGAGACCATGAGGGCCAGCCATTTGGCATTCAACAAAAAATTCCTGATGCACCGTTATTCTCGATTTCAACAGACCTTCAGCGTCATTCTGGGCTTTCCTCAGTTCAGTCTCACTGCAAGTCATCTGGGAAACATATATGCAGCGCTCAAAAATGGATATGAACTGAAAATCTTCCCTAATCATTAGCGCTTCCGACAGGTGAAATTCAAATGAAGGGTAAGGGGAAAGAACAGGAAATGTCCATTTTTCCCAAAAACAAGCTTAATAGCGCATTTTGTAGGAATTCAAAGGTACTAACCGTATAGTGAAACTCCAAGGGGAAAAAAGTATAAATGTCGCCCTGAGAAGCAACGAAAGATTCGGTGTAAGGGGAAATAACATAGAATTTAAAATACAAAACCTGCTTTTTCTCTAAAAGTACTTTTTGTGACATTCCTCGTTCCTTCCCCTTACCCTTCAAATATTGTACAGCGAACCATACTTTGGTAAAATCCAGTTCGTCATGACCGTCACACTTCTTATTCATCCCTTTTTTTTTCTTTGCCAGTTGATCATATCCACCCTCAGCTGTCTCGTCGTTCTCTTCTTGAGAATCGTCACCGCTCCCGTTCACGTCTTTCTCATTGTTGTCTGTCTCTTTGAAAAATTTGCCAGACATGATTTTCATGATGTCAGTGTACACCTTATCGACCCTGTAAGAGTATATTTTGGCGCTTGCGTCCAGCGTGAACCCCATAAGCTGTAAAAACGACGTCGACCATAATTATTATAATAAATTATGCAGGGGGTACCGAAATAATTGAGAAGAATGAGCGACTGAGTAAAATGCAAACCAGTGGTGCGTAGATAACACACAATACTTCCATATTTTGAAACGTATAATTTTGACACAATTTGATCATATTTTGACTGCTTTTGAGGGTGTTTAGGTCAGAAATATAAAAAAATTCACTATCCAAATTTTAAAATTTGCCCAAAATAAAAAACCGCCACATTTTTGGCATATAAAAAATATCCACATATTCTGCAAGGTAAAACGAAGATTTGAAGACCAAGAACGTTCAAATCGGTTCATTTTTGTGGCCAGAAAAAAATAAAATAGAAAACACTAAAAATGCAAATATATCGGAAATACTGCGCGTTATCCAAATTCCGATTAAACAGGGTGTTAGGTCTTGCCGAGACAAACATTTCAGTTCAAGAAATTTGAAAAAAAGTTGAGAATTGAGGGAGCTACGGTCATTTTTGTAAATGACCACAGACGCTCAGACGGAAGTAACGGACACACAGACACTTGTTCAGGAAGTGATTCTGAGTAAATGTGAATAAGAAAAAGTTTTTTCTGAAGCTCCGTTCCGATTCTCGATTTTAGGACGATTCCAATACTTCCATTTACTCTGTAAATATGGAAGTAAAAACGATTTCACACGAAAAATCCGAGGTCCAAGCCTAGGGAAGATTTCAGAAAAATTATGGATTTGACTATGGGGTTTTCGGCATAAATCTAGTATTGGCTAAAAAACATGAAATTTGATGGTTTTTTGAGATTTTGGTCAACATGGTCAATTTGAGGGGTAGTGATAAGGCCAAAATCGCCTTACGCGCCATTAATGATTTTCTGTCCACCCAATTCCACGGATTACACGAAACGTCAACTGTCAAAGTCATATTGACCGTGAAGATCAAAATCCCAAAAAACGGTCAAATTCATAATATACCTAGCCATGGTCTGCTCTGGTCGGCAATGCGGCGTCTGGGCGAATGAAACTTGTTTGTACTCGAAAAACACCAACGGTTCAAGCTTGGGAAGGAACTTACCGCCAAGTTTTCTGTTTTCTTTGACTGGTTAGCGAAGATGAGTTTCATGTAGTCAATCAATTGGAGCTTGAAGGCGTTTTTTACGTTAACTTTCTAGAAAAATCAATGGCACGTAGAAAGCACACAGTTCAATCATTTAACGGGTTAGTAATAGTGATATGTAAGGTAAAGAGTAGATGATTGATGCTTTCATGCCACTTTACAGGTGGCCATGCAGCCCTTGGGCCATCATGGCAACATGCGGAAGAGAAGAAGAAGATTTACGGATTAGTATGAGGGTTATTCGGAAAGAAGAAATTAAATCAAAATTGAAGATTTCGAAAAACTTCAAGAAATTCAGATATTCTTGGTCAGGAGTGGAAAGCTCCCAACCATTCTCTACAACGTTGCAAAGTACAGTTTGATTCAACAGACTAAGATGTTTTTCAAAAAATCATAACTTTGACAAAAAATCATAACTTGGCCTAAGGTGTACTCAATGCCATTTCTTGACGCCGTCTCTCAATCCATTAAATTCCTTGACAAAATTATTGGAGGAATATAAAATTGAAGAGGCCAACTCACGTTTCTGTTGCAGAGTTGTATACATTGGGAGTAGTGGTTTTCAAGTTCTGCGGTCGTCAGACCTGTTAGGAGATTCGAATTCAGCTCTTGGCATTCGGCTTCTGTTTTCTTCGTCGAATTTACCAGCAGCTGCTGTTTGCGAATCCTTGTTTTTGCTTTTTCGTGGTCGATCTCCTTGAGAAACAAAGTGATCCTTTAGTCAAGTTGCAACCTCAATTCAAAAAGTTTTCCTTGAAGATTTGAAAAATGCGTCCTGGGGGCCAATTCTGTAAACTGAAAGCAATATGTCTTCGGAAGTCAATATTGATTTGCCATTGCTTCAATTTTTCAGGATAGGCCCGCAGAATACCAAAAAAGTTTCGCTTTATGGGGCATATTGTTTTTATCGATTTTTTATGCTGATTCGATTGAAACTAATCACGAAATAATAGTTTTGACCGTTTAGGATTTACGTAGGTTATAGTGAGATATTTCTGACTTTTTTTTAAGTTTTCACAGAACTAACTGTCAAGTTTCCACAGAACTGAAGGTGGGTGATTCTCTGAAAGTATGGAAATTTGTGTCCCGAGCTTGTTGAGGCGACTCTATGCGGTATTAAGACATTTTTTTTAATCCCATGGATTAAGGGCATTGTAAGCTTGGATTCTATCTGTAAATGGGTGATTCTCAAACTAGAGGCAATTTTGATCAGAGAAAATTTAAAAAAAAAATGTTTTCAAAGTTCGTGAAATTTTTTTAATGGATTACAGTTATACCCACTAAAGTAAAAAACGTATAAACGTAACACTTTTACAAGTCAAAAGTTTGAATTTCAAATTCGGGTCCACGACATTGTTAATTTGTCCATGAAAATGGGAATAAATTCCAGTTTGATACAGTAGCAATTATCTTCTTGGGTTGGTGAAAGGAAAAACATCTTATTGTGCTTGGAAAAATCGTTTCTTGACATTAAACTGAAAATGCAAACAAGTTTTGAGAAAAATCAAAACAGCGAGGCAGCCCCTTCTGCTTCCCCATGTTTTCCTGTAAAACCTAAGTTGCACCAGTCACTGAACAAGTAGGGTAAATAGCGGTACGCGATGATAGGTACAAAGGTTGGCAAAAAAAGATAATTAAGTATCTAATTTTACCATCGTCGTGGAATTTTGGAATTTTGAATGTCCACGACAATGTTAAAAAGCCACGACAATGTGGTTTTCAACTTCTAGATCAAATCGTGTCAAAACTTCTTATGGCTCAAGGTTCTTCCACTGGGCATTAATTACAGTCTCTAACGACGTTGTGAAAACATGCATTAGATGGAATCATGATTATTAAAATTATAGAACTAGAAACGACCACGACAATGTTACGGAAAAACCTACGTACCAGAAATATTCTCTTCAAGAGAGTTGGTTCATGACCGAAAAAGCCGCTGGCACGTTTTGCGCATACTGGCAGAGACTGCCATGGCTGCCGCTTTCCGAAGCTATCTTCAAAATCCAAAATAACCCGAATCCCTTTTGCATAGCCGAGGATTTATTCTAGCCACGACAATGTTAAGAAAAGTTAAAGACAACTTTTCATTGATCGTTGACATTGTTGAAATTATTTTTATTTGAGCATTGTAATACTCTTTTTCTAAACGTAAGATCCCTAACTTGAATGAGGAAAAAATCGCATTCAAAGGAAATGTATCAAATAGATGAAAATCAACTGCTTAGTCGAGAATTTAAACTTTTAGACGTGCCACGACAATGTGAATTGGTAGATAAATCACCTAATTACGTTCTTTTCCCACAAAATTTTCCTTAACCCCATAGGTGCTTAGGCTGTACAACCAACAAAATTGCGAAAAAACCCACTTTTGGCCTTTTCACTCGGACTCATGAGTATTTTTCCCTTGTTTCTCGCTTGAATTACCATTGAAAAGGAGCTTTTTTCTGAAAAATTGCTCTGACACCGACGAAATGTACTCTACTCTACTTACCTGGTCTTCAAGTAACTCGTCGTTTTCCCGATCCTCGGGGAGGAGAAGAGAACGTTTTTTAGCAGAAGGGACCCCTGCGATGGCGTCTTGCATTATCATGTCAATCTCAGTAAGAGGACTGCTCTTTCCACACTCCCACGCTGCGCCATTGGCACCTCTTTTATTTCGACGTGAATCCTTCGTTGACGCCATCGTCTGCAATACAGGATGATAAATCACACGTCGGACTGTTCTACCATACTGACAATCAAACATGAACTGAAATTCAAATTCGAAGTTGAACTCAGACTCACAATCAAACTTAAACTGAAATTCAAACTCGAAGTTGAACTCATACTCTCAATCAAACTTGAACTGAAATTCAAATTCGAAGTTGAACTCAAACTCACAATCAAACGTAAACTGAAATTCAAATTCGAAGTTGAACAGAAACTCATAATCAAACTTGAACTAACTATCGACCTCTATCCTTCAGATTTGGAAAATGACTCCGCTCCGTAGAGTAGCGGTGGTCGAGAGATCAGAATAATACCAGTGACTTCCGAATCACAGAATAGACCTTACCTACGCTCTCTTCTTATCCAGAATGAAGAAAAACAGACGAGCCAAGCACTTGACCAAAGAACACCCAATCCAATGAGGCCATGAAGAACAAACTTAGATCATCTGCGTAAATATGAAGCCAAATCAACGGCCATCAGAAGTATTAATCGAAATTAAGGGGCTCAATCGAAACCTCAAAGCAATATAATATATTATATATTATATGGAAGTAGCAACAGTCAACATAACAGTACAACAATCACGTCAAGCGCCAAAGGCCGAACCACGAGTTTCTTGACCAGTGTTGCGATGACTACCCAAGTCAAGCCTTCGAAAATTCCCAGTTTGGCTGAAAAATTCCTAAAATCAAAGCAAAGTTTCAAGAACAGTGCGCTCTGGCGGGTATGTGTTTTTTTGCTTTTTTAGTGAATTTCTTGAGGGTTGGTCATTCCGACCAACCCTCAAGAAATTCACTAATTAATCGAGTGGTCGAGAACATTTTGAAAAATTTTTTTGCTTTCTTTTTCTTTGAATTTGCCACGTTAAGGGTTACTAGTAGGGATTGCTCTAGAGTCAGTTGAGCGAATGGCGAATGCTCTCCCAAGAATGCTCTCTTCAAGAATCCACGTCCACTTTGCTGGACCACCAAGAACCGCCACCAAGCACTAGATGCAACAACAATAACAAGAGAAGTACAAACGCGCGCCCCGAGGGTCGCGTCCGTGTCATATCTGTGATCTCTGGTCCGTGCGTTGTTGCCGTTTGCTGTTTGATTTTATTTTTCAGTCCTCCTTCAAGATTGCTAGAAACCTGCTATCTGTCTAGGCATCTTGGTCATCCTCGAAGGTCGTAGATTATCGATCATAAAATCGTATCAGTCGTTCCCACCATCTACCATCATTCTTCGTCGACGTGCCAAGTTGTGCCTGTCTGAATACCGGTCACTGCATTGTCTCAAATTGGAGTTTTCGGACAATGGCAATGGAATCGTTCGAAGATGACATCAAAGGGATCGTGCTCCAGCTATTCGATATCGGCGCTTTGAAATTTGGCAATTTCAAAATGAAAGTCGGCATCAACTCGCCAGTTTATTTTGACCTGCGTATAATGGTCTCCTATCCACCGCTCATGGTAATATTAGTTTTTTAGCCTCTACCTATTATCAGAAGGTTTGGTTGATGAGGCAAACCCAGATCAGCCCGGGGCCTTTCTGTCCGAGGCTTGTAACTTCAGGGTAGTACTTGTGGCTCTCCGAACGCTCTTTTATAAATTTGTATTTATTTATCAACCAGCAGTTTGTTATGAATATAGGTAGGTATCGACCACTCGATTAATTAGTGAATTTCTTGAGGGTTGGTCGGAATGACCAACCCTCAAGAAATTCACTAAAAAAGCAAAAAAACACCTACTTATTTATTCTGTTGGCAACTCACAAACCTGATTGCTGATGGAAATACGGAAATCGGGACTAATCGTGCAGGAGAAAGATGAATACTTCCGTCGACTGCATTGCTCATACGCTCCTTCTTGTTCCTACCTCCCTTCCTACCCGTTATCTACTGTGTCATTATGTCACCAACCCAGGGTGGTTAGGGCTGGAAAAATGCAAAAAAAAAATAAAAAAAAATATATATATATAATAAATAAAAATAAACAAAACAATTAAAAAGAATATATTAAAATAAAAAAATAATAATACTAATTAAAAACCGCTGCTAAGTAGATCAGTGGCATGTGCAGATTAGTTTTTGCTATGTCCGAAGAACTCTGCAAATTTTGCACAGGGGTTCATTTTTCGATTGCAAAGACAAACCTTACGATATATCGGTACTCCTTAAACACAAAATTTAGCTGTTATTATTCTATAATTTCAGTATCAATTTGTATTTTAGATGGGTTATTTAGAAAAACGTTTTTTCAACCAGGCAAAAAATAATCATCCTCTTCGCTTGATAAATACTTACTTACCTATCCATTTTTTCAACGCAGCTGATCGTTCAATTCCGTTAAATTCACCATTTAATCTATTCTTAATAACCTTCATAATTAGCAGAATAAAAATAATTATTAAATTCTCTGAATAATGAAATTAAAAATGCCTCAAGAATGCTTCAGAACCATTGTTGAAGCCTGACTCGCTCTCATGTTGCCAATCGCAACTGGTCGTTGTGTGAGTGCGTCACCTTGTTGGTGTAATAGGCTAGTGGTCGTAAGTAGATCAATCAACCGTATCTAAGAGCCGAGGTCAAATTCTCAAATTTTTCCGATTTTTATTTTGCTGATTTGTGTAATGCGATCAGATTCTTTAAATTGAAGATATCGGGAGGACAGAAGTTTTTGTGGGCATTCCAACGAGTGGAAAACGAATTTTGTGGCTCGAGTAGTTTTCGAGTTATTAAGAATTGGGGAAATTTTGAAAAACTCAAAAATGCTTCACTAAAACTGCAATAACTCCTGAACGGTTGAAGCTACCGGCGTGGCGATGGTCTCATTCGATTCAGCATAGAAAAATCTATAGAAAATGATATCTCACATGCCTATGTTGCAAATTTCCTTAAAACGACGAATTTTTTACGACTTTAACAGCTGTTTTACTGGCCTTAAAATTAAGGTAGGGTTCTGTCGAGACGTTAGGACCAACTAGATACGGAACTTGATTTTTGGTAAAAATTTCAAAATTTTTCGATAACTCCTTCCCCCTGAAAAACCCCGGACGGCGGACGGCGTACGGCGGACGGACAAAAAATTTTTATTGCAGATTCGGATTCTACACCCCTTGAAACGTAAACCAACAAATTTTCAGGGGGTGTTAAAATTTTTTTTTTCCTGACCGATTACAAAGGTTCATTTCTTTAGAAAAATGAACCAAAAAAAAAAAAACTCTGTCCGCCATATCGCTCAGATGGGACATGAAAAAGGGAAGAAGAACCCAGGGTTCCATACTCGACTTGTCTTGTCTCTTACCTATACTTCCTCACCTTTTTCAAAATCCCGATTTCCGGTGCCCCAATTATGATGCTACGTTTGTGTCCATTGTCGTCGTTTCATCTCTTCCTTTGGATCTGGTTTCATGTTGTCCAGTAAGCGCTGGCACTTTTCCAGTTGAGCTACCCCTTCCTTGCTTTGGCTGCAAAGCATAGCCATAATCCAATCGATGGACATTTTGAACTTTACTTTACAGTAACTGCAGAGTACGACTTCTGGTCTTTCGACCACCGCCGCTCTACGGAGCGGAATCTTTTCCTAATTTGGAGGATAGAGGTCGTTAGCCTCGGTTATTTACGGTGGGATCAGGAACCAGGAGACTCCCCATACCGCTCATCCGGATTTTGGACCGGTTCCTTGGGTTGTATCCATATGCACATGGGCTTAGTGCCTTTCCCACAAGGACAGGGGTTAATGATCACCCATCCCCCTAGAGCTAGTTCGAGAAGACACCCAACTCCCAATCCCACATCCGGCAGATAACTACCTCGTCCTTGCCATCCTGCCACAACAAGAGTATTACTTTACAGTAACTGTAGAGTACGACTTCTGGTCTTTCTTCTGCCGGATGTGGGATTGGGAGTTGGGTGTCTTCTCGAGCTAGCTCTAGGGGGATGGGTGATCATTAACCCCTGTCCTTGAGGGTAAGGCACTAAGCCCATGTGCATATGGATGCAACCCAAGGAACCGGTCCAAAATCCGGATGAGCGGTATGGGGAGTCTCCTGATTCCTGATCCCACCGTAAATAACTGAGGCTAACAACCTCTACCCTCCAAATTAGGGGGGAAAAAATTTTGAACTTTGTTGTAGGCTAAGTTGTCTTGCAGGTACCTACCCAATGCATACAGGCCATGTACAGTGGCAAATCAAGATTTACTTCTGCACAGCTTTCTCTGTACCTGGGACGTACTGTTTCCTGGGTGTACTTGTGCCGGGTGTACTGACGTCTAATGGTTGCCCTTGTGCCGTTTACGCTGTAATGGCCTACGCTGTAATCATGTGCCTATCGCTATTTCAGGAGAAATTGGCTGACCTAGTTTGGCGCTATGCCCAATCGATCGGCATTGAAGCGACAGTTCTATGCGGAGTGCCCTACACAGCGTTGCCTGTTGCGACCCTCGTTTCAGTCAAATCAGGGCTACCTATGCTTATCCGGCGTAAAGAACCAAAAGCTTACGGGACGATGAAACTCATTGAGGGGAAATTCTCTCAGGGCGAAGAATGCCTTATTATTGAAGACGTTGTCACTTCAGGAGGCAGCATTTTGGAGACGGCCAAGGCAAGTTGGTTTGTGGCTCGTGCTATGCCTGTGGGTCTCTTCAAACAGTCAAGGAAGATTCAATTTGAATATTTATTTGATTTGATACTTCCTGCAATACCGGATTCAGAAGTGCCTAAGCGACGACGATACTCTTTCCATAGTACACCAAGCTAGAAATTCGTATTGATGCTTAGGCAGATAATTGTGTGATTTGGGGCGACAGTTGCTACTATTCAATCGAAATCATGGTGAAAATGGTGTTTTCCGGTCCTTTCCACAACGCACCAAGATGTGCACTTGTGAATCCGCCTTCAGTCCCGGACTTGTGCTGCGCACATCGAAAATGGCGCCAGACAAATTCATCCAATCACGTGGCTTGAATTTGTTAAACGTCATTTCAAAGTTCTGGGCAAACCCGGACCAGTGGTGCGTAGGTACACAATACTTCCATATTTTGATACGTAAAATTCTGACACATATATTTTGGCTACTTTTGGGTGTTTAGGTCAAAAATATCAAAAAGCTTACTGTGTGAATTTTGAAACTCTCCTTAAATCAAAACCGTCAAATCATCGGAATACCAAAAAAAATTTCACGTATTCTGCAAGGGAACACAAAGATTTTATCACCAAAAACCCTCAAATCAGTTCATTTTTGTGACCAGGAAAAAATAAAATGGAAAACACTACTAAATGTTTCGAATTCCGGTTCAGCGGGGTGACGGGTTTCACTGAGACAAACATCCCAGTACAAGAAGTTTAAACCAGTGGTGCGTAGATAACACACAATACTTCCATATTTTGGAACGTAAAATTGTGACACAATTTGATCATATTTTGACTGCTTTTAAGGGTGTTTAGGTCAGAAATATCAAAAAATTCACTTTTCAAAATTCACCCAAAACAATAAAACGCCAGTTTTTTTGAACATAAAAAAATATCCACATATTCTGCAAGGTAAAACAAAGATTTTAAGACCAAGAATGCTCAAATCGGTTCATTTTTGTGGCCGGAAAAAAATAAAATAGAAAACACTAAAAATGCAAATATATCAGAAGTACTGTGCGTTATCCAAATTTCGATTAAACAGGGTGTTAGGTCTTGACGAGACAAACATTTCAGTTCAAAAAATTTGAAAAAAGGTTGAGAATTGAGGGAGTTATGGTCATTTTTGTAAATGACCACAGACGGACTAACGGACACACAGACACTTGTTCGGGAAGTGATTCTGAGTAAATGTGTATAAGAAAAAGTTTTTTCTGAAGCTCCGTTCCGATCCTCGATTTTAGGACGATCACAATACTTCCATTTACTCTGTAAATATGGAAGTAAAAATGGCCATAGCTCCCTCAATTCTCAACCTTTTTTCAAATTTCTTGAACTGAAATGTTCGTCTCGGCAACACCTAACACCCTGTTTAATCGGAATTTGGATAACGCACAGTACTTCCGATTTATTTGCATTTTTAGTGTTTTCTATTTTATTTTTTTCTGGCCACAAAAATGAACCGATTTGAGCGTTCTTGGTCTCAAAATCTTCGTTTCACCTTGCAGAATATGTGGATATTTTTTACATTTCAAAAATGTAGCGTTTTTTCATTTTGAGCGAATTTTAAAATTTTAATAGTGAATTTTTCGATATTTTTGGCCTAAACACCCTTAAAAGCAGTCAAAATATGATCAAATTGTGTCACTTTTTTTTTTTTTTTTTTTTTGTTTTATTTGTGTTGATCCGAAGATTTCACAAAGGTTGATCGGTACAAGTAATAGAACTGTAGCAGAAAGACACTTCACAGGCATCACAAGTACATACTCGAGAAAAAGAAACATAGGTCTGAATAAGGGTAAACGCGAAAGATAGAGTACATAAGGTTGCTACTTGCACAAGTATAAGTAAAATAAAAATAGCAGCATCGAGTTGGAAAGAAAGCACAGGCAGAAGAAGAGAGAAACCCCTAACCTTAACTAAAACCCTTAACTAAATAAAAAGTCCTTCATTGAGGATAATTGAGCGTTGGCGGCAAGTTGTGAGAAGGTAGCGAAACAGTGTTCTACACTCAGCTTCAGACTGTGGGGCGATTAGGGAAAGGAACTGATTTTTCGATAGGACATCGGAGTTAAAATATCTTAGCCTATCCCCTCGAAACACGTTGGCAAAAAAAGTGAAACACTTTGTCCCACTCCGCTATATTACACACTGGGCAGGGGTCCACTGAGTTAAACTTTGCCTTGGCGCAAGCGGTGCTCAAACGCGACCACTCCTCACCAGCGAGCCTTAATTGGCAAATTATACGCTTGAAATGTAACGGAATTCCGAAGCCGAGGTAAGGAGCTGGACCATTATCGGAACTGACCACCTTGTAGAAATCATTGAACGAAGAATTTTGGATTCTGGCTCTATCCTGCGCTTGGTACTCTGCTGCTGCCACTTGAATCAGCGTTGCCTTTGACACGGGCAACTGGGACAAGTCCTGGGCATGCCAAGCGTCTGCCATACCAAACCTCTCGAAGACAGCCCTCATTTGCAAGGACCAGTTATACGACACGTCTGCCCTTGCCCTACCGAGCTGAAGCAACCGCCCAAAGCAAAGTTTCGGGAGCCGGTTGTCCTCCATTTTCAAAAGCTTTTCCCACCAGTTCATTGCCCTTCTCAGAATGTCAACTGCCAAGTGAGACAGACCCAGTTCCCAGCGGACGTAGTGGTCCGGAGTATTTTTTGCGAGGTAGAGTACCGACTTAAAACATCTTACTTGGGCACGCTCCAACTTCTCCAAGTGGTTTAGCCCAAACACCTCAGAACCGTAAAGGGTCGTGGACGCAATTAGCCCACCGAACAGCTTTTTCCAGGTCTCGAGGCTACCAGCACGGCCCTGGTTGACGACTCTGAGTATTGCGTGGCAAGCCTGTTCGCCCCGCCTTTCTGCCTCGTCTGCATTCTGGTTGAACTTCCCAGAGGCAGCAAATGACACTCCCAAGTAGTTGAACCGATTGACGACCTCCACCGCAGCCCCATCATAAAAGAATGAATATTTCGGCCGGGATCCTCCCCTTTGGCAGACCAAAACTTTCGTCTTGGCCGAATTTACTTGTAAGGCGTTTTCATCGCAGTAATCCTTGAGCGCAGATAACAATTTATTCATAGTGATGCTCGAGTCTGAAAAAAGAACTAAATCATCTGCATAGAACAGTGCGTTGATCTCGTGCCTACTATCAATTGTAACTCCAGGAAGGTTGCGGGCCTTGAGAAAATCCTCGAAGTCGCTGATGAAGAGGGAAAAAAGCAGCGGCGAGGTCACATCGCCTTGCAGGACCCCGCTAGACAGGTCGAATTCCCTCGTCCTCTCTGAACCAACCGACACCGTGAATGCTGCGTGCACGTACAAGTTCCTCAGCAGGTTCACCGACTTGGCGCTCAGGCCCAAAGTTAGGAGCTTCTTCCAGAGGAGGTCGTGGTTGAGCATATCGAATGCCCGCCGAAAGTCGACAAAGCCTAAGAATAACCGCCTCCGACTCAGCCGAGTATTAATGCATATCAAGCTGGAAACTATAAAAACGTTATCGGTGCAACCCCTTCCCTTTCTGAACCCATTTTGGGTTTCTGGGAGCAACCCGCGCTCGTCCACAAAAGAAAGGAGTCGGTTAAGCAAGAGCTGGTTAAAAATTTTCACAACCGTATTCAAAAGAGAGATCCCCCGATAGTTGGCAGGGTCAGTTCTGTCTCCTTTTTTGAATAGCATGAATGTTCTAATTTTAGCCCAGGAGCTAGGAAAGGATTCGGCTTCAAGAATTTTATTAAATAGATTCAGTAAAAATTTTAGACCCGACTCAGGCAAGTACTTGAAAAATTCGTAACTGATCAAGTCCTCTCCGGCCGCCTTATTGGCTTTCACACATTTCAAAACAACTTCCAGCTCTTGCATTTCGAACCTTCGATCCAACTCATGATTGAACGGGCCAACAAATGGGGTAAAATCACTCGCCGGTCTACCGGGGTACATTTCTGAGAGAAACTCCTCCAACCTTGTAATACTTAAACCTTCCTGACTCTCGAATTTACCCTTGAATTTTCTGACACTGGCCCAAAAATCGCGCGCATTGCGCACATTAGCCAAATTTGACCTAACCCTGTCCCAGTATGAGAGCTTTTTTCCTTTCACTAAAGCCTTGTAGTCACGCTTGGCCAGCAAGTATGGGGAGACTGAGCCATCTGAGAAGTGTTTTCTCTTTGCGGCCCGGTAAGCTCTTCTAACTAGATACCTCTGCGTTATGCAGTCAGAGTCAAACCAAGGAGCACCCGACCTTCTTACGTTTTTTAACTTTGCTCCTTTGAAGAAACCAATTTTTCTGGCTACGTTTACGATGCAGTCGCGCAAGTGTACATACAGCGACTCCGGGTCAGACCCTTCAGACAGGGGCAAGTTGAGCATTTCCCTCTGATATTCGTCTCTCTTTGTGATGTCCCAAATTAATTTGGATTCCACAAACAGGGAGACAAAGTCCTCATCCATTTCAGAGGAAGGCGGCGACCGGCCCAGCACCAACGAGCAGGGGTGGTGATCTGAACCGCCACCCCACTCCTCCACACCAAAGTTGGAGACTTCCAGAATCAAAGACGAGCTAATCCAAACCAAGTCAACCACACTCCGCCCCTGGTGCGACAAAAAAGTGAAATTCCCCTGCTCATCACTAATAGACCTCCCGTTCACCAGCACCATGTTTCTGACTTCCATGAAGGTAGCCAATCGCTTTCCAGCCCCATTGATCCTTTTGTCCATAGAGGATCTATAACAATTCAATGATGATGCCCGAAACATTTCGCGCTCAGAAAATTGATTCAATTCGCCGAGCCTCGAATTCCAATCCCCCCCCGATCACAAAAGGGACCCCTAAAAAACGCTCCTGAATTTCCTCTAGGCTAGCTCCGAGGCTAAATTCCGTGACAGACTGGAAGCCTTCATTGAGATACACTAAACCAAAAATAATTTTAGATCTTTCTTGCTCAACTAATAGAAATAACCATTGGCTAGATTCCTCAAGAACAGAAACTTCTAGCGATTTTTTGTAAATAACCATCAGGCCCCCCCCAAACCTGCCACTTGAGCCCCTTCTAGTGGCGTTAACACTAATAACATTATAAGCATTAGCACACTTATAATTATCAAAATTAACATTCGAACTATCAGAAAGCCATGTTTCTTGAAGAAAAATAAAGTCGTATTTGTTTTGTAGAATGTTGTCCTTTTCCAGAGCGAAGTTGCCATAGCCGGCGCAATTCCAGTAAATTATTCTCAGTGGTGCAGAAGTCGGCCGTTTTTTGGAAGCGTACTGTTCAGTCATATCATACTTACCATTATTGCGAAGGTCATGTTCCACATCTTCCTTGATGAGGTTCAGGCATCCATTGAAGTCCATTCCATTCCTGTGCTATGGGACCGTCTTGGAGTTGGGCGCTCTGGCTGGGGAACAGATAGCGAGCATTGGCTCGTCCTTGTTGAGCTGCTCAATGTGTTTGCGGTACGCAGGGCATATTTCATAAGTTAGAACGCTGTGCTTAGTCGCGTCCTTCTTCATTTTGAGCCTTATGCACTGGGCACAGCGAGGAGATGAGCTCCTGTTTGGGCAATTGACTATCTTGTGCCCTTCCAATCCACAGTGCTCGCAGGCTGCCACCAGAGAGTAACACTGACTTGTGTTATGTCCGTATTTAAGACAATGTCTGCAAAGCACCTTCCACAAGTTCGCAGGGGTTTCCATACTGCTGGCGGACGATGCTGGGGTTTCTACCCGGCCATTGAGGTCCGTTGGCTGGAGAGGTGACGCTGGTAGAGCCACCGCTGCATTCGTGCTCGAGTAGATGCGTTTTTCTGAGGGTCCTTGTGGGGAACCTTCTTCCCTATCCCTCTTCGAGCCCGGGGCTCTGTCCTGGGGGCCTGGCTGCATTGGCTGATGAGCATCCGTCTCCATTTGCTCGGCCTTATAGTTGGTCCTTCGGACCTTTCTACGAAGGGCCCATTTGTAAGCTGGGCAGTCTTCTGATGACACAGCATGCCTGTCGTCCTCTTTTGCTCTTCTGCAATTACTGCACTTGGGCGGATCAGCTTTGGATGCGCAAGCTTCTTCCCTGTGGCCCTCCTTTGAGCAATGCTTACAAACTTCGGGTCCCTTGCAGTACTTGGCCACGTGGTCAAATGCTTGGCACCTGAAGCACCTGGTGACTCTTACGAAATCGGCCACCCAGCAGTTGTCCCATTTAATGTAGAGCCGTTGCTTTTCCAAAACTATTCTCCTCATCTCAGGTGAGACCTCGATGACCCAAATCACGGTATCTAGGCCCCTCTTACCGGTCTTGAACGATGGCTTAAAGGACGCGGTGAAACATTCCTCTGTCATCTTCCCAAGGAAGTTTTGCGCGAAGACCGCTGTCTTAACCTCTTCTGGGGCGAGGTCGGCTTGCACCCCATGTACTCTATTGTGTCACTATTTTACGTTTCAAAATATGGAAGTATTGTGTGTTATCTACGCACCACTGGTTTGATATTTTTGACCTGAACACCCTTAGAAGCAGTCAAAATATGATCCAATTGTGTCACAATTTTACGTTCCAAAATATGGAAGTAAGTATTGTTTGTTATCTAAGATATTTGTTCACGAATTTTGTCTGGATCGTAATCATTGTCAGTCATCATGTGTTCACATGGAGTCACATAAGTATTATTATAATTGGATTATTATGATGAGAATGCAGTTCCTCTCAAGCGGCCTTTTTACTTCCATATTTACAGAGTAAATGGAAGTATTGTAATCGTCCTAAAATCGAAAATCGGAACGGAGCTTCAGAAAAAACTTTTTCTTATACACATTTACTCAGAATCACTTCCCGAACAAGTGTCTGTGTGTCCGTCTGTCCGTGTGTCCGTCTGTCCGTCTGTGGTCATTTACAAAAATGGCCATAGCTCCCTCAATTCTCAACCTTTTTTCAAATTTCTTGAACCGAAATGTTTTTTCTCGGCAAGACCTAACACCCTGTTTAATCGAAATTTGGATAACGCACAGTACTTCCGATTTATTTGCATTTTTAGTGTTGTCCATTTTATTTTTTTCCGGGCACAAAAATGAATCGATTTGAGCGATCTTGGTCTTAAAATCTTTGTTTTACCTTGCAGAATATGTGGATATTTTTTATATTTCAAAAATGTATTGTATTTTTATTTTGGGCGAATTTTAAAATTTTAATAGTGAATTTTTCGATATTTTTGGCCTAAACACCCTTAAAAGCAGTCAAAATATGATCAAATTGTGTCACAATTCTACGTTTCAAAATGTGGAAGTATTGTGTGTTATCTACGCACCACTGGTTTCTGATATTATGTCCTCATATTCCAATTTTTGTAATTCAGGACTTGGTGAACGATGGTCTTGTGGTCCAACACGCCATAATCATGGTCGATAGGGAACAAGGAGGAAAACGGAATCTCACTGATCGTGGCATCCGAATGCACAGCCTGCTCAGCCTGTCAAAGGTTATCGTAAATGTTCTCAATTTGAATTTTCATTTATTCTTATCTTATCCAAGTGTATTGGAACTCGAATACGTAGACTACGATGATGGCAAAGAGGAGGATGGCAAGCTTAGTTTGTGAAAACAAGTTTTTCACGTTTTTGCAGATTTGAGGGAGTTCGACTGAACATCGAAGATAGAATTTTTTGAGCTTGTTGGATTCCCTGAAGGTCTCTACACCGTTTTCACTCCCTGTAAGTCAAAATTGGTTGGATTTCAGTGTTTGAAAACTGGTTTAAAGACAATTTTGACATTAAAAAAATATTTTTGGACCCTTTGAAAAAAAATTTTAAAATTCCAAGAAAAAATTTTCTTGGGTGTGTTTTGGGTAGGTACATGACACAAAGGGAAACTTACGTTGGGCACCCGGGCCCGAAAAATCATTACCGTGGGCACCCGGCTCGTTGCAAAAGTGAGTTCTACGCTGGGCACCCAAGTTACGCTGGGCACCCGCGTCGTGAACACCCAATTTTAGCAGATTAGATTCACAAGAAAAAATTATAATCCCACGTTCTCCGTCCTCATGAACCAAAAATGTTCTCCTCGCACAGTATTTGTGTCCATTGAATTGCGCAAAGTCGAAAAAACCTCCTCACGAGATTTTGGCAGCACACCTCTGTTTTTCCTCCTCTGCATGTACGCTAGGTGTTACAAATTGCTAACTGCTTTTGCCGTTGGAGCCGCATTTGGAACCTCCATTAATGCCTTCCTAACTATCTGTAAAAAATGTAAACGCCAAATGTAAGTACCTACCTACCGTGCCTACTTCCTTTCTTCAAAAAAATTCACAATACAAACACCCATACCTTACGAGGAGGGGTGCAAGTATCTTCTTCCGCTTTGCGAACACCTAATTTTAGCAGATTAGATTCGCAAGAAAAAATTATAATCCCACGGTCTCCGTCCTCATGAACCAAAAATTCTTCTCCTCGCACAGTATTTGTGTTTTCATTCAGCCCGGGTGCCCAGGATAAAAGGTCACGAGCGGACTGATTTCAATTCTGACCTGTACTGGGTGCCCAGAGTAATCGGTCTTGTACTTTCATTTCTCGTTTCTCACTTGCCGGGTGCCCAGCGTAGGCCGCCCGACACAAAACCAGTGATGCGTAGATAACACACAATACTTCCATATGTTGAAACGTAAACGTGTGACACAAGTTAATCATTTTTTGACTGCTTTTGAGGGCGTTTGAAGCTTAGAAAATTGTCGATTTTTTTTATGCCATGTACCTAAAATCTATTCATGAATAATTTTTTTTTGGAATTTTAAAATTTTTTTTGAAGGGTCAAAAAAATAATTTCTTATAGGTCAGCAATTAGTGTTCAAACCAGTTTTCGATCACTGAAACCCAACTAATTTTGGGCCGTATTCAGAAACGATTCTTTGCATAGGAGCCGTCCGATGATCCTCTCCATGCCATGCGGGTTTTATGGGAACGGAATGTTTGTTTTTTTGAAATTGACCAATAAAATGTGCAAACGAGGTGCTGGCGCATCGAGCGGCTCCTATGTAAAGAATCGTTTCTGAATATGGCCCTTTGACTTATAGGGAGTGAAAAAGGTGTTAAAACCATCAAGGAATCCAACAAGCTCAAAATCGGTTGAATACAACTCCCTCAAATCGCCAAAGACGCAAAAAGGAGAAATCGCGTCAAGAAATTTCAAGCCCAACCGACGAAAATACAAAATTCTTGGAAATAAATAACCCCTTATCTTATGGTAATTCAAGCGAGACATCTGGGGAAAATACTCAAAAAATTCTAAACCATCAAAATCGGATCACTGGTTCGATACGATGTCGTGGCCACAAAATTTTGACCAAATATATTTTCGTAGTTGGCTAAAAAAACCTGCCGAAATGGAAATAATACTGGAGAATTCGTGGTAGAAGAGTTGAGGAAAACGGAACGGTGGTAGAAAT
Source organism: Nesidiocoris tenuis (assembly GCA_036186465.1). NCBI lineage: Eukaryota > Metazoa > Arthropoda > Insecta > Hemiptera > Miridae > Nesidiocoris > Nesidiocoris tenuis. Next base: position 61,645 of record AP028921.1, read on the forward strand.
TCGAGACCTCAAAAAGAGAATGAAGTTCAAACCAAAGATACGCGTTCATATGGAAAGCGTTGACAGCTTAGAAATTTCCAGATTTTTACTTCCATATTTACAGAGTAAATGGAAGTATTGGGATCGTCCTAAAATCGAGAATCGGAACGGAGCCTCAGAAAAAACTTTTTCTCATACACATTTACTCAGAATCACTTCCTGAACAAGTGTCTGTGTGTCCGTTACGTCCGTCTGTCCGTCTGTCCGTCTGTCCGTCTGTCCGTCTGTGGTCATTTACAAAAATGGCCATAACTCCCTCATTTTTCAACCTTTTTTCAAATTTCTTGAACTGAAATGTTTGTCTCGGCAAGACCTAACACCCTGTTTAATCGGAATTTGGATAACGCACAGTACTTATGATATATTTGCATTTTTAGTGTTTTCTATTTTATTTTTTTCCGGCCACAAAAATGAACCGATTTGAGCGTTCTTGGTCTTAAAATCTTTGTTTTACCTTGCAGAATATGTGGATATTTTTTACATTCCGAAAATGTAGCGTTTTTTCATTTTGGGCGAATTTTAAAATTTTAATAGTGAATTTTTCGATATTTTTGGCCTAAACACCCTTAAAAGCAGTCAAAATATGATCAAATTGTGTCACAATTTTACTTTTCAAAATATGGAAGTATTGTGTGTTATCTACGCACCACTGGTTTCTTACATCTGAGGAGCAAAAGTGTTGGATTCTGGGCCTAGGAAGGGAAACTACATGTGTTAATACCTACCAGCAGTGACTGAGATAAAATACGTAATGTTGCGCATGTAAGCTCTCTTCTTTTGGCACACACCTATTGTTTGATCCTTGCAGGCGTTGAGCATTCTCTTGGAAAATGGAAAACTCGATCAAAAGAAGGTGGGTGAAGTAAGAGAGTACATCGCTGCCAATCAAGTTTTCTCCAACGAAGACCTCATTCCAAAAAGTAATTTTTACTTCCATATTTACAGAGTAAATGGAAGTATTGGAATCGTCCTAAAATCTAGAATCGGAACAGAGCTTCAGAAAAAACTTTTTCTTATACATATTTACTCAGAATCACTTCCTGAACAAGTGTCTGTGTGTCCGCCTGTGGTCATTTACAAAAATGACCATAACTCCCTCATTTTTCAACCTTTTTCAAATTTCTTGAACTCAAATGTTTGTCTCGGCAAGACCTAACACCCTGATCAATCGGAATTTGGATAACGCACAGTACTTCCGATATATTTGCATTTTTAGTGTTTTCTATTTTATTTTTTCCGGCTATAAAAATTAACCGATTTGACCGTTCTTGGTCTTAAAATCTTTGTTTTACCTTACAGAATACGTGGATATTTTTTATTTTCCGATAATGTGGTGTATTTTTATTTTGGGCGAATTTTAAAATTTGAATAGTGAATTTTTTGATATTTTTGACCTAAACGCCCTTAAAAGCAGTCAAAATATGATGAAATTGTGTCACAATTTTACGTTTCAAAATATGGAAGTATTGTGTGTTATCTACGCACCACTGGTTTACTTCCATATTTACAGAGTAAATGGAAGTATTGTGATCGTCCTAAAACCGAGAATCTGAACGGAGCTTCAGAAAAACTTTTTCTTATACAAATTTACTCAGAATCACTTCCTGAACAAGTGTCTGTGTGTCCGTCTGTCCGTACGTGGTCATTTACAAAAATGGCCATAGCTTCCTCAATTCTCAACTTTTTTTCAAATTTCTTGAACTGAAATGTTTGTCTCGGCAAGACTTAACACCCTGTTTAATCGGAATTTGAATTACTCACAGTAGGTACTTCCGAGATATTTGCATTTTTAGTGTTTTCTATTTTATTTTTTCCGGCCACAAAAATGGACCGATTTGAGCGTTCTTGGTCTCAAAATCTTCGTTTTACCTTGCAGAATATGTGGATATTTTTTATATGCCTAAAATGTAGCGAATTTTTTTTTGGCGAATTTTAAAATTTGCATAATGAATTTTTTGATATTTTTGGCCTTAACACCCTTAAAAACAGTCATAATATGATCAAATTTTTTCAAATATGTACGTTTCAAAATATGGAAGTATTGTGTGTTATCTACGCACCATTGGTTTTAAAATAAGATCAATAGAATTAAATAGCAGTATTCCTCAAAGGCATTGTGCACTCGAGTGCACCAATTTTTTCTTACACCAAGTTTGGCATACTCCTGTATAGCCAAATAACCAACATCATGAAGAAATTTCGCCCATGTCAATCATTTTAGGGAGGCTCTGGCTGAGCTACAGTGAGCGATCGGCACTTGCCAAAAATCCACTGGCCTGTCGTATTCTGCAGCTAATGGGGGAAAAAAAGAGCAACCTCTGCGTGGCTTTGGACGTGCCGAATTGGTCAGAATTGGTTCGCCTTGTCAACCTAATTGGCTCTGATGCTGTTGTCGTCAAGACACACTACGACTACATTAAAGACTGGAAGCCGTCATGCCAGGACGAGCTGACGAAATTGGCGGCGGCTCACAACTTCATTGTACTTGAAGACAGGTTAATAATTTATTCAATCACAATCGACTGCACACTACTGCGAGAGTGCCATCATTTCGTTCATCGCATAATTACCTACCATGAGCAGTACCTATTCCATTTTTCAAAGATCACTATCTCCATCGGACGGATTTTCAGGAAATTGGGCGACATTGGTAACACCATCATGGGCCAATTTGAGACCTTAACCTCTTGGGCTGACGGACTTACCATGCACTCAATCTGCGGTGGAGATTCGCTCAAAGCCGTGAGAGAGGCAAAAGTCGATTCCAGGCCGCATGGCGTCTTTGTTGTTGCTGAGCTCAGCAGCCAAGGCAACCTTATATCAGCACCCTACACCAAAAGTGAGCATCCAGCTTGGACTTGACAAAACGTACCATTTAGCAGAAATTATTACAGTAATACTTTAGGGGGGAAGGGGGATTTCAGGGAACTATGCAGTGACCCTGCTGTGTTCCCAAACAAAGGGAAAAATTCCTTCAGCAATGGAACCTCACAATATTTTTTTGACCCTTTGAAAAAAAAAATTGAAAATTGAAAAAAAAAACATTTTTGGGTAGGAACATGACACAAAAAATTTGCAATTTTCCACGACTCCCGGACTGAGAAAAATGCTAAAAACCTTTTTCGCATAAAAATCCACGGTAGGCCTAGGACAAATTTCTAAAAAATTATGGGCTTCAGGGTTTTTTGGCGGAAATGTTTTGGGGCTTCAGTGTCCATTGGGCAGTGATAACGTTCACATCAGCTCGTGATTTTTTCGCATAAAACAGTATCCATCGTCGATTTTCTCCGCTTCTTTTTGCGCAAGTACAATCTTAAAGCCACTCCTGGGGGCCTATTCTGTTACCTGAAAGCAATATGTCTTTGGAAATCAATATCGATTTGCCATGTCAAATCTAATGACAACGTATGACAATTTTTGTAATGAATCGATAGCGACTGCCAAGACATATCGACAGTATACCTGCAAAACCTCGTAAGTCCGATTTTTTCCCAAAATCAGGTTTTGACCTCTGTGGACGTAGGAGAAGGATACCGATCGTCTGTAAAAGTTTGACATTGATCTGATAAAAAATGTCTTATCTGTGTTCGTTTGTAAAAACTTGTAAGTCCAGAGCCTTCCAGGAGGGTGGTAAAACCTCGTAAGTCCCAGCATTTGGCTCGTCCCGGCCGATTTTCCAATTTTCTGGTAATTTCTTTAATGTTGCTCTCGATCTTTACGGCTAAATTGATTCATTAGATGATACTCGAAATCGTGAAGAAGAACAACCAGGCTTTAAATTCGGTTTGAAACCATCGTCGGTAATAAAATTCGGCCCGGATCAAAATTCTGGGTTCCGATATGGGTAATATTTTTGCAGATTCGATTCTCAACTGTTCTGAAGAACACTAATAACAAGAGAACAACTACGAGGAATAACAACAATGTGTTTATCCATCTAGAACAAAACAATGGTTCCAAAAGTAGCAATAAAAGCCAGCAAACGTTTCTGCTATTTTCAATAATTTAAAGGTTTTTTGATAAAAATTCCAAAATCTCAGTTTTTTCCTATTTCAAGTTTTATAAAAAAGTTTTTTAAATATTTTTTTGTTAAGGTATTATTAAATTAAATTTACAAATACGCTGAGAATCGTAATAACGTATTTGAAAGTTGTAAAACTGAGAGTTGAAACACGAACTGAAATTCAAACAATCTATAAACAATCCCGTACCTATTAAAACGGTTGTGATTCTTTGAGTTGAGATTGCAATTTTCATTTTTCCAAGTCAATGAAGAAGTCCCAAGATGACAATAATTTAAATTTGGAAGAGAACAATGTCGGTACCATCCTAAGATGTGATTTTTTAGTTTTCTTTCCATAGTAGGTTTTTAAAATAAGGTTAACTGTTATCAGTTAGTATTCACATTCTCAAGCCATCGTTATCACGTTTAAGTCATGTACCTTTTTTTAAAACCCTTCTATGGAAAGAAAACTAAAACATAACGTCTTAGGACGGTACCGGCATTGTACTCTTCAAAATTTAAAGTAATTAACATCTCGGGAGGGTATTGACTTAGTGCTCTTGAAATTTACAATCTCAACTCGAATCACAGCCGTTTCAATAGTAACGACCAATTATTGGTCATCACAGACCAATTATAGGTCAGCTTAGTGAAGTTAGCTACGGTCAACTGCGTGTTTCTTTTCTAACAATTGGTCTCTAGGGACGTCTTGGAACACATTTATGGCTGTACAAGAATTGTGCCACCAATCACATTGTACGCCTTAGGACCTTGGTGTATCCAACACCTTCTCGGATAAGTAGGTAGGCTATAAAATATCTTGCTTGATTAGCGTTTGACTGATGAGTGTGTCGAATTGGACTGATGAGGGATGTTTTTCTGTCTTGGAGATGCGAGCGCAGCGAGCATCCAGGTCACCTGATCTGTATAAGGAATACGTGAAGGAACAGTTAGCAACGAGCTGTACGGACTGTATGACTGGTGGCACGATATTAAAATTGCCATAAATGTGTTCCTAGACGTCCCTAGAGTCAGAAAATTTAGAAAAGAAACACGCAGTTGACCGTTGCTGAACCGTCGCTAACTTCACTCTGGTAGGCCAGTCTTAGAAACAAAATCAGGTAAATACCAACAAAAAAGTTGGTTGAATATTTTGGCATAAAGAAACTTGTTTATTTACCAAACAATGATGAGAAAGAGCACATGTTGTGATCTCAAGTGAAATTATTCTAGTATTTGAAATAAAGACAACGTTATTGGAAGTTCGATTGAACTGTGTAAAACCTTGTAAGTCCGAGTAAGGTCTTGAATAAATCCTCGTAAGTCCGAATATTGCTTCAAAACGTTCATTTCTTCTAATTTTTGTTCAATCTTATTATTATGTAGTGTATACATGTGGTAAAAATGCAACGGACGTGGTTTTTTTAAACGGATGATGCCTCAAGTCGTTCTGGTGAGTTTTTTGTGTCTCCTGTAAAAGTCTCGAATCGGAACATACGAGGTTTTGCAGGTATACTGTCGATATTGCTTTAATTTTACAGAATAGGCCCCCTGTTGTGACAAGAGGTGGTTTACGCGTGGAAAGGTGGACTAAATTCATTTACGGCTTCTGAAATTCTTCGAATTACAACGTTGACAGGGGTTGGAGGATCGCAGGTGAGTACCTGTTACTGTCAAACCGGCCTCCGGTAACCGTTGAACTCAAATCGCGCAGTACCAGTATTGAACAAGGCTACGAAGCTGAACCTGTGGGTTACTGTTCAAAAGTCTATCTCTTTTCTCAGTTATGAGGATTGGACCGCGTTTGTTCATATTTATCTGCTTTGAGTCAATCTTTCAAAATCGATCGATCTTCTGAAACAGACCCGTAAAACACGAGTGCAGACAAAACTCCTTCGCAATGCAGTGCTTGAGCTGTGATTTGGAGGTTTCGCCCACTAAATGTGCCAAATGCATTGTATGCAAAGGTTTTTTCCACCCGAGATGTACATCCCTCAAAACAAAGGAAAACTTCAACAAATTGGGGAAAAGGAAGGCTTCATGGAAACGTGATACTTGCAAAAGTGGAACTGGGAAAAATTCGAAGCATGAAACTAGTGATGATGAATCACCTGTAGAAGGTGATCCTCCTGAGATGGAGCTCGATAGCAATCCTGTGAGTCAGCTCGTCGCAAATGTCGCCCTTCTAGTGAAGAAGTTCGACAAACTTGATAAAAAAGTTAACAACATTGAAAAATCTGTTGAATTCTCAAGCGTCAAAACCGATGAGGTGCTGTCAAAATTAACCTCAATTGAGAAGGAGATCAACAGTCTGAAAAAGTCAAACTCTAGACTACAAAAAGAAAACACAAGCATAAAAATCGAACTAAGCACGCTACGCAGACGGCTGAACTTCGTAGAGCAGGATCGGCTAGATATTTCATTGGAGATCTTCGGGATACCTGAAACTCCAAACGAGAACGTCGTAGATATCGTGAAAACGATTGCGACAAAATCAGACATCCAGCTAATTGAACAGGAAGTTGCCTTCGCCTTACGCCGCAACACTGGGAAAAAAGCAGCTGTCAACAAGATGAGACCAATCCTAGTCAAGGTTGAACGCTCAAGCACAAGAAACCAGTTGGTAAAAGCAATCAAGAAGAAAGATATCATGGCCAAAGATGTGCACGCGTCGTTTCCCGCCGATGTTAAAATTTTTGCCAATGAAAAATTAACACCTGCAAATTCTCATCTGTTTTGGCTCGCGAGGTCTGTTGCAAAAGTTGAAAACTTCAAGTTTGCATGGGTCTCAAATGGTTCTATTTACCTAAAGAAAACTGAGGACGCAATACCAGTTCGCATCAAGGAGCTTCAAGACTAGAAGAAAATCGACCGCAAACGAAAAGTGAAGGAGCTTTACGATCAAGCACGTGATGAATCTGATCCGTCAACTAGTAATGATGAAGAATAATTTCAACCTGAACTTCAAATTCAGCCAATTTGTCTTGAATAAAATTAATCGTCAATCTAATGGACACATTACATAGCAATTTAGAATGGTTCCTAGACAGAATCACAGAAACTGAGTGTTCTACTATTAATGATTTGAACCTGACCATAGAAAATGATACGAGCTTCCTAATCATGTGCACTAATATCAGAAGCGTTCAGAAAAACTTTGATGAATTATTAATTAATTTAAATAAATTTAGCAGAACGCCGGATTTTATTTGTTTAACGGAAACGTGGAATAGTTCTGAGTCGATAGTTCAGAGGATACCAGGTTACAGTTCTATATCTAGCTCCCTCTTTTACAACCAGAACTCAGGTGACATTGTATTTTTTAGTGACAGCTGTAAAAATGTGAGCTCCACTGAGATTAAATTAGAAGGAGGTAACTGTATAGTTACAAAATTTGATTTCAGTGGCCATCAATTTCGAATTATTGGGTTGTATTGCTCCCCTTCATCCAGTGAAGTGGACAAATTTGTGGATCAAATTGTGGAGTTATGTTCCAACGACAGGACGAATACGATTGTGATGGGAGATACCAACATTGATATTTTGGATTCTGCTCAAGATACTACATCGAAATTGAAGCTGTTGGATGGTTTAGCAGAAGTTGGTCTTATTCCATACATCACTCGCCCAACACTGTGTCTCGCAGATAAAAAATCATGTATTGACTAAAAATCCAGGCATTATGGATCTGAAGGGATTGTCTGGCAATCCGCAGTAACAGACCATTTTACCACTCTTCTAAAGTTGTCTTTCAAAAATGACTCGAAGGAATCCAGTACAAACGATTGTCTAGAAATAACTGAAATTAATTACAGCACGTTGGGAGAAAAACTCGCCAATGAAAAGTGGGAACCCGTTCTTAATTCGCATGACGTCGGCGAGTGTGCAAAGGCATTTCACAGAATTCTGTCCGACCACATCAACTCTTGCTCAGCTATTAAAAAATCCCTGCCTCATAAGAAAACCTCTCTGAAACCGTGGATTACTTCTGGAGTATCAGGAAAAAAGAAGTCCTACATAAAACCAGTGGTGCGTAGATAACACACAATACTTCCATATTTTGAAACGTAAAATTGTGACACGATTTGATCATATTTTGACTGCTTTTAAGGGTGTTTAGGCCAAAAATATCGAAAAATTCACTATTAAAATTTTAAAATTCGCCCAAAATAAAAAAACGCCACATTTTCGGGATGTAAAAAATATCCACATATTCTGCAAGGTAAAACAAAGATTTTAAGACCAAGAACGCTCAAATCGGTTCATTTTTGTGCCCGGAAAAAAATAAAATAGAAAACACTAAAAATGCAAATATATCGGAAGTACTGTGCGTTATCCAAATTCCGATTAAACAGGGTGTTAGGTCTTGCCGAGACAAACATTTCAGTTCAAGAAATTTGAAAAAAGGTTGAGAAATGAGGGAGTTATGGCCATTTTTGTAAATGACCACAGACGGACAGACGGACAGACGGACAGACGGACAGACGGACAGACGGACAGACAGACAGACGGACAGACGGACGTAACGGACACACAGACACTTGTTCAGGAAGTGATTCTGAGTAAATGTGTATAAGAAAAAGTTTTTTCTGAAGCTCCGTTCCGATTCTCGATTTTAGGACGATCACAATACTTCCATTTACTCTGTAAATATGGAAGTAAAAATCAAAAAATCTCCTTTTGATCAAACGCTTCGCAAACATCAAACAACACAACAAGTACCGAAACAAGTTGACGCAATTGATCAGGCAGGCCAAAAATCCGTACTACAAAACGCGATTGCTTTCAGCAGGTGCAGATTCAAAACGAGTATGGAATGTTGTTTCTGAAGCAGCCCCGATGTCCAAGCGAGACCGAAGACAAATCTACTCTATAAACGACGATTCATCTGGGATTGAGATAAAAGCTGAAGACGACCCGATCAAAGTTGGAAATCTACTAAACCGGCACTTCACAACAATTGGAGAGAAACTAGCGGGAAGCATCGATCGATCATCTGACAGCGAAGAACCAATGAATGATCACACCTCTGCTTGTACCTCAGATGATCCTTTCCACCGGATAAATTCCAGTGACGTTACAAAAATTATAGAGAGCTTAAGAGGAGGATCTTGTCCTGGTTTCGACGGAGTAACGGTGGCCTTGCTAAAAAAATTCAAAAGCATTTTAACTAAGCCTCTTGCCTACTTAATAAATTTGAGCTTTGCCAGCAAGAGGTTTCCCTCGCTTTACAAGGAAGCCATTGTTGTGCCTCTGTTCAAAAATGGTGACCCACGTAAAGCAAAAAACTACCGGCCCATCTCCTTATTGTCAAACATTGCGAAAATAATTGAAAAATCCATCAAATCATACCTCTCCAAATTGATAGAGGACAAGAAGCTTCTAAACGTTTTTCAATATGGGTTCCAAGCCAACAAGTCGACTTAAGATGCTGTTGCCTATCTGTGTAACCAAATTGAATGTAGCCTTGACAAGGGTCTAAAATCAATGGCAGTATTTATGGATCTCAGCAAAGCCTTTGATACAGTTTCGCATAAAAAACTTGTCCAAGTGCTCCGAAAAGTCGGAATGAATGCCAACTTTCTTGAATGGGTAACCAGCTACCTGGACCAACGCCTGCAACGTGTCAAAGTTGGAGAACAACTCAGTGACCCTCTAACCTTTCAATACGGAATCCCGCAAGGAACAATATTAGGGCCTGTATTTTTCATATTGTATGTAAATGGTTTGTTTGACATCGAGCTTGAAGGAAAGCTGGTGTGCTTCGCGGACGATACGGCGCTTGTCCTTAGCGGTGACACGTGGGATCATTTGCTACACTCGGCGTAATCGGACCTAGGGAAAATAAATGCTTGGTTTTCAGAACATGGGCTGAAGCTAAATTATGCCAAAACAAATTTCATGGCCTTCGCGCTTTGAGCAAACGCAGTCCCCCATATCGAAAATTTAACCATCCATTCGAGCGACTGTCAGCTTATTCCTGCAGGCCAAATAAATACGTTAAATTGTAAATGCCCTATCATTAAACAAGTTGCCGAAGTAAAATACCTAGGAGTCATGATTGACCAGAATTTAAATTGGACTGCCCATATAAATTTCCTTAATTCCAAAATGAGGAAAATCATTCCAATATTCTACGAAATAAGAAATTTCCTCAACCACAAAACTAAAAAAGTGGTATACTTTAGCCTAGCTCAATAATTAATAATGTATTGTTGTGCTGTATGGGGGTCTTCTTGGCCAACGACCCTCAAAGCAATCGAAATTACTCAAAAAAGGCTCATAAAAATCCTCTGGAGGAAACCAAAGCTATATTCATCAGAGAAACTATTTAACGAAATCAAACTCCTCACTTCCCAAGCCATTATCGATAGAATATCAATCATTCAAATTTTCAAAATTCAAAAAAATTATAATAACATTGACAAATTCGAAATTATCCAAGGACCGACACGAGCTGCAAAAAAAATCCTGCTGAAAGATCCCTTTAAAAATACATCCACCGGCCAAAGATGCTTAGATTTCAGAGGAATCAATTTATTTAATGATTTACCCGTATTTTCGGGCAGCTCGCCATTTTTTTGTTTAAAAATAAAGGTTATATCTCTCTCTCTTGACCCTTTTAAATTTAAAATTGCAATAAAAAATCATTTTGCCAACTTGAAATATAGGTAAATTTTTATTATTTCAGATTAGTTTTATTTCTATAATTCTTTCATAATTTCAATGCCAATGTAAAACACTCATCACCCCCTGCGCGAGCATAGTTGCTCTTTGGGGGTGATTAGCGTTGGGTAATTATTTATGTTACAGGTTGTAAATTTTAGTTTTTCTTTTCTGTATCAACTTTGTAAAAAAGAATATATCTTGTATTGTAAAAATAATAAATAAACGCAAAAAAAAATCTTTAAATATTGACTGAACAACATGAAAAATGGTGTTTTTTCGAGATTTTGGTCAACGTGGTCAATTTTGAGAGAGCGATAAGGCCAAAATTGCGGGTTTCTCTCAGTTTTCTCGGTTTTACAGCCGTTGTACCTGCGGGGATTGTCCCTATGAGACCTCTTCAACGGGTATCTCTGTCTTGTTTAATTGCTCAGTGTTTTCTTCTTTTCACACCTATTCATTCATCGCTGTGAAAACGTACCATTTCGGCATCATTGAATTCACCGTTGACCATTACTCCACATAGTATAATATATTAATATAACATATTATGTTGATAAACCTACCCACTCCAACTATTTGAACTTTGTTTTCTGAGATAGCCAGACAAATAATGTACCCATGTCACTAATCTACTTAGCAGCTTTCTTTTGTGTTACAGGAAGGAGTGAATACATTATATGTGTCGTGTAGTTGCAAAACCGGCCAACTCCTTAATTTTCGAAAATGCAGTTTTTCTGCTTTCTAAGTCCTAATATACATGATCCATCCATCGGAACTAAGAAACCATGTTGAAACCAGCCGAATCCCTGTTGAACAAGCGTTTGAAAATCATGATGTGCTGCAAAAACGGCCAAATCCTCTTATTCATGAGTTTCATAACCGGCCATCTCCAAACCCGAGAGAGTTGCAGAATTGTGTCGTGTAGTTGCAAACCCGGCCAACTCCTTAATTTTTGGAAATGCGGTTTTCTGCTTCCTGAGTCCCAATATACAATGTATATTGATGTATATTGTATGTATATTGTATATCATGTCATGATCCCTGTTGGACAAGCGTTTGAAAATCATGATGTGCTGCAGAAACGGCCAAAATTTGGATTTAATCCTCTTTTTCATGAGTGTTATAGCCGATCATCTCCAAACTCGCGAGAGTTGCAGAATTAGTTTTGAAACCTCCGATAGAGCTGGGGGCCTATTCTGTAAATTTGAAGCGATACGTCTGATACGTGGTCAAGCCTCTAAAACTTCGAGATGTCCAAAACCTTCTAAAAAAAAAATTTTGACCAAGTTTTGGCAATGACGACTGGCTGAGGTTTTACAAATATTTCATCGCTTCAGCGAAGGAAGGAGGGCCCACAGAAGATGAGCAAGTGGGAGAGGAAGAAGGTGGAAAAGAAAATCTGGACCAAATTTGTGAGCCGATTGAAGAAGATGACGCTTCAATGGTGTAAAATTTCATTTTTTTAATGCATCTTGATCCAAAATTTTGAGTTTTTATTTAAATTTTTGAAAATAAATGTTATAATATAACACAAAAGCAGGTTTTAGTTCATTTGCAGTCCCAACAACCCTATATTTACATCAAATTCAGCAAAACCTCAGTTCAATTTTGCTGCAAACCCGGCCAACTCCAGATTCGAGTTTCAAAAACGGCCAAATCCAAGATAAGATTGTGAATAACTCCCCCCCTCCACATGCCCAAGCCATTCAAGAATATGTTTTCAAACACTCAGCCCTAATGTGACCTTGATTGAAGGGTAAAAGAATGGTTTTAGTCTATCTAGTTCAGCGTGACAGAAAATCACCTTTTTTTGAAAAATTTTGCATTTTGGAGATGGCCGGGTTTGCAACTACACGACACATATAAACTTTCCCTGTTTCTTTGTCTTTCTCGTTTATGATGATTACTTCTTGTTTATCAGAAACGACCGAGTTAGCTAAGGAGTTTGAAGACGTCGTCGCCGGCCTCGTGGCTCAGAATCCTTTGCTTGAAAATGAGCCTGGCTTCGTCCAATTGACACCCGGTGTAAGCTTAAAAGCAGGTGAGGTAACAAAATTGGCGTTTTCTACGAAATATTTTGATCATTATTTCCGTAAATAATGTCCCTAAAAATTTGTTTACAACGCCCCCTCAAACTCTCACCTTCTACGTTTCAAAAGGTCTAAAATACAAATGAACAGCAAAAAAAAAAAAAAACGCTGCTAAGTAGACGTTCAAATACTTGGAGTAGGACTATCATCATATCATTTGTGGAGTTATGGCCAATGGTGAATCCAATGATGCCCCATGCCTATGAGAAAACTGCAAAAAAAAACGTGATTTTGGCCTTATCACTCCCCCAAAATGGACCTCGTTGAACAAAAAACGCCAAATTTCATGTTTCTTACTCAATATCTAAAGATTCGTGCCAAAAAACCCCAAGTTGAATCCATCATTTTTACTTCCATATTTACAGAGTAAATGGAAGTATTGTGATCGTCCTGAAATCGAGAATCGGAGGAGCTTCAGAAAAAACTTTTTCTTATACACATTTACTCAGAATCACTTCCTGAACAAGTGTCTGTGTGTCCGTGTGTCCGTTAGTCCGTCTGTCCGTCTGTGGTCATTTACAAAAATGACCATAACTTCCTCAATTTTCAACCTTGTTTCAAATTTCTTAAACTGAAATGTTTGTCTCGGGAAGAAATACGACCTGTTTAATCGAAATTTGGATAACGCACAGTACTTCCGATATATTTGCATTTTTGTAGTCCTGGAGAGGCCTAGAAAATTGTAAATTTTTTGTGTCATCGACCTATTCAGAACCTACTCAAATTTTTTTTTTTTTTGGAATTGAAAAAAAAAATTTTATAGAGTAAAACCAGTGGTGCGTAGATAACACACAATACTTCCATATTTTGGAACGTAAAATTGTGACACAATTTGATCATATTTCGACTACTTTTAAGGGTGTTTAGGTCAAAAATATCAAAAAATTCACTATTCAAATTTCAAAATTCACCCAAAATAAAAAAACGCCAGTTTTTCGGAACATAAAAAATATCCACATATTCTGCAAGGTAAAACAAAGGTTTTAAGACCAAGAACGCTCAAATCGGTTAATTTTTATAGCCGGAAAAAAATTAAAAAATGCAAATGTATTGGAAGTACTGTGAGTTATTCAAATTCCAATCAAACAGGGTGCCAGGCCTTGCCGAGACAAACATTTCAGTGCAAGAAATTTGAAACCAGTGGTGCATAGATAACACACAATACTTCCATATTTTGAAACGTAAAATTGTGACACAATTTGATCATATTTTGACTGCTTTTAAGGGTGTTTAGGTCAAAAATATAAAAAAATTCACTATTCAAATTTTAAAATTCGCCCAAAATAATAAACGCCACATTTTCGGAATGTAAAAAATATCCACATATTCTGCAAGGTAAAACAAAGATTTTAAGACCAAGAACGCTCAAATCGGTTCATTTTTGTGGCCAGAAAAAAATAAAATAGAAAACACTAAAAATGCAAATATACCGGAAGTACTGTGCGTTATCCAAATTCCGATTAAACAAGGTGTTAGGTCTTACCGAGACGCACATTTCAGTTCAAGAAAATTGAAAAAAGGTTGAGAATTGAGGGAGTTATGGTCATTATTACTTCCATATTTACAGAGTAAATGGAAGTATTGTGATCGTCCTAAAATCGAGAATCGGAACGGAGCTTCAGAAAAAACTTTTTCTTATACACATTTACTCAGAATCACTTCCTGAACAAGTGTCTGTGTGTCCGTGTGTCTGTGTGTCCGTGTGTCCGTGTGTCCGTGTGTCTGTGTGTCCGTCTGTCCGTGTGTCCGTCTGTGGTCATTTACAACCAGTGGTGCGTAGATAACACACAATACTTCCATATTTTGAAACGTAAAATTGTGACACAATTTGATCATATTTTGACTGCTTTTGTAAGTGTTTAGGTCAAAAATATCAAAAAATTCAGTATTAAAATTTTAAAATTCGCCCAAAATGAAAAAACGCCACATTTTCGGAATGTAAAAAATATCCACATATTCTGCAAGGTAAAACAAAGATTTTAAGACCAAGAACGCTCAAATCGGTTCATTTTTGCGGCCGGAAAAAAATAAAATAGAAAACACTAAAAATGCAAATATCTCGGAAGTACTGTGCGTTATCCAAATTCCGATTAAACAGGGTGTTAGGTCTTGCCGAGACAAACATTTCAGTTCAAGAAATTTGAAAAAAGGTTGAGAAATGAGGGAGTTATGGCCATTTTTGTAAATGACCACAGACGGACAGACGGACACACGGACAGACGGACAGACGGACACACGGACACACAGACACTTGTTCGGGAAGTGATTCTGAGTAAATGTGTATAAGAAAAAGTTTTTTCTGAAGCTCCGTTCCGATTCTCGATTTTAGGACGATCACAATACTTCCATTTACTCTGTAAATATGGAAGTAAAAATGGCCATAACTCCCTCATTTCTCAACCTTTTTTCAAATTTCTTGAACTGAAATGTTTGTCTCGGCAAGACCTAACACCCTGTTTAATCGGAATTTGGATAACGCACAGTACTTCCGAGATATTTGCATTTTTACTTCCATATTTACAGAGTAAATGGAAGTATTGTGATCGTCCTAAAATCGAGAATCGGAACGGAGCTTCAGAAAAAACTTTTTCTTATACACATTTACTCAGAATCACTTCCTGAACAAGTGTCTGTGTGTCCGTGTGTCCGTTAGTCCGTTAGTCCGTGTGTCCGTCTGTCCGTCTGTGGTCATTTACAAAAATGACCATAACTCCCTCAATTCTCAACCTTTTTTCAAATTTCTTGAACTGAAATGTTTGTATCGGCAAGACCTAACACCCTGTTTAATCGGAATTTGGATAACGCACAGTACTTCCGAGATATTTGCATTTTTAGTGTTTTCTATTTTATTTTTTTCCGGCCACAAAAATGAACCGATTTGAGCGTTCTTGGTCTTAAAATCCTTCTTTTACCGTGCAGAATATGTGGATATTTTTTACATTCCAAAAATGTGGCGGTTTTTCATTTTGAGCGAATTTTAAAATTTTAATAGTGAATTTTTCGATATTTTTGGCCTAAACACCCTTAAAAGCAGTCAAAATATGATCAAATCGTGTCCCAATTTTACGTTTCAAAATATGGAAGTATTGTGTGTTATCTACGCACCACTGGTTGTAAATGACCACAGACGGACTAACGGACTAACGGACACACGGACACACAGACACTTGTTCAGGAAGTGATTCTGAGTAAATGTGTATAAGAAAAAGTTTTTTCTGAAGCTCCGTTCCGATTCTCGATTTTAGGACGATCACAATACTTCCATTTACTCTGTAAATATGGAAGTAAAAATATCCACATATTCTGCAAGGTAAAACAAAGATTTTAAGACCAAGAACGCTCAAATCGGTTCATTTTTGTGGCCGGAAAAAAATAAAATAGAAAACACTAAAAATGCAAATATATCGGAAGTACTGTGCGTTATCCAAATTTTGATTAAACAGGGTGTTAGGTCTTGCCGAGACAAACATTTCAGTTCAAGAAATTTGAAAAAAGGTTGAGAATTGAGGGAGCTACGGTCATTTTTGTAAATGACCACAGACGGACAGACAGACAGACGGACAGACGGACGTAACGGACACACAGACACTTGTTCAGGAAGTGATTCTGAGTAAATGTGTATTAGAACCAGTGGTGCGTAGATAACACACAATACTTCCATATTTTGAAACGTAAAATTGTGACACAATTTGATCATATTTTGACTGCTTTTGAAAGTGTTTAGGTCAAAAATATCAAAAAATTCAGTATTAAAATTTTAAAATTCGCCCAAAATGAAAAAACGCTACATTTTCGGAATGTAAAAAATATCCACATATTCTGCAAGGTAAAACGAAGATTTTGAGACCAAGAACGCTCAAATCGGTTCATTTTTGCGGCCGGAAAAAAATAAAATAGAAAACACTAAAAATGCAAATATCTCGGAAGTACTGTGCGTTATCCAAATTCCGATTAAACAGGGTGTTAGGTCTTGCCGAGACAAACATTTCAGTTCAAGAAATTTGAAAAAAGGTTGAGAAATGAGGGAGTTATGGCCATTTTTGTAAATGACCACAGACGGACTAACGGACTAACGGACTAACGGACTAACGGACTAACGGACACACGGACACACGGACACACGGACACACGGACACACGGACACACAGACACTTGTTCAGGAAGTGATTCTGAGTAAATGTGTATAAGAAAAAGTTTTTTCTGAAGCTCCGTTCCGATTCTCGATTTTAGGACGATCACAATACTTCCATTTACTCTGTAAATATGGAAGTAAAAAGTCTTTTCTGAAGCTCCGTTCCGATTCTCGATTTTAGGACGATCACAATACTTCCATTTACTCTGTAAATGTGGAAGTAAAAAAGTCATGATTTCAAAAACAGTTTTTTGGATTTTCGACCCCTTAAAATTTTTTGATCGGATTCCCCTGACAATATGCCTCAAGTTGGAGCAAAACACAACTTTTAGGACCAACCGCACCAAAATCGGATCAGCGGTTCGATACGAAGTGGACGAATTTTGGCCAAAAATTTCGTCCAGCCACTTCGTATTAAAATACTGATCCGATTTTGACTAAATTAGTCTTGAAAGTTGTGGTTTGCTCCAACTTGAGGCATATTGTCCGGGCAATCCGATCGGAGAAGGTTAACGGGTCCAATTCGGCATAATTAGGGTATATTTTTGAAAAAACACAAAATCTCAATTTTGAAGGTGATGCCGTGGGTTTAGAATTTTTTGAGTATTTTTCCCGTGTTTCTCGCTTGATTTACCATAAGATAGGGTGGTTTTTCCGAAAAAATTCGAAAATGTTTTTTTTGAATCGGTTTGGTTTGAATTTCTTAATGCGATTTCTGCGTTTTCGCGTTTTTGGCAATTTGAGGGAGTCCTACTGAACCGATTCTGAATTTTTTGAGCTAAGTCAAAATTGATTGGGGTTTAGTAATCAAAAACTGGTTTAAAGACTAATTTTTGACCTAAACAAAAAATATTTTTTTGACCCTTTAATAAAAATGTTAAAATTCCAAAAACAATATTTTTGAGTAGATTTTGGGCAGGTACATGACACAAAAAATTTGCAATTTTCTACAACTCTCCAGGACTAAGACCAGTGGTGCGTAGATAACACACAATACTTCCATATTTTGGAACGTAAAATTGTGGCACAATTTGATCATATTTTGACTGCTTTTGAAAGTGTTTAGGTCAAAAATATCAAAAAATTCAGTATTAAAATTTTAAAATTCGCCCAAAATGAAAAAACGCCACATTTTCGGAATGTAAAAAATATCCACATATTCTGCAAGGTAAAACAAAGATTTTAAGACCAAGAACGCTCAAATCGGTTCATTTTTGCGGCCGGAAAAAAATAAAATAGAAAACACTAAAAATGCAAATATCCAAATTCCGGTTGAACAGGGCGTTAGGTCTTGCCGAGACAAACATTTCAGTTCAAGAAATTTGAAAAAAGGTTGAGAAATGAGGGAGTTATGGCCATTTTTGTAAGTGATTCTGAGTAAATGTGTATAAGAAAAAGTTTTTTCTGAAGCTCCGTTCCGATTCTCGATTTTAGGACGATCACAATACTTCCATTTACTCTGTAAATATGGAAGTAAAAAATGAAAAAAACCGATTTCAGCTGGAAAATCCAAGGTCCTAGCCTAGGAAAAATTTCGAAAAAATGATGGATTTGACTTCGGGGTTTTTTGGCGGGAATCTTTAGATATTGACTATGAAACATGAAATTTGGCATTTTTTCGAGATTTTGGTCAACAGGGTCAATTTTGGGGGCAGTGACACTGCTGAAATTGCGGTTTTGCAGTTTTCTTGGGTTCACGGCCCATGTTCCAATCGGTTCAAGGCGTGAGGAATACGAAATGGAGGCTGTAACATTCCCACCCTTGATCTTGGTAGGGTGGGGAAGTAGGGGACTTCCCCTACCCCTACCGGCTCTTTCGTCGTTTATAGGCTCAGAACTGCAAAAATGCGATTTGGCTATTAGAAACTGAACGTGTGAAGCTGGGATTAGACAGCTTATGTTAATGGGGCGGATCTTGATAACAGTTGTCACCTGTTAACGCGGTTAACAAAATGGCTGCCTTCTTGCCGCCAGGCCTCAGGAAATATTTCTTTGAAAGCAGCCGCCAGGTATTTTCTTTTTATACCTACCTATTTATTCATCATTGTGAAAACGTACCTTTTCGGCATAATTGAATTCACGATTGACCATTACTCCACAAATGATATGATGATAAACTGACCTACTCCAACTATTTGAACTTTATTTTCTGAGATACCCAGACAAATAATGTACCCATGTCACTAATCTACTTAGCAGCGTTTTTCCGTCGGAATGGTGCTGTTTAGGATGCGAAAATGATGTAGTGCTGGTCTACAACGAAAAAACTACATTTTTACTTCCATATTTACAGAGTAAATGGAAGTATTGTGATCGTCCTAAAATCGAGAATCGGAACGGAGCTTCAGAAAAAACTTTTTTACTTCCATATTTACAGAGTAAATGGAAGTATTGTGATCGTCCTAAAATCGAGAATCGGAACGGAGCTTCAGAAAAAACTTTTTCTTATACACATTTACTCAGAATCACTTCCCTAACAAGTGTCTGTGTGTCCGTGTGTCCGTCTGTGGTCATTTACAAAAATGGCCATAACTCCCTCATTTCTCAACCTTTTTTCAAATTTCTTGAACTGAAATGTTTGTCTCGGCAAGACCTAACACCCTGTTTAATCGGAATTTGGATAACGCACAGTATTTCCGAGATATTTGCATTTTTAGTGTTTTCTATTTTATTTTTTTCCGGCCGCAAAAATGAACCGATTTGAGCGTTCTTGGTCTTAAAATCTTTGTTTTACCTTGCAGAATATGTGGATATTTTTTACGTTCCGAAAATGAGGCGTTTTTTCATTTCGGGCGAATTTTAAAATTTTAATACTGAATTTTTTGATATTTTTGACCTAAACACTTTCAAAAGCAGTCAAAATATGATCAAATTGTGTCACAATTTTACGTTTCAAAATATGGAAATATTGTGTGTTATCTACGCACCACTGGTTCCTGATGAAAAACGCTAATGAAAACGGCCCTTTTGAATGTGGCGGGTGAGCCGTATGACGTCAGTGCGCGGACGTGACTGCGCGTAGTTTCTTAACGTAACGGCAAAAAATCCGTTATCGCCGTCCTATCACTATCACAACACGCATGAACTCGGATGAGGTTGCACTGGTGTTCACGGGAAGATGTGTAACCTTGCGGCTGGCGATTTTCACTAAGCCTCCCTCCTCTTTTAATTACCTCTTTTCCGAACCGTCATCCACCATAACACCATTTTCGAAGCCTAACAAGGAATATTATGGCAAAAAAACAGTTTATTTTTTTTTTCATGCATGTTCCTCATTGGACCCCTTACCTTTTCCGATCGGATTCCCCGGACAATATGCATCAAAACACACAAAAGCCACATTCCGGCGTTCTGTACAATGAACTGAATTGTTGCCAATACGGTGTTAATGGACGGACTGGGACTTCGTAAAACTTGAGTGCTGTTATCAGCAGTTAGGTTCACTTTAGCTTTACCAAATCGTTGGCTGATCTGTATGGATTCTTACTGGAACTGGGAAAATTTGAGTCGACCACTGGAGGGCTATCAGAGGCTCTATATCTTCAAAAAAGGGTGTTGGTCTTCATTCACTGGGGTGTGTTCATTTACCGGTTCACACACCCTACCCAACTATTTCTATTATTCGAACTTCGTTTATACTACTGATCTACTTGATTGAGTTTCTCTTGTCAATACGATCGATTTTGACAAATTTGTCCTCAGGTGGTGACAATCTAGGCCAGAAGTACGTGACGCCTAGCGATGCCGTTCTAGCTAGAGGTGGCGACCTGATCGTCGTCGGGCGGGCTATCACGCGAAGTATCAACCCAAAGGTGACAACCGTTAATTGACAGTTGTAATTGTACCCTCCTCAAAACGAGAGATGGGCTTGTTTATATTTAAGGCAGTGGCCTGAACAGTTCCGAATGAAAGCGAACACCGAATTTGAAGATGCTTGGGTTGATGCGGACGGGATGGCGAATGTGCGATTTGATTTGGGGCTGTTTGGTAAATCAAAGGATTCGTAATTAGTGTTCGCCTTCGTTCGAATTCGCTCAGGCCAATGTGGACGCCGATTTTGATGCTCGCATAATATGCGAATATTTGTGACTTCCGATAAAGGCCCGATCCCACTATCCGGCTCGAAGACGTCCGGCTCAGGAACCTGTTCCGTGCCGGAACAGTTCGAGACGGAACAGTCAGTGGCGCCCCTGGTGGAGCCGGAGGCAACTGCAAGGCCGTCCGGCTCGGGAAGGGTAATCCTGTCATTTGATTGGCTGAGCGACCCCACCGTGACGGACGTCAAGAAATTCAGAAATCTGAATTTTTCGCCCCCGTGCCGTACGATTGTAGCAGTGATTGAAACCTTCAACGCACTCATTGTTTATGAAGTGTTTATGAACGGACCTTGTTTCCCTCTTGAGCCATCGCTGAAACATTGTTGATTTTTCATTCTGAGCACCTACTCCGACTGAAAAATGACGGTAAGTGAATGTTTTGATGAATTCTATGTTTTTATTGTCGGTCAGTTAACGGCATCAGTTGAACGCACTCGTGTACCTACATCGCGGAATTATTGTTACTACATACGGTTTGTACCAACAAACCAACTGCAGTTAACTTCTGTCCAATTTGTTAAGTTGTCTGTCTTCTCGAATTAAGCTCTGATTCTGTTTTCTCTTAAATTTCCCGCCTGCATAGTTGGACAGTAAATGAGGAAATCGAAATAATATACGCAGTGCAGGCCCGGCCAGCCCTTTGGAACGTGGCCTCCCGGGAGTATGAGCAGGCCCCTCTGAAGGCGCTAATGTGGGCTGAGGTAGACAAGGCGGTTGGGAAGTCAGGTGAGTGAAAATTACTAAAGATTGGCAGTTTCTTGACCACTCGTTTTTAAACTCTCGTCAAATATTGGCCGACGTTTATGGGTCTGTTCGGAGAAGCAGTCCCGTACTGTCCAGGACTTTTCGATACTGACAACAAACAAATCCGAGCCATATGATTCGATGAATTTGTTGGGCGTTAGAAACTAGTCCGGGACTGCCCAGGACGGGCTTGTCCGAACAGGCCTTATGGAAATGTATTTGGGTGATTCTCCGAAAGCAGGGAAATTTGGGTCCCGAGCTCGTTGAGGCGATTCTATATGAGATTAAGAAATTTTGTTTTAACCAATGGATTCAGGGCATTGTTAGCTTGGTTTCTATCAGTAAATAACCATTTTTACGCATGCATAAGTATTTGTAAATTGCGTTGAAAGGTGTCATTTTTCAGACCCTCACACGTCCAATTTCTCGGTTTTTCAAGTTTCTCACCCCTCAGTTCGAAGGATAAAATTTTAATTGCCTAAAAAAGTGGCAGGTTGTATTCATTTACTCTTCAACTTATGCCTGCTGAAGGGAATTCAAAAAATTTTAATGTTAAATTATAAATCAGCTTGAATTTATCATGTCCAGTCATTTTTGAAGTTTTCATTCAGACCCTCACATTATTTAGAAAATGATAATGAAAATGACTTTACACTGGCGATGCAGGCCACAAAGGGGAATCAGGAGTTTGTCTACATCATTCTGCACCGGCCCAGATGTTTGCGACTCGTTTCCAGAACAAGCCATGATGGGTTAACCCTCGAAATGTGCGCCTTGTGCATGGTGATTTTTTTTTCTTTCAGACCCTCACCTTGTCATTATTTTTTTTGAGCGAGTACAATCTTAATTGTCTCACTCACTTGTGTTATGTTCGGCTAGGACTAATCGATGTGCGAAACCGGAATTCTGAATTTTTTATTTTAACCGGGGAAAAAATTGTTTACATTTCGTTTTTTCAGACCCTCACAAACAGACCCTCACCTTTTCTTGATTTTGATGAGGTGAGGGTCTGAAAAATAACTGAAACTTCTAAAAACCTGTGGTTTAGATAACACACAATACTTCTATATTTTGAAACGTAAAAGTGTAACACAGTTTGATCGTATCTTGACTGCTTTTAAGGGTGTTAAGGTCAAAAATATCAAAAAACTCACTATGCAAATTTTAAAATTCGCTCAAAATAAAAATACGCCACATTATCGGAATATAAAAACTATCATATTTTGCAAGGTAAAACAAATATTTCAAGACCAAGAACGCTCAAATCGGTTCATTTTTTCGGCCGTAAAAAAATATAATAGAACACACTAAAAATCCAAATATATCGGAAGTACTGTGCGTTATCCAAATTTCACTTGAACAGGGTGTTACGTCTTGCCGAGACAAACATTTCAGTTCAAGAAATTTGAAAAAAAGTTGAGAATTGAGGGAGCTATGGCCATTTTCGTAAATGACCACAGAAGGACAGACGGACACACAGAAACGTGTTCGGGAAGTTATTCTGAGTAAATGTATTTAAGTAAAACTTTTTTCTGATGCTTTGATAAGGTGTAAAAACTTTTTTCCGTAAGATATAAAAATATTTTGCAAAGTATATATGTCCAATAAACATCCAGACGGCTTTTTTCAGACCCTCACCAGCCAAAATGCATTAAATTTGCTTTTTAGGACAAAATATGAATATTTTTCGTAACTTTTTCCAGAATTATCATGCTAGAGGATGTACTTAATATAATGAGACAAAAAAATTGGTTGAAAATAAAAAATTTGAAACTTGAGAAAATGGAAGTCAAATTTCCCTGCTTTCGGAGAATCACCCATTTAAGTTTACATGGCTTGTTTTCGGTCCCAGGATGGAAATCGAAGTGGACGAGCATGAGGGATGCCTTTTCTCGGTCGCATAGGAAAACAGAGGCTTCAAAGACGTCAGGTACATATTTCTTGAGTAGTTTTGAGTGAATGTTGTGAGTTTTGAGTACATATTTCTTGAGTAGTCAAGTTACATACCATGGTCCGTGAGCTTCATTGTGGCCAAGGTCCACCTACCTACTACCTACTCCTACCTACTTCTGTGACGTGAAATTTAACCTTCATGATTCAGGGGCTGGTACCGATGAGACCCAAAAAAAAAATACAAGCACTATGGGTTGATGACGTTTCTACTTCCATCGATGAAGCAGGCTGAAAGCATCACATCGTGTCCTGCTGTAAGTAAGCCATACCGCTGAACATTGAATGCCGCTTTATCAATCGTTGGTTATCTGAACAAGCAATGACTATCATTGGTAATAATTGATTTTCCGGCAATCAAGTATTGATAAAGTGGATATAACCTAGGTTTTTTTGCTAATACCGGTAGATGGTAATCAGTTGGTAAACTGGCAGATGGTAAACTCTATTTCCATTTGTTACAGATGAACTTGGAATCTCAGGCCACTTCATCGCTTCAGTCCCAACCGCTTCGTGCCGAGAAATTGCGAACTTGCTTGAGAATATGTTTCATTGCTTTTATTATAGCTGTCCCTCCAGAACAAAGAGCCGGAAGAATTTCCAGGTTGTTCGTCCATTTGTTTGGTGAAGAAATTTGAAATAAATTTTCATTGAAAACACTGTCTTCTTTGTTAATTTTGTCAAAAAAAATTGTTGCGCATTTTTTTTTACCTACCTAGGTAGTAGTAGAGATGGGCGTATTCGTAAATACAATACGAATATTCGTTAAGATCCCAAACTTGCGGATACGAATACGATTTTATTCATACTCGCATTTACGAATACGAATATATGTGTACTTACAGAAAAACATACGGATAAAATCGTATTCGTAAATTTTCGCTGCGAGAAAGACGGTATTTGGGTTCAAAATTCAGGAATTCTTCGATATCTGAGTGGGGAGTAGGTACTAGAAAACCCACGAATTCACCAGCCAAATTTGTGAATAATTTTTTATTCGGAGAAAGATTTACAAATAAATTTTTGTTCGCTGAAAAATTTACGAATTAATCAAATATGGCCGAATCAGTAAATTTGTAGGTACTGTTTTTACTCTTTTTAAGTACTTACTTACATCATCAGCGTATCCTAAAATTGAACATGATGCATTTATAGAGGTCGAGTTTCTAGCATTACCTATCCGTTATATACAGCGGTGTAATGTATGCTAACCAGCAGGCGTGTACATAGTTGACAATAAGTACAATAAAATTATAATAATTTTATAAATTATAAAATAATAATTTTACAGTAATTACGTACCTAAATACTTTATTTATAAATATTAAATATTAATATTTATAACTACAATATTTAGGTACTAAATTCTAGTAATACCTATAAAAATATTCATATAAATAGTTATACATTTATGTACAATATTATAAGGGCTACATTTATGTACAATATTATAAGGGCATATATATTGAAGAATATTAATATTTTATAATTAAATATTTTACTTATTTATTGCATAAAATTATTTGCAGCAATAAATTAAAACCCGAATAATAGAAAACGTACCTAGAGGGAACCAACGTCCGATATCACCAACTTTTCTATCTCCAGAATAAGCTACATAAGTAAATAAATAAATTCACGGAGTACCTACCTATTTAATTATTACATACGTACTTACCTCGAATTTGGAGACGATGGAGAATGCAGGATAAAATCACAATTGACCAGGGACTGTCAAATTACTGAATATATATGGTATATATATTTTTTTTGAATATTTATATCAAACTGAAGACGTGACAATTTCAACATGGAGTCCCGACAACTTCCCTCACCCTCACACGACCCCTCCACACCCACACACCGTCTTTCCGTGTCAGGTTATCAATGCACGTTCCACAAAAAACCTCAAGGGTCGCTGCGGTCGGCCCAGTAGCACTTGTCACTGTTCCGTCATGCCGGATCGACGGACGGCTCGGAGCCGGATAGTGGGATCGGGCCTTAAGTTATATTACAACTTCTATTAGTATTTTGATTGTTTGTTTGTTTTTGAATTGCCAATACGGGAAGCTGAGGATATTTATTTTGGTACATTATTTCCAGAAATAATGTACCCATGCGATCGGTCAAGCAAACTTTTTTTGAAACAACCCCTGAAACTTTTGGTACATTATTTCCAAAAATAACCCGACGTTTTTAT
The DNA here is from genome assembly GCA_036186465.1 of Nesidiocoris tenuis. Lineage (NCBI taxonomy): Eukaryota > Metazoa > Arthropoda > Insecta > Hemiptera > Miridae > Nesidiocoris > Nesidiocoris tenuis. Next base: position 87,569 of record AP028921.1, read on the forward strand.
GTTTTTATGGAAAAAACGTTTAACTTGAAGTTCCCGATATATTTGCATTTCTACGCCTCAAAAGTTGTCAAAATGTGATTGAATTGTTTAAAAAAAAAGGCATCAAAGCATAGAACTATTGTGTGTTGTTTATGCACCACTGGTTGTGCGATGAAAACCATCTGGCTATCCGGCACTTTATTAGTTTCCTTAATATTCATAATTGTTGAATTATTTCATTGCAGGAGACGGCCAGACAAATTCGACAGGAACTTTGGTCAGCCTATGAGCGCCGAATAGCCGAGGGTCAGACTTCTGGAAGCTAGCGTTGGAATGGAATTGTTTCTCATTAAATTCTGTTCAATGTGGTTTTCATGCTCCAGGACAACAGTTATGTATTCGTTTTCGTTCTGGCCAATTCGAACATGCTAGAAGTGAGATTTTGAGATACGAGATGGCGTTTGCGCTCGTCCCGAAAATGATTTCTGTCTCTCTCAGCAACCTGTGTTCCAGAACCTCTGAAACGTGAAAAAAAATTGTCAGGGGGTGTTGTAAAAAAATTTTGCTCGACCAATTACATAGGTACATTATTGGAAATAATGTACCAAACCAGTGGTGCGTAGATAACACACAATACTTCCATATTTTAAAACGTAAAATTGTGACACAATATGATCATATCTTGACTGCTTTTGAAAGTGTTTAGGTCAAAAATATCAAAAAATTCAATATTAAAATGTTAAAATTCGCTCAAAATAAAAAAACGCCACATTTTCGGAATGTGAAAAATATCCACATATTCTGCAAGGTAAAACAAAGATTTTAAGACCAAGAACGCTCGAATCGGTTCATTTTTGCGTTAATAATAAAATATAAAAAAACCAGTGGTGCGTAGATAACACACAATACTTCCATATTTTGGAACGTAAAATTATGACGCAATTTGATCATATTTTGACTGCTTTTAAGGGTGTTTAGGTCAAAAATATCAAAAAATTCACTATTCAAATTTCAAAATTCGCCCAAAATCAAAAAACGCCAGTTTTTCGGAACATAAAAAATATCCACATATTCTGCAAGGTAAAACAAAGATTTTAAGACCAAGAACGCTCAAATCGGTTCATTTTTGTGACCAGAAAAAAATAAAATTGAAACCACTAAAAATGCAAATATATCGGAAGTACTGTGCGTTATCCAAATTTCGATTAAACATGGCGTTAGGTCTTGCCGAGACAAACATTTCAGTTCAAGAAATTTGAAAAAAGGTTGAGAATTGAGGGAGCTATGGTCATTTTTACTTCCATATTTACAGAGTAAATGGAAGTATTGTGATCGTCCTAAAATCGAGAATCGGAACGGAGCTTCAGAAAAAACTTTTTCTTATACACATTTACTCAGAATCACTTCCTGAACAAGTGTCTGTGTGTCCGTTACTTCCGTTACGTCCGTTACGTCCGTCTGTCCGTCTGTGGTCATTTACAACCAGTGGTGCGTAGATAACACACAGTGTCGACGAAGATACCAGTTTTTTTTATCTAGATATAGATAGGATATTTTGCTATAAAAATATCTAGATCGGATACAGATACCTACATAGTATCTGTATCTGAGATACAGATACTAAGAATATATCTAATTTAGATATAGATACCGATAAATTTTGGATGTATATTTTCTATCTAAATTACGTTGTGCGAGTAGTGGCTATTCAAAAAACGCTGCTAAGTAGATTAGTGACATGGGTACATTATTTGTCTGGGTACCTCAGAAAATAAAGTTCAAATAGTTGGAGTAGGTCGGTTTATCATCATATCATTTGTGGAGTAATGGTCAATCGTGAATTCAATTATGCCGAAAAGGTACGTTTTCACAATGATAATAAATAGGTAGGTATAAAAAGAAAATACCTGGCGGCTGCTTTCAAAGAAATATTTCCTGAGGCCTGGCGGCAAGAAGGCAGCCATTTTGTTAACCGCGTTAACAGGTGACAACTGTTATCAAGATCCGCCCAATTAACATAAGCTGTCCAATCCCAGCTTCACACTTTCAGTTTCTAATAAATCTGAGCCAATAGACGACGAAAGAGCCGGTAGGGGTAGGGGAAGTCCCCTACTTCCCCACCCTACCAAGATCAAGGGTGGGAATGTTACAGCCGCCATTTCGTATTCCTCACGCCTTGAACCGATTGGAACATGTGCCGTGAACCCATGAAAACTGCAAAACCGCAATTTCAGCAGTGTCACTGCCCCCAAAATTGACCCTGTTGACCAAAATCTCGAAAAAATGCCAAATTTCATGTTTCATAGTCAATATCTAAAGATTCCCGCCAAAAAACCCCGAAGTCAAATCCATCATTTTTTTGAAATTTTTCCTAGGCTAGGACCTTGGATTTTCCAGCTGAAATCGGTTTTTTTCATTTTTCTTAGTCCTGGAGAGTTGTAGAAAATTGCAAATTTTTTGTGTCATGTACCTGCCCAAAACCTACTCAAAAATATTTTTTTTGGAATTTTAACATTTTTATTAAAGGGTCAAAAATATTTTTTGTTTAGGTCAAAAATTAGTCTTTAAACCAGTTTTTGATTACTAAACCCCAATCAATTTTGACTTATAGGGAGTGAAAAATGTGTAAAAACCTTCAAAGAATCCAACGAGCTCAAAAAATTCAGAATCGGTTCAGTAGGACTCCCTCAATTTGCCAAAAACGCGAAAACGCAGAAATCGCATTAAGAAATTCAAGCCAAACCGATTCAAAAACAAAATTTTCGAATTTTTTCGGAAAAACCACCCTATGTTATGGTAAATCAAGCGAGAAACCCGGGAAAAATACTCAAAAAATTCTAAACCCGCGGCATCACCTTCAAAATTGAGATTTTGTGTTTTTTCAAAAATATACCCTAATTATGCCGAATTGGACCCGTTAACCTTCTCCGATCGGATTGCCCGGACAATATGCCTCAAGTTGGAGTAAACCACAACTTTCAAGACTAATTTAGTCAAAATCGGATCAGTATTTCAATACGAAGTGGCGTCCACTTCGTATCGAACCGCTGATCCGATTTTGGTGCGGTTGGTCCTAAAAGTTGTGTTTTGCTCCAACTTGAGGCATATTGTCAGGGGAATCCGATCAAAAAATTTTAAGGGGTCGAAAACCCAAAAAAACTGTTTTTGAGATCATGACTTTTTTTACATTTGATCGTTTTTGAGTAGTCTAGAGTTGATTCAGAGGATTCCCTTATAGGAGGTGCACGTCACAGGAAAATTTGCTAAACGCTCGTTTTTTGTTTTTTTTTTTGAAATCGGACCACTCCTACTATGCGTTTTGCTGCTGACGGCGTACGGCGTACGGCGGACGGACAAAAATTTTTTATTGCAGATTCTTGTTCTAGAACCTCTGAAACGTGAAAGAAAAAATTTTCAGGGGGTGTTGTAAAAAAATTTTTCTTGATCAATTACATAGGTACATTATTTCTGGAAATAATGTACCAAAATGGCCATAACTCCCTCATTTCTCAACCTTTTTTCAAATTTCTTGAACTGAAATGTTTGTCTCGGCAAGACCTAACACCCTGTTTAATCGAAATTTGGATAACGTACAGTACTTCCGATATATTTTCATTTTTAGTGTTTTCTATTTTATTTTTTTCCGGCCACAAAAATGAACCGATTTGAGCGTCCTTGGTCTTAAAATCTTGGTTTTACCTTGCAGAATATGTGGATATTTTTAATGTTCCGAAAAACTGGCGTTTTTTTATTTTGGGCGAATCCAGTAGGAATTCAGTAGGACTCCCTCAAATTGCCAAAAACGCGAAAACGCAGAAATCGCATTAAGAAATTCAAGCCAAACCGATTCAAAAACCAAATTTTCGAATTTTTTCGGAAAAACCACCCTATCTTATGGTAAATCAAGCGAGAAACACGGGAAAAATACTCAAAAAATTCTAAACCCACGGCATCACCTTCAAAATTGAGATTTTGTGTTTTTTCAAAAATATACCCTAATTATGCCGAATTGGACCCGTTAACCTTCTCCGATCGGATTGCCCGGACAATATGCCTCAAGTTGGAGCAAACCACAACTTTCAAGACTAATTTAGTCAAAATCGGATCAGTATTTCAATACGAAGTGGCTGGACGAAATTTTTGGCCAAAATTTCGTCCGTCCACTTCGTATCGAACCCCTGATCCGATTTTGGTGCGGTTGGTCCTAAAAGTTGTGTTTTGCTCCAACTTGAGGCATATTGTCAGGGGAATCCGATCAAAAAATTTTAAGGGGTCGAAAACCCAAAAAAACTGTTTTTGAGATCATGACTTTTTTTACATTTGATCGTTTTTGAGTAGTCTAGAGTTGATTCAGAGGATTCCCTTATAGGAGGTGCACGTCACAGGAAAATTTGCTAAACGCTCGTTTTTTTTTTTTTGAAATCGGACCACTCCTTCTATGCGTTTTGCTGCTGACGCGTACGGCACCGGCGTACGGCGTACGGCGGACGGACAAAAAATTTTTATTGCAGATTCTTGTTCTAGAACCTCTGAAACGTGAAAGAACAAATTTTCAGGGGGTGTTGTAAAAAAAATTTTCTTGAACAATTACATAGGTACATTATTTCTGGAAATAATGTACCAAAAGGGGTATTATTCGGTTTATAATCAAAACAAAAATGAATTTTCCCTTAACTGCTTAATTTTATCAATCTATGAGGCTTCGGGAAAAAATTTTCTTTAACACCCCCTGAAAATTTGTTGGTTTACGTTTCAAGGGGTGTAGAATCCGAATCTGCAATAAAAATTTTTTGGCCGTCCGCCGTACGCCGTCCGCCGTCCGGGGTTTTTCAGGGGGAAGGAGTTATCGGAAAATTTTGAAATTTTTACCAAAAATCAAGTTCCGTATCTAGTTGGTCCTAACGTCTCGGCAGAACCCTACCTTAAGTTTAAGGCCAGTAAAACAGCTGTTGAAGTGAGAAAAAATTCGTGCATTTCAGGAAAGAAGCAACATAGGCATGTGAGGCATCATTTCACATAGATTTTTCTATGCTGAATCGAATGAGACCATCGCCACGCCGGTAGCTTCAACCGTTTAGGAGTTATTGCAGTTTTAGTGAGGCATTTTTGAGTTTTCCAAAATTTCCCCAAATCCTAATAACTCGAAAACTACTCGAGCCACAAAATTCGTTTTCCACTCGTTTGAATCCCCACAAAAACTTCTGTCCCCCCGATTTCTTCAATTTAAAGAATTTGGTCGCATTACATAAATCAGCAAAACAAAAATTGGAAAAACTTGACAATTTGGCCTCGGCTCTTAGATACGGTTGATAGATCTACTTACGACCACTAGCCTATTACACCAACAAGGTGACGCACTCACGCTACGACCAGTTGCGCTTGGCAACATGAGACCGAGACAAGCTTCAACGAAGGTTCTGAGGCATTTTTAATTTCATCATTCAGAGAATTTAATAATTATTATTATTCTGTTAATTATGAAGGTGATTAAGAATATATTTAAGTGAATTTAACGGAATTAAACGATCTGTTGCGTTGAAAAGATGGATAGGTAGGTATTCATCAAGCGAGAAGAATGATCATTTTTTGCCTGGTTGAAAAAATGTTTTTCTAAATCCCCATCTAAAATACAAATTTATACTGAAATTATAGAATTTCAACTAAATTCTGTGTTTAAGGATTACCGATATATCGTAAGGTTTGTCTTTGCAATCGAAAAATGAACCCCTGTGCTGAGCTTAACTGAAGAAGCGAAGTATAGAAAATTTTATCTAAGTTAGATAAAAATTAGATACAGATACCCATTTTTTATATCTAGATAGGATACAGATACGTGGGACGCAATTTTATCTAGATACAGATACAGATACAAAATGTTCGGTATCTATATCTATTTTAGATACAATTTAGATACAATATCTAGATACCGTCGACACTGATAACACACAATACTTAATGGCCATAACTCCCTCATTTCTCAACCTTTTTTCAAATTTCTTGAACTGAAATGTTTGTCTCGGCAAGACCTAACACCCTGTTTAATCGGAATTTGGATAACGCATAGTACTTCGGATATATTTGCATTTTTAGTGTTTTCTATTTCATTTTTTTCCGGTCACAAAAATGAACCGATTTGAGCGTTCTTGGTCTTAAAATCTTTGTTTTACCTTGCAGAATATGTGGATATTTTTTATTTTCCGATAATGTATTGTATTTGTATTTTAGGCAAATTTTAAAATTTTAATAGTGAATTTTTCGATATTTTTGGCCTGAACATCTTTAAAAGCAGTCAAAATAATATTGCGTAGATAACACACAATACTTCCATATTTTGAAACGTAAATATGTGACACAATTTGATCATATTATGATCAAATTGTGTCACATATTTACGTTTCAAAATATGGAAGTATTGTGTGTTATCTACGCACCACTGGTTGTAAATGACCACAGACGGACTAACGGACACACAGACACTTGTTCAGGAAGTGATTCTGAGTAAATGTGTATAAGAAAAAGTTTTTTCTGAAGCTCCGTTCCGATTCTCGATTTTAGGACGATCACAATACTTCCATTTACTCTGTAAATATGGAAGTAATAAAATAGAAAACACTAAAAATGCAAATATTTCGGAAGTACTGTGCGTTATCCAAATTTCGATTAAACAGGGTGTTAGGTCTTGCTGAGACAAACGTTTCAGTTCAAGAAATTTGAAAAAAGGTTGAGAAATGAGGGAGTTATGGCCATTTTTGTAAATGACCACAGACGGACACACAGACACTTGTTCGGGAAGTGATTCTGAGTAAATGTGTATAAGAAAAAGTTTTTTCCGACGATTTAGGACGATCACAATACTTCCATTTATTCTGTAAATATGGAAGTAAAAACTTTTTCTAATACACATTTACTCAGAATCACTTCCTGAACAAGTGTCTGTGTGTTCGTTAGTCCGTTTGTGGTTATTTACAACCAGTGGTGCGTAGATAGACGGACGTAACGGACACACAGACACTTGTTCCGGAAGTGATTCTGAGTAAATGTGTATAAGAAAAAGTTTTTTCTGAAGCTCCGTTCCGATTCTTGATTTTAGGACGATCACAATACTTCCATTTACTCTGTAAATATGGAAGTAAAAAATGGGCAATGAAAAACGTGGGAAATTTTTTCCATATTTTCACGCTCGTTTTACCCCAAATTGTCATTGTCGTGGCCTGAAACTGAGTTAACTTCAACTTCAAGGTGGATTTCAAATTCTTCAAGTGGAGATATCAAGTTCCCTTAAAATTCTTGGATGCTCAGCAACATCTGATGATTCGTTTACAACACTTTTTCAACGTCACATCAAGCTTCTGGAGCCGCTGCACTACACTTGCCAAGTGCAACCAAATTTTAGGTTATTGTCATGGCTCAAAAAGAATGTACACAATGAGGGAACGAAACGGGGATTTTTGAAGAAGTTTATGCTGCCATGGCAACTTGAGGAAATACCCGTCCCTTGCGGCAGATCCCGACGCGCAGCTTGATGGCAAACACAGTGAGTCAGGTGCGTATGTATATTATTAGTCATTATAGTGGCATGAATATATCGCCCATAGATTTCAAAAATTGATCCCATTCGATTTCAAAAGTTGACGTGTACTCTCTTATTCTAACAATTGAAAATATTTGAAAATTTCAGGAACTGAATATTGCTCGTAGTTTGAGATTCACCCATAATAATTATTATAATCTGTAAATATTTTCCTTTCAAATTAAGTCCACCGGGGTCTGGAAATATTGCGGTATTTCCCACACAAAGACACAGGCGTTTTCCCCTCCAATGGCAATCAAGCAAGGGCTGAAACAAAAAAAAAAAAACGCTGCTAAGTAGGTTCGTGACATAGGTACATTATTTGTCTGGGTATCACAGAAAATAAAGTACAAATAGTTGGAGTAGGTAGGTTCATCATGTAGGAGTCTAAACTTGTATACAAATATGAAAACACAGACCGATTAAACAAGACAGTGATACCCGTTGGCGAGGGCGCATAGGGACAATGCCTTATACCTGAGTTTTCTGAGAAGGCCTGACGCAAGAATCCATTGACGTGTGAGGGAAGACCCCCTCCGCCCCGCACCTCTCTACATTCCCTTAATTGAACTGTCCACCCTATTAATATGAGCTTACTGGTTCGAAAAACGTTCACTTTCTTAAAGCCGAATGGTAGTTTCCGGGAATCCAGAATCCCCGTTCCAGGCGTAAAGGCCTTGGATTTTCCAAGTGAAATCGTTTTTATGCACTTTGTTCATTTCTTCAACCCACCCCCCAAGTCACCCTGAACTTCCGATAGGGCCGACTTCATTTTTCTTTTATTTGTCTGGTCAAGACAAACATTTTGAGGTGCAGGTTGATGGGGTTCCAACTAGCCGTTCAGGAATAAATCGCGAGGACGGCTCTATTATTCAAGAAATTTGGACTTGGTCGACTTTGACCTCGATTTTGACCATGAAGGAGTGAATTTAAGGATAGGTAAATACTCGGAGAAGATATTGGAAATTTTCTGAAGATTCAGAATCCGTTGTCTCGATTCCAACTGTTCTCGTGATATAAACAAAAAACACCAAAAAACTTTAAAAATCTGTCGAAAAACCCCCCATAACTCAACAACCCCAACTTCAAGCACATCATAGATCATACCTTTTGTGATTGAAGGCCGTACAGATAATATGAGGTGAGGACGGGCGTTCGCCTTCCGGGCAGATATGCGCCATCCGCTGAGCCGATTTGAAATGATAGACTCCTAAATGTGACGAGCCTCCCCACCCGATGACGACGTTTCCCTGGGCAGGGCTCCAATGGGCGCCCACCATAGTGAAATCTGTGTAGATCTCGCGTACCGGGTCTCCCTACGCGAACAGATTATTAAAACCAAATAAAGAAATATATCGTGGGTTCAATGCTATAAGTGGCTAACCCGAAATTCATAGTTTTGAGATAATCGAGGAAAACAGATGAGACGCCCAGTTGACTTCACTCTAGGAGCTGCATAGTGTTTGTTTGGCTATGTTGGTGGCCTAAAAATAATTATTTTCTCGATCTAGTTGTAGCATTTGAAAGCCCACACCTGGAATAATGTTATGGAGTAGATAACTGAAAATTGAGAAAATTCGAGTTAGCCACTTTTAGCACTGAGCCCACGATATTTTAGAAATAAGTAGATAGGAACTAAAGCAGTACTGCGTAGATAACACACAATACTTTCATAATATGATTCGTAACTTTTTGACACGGGTGTGGATATTTTTATTACATGTCAAAAACCAGTGGTGCGTAGATAACACACAATACTTCCATATTTTGGAACGTAAAATTGAGGCTCAATTTGATCATATTTTGACTGCTTTTAAGGGTGTTTAGGTAAACAATTTCAAGAAAATCACTATTCAAATTTTAAAATAAGCCCAAAAAAAAGTACGCCACATTATCAGAGTATAAAACAGCCCTAACCAGCCCTAACCAACGCTGCTAAGTAGATTAGTGACATGGGTACATTATTTGTCTGGGTATCTCAGAAAATTAAGTTCAAATAGTTGGAGTAGGTTGGTTTATCATCATATCATTTGTGGAGTTATGGTCAATCGTGAATTCAATGATGCCGAAAAGGTGCGTTTTCACAATGATGAATAAATTGGTAGGTATAAAAAGAAAATACCTGGCGGCTGCTTTCTGAGATACCCATTAGAAGGCAGCCATTTTGTTAACCGCGTTAACAGGTGACAGCTGTTATCAAGATCCGCCCTATTAAGATAAGCTGACTAATCCCAGCTTCACACTTACAGTTTCTAATAGCCGAATCGCAGTTTTGCAGTTCTGAGCCAATAAACGACGAAAGAGGCGGTTCCTAGAGCAAGGGTGGGAATGCTACAGCCGCCATTTTGTTTTTCTCACGCCTTGAACCGATTGGAACATAGGCCGTAAACCCAAGAAAACTGCAAAACCGCAATTTCAGCAGTGTCACTGCCCCCAAAATTGACCCTGTTGACCAAAATCTCGAAAAAATGCCAAATTTCATGTTTCATAGTCAATATCTAAAGATTCCCGCCAAAAAACCCAGAAGTCAAATCCATCATTTTTTTGAAATTTTTCCTAGGCTAGGACCTTGGATTTTCCAGCTGAAATCGGTTTTTTTCATTTTTCTTAGTCCTGGAGAGTTGTAGAAAATTGCAAATTGTTTGTGTCATGTACCTGCCCAAAACCTACTCAAAAATATTTTTTTTGGAATTTTAACATTTTTATTAAAGGGTCAAAAAAATATTTTTTGTTTAGGTCAAAAATTAGTCTTTAAACCAGTTTTTGATTACTAAACCCCAATCAATTTTCACTTATGGGGAGTGAAAAATGTGTAAAAACCTTCAAGGAATCCAACGAGCTCAAAAAATTCAAAATCGGTTCAGTAGGACTCCCTCAATTTGCCAAAAACGCGAAAACGCAGAAATCGCATTAGGAAATTCAAGCCAAACCGATTCAAAAACAAAATTTTCGAATTTTTTCGGAAAAACCACCCTATGTTATGGTAAATCAAGCGAGAAACACGGGAAAAATACTCAAAAAATTCTAAACCCACGGCATCACCTTCAAAATTGAGATTTTGTGTTTTTTCAAAAATATACCGAATTATGCCGAATTGGACCCGTTAACCTTCTCCGATCGGATTGCCCGAACAATATGCCTCAAGTTGGAGCAAACCACAACTTTCAAGACTAATTTAGTCAAAATCGGATCAGTATTTCAATACGAAATGGCTGGACGAAATTTTTGGCCAAAATTTCGTCCGTCCACTTCGTATCGAACCGCTGATCCGATTTTGGTGCGGTTGGTCCTAAAAGTTGTGTTTTGCTCCAACTTGAGGCATATTGTCAGGGGAATCCGATCAAAAAAATTTAAGGGGTCGAAAACCCAAAAAAAACTGTTTTTGGGATCATGACTTTTTTTACATTTGATCGTTTTTGAGCAGTCTAGAGTTGAATGAATGAATGAATATTCATTTATTTGCATGAGAAATTGCTTAATTTGAACACACTTTATCACAGATGGAAATTACCCCACCACCAGGATAAAAATCCGAGCGGGGTGGGGGAGTAAATTATTTATAATCTATGTATCTATCGAAGAGGAAGAAATTAACAAGAACTACAACGATTGAACAATAGCATCAACAAAATAAATATTCTATAAATTATATAAGTTAGAGATTAACAAACAAAAACGGAGACAGGAAGAAGCATAATAATGAAATAGATAACGAATTACACATAGGCGCTACACATCATGTCGCGGCAATTCGCACCATTTGTTTCAATGAGCCAGGTAAATATTTTCTTTTTGAAGGCATTCCTTGAAAAATTGGACGGGCATTTCATATGACTAGGGAGGTTTCGGAGAATAAATGGCATACAATGAAATATTTGACGCGACGTCCACCACAAACGTGTCAAGGGTGCTGGGATGACTGTGTGAGTTGTAGGGCGAATCTGGTAAGGGGTTGTGTGCGAGTAATCAAAAAAGTTGGGATGTTTATGATAGAAGAAAAGGGTAGTTTTAATGAATAGTTGATAAATATTGAATACCGGCACTAGCTTAAATAAATCTTCTGTGGGAAATCTACGTGGTTTTCTGACTATAATTTTCAATATGGATTTTTGCAAATTTAAGATGGGTGTCAAAATTGTAGGTAGAGCACACCCCCACACCAGAATCCCGTAACTCAGCACACTTTGCACCAAACCCTTGTAAACAGAGATAAGCGCTTTCTTGTCCATAGAATTCCTTAAACTGCAGAGTACGCGTAAGTATTTTCTCATTTTTGAAACAGTGGCCGTTATGTGTGGTCTCCACGTCAAATCCTCGTCAATTATAACACCTAGATACCTAATTTTCTCCTCTCGATCGATTTTTGTGCAGCCACACTCAGTATTAGCAGAGGGAGAATCGCAATTGTGGATCTTTATGCTGTACTCATCAAGCTTTCTTTTGGTCGGGGATTTCGTAAGGACGATGAATTTCGTTTTACTAGCATTTAGACTGAGCGTATTCGAACACAACCAGTGGTGTATCATGTTTGCATCACTGTTAGCCCGCTCAAACACTTCATCCCACGTATCACCCTCACATAGCACGGCAGTGTCATCTGCGAAGAGGTAAGGCGTGCCCTTGATGTTCAAGTTGCCGAGGTCATTGATGAACATCAGGAAGAAAATTGCCGCAAGAGTCCCTCCTTGAATGACCCCGTAATCAATAATTTTTTCGCTGCTGTCGACTCCGTCAATTGTTACAACCTGCCTTCGATTATGAAAATAGCTACTCGCCCATGATAGTTCAATATCGCTGAACCCGTAGTGCGTTAGTTTTTTCAGGAGCATTTTTTGGTCGATTAGCGAGTGGATATCTTTAGTGATCTCAAAGAGGGCTTCATCAACTCCCATCCCTTGTCTGAATCCAAATTGTCTTGGGGTCAGCAGCTTATGCTTTTCAAGGTGCTCGTTCAATATATGCTTGACCCATCTCTCCAATAGTTTAGAAACCGCACTGAGAAGTGAAATGGGACGATAATTATTCAGTTCGGTCATGTTCCCTGATTTGAACAGTGGGATAACCCTTGCTACCTTTAGCACCTTGAAGGTTTTTGATTGGGGTTTAGTTATCAAAAACTGGTTTAAAGACTAATTTTTGACCTAAACAAAAAATATTTTTTTGACCCTTTAAAAAAAATGTTGAAATTCCAAAAAAAATATTTTTGAGTAGGTTTTGGGCAGGTACATGACACAAACAATTTGCAATTTTCTACAACTCTCCAGGACTAAGAAAAATGAAAAAAACCGATTTCAGCTGGAAAATCCAAGGTCCTAGCCTAGGAAAAATTTCAAAAAAATGATGGATTTGACTTCTGGGTTTTTTGGCGGGAATCTTTAGATATTGACTATGAAACATGAAATTTGGCATTTTTTCGAGATTTTGGTCAACAGGGTCAATTTTGGGGGCAGTGACACTGCTGAAATTGCGGTTTTGCAGTTTTCTTGGGTTCACGGCCCATGTTCCAATCGGTTCAAGGCGTGAGAAATACGAAATGGCGGCTGTAACATTCCCACCCTTGCTCTAGGAACCGCCTCTTTTGTCGTTTATTGGCTCAGAACTGCAAAACTGCGATTCGGCTATTAGAAACTGTAAGTGTGAAGCTGGGATTAGTCAGCTTATCTTAATGGGGCGGATCTTGATAACAGCTGTCACCTGTTAACGCGGTTAACAAAATGGCTGCCTTCTAATGGGTATCTCAGAAAGCAGCCGCCAGGTATTTTCTTTTCATACCTACCAATTTATTCATCATTGTGAAAACGTACCTTTTCGGCATCATTGAATTCACGATTGACCATAACTCCACAAATGATATGATGATAAACCAACCTACTCCAACTATTTGAACTTAATTTTCTGAGATACCCAGACAAATAATGTACCCATGTCACTAATCTACTTACCAGCGTTTTTTTTTTTTTTTTTTAAATCGGACCACTCCTTCTATGCGTTTTGCTGCTGACCGCGTACGGCGGACGGACAAAAAATTTTTATTGCAGATTCGTGTTCTAGAACCTCTGAAACGTGAAAGAAAAAATTTTCAGGGGGTGTTGTAAAAAACTTTTTCTTGATAAATTACACAGGTACATAATTTCTGGAAATAATGTACCAAAATATCCACATACTCTGCATAGTAGAACAAAGATTTTAAGACCAAGAACGCTCAGATCAGTTAATTTTTGTGGCCGGAAAAGAATAAAATAGGAAACACTGAAAATGCAAATATATCGGAAGTGCTGTAAATAATTAAAGTTCCGATTAAACAGGGTATTAGGTCTTGCCGAGACAAACATTTCAGTTTAAGAAAATTGAAAAAAGGTTGAGAATTGAGGGAGCTATGGCCATTTTTGAAGCAAGTGGTGCGTAGATAAAACTCAATACTTCCATATTTTAAAACGTAAAATTGTGACACAATTTGATCATATTTTGACTGCTTTTGAGGGTGTTTAGGTCAAAAATATCAAAAAATTCACTACCTATTAAATTTTTGTAATTCGCCCACAATAAAAATACAATACTTTATTGAAATATTAAAAAATCCACATATCGACGGCGAAGTGGTGAGATCTCGTATCTCCAATTTCGTACCTGCACGTGCACATTAGAGATGTCATGGAAATTCAATGTGGTTACATAGGGTACCATAGGAATAGTGGCGGTCTTAAAAAAATGGAGATACGAGGTCTCTCCACTTCGCCGTCGATATTCTGCAAGGCGAAACAAAGATTTTAAGACCAAGAACGCTCAAATCGGTTCATTTTTGTGTCAAAAAATAAAATAGAAAACACTAAAAATGCACATATATCGGAAGTACTGTGAGTTTTTTAAATTCCGAATAAACAGGGTGGTAGGTCTTGCCGAGACAAACATTTCAGTTCAAGAAATTTGAGAAAAGGTTGAGAATTGAGGGAGCTATGGCCATTGTTGTAAATGACCACAGACACTTGTTCGGGAAGTGATTCTGGGTAAATCTGTATAAGAAAAAGTTTTTTCTGACGATTTAGGACGATCACAATACTTCCATTTACTCTGTAAATATGGAAGTAAAAACTTTTTCTAATACACATTTACTCAGAATCACTTCCTGAACAAGTGTCTGTGTGTCCTTTAGTCCGTTTGTGGTTATTTACAACCAGTGGTGCGTAGATAACACACAATACTTCCATATTTTGGAACGTAAAATTGTGACACAATTTGATCATATTTTGACTGCTTTTAAGGGTGTTTAGGTCAAAAATATCAAAAAATTCACTATTCAAATTTCAAAATTCGCCCAAAATAAAAAAAAGCCAGTTTTTCGGAACATAAAAAATATCCACATATTCTGCAAGGTAAAACAAAGATTTTAGGACCAAGAACGCTCAAATCGGTTCATTTTTGTGACCGGAAAAAAATAAAACAGGAAACACTGAAAATGCAAATATATCGGAAGTGCTGTGCGTTATCCAAATTTCGATTAAACAGGGTGTCAGGTCTTGCCGAGACAAACATTTCAGTTCAAGAAATTTGAAAAAAAGGTTGAGAAATGAGGGAGTTATGGCCATGTTTGTAAATGACCACAGACGGACACACAGACACTTGTTCAGGAAGTGATTTTGAGTAAATATGTATAAGAAAAAGTTTTTTCTGAAGCTCCGTTCCGATTCTCGATTTTAGGACGATCACAATACTTCCATTTACTCTGTAAATATGGAAGTTAAAATGACCATAGCTCCCTCAATTCTCAACCTTTTTTCAAATTTCTTGAACTGAAATGTTTGTCTCGGCAAGACCTAACGCCATGTTTAATCGAAATTTGGATAACGCACAGTACTTCCGATATATTTGCATTTTTAGTGTTTTCTGTTTTATTTATTTTCGGCCACAAAAATGAGATGATTTGAGCATTCTTGGTCTTAAAATCTTTGTTCTACCTTGCAGAATATGTGGATATTTTTTATTTTCCGATGTTGTGGCGTATTTTTATTTTGGGTTAATTTTAAAATTAGAATAGCGACTTCTTTGATATTTTTTACCTAAACGCCCTTAAAAGCAGTCAAAATATGATCAAATGTTGTCACAATTTTACGTTTCAAAATATGGAAGTATTTTGTGTTATCTACGCACCAATGGTTTCTGAATCTCTGTTCCGATTCTCGATTTTAGGACGATTCCAATACTTCCATTTACTCTGTAAATATGGAAGTAATTAGTTGTAAAACCAGTTTTCGACCACTAAAATTCAACCAATTTAGACTTAAAGGGAGTGAAAAAGTGGAAACCATCAAGGAATCCAAAAAATTCAGAATCGGTTCAATAGAACTCCTTCAAAGTGCCAAAAACGCAAAAAAGGAAAAGTCGCGTCAAGAAATAGCAAGCTAGCCAAGCTACAAGCCAAAAAAATTTCAAAATTTTTCGGAAAAAACCTCTTATTTTATGGTGAATCAAGTGAGAAATCCGGGAAAAATACTCAAAAAATTCAAAACCCACGACATCACCTTCAAAATTGAGTTTTCTCAAACATTTTTCTGCTTACTCATAAGGCAGTTTTCAAGTATGGGAGACTAGTATTTACACACAAACGTAATTATTACCTTGTTCAGCGATCGTATAGTGATTTTGTCCTCAACATGAATCGTGATGAACAGATGGTCGATGTACGGCGAAAATTCTATACACGTCACTTCGCCTAATTCTTTGCCCAGACTCTTGAGCACAGGCTGCCGGATAGTTGTTGCGCTTCGGGCTATGAACAAATTTAAGGAATTTGATTTAAGGATAGTACGAAATCAATAAATGCACCATGGGGCCTACTGATCACCCTTTTTAACTGGAATTTTGATTACTCACAGAATTCAGATACGATTAGCACTTTAAGGCAAAATCGGATCAGAAGTTCAATACGATTTTGACGAAACGAATCTTGAAAGTTGTGGTTTCCTCCAACTTGATGCACATTGTCCGGGCAATCCGATTGGATAAGGTTAAGGGTCCAATTTGGCATCAGTATGGTTCATTTTCAAAAAAACAAACACAAAAACTCAATTTTAAAGGTGATGCCGTGGGTTTAGAATTTATTGAGTATTTTTCCCGGGGTTCTTGCTTGATTTACCATAAAATAGGGGGTTTTTCCGTACAATTTTGAAAATTTCGTTTTTAAATCGGTTTGGCTGGAATTTTTTTTTTATTGCGATGTCATACGATTTGCCATGGCAATTTGATATCGACTTCAGAAGATATAATATAAAGCGATTATAATGTATCATCGCTATATGATAACGATATGATATAAAGCTTTGTGTCCACAGAATAGCCTACCTGAAGTCACTTGTATGTATCATATTTGTGAGATCGCGCTATAAATACGTGTAACATCCCAAACGCGCTCATATGACTCATGTGTATCCAGCTTTACTCTCAAAAATATGGGTGAGCTGGACGAATATTCCGTGTATAAAGATTGGAATCTTACGTCTAGCATCACATGCTGGATATGTAGAACAGTGAAGCAGTTCACCGCCTTCGAGGGCTGCTACAAAAATGCCGGGGAGTCGTGAGAAAGCAAAAGTGGTTATACCAGGGGCGAACACCGAATCCAATGAGTTTGGAAGGTATCTGGAAATCAGAGGAAATGATCTGTTCGACAAAGAATTGGAAATAATGTAACAAAAATGGAGATAGGGGGTTTTAAGTAGGTTTCATTTTTCAGTTTTTCGAAACACGTCGAAACGTCGACGTACTTTTTCCTTTTTACTTCCATATTTACAGAGTAAATGGAAGTATTGTGATCGTCCTAAAATCGAGAATCGGAACTGAGCTTCAGAAAAAACTTTTTCTTATACATATTTACTCAGAATCACTTCCTGAACAAGTGTCTGTGTGTCCGTTAGTCCGTCTGTGGTCATTTACAAAAACGTTGCTAAGTAGATTAGTGACATGGGTACATTATTTGTCTGGGTATCTCAGAAAATAAAGTTCAAATAGTTGGAGTAGGTCGGTTTATCATCATATCATTTGTGGAGTAATGGTCAATCGTGAATTCAATTATGCCGAAAAGGTACGTTTTCACAATGATGAATAAATAGGTAGGTATAAAAAGAAAATACCTGGCGGCTGCTTTCAAAGAAATATTTCCTGAGGCCTGGCGGCAAGAAGGCAGCCATTTTGTTAACCGCGTTAACAGGTGACAACTGTTATCAAGATCCGCCCCATTAACATAAGCTATCCAATCCCAGCTTCACACTTTCAGTTTCTAATAGCCGAATCGCATTTTTGCAGTTCTGAGCCAATAAACGACGAAAGAGCCGGTAGGGGTAGGGGAAGTCCTCTACTTCCCCACCCTACCAAGATCAAGGGTGGGAATGTTACAGCCGCCATTTCGTATTCCTCACGCCTTGAACCGATTGGAACATGGGCCGTGAACCCAAGAAAACTGCAAAACCGCAATTTCAGCAGTGTCACTGCCCCCAAAATTGACCCTGTTGACCAAAATCTCGAAAAAATGCCAAATTTCATGTTTCATAGTCACTATCTAAAGATTCCCGCCAAAAAACCCAGAAGTCAAATCCATCATTTTTTTGAAATTTTTTCTAGGACCTTGGATTTTCCAGCTGAAATCGGTTTTTTTCATTTTTCTTAGTCCTGGAGAGTTGTAGAAAATTGCAAATTTTTTGTGTCATGTACCTGCCCAAAACCTACTCAAAAATATTTTTTTTGGAATTTTAACATTTTTATTAAAGGGTCAAAAAAATATTTTTTGTTTAGGTCAAAAATTAGTCTTTAAACCAGTTTTTGATTACTAAACCCCAATCAATTTTGACTTATAGGGAGTGAAAAATGTGTAAAAACCTTCAAAGAATCCAACGAGCTCAAAAAATTCAGAATCGGTTCAGTAGGACTCCCTCAATTTGCCAAAAACGCGAAAACGCAGAAATCGCATTAAGAAATTCAAGCCAAACCGATTCAAAAACAAAATTTTCGAATTTTTTCGGAAAAACCACCCTATGTTATGGTAAATCAAGCGAGAAACCCGGGAAAAATACTCAAAAAATTCTAAACCCGCGGCATCACCTTCAAAATTGAGATTTTGTGTTTTTTCAAAAATATACCCTAATTATGCCGAATTGGACCCGTTAACCTTCTCCGATCGGATTGCCCGGACAATATGCCTCAAGTTGGAGTAAACCACAACTTTCAAGACTAATTTAGTCAAAATCGGATCAGTATTTCAATACGAAGTGGCGTCCACTTCGTATCGAACCGCTGATCCGATTTTGGTGCGGTTGGTCCTAAAAGTTGTGTTTTGCTCCAACTTGAGGCATATTGTCAGGGGAATCCGATCAAAAAATTTTAAGGGGTCGAAAACCCAAAAAAACTGTTTTTGAGATCATGACTTTTTTTACATTTGATCGTTTTTGAGTAGTCTAGAGTTGATTCAGAGGATTCCCTTATAGGAGGTGCACGTCACAGGAAAATTTGCTAAACGCTCGTTTTTTTTTTTTTGAAATCGGACCACTCCTACTATGCGTTTTGCTGCTGACGGCGTACGGCGTACGGCGGACGGACAAAAATTTTTTATTGCAGATTCTTGTTTTAGAACCTCTGAAACGTGAAAGAACAAATTTTCAGGGGGTTTTGTAAAAAAATTTTTCTTGATCAATTACATAGGTACATTATTTCTGGAAATAATGTACCAAAATGGCCATAACTCCCTCATTTCTCAACCTTTTTTCAAATTTCTTGAACTGAAATGTTTGTCTCGGCAAGACCTAACACCCTGTTTAATCGAAATTTGGATAACGTACAGTACTTCCGATATATTTTCATTTTTAGTGTTTTCTATTTTATTTTTTTCCGGCCACAAAAATGAACCGATTTGAGCGTCCTTGGTCTTAAAATCTTGGTTTTACCTTGCAGAATATGTGGATATTTTTAATGTTCCGAAAAACTGGCGTTTTTTTATTTTGGGCGAATTTTGAAATTTGAATAGTGAATTTTTTGATATTTTTGACCTAAACACCCTTAAAAGCAGTCAAAATATGATTAAATTGTGTCACAATTTTACGTTCCAAAATATGGAAGTATTGTGTGTTATCTACGCACCACTGGTTTCAAGTATAATACTCCAATTTACTCGTAAATAAGGATGTAAAATCAATGAATTTCGTTATTGGGCAAGAAACTACTCATTTTGGTTACCTTTCAACAAGTGTTACAGCTCTGAGGGTAGGTATAACTTTGAAGCTGAAAAGGTAGCCATCCAAAGAACTTGTTATCAGATGAAGTTGCGAGCCCAAGGTGATCCAAGCGATTTGAGTAACTCTGAAACAAAAACTACTAGGTATTTTACAGTAACTGTATAGCCCGAATTCTGGTCTTGGATTTTCCTGCTGGAATCGGTTTTTCGCATTTTTCTCAGTCCTGAAAAGTCATAGAAAATTGTAATTTTTCTGTGTATCAACCCAAAACCTACTCCAAGATTTTTTTAATTTTAAAGGGTCAAAAAAATATTTTTTTTAACTTAGCCTTTAAACCAGGTTTCAAACACTGAAATACAACCAATATTGACTTATAGGGAGTTAGAAAGCTGTGAAAACCTTCAAGGAATCCAACGAGCTCAAAAAATTCAAAATCGGTTCAGCGCAACTTTCCGGGGTCACCAGTTTAGGAAATAAGTAAAGCTGGGTTCACATGTGCGTTTTTGTCTGCGTAATCTGCGTATGCGTAAAGTGCGTAATGAGATCTGATTGGCTCGCAATTTTACGCGCGCGCAATTTACCTGGTAAATTTACCTGGCAGCCAATCAGATCTCATTACGCACTGTACACAGTACGGAGATTACGCAGACTTTTACGCACATGTGAACCCAGCTTAACTCACGAACGATATTTATTTATGCAGAAGCAAAAGTAGAATGAGAATGAGTTTTCTAAAGTAAACACTGAATCGTTCACATCGCGATCTCCAAACAGATGTTCGTCCCTAGCAACGAGTAAGTATGTAGGCGGCCAGATGAAGTCGTCGTCTGAGTCGCCACAACTCCCTCAAATTGTCAAAAACGCGTAAAAGGAGAAATCGCGTTAAGAAATATCAAACCAAACCGATTAAAAAACCAAATTTTCCAACAATTTCGGAAAAAACCTCCTATCCTAAAGTAAATCAAGCGAGGAATTCGGGAAAAATGCTCAAAAAATTCTAAACCCACGGCATCGCCTCGATTTTTGGACGATTACAATATTTATGTAAAGATGGAAGCATAAGGGTTGGGAATTTACGGCTATTATGATGCCATATTATTCATATTTCTGGGATAACTGATCTTACAAGTCATAGGTAAGTACCTGTTCTTATGATGTAAGCTATTTTGAAAACTCCCTTCGTACTCGTCCTTGTCTGTTGACCAAATTTGAACTTCACCTGTATGAATACAATAGAATGCCTCAAGTCATGGACAATTAATTAACCTTCATCCGGGCGCGTCCCTCGCCGCAACGCCAAAGGGCGCGGGGCGGTACTCTACCGCCCTCCTATTTTCAGGTCTTTTAGACCCCAATACATCATTAAAAATGTCAGGAATCGTGTTCAACTTGACGATAAACATGTAACACTCACGTTTAAGTAATGAAAACATTAAATGTTATAAATTTTATTAAATTAATTAGGTAATTAAATTAATTAAATTTTATTACATTAAATTAATTATTATTAAATTAATAAGTTATTATTAAATTAATAAATATCATTAAACTTCAATATACGGTAAATTTTCATAAAAAATAATTGCGATTGCAAGAATCGCGCTTGTCTTGCTATAGAAATATCAATAACATCCATGGTTTCATCATAGGATTCATTTGAGTAATGATTTAGATGAAATGAACTCGATATTACGCAAAAATAAATGAAATCCATACTCAATTTTGCCTGGACTGCCCTCGCAGAAACGTAGCACAAATGGGCGCGGGGCGGTTAATTACCGTCAAAATTTGAACTTTGGCAATTTGATCTCGACTGATGGACACCACTGACAATTTTTCCCTTCGATGACCCTGGGCTCTGGCTTCACATAATGTAACTTGAGAATACTTGCCCCTCCGGCTCTCCTCCGAGCGACAGTTTAGGAATTTTGAGCCCTTTTATGAACAGGGCGGTAGATTACCGCCTACGCGCCCGGATGAAGGTTAAAAACGTTGATAACATACGTTGATACGTCCATATTACGAAACACCAAAGTGTCACACAAATTGATCATATTTTGACTGCTTTTAAGGGTGTTTAGGTCAAAAATAACAAAAAACTCACTATGCAAATTTCAAAATTCGCCCAAAATAAAAATACACCACATTTCCTAAATAAAAAAAATATCCACATAAACTAAGGTAAAACTAGGTAAAACTTACAAACTTTGAAAATCTTAAGACCAAGAACGCTCAAATCGGTTCATTTTTGTGGCCGGAAAAATAAAATAGAAACCAGTGGTGCGTAGATAACACACAATACTTCCATATTTTGAAACGTAAAATTGTGACACAATTTGATCATATTTTGACTGCTTTTGAAAGTGTTTAGGTCAAAAATATCAAAAAATTCAGTATTAAAAATTTAAAATTCGCCCAAAATGAAAAAACGCCACATTTTCGGAATGTAAAAAATATCCACATATTCTGCAAGGTAAAACGAAGATTTTGAGACCAAGAACGCTCAAATCGGTTCATTTTTGCGGCCGGAAAAAAATAAAATAGAAAACACTAAAAATGCAAATATCTCGGAAGTACTGTGCGTTATCCAAATTCCGATTGAACAGGGTGTTAGGTCTTGCCGAGACAAACATTTCAGTTCAAGAAATTTGAAAAAAGGTTGAGAAATGAGGGAGTTATGGCCATTTTTGTAAATGACCACAGACGGACACACGGACAGACGGACAGACGGACACACGGACTAACGGACACACGGACACACAGACACTTGTTCAGGAAGTGATTCTGAGTAAATGTGTATAAGAAAAAGTTTTTTCTGAAGCTCCGTTCCGATTCTCGATTTTAGGACGATCACAATACTTCCATTTACTCTGTAAATATGGAAGTAAAAACTAAAAATGCAAATGTATCGAAATTTGTATATTTGAATTATGTGGCTGATGGTGGAGGGGGAGTTTCTGGGGAATCTTCAAGTCCGCTATGATGTAGGGATTTCCGCTTAGGCTTCAAGTAAAGGAATCGGTGCTCCGTCTTCTAATCCTAAGCTTCTCGTTCCTCAAATTCTCATGGAGATAGCTCGGATGACTGACAGTTGGGTTTTGACTCGAACCCATTGTGTGGTCTGGGATAATGGTTTTGACCGTTTTTCGGATAGTGTAATAGCGATTTGTTTCAGGAAGGTTTCGTATTCTCTGTGCATCACCCCTTCTGCTGAAACTATAAGTGGTGTGAAGGAACCCCGTAAGTCTTCGGCGGCGCGGTCGTACATTCTGTGCTTTGCTTTGGCGGCATTTCTAGCAATGACTTTCCATTCTTGGGTGGCATAAGAGGAAGCGTCGGCGTTTATTACGCGTGTGTCGAAAAACGCTGTCCTCTCAGGATTCCATACCCCGTGAATTTTTATGTCGGCCACCAATGTTGGGTTTTCTTTGAGTCCTTCTTGCAACTCGGGTTCTGTTGCGACTTCATTCCAAGCCATACTAGCCATGAGAGCGCATTGGTCTCTGACCAGATCGTTCCCTCTTTTGACCAGACCTCCTTTCAAACAATTGAGGGCGTAATTGTTGGTCATGAGAAGCCCGCAGCCGTCACAGTATTGAGGTAGATCTGAAAATTCGTGGCCGTATCGCACTGCTAACGCGTCTCGGAATTGTGAAGGTGACAGGTCTAGATTGTCTGCTGCTACAGGTATAACTGACAACCACTGGGAAGTGTTGTTTCCGATGATCCGTCGCAATTTGTTTTGTCTCCCTGTGGAGAATTGAGATATTAGGTTGTGGCATCTTTCTTTGTCTCTTTCACTGCGATTGTCCTTGTCTTCCCTAATGACTTTTGAAATCCAGCTTTCGTGGCGTTCATTTTCGAGATTTACCCCTTCTATGATTGCGTTGGTCAGGACTTTCGTTGAGCGTTCTGAGATTGTTTGATGTTGTGCGCCTGTGTGAGCTGGGTCATGTATTGCGAGTCCGCCGAATTTCACCGGCAGTTCATATACTGCCGCTTCTACATCACTAGTTTCTTTTCCTACAATTGCTGAGATCATTTTTTGGTTCATTTTTCTTAAGAAATGAACCTTTGTAATCGGTCGGGAAAAATTTTTTTTTAACACCCCCTGAAAATTTGTTGGTTTACGTTTCAAAGGGTGTAGAATCCGAATCTGCAATAAAATTTTTTTGTCCGTCCGCCGTACGCCGTCCGCCGTCCGGGGTTTTTCAGGGGGAAGGAGTAATCGAAAAATTTTGAAATTTTTACCAAAAATCAAGTTCCGTATCTAGTTGGTCCTGAAGTCTCGACAGAACCCTACCTTAATTTTAAGGCCAGTAAAACAGCTGTTGAAGTGGGAAAAAATTCATGCTTTTCAGGAAAAAAGCAACAAAGGCATGTGAGGCATCATTTTCTATAGATTTTTCTATGCTGAATCGAATGAGACCATCGCCACGCCGATAGCTTCAACCGTTTAGGAGTTATTGCAGTTTTTGTGAGACATTTTTGAGTTTTTAACATTTTTACAATTCTTAATAACTCGAAAACGACTAGAGCCACAAAAATTGTTTTCCACTCGTTGGAATGCCCACAAAAACTTCTGTCCTCCCGATATCTTCAATTTAAAGAATCTAGTCGCATTACACAAATCAGCAAAATAAAAATTTGAGAATTTGGCCTCGGCTCTTAGATACGGTTGATTGATCTACTTAAGACCACTAGCCTATTACAACAAGGTGACGCACTCACACTAGACCAGTTGCGCTTGGCAACATGAGAGCGAGACAAGCTTTAACAATGGTTCTGAGGCATTTTTAATTTCATAATTCAGAGAATTTAATTGTTATCATTCTGTTAATTATGTAGGCGAATAAGAATAGATTGAATGGTGAATTTAACAAAATTGAACTATGAGCTGCGTTGAAGAGATTGGTAGACAGATACCTATCGGGATAGTAAAGTGAGCAGTGTAGCTTTTTTCGCCGGGTTGAAAAAAAAGTTTTTCTAAATCCCATCTAAAATACAAATTTATGCTTAAATTCTTGAATAATTACAACTAAATACCGTGTTTAATGATCACCTATATAAGTATCCCTAGGTTTGTCTTTGCAATCGAAAAATGAACCCCTGTGCAAAATTTGCAGAGCTCTTCGGATACACAGAAAACTAATGTGCACACGCCACTGATCTACTTAGCAGCGTTTTGGTACATTATTTCCAGAAATAATGTACCTATGTAATTGTTCAAGAAAAATTTTTTTACAACACCCCCTGAAAATTTGTTCTTTCACGTTTCAGAGGTTCTAGAACAAGAATCTGCAATAAAAATTTTTTGTCCGTCCGCCGTACGCCGTACGCCGTACGCCGTACGCCGTCAGCAGCAAAACGCATAGAAGGAGTGGTCCGATTTCAAAAAAAAAAAACGAGCGTTTAGCAAATTTTCCTGTGACGTGCACCTCCTATAAGGGAATCCTCTGAATCAACTCCAGACTACTCAAAAACGATCAAATGTAAAAAAAGTCATGATCTCAAAAACAGTTTTTTTGGGTTTTCGACCCCTTAAAATTTTTTGATCGGATTCCCCTGACAATATGCCTCAAGTTGGAGCAAAACACAACTTTTAGGACCAACCGCACCAAAATCGGATCAGCGGTTCGATACGAAGTGGACGGACGAAATTTTGGCCAAAAATTTCGTCCAGCCACTTCGTATTGAAATACTGATCCGATTTTGACTAAATTAGTCTTGAAAGTTGTGGTTTGCTCCAACTTGAGGCATATTGTCCGGGCAATCCGATCGGAGAAGGTTAACGGGTCCAATTCGGCATAATTAGGGTATATTTTTGAAAAAACACAAAATCTCAATTTTGAAGGTGATGCCGTGGGTTTAGAATTTTTTGAGTATTTTTCCCGTGTTTCTCGCTTGATTTACCATAACATAGGGTGGTTTTTCCGAAAAAATTCGAAAATTTTGTTTTTGAATCGGTTTGGCTTGAATTTCTTAATGCGATTTCTGCGTTTTCGCGTTTTTGGCAAATTGAGGGAGTCCTACTGAACCGATTCTGAATTTTTTGAGCTCGTTGGATTCTTTGAAGGTTTTTACACATTTTTCACTCCCTATAAGTCAAAATTGAGTTGGGGTTTAGTAATCAAAAACTGGTTTAAAGACTAATTTTTGACCTAAACAAAAAATATTTTTTTGACCCTTTAAAAAAAATGTTAAAATTCAAAAAAAAATATTTTTGAGTAGGTTTTGGGCAGGTACATGACACAAAAAATTTGCAATTTTCTACAACTCTCCAGGACTAAGAAAAATGAAAAAACCCGATTTCAGCTGGAAAATCCAAGGTCCAGGAAAAATTTCAAAAAAATGATGGATTTGACTTCTGGGTTTTTTGGCGGGAATCTTTAGATAGTGACTATGAAACATGAAATTTGGCATTTTTTCGAGATTTTGGTCAACAGGGTCAATTTTGGGGGCAGTGACACTGCTGAAATTGCGGTTTTGCAGTTTTCTTGGGTTCACGGCCCATGTTCCAATCGGTTCAAGGCGTGAGGAATACGAAATGGCGGCTGTAACATTCCCACCCTTGATCTTGGTAGGGTGGGGAAGTAGGGGACTTCCCCTACCCCTACCGGCTCTTTCGTCGTTTATTGGCTCAGAACTGCAAAAATGCGATTCGGCTATTAGAAACTGAAAGTGTGAAGCTGGGATTGGACAGCTTATGTTAATGGGGCGGATCTTGATAACTGTTGTCACCTGTTAACGCGGTTAACAAAATGGCTGCCTTCTTGCCTCCAGGCCTCAGGAAATATTTCTTTGAAAGCAGCCGCCAGGTATTTTCTTTTTATACCTACCTATTTATTATCATTGTGAAAACGTACCTTTTCGGCATAATTGAATTCACGATTGACCATTACTCCACAAATGATATGATGATAAACCGACCTACTCCAACTATTTGAACTTTATTTTCTGAGATACCCAGACAAATAATGTACCCATGTCACTAATCTACTTAGCAGCGTTTTTTCTTATGCAGTCTTTAAGGGGTTTCCATTCTTCGTCTTTGCTCTTGGTCACTCTTTGGGTAAAGTCCCATTCTTGTTGAAGTGATTTTGTGAAGGTGATGATTATATATAGATGCTTGGATATATCCTGCAAGAAGGATATATCCTGCTTGGGGACTTTTCTTTGTGGCTGATGCCATTTTTTTCACTCAGTCAACCCATCCTTCTACTTTTCTTGTAAGAAATGATTTTCGTAGTTCTTCGGTTCCTATAACTCCCCCTAAGAATCGATGTGAGTATTCTATCTTCAAGTTCAGTCCAGCAAAAAGCTGAGCGGCCTTTTGTTCTAACCCTGGTTTGATTATCAAATGGCTTTTGTTGGCTTCTATTTTGTAACCCCATTTTGGGCCTTTAACGGAAAGAGTGGTCATCCATTCTTTCAAGTTTTCCAGTGTTCCTTTGCAGCTAGAGTCATCTGCATACCAGATTTGTCGATATGATGGGCAATGTTCCTACTGCGTACACATACATGCCTAGCGGATCACCTTGGGTGGTTCCTTCTTCGCTGTAAATTTCATCGTCACTCTGCCGAAAGACTATTTTTGGATGTCCCCTGTATGTATTAAATAAAAATCTCGAGCATCTTGGCCATAATATTCTTGAGTTCCAAATGGCAAGGGGTCGGCTGATTGTGTTGAATGCGTTTGTGGCATCAATTAATAACATGCCTTCGACTTCTTCGTCTTCGAAGAGTTTGGAGCTTGCATGTATTGCACCTTCAATTCCTGACTTGCGTTGCAAGACTTCGCCTACTCCTATTGGGCGTATACCTGGTTTTTTATCAATTGCCCCACCTCGACGAGCTAGTAGAGCCTTTATTTTATCCCATTATACGATGCTATTTGCAAGACTGCGAGTGAGATCAGCGACTGCTTCTTCAAGTGCTCGACTGCTGGCTCCAAAACGTAAAAGCATGACTCTCCAGGCTTCGGCATCATTTCCGCTTGGTCCAGCACTTCCTTTCAACTTGCGGGCTACTTTATATATCGTCGTCTGAGGCGCAGCATGGCACATCTAACAATCTAACAATCTAACAACATCTAACAATTTGGCAGTTTTTAGGTAAAACAGAAAATCATGTTTACTCTCTGTGCCACATCACTGCTCGGTTTCAGATTCGCTAAATTCGTCGTGGAACCCACTGAAATATCCCTTAGATACGCTTGGATACCTATGTTAATGCATTCGAAAATGATTGATTTTTCCTTTTTCCTGAAAATTTGCCAAATGTTAGATGTGCCATGCTGCGCCTCAGACGACGATATATGGGTTTTGGTTATATCGACGTCGACCAGAGTCGGAAGGTCATCATTCAGGAACATTTCATGCCCGGGAATTTCTTGTTGTGGGTGTTTGTTTTTCAAAATCTCGAGCACAGTTTGTCCTCCTTCAAGTTGTGTATTCGGTTGAAGTGGTGCTCCGTTGTTTGCCCTATCTGTTATCCAACGAGTACCTTCCCGAAGCTTGCCTTTATTTATTAGTCTCGTAAAGATCCTCACTTTGTGTTCTTCGGTGTCATTGTCCGAGTGAATTTTAATTTGCCGGTCGCATCTCTCTGCTTCTGTGACGAGTTCTTCGTATTTTTCCTCTGTCCATAGATCCATTCTCCAAGTTACTGTACGGCAAATATCTTTACTTGAGTTCACCGTCTTTTCTTGCTGTAGTATTACTGTGCATAGAACGAATATCCTTTCAGAACGCGATTTTCCTGCTGTAACGTTTTGAATTTCTTTTGCCAGGATATTCACCAATCTTCGGCCTGCGGCTCCTTGGGGCACGCTGTATTGCCTCCCCTTCAGTTTCACTGTTCTGCGCCACCTCTGTTCCCACTCCCCTGGAATATACCTAGTGCTGGGGGCCTATTCTGTAAAATTGAACTCATTACACAAATTGTCATATGTTGTCATTAGATTTGCCATGGCAAATCGATATTGATTTCCAAAGACATATTGCTTTCAGTTTATAGAATAGGCCCCCTGGTTTATTTTTAGCAACCGAGCTCTGAATCCTCTTTCAATTATGTTCTGCATGATCTGCTCTGCATTTGATCTGCTATTGATGGAATCTGTAGGAGCGACCAAATTATTGAATGAGAGGTCGTTGTTCCGGGGACTGTCTGGTAGATGGATAGCCTGTGAGGAGTTATTTCGATTTCTGGAATGTTGGTCTCTGATATGATTGTCCAGCCATCCTTGCCTTCTGTATGTTGCTCCACAATGGGGGCATGAAAGCGGCTGTGTTATTGGGAAACTCATTGGCTTGATGCTGGATGCTTGTTTCCATGTAGGGGAAGATGGGGTAAGATGACGAGGTGGGTAAGATGACGAATTGTGATTTTCTCCTGATTGAAAATAGTTAGAGACACCGTTCCACCGTCACCAGTGACCTATAGTGGTCCTACTCGTACGTCAACGGCGGACATTCGCGCCCCCGTCTCGAAACATGGTAGTTACAACAAAGTTCGATTTCGAAGATGTGTGATGTAACTTTTGCTCCACTTTTCCTAAGCGACTACGATTTTTTGGTAAGTCATTTGAATTTCACGTTTCAATATTCCGAATCTACAATTCGTAAGCTACAATTTCACTGGAAAATGAAGTCGTTTGCTTTGAAGCTGCATGTTGATGCACCAGTTTCAAAAAAATATGGTGGGCTGGGGTAAGATGACGAATTTCTGTGTGGGTAAGATGACGAAAGGTTTGGTGTATCGTCATCTTACCCCCACATTACTTTTTGATTGTGAATTATGTATCTAATCACAATTTTACACCATTCTAAACACACTGTTTCTCTTAATAATTAATTGTCTTGCAGGGTTCGATTGAAAACCGATAATGGTTGGAACGAGAAGAAGCTGCTCATCAGCAGTGGAAATGTGACTTCTGCGCCCCTAATTGAAGATTTTATAGTTCTACTTCGGCCAAATTTCTGTTTTGAGTAAAGTTTGTATGATTTCCGTTCAAAGTTTTGTCAATTTGCCATCTTAACCCCCCATTCGTCATCTTACCCCGGGCCACTCGTCATCTTACCCACAACGTGGGGTAAGATGGCGAAATTTACATTTTTCCGAAAATTTATTTTTTTGACATCTTTCAGTTGAATGTAAAATTTGAAAAAAATGTATGTTGTACTCGGGTAATCACTAAAACGAATAGTTCCATTTACAACTCGCCTGGCTGCTCACAGAGCCTAGAAAAAATCTTAGAAGCTTAGGTTCGCCATCTTACCCCTATCCTGGAGAACTCCTGGGGGATTTTGGAGGACTCTTCCGTTTTTGACTAAATCTCTAGCAACTTTTGTTTGTCAACAAAATCGAAAAAATGCTTTCAACAGAAAACTAATAAAAATTGAACGAGAGTCGGAATTGCTTCAAAGAAAAATCGCCCGTTGAGTTCTGAGATATGGCGTATTCCTTTGACCTCTGTCAGGGCGTCTGACAAATTTGGCTCCAATCCGTCGCGTTTTACCCTTTGAAATTGCCTTATGAATGCGGAGCAAAATTTTTTGTTGACCTTTGTTGACAGGTTACCTAACCATCCTCCTGTATCGAAATTACTGTGAGTTATTCAAATTCCGATCAAACAGGGTGTTAGGCCTTGCCGAGACAAACATTTCAGTGCAAGAAATTTGAAAAAAGGTTGAGAATTGAGGGAGCTATAGCAATTTTTGTAAATGACTCAACTACGGATCCATTTTCCAAAACGGAAGAAGGCGATGAGCGATTGCAAACGTATTTGACTCACCCTCTTCATTTAGCTGCTTTTTCGGCATGTTGGCCGCTTGATAATTTGCGTACAGATGCCCTAACCAGGAGACTCCTCATACCGCTCATCCGGATTTTGGACCGGTGAGGCAGATGTCAAGGACGAAGTAGTTACCTGCCGGATGTGGGATTGGGAGTTGGTTGTCTTCTCGAGCTAGCTCTAGGGGGATGGGTGATCATTAACCCCTGTCCTTGTGGGTAAGGCACTAAGCCATATGGATGCAACCCAAGGAACCGGTCCAAAATCCAGATGAGCGGTATGGGGAGTCTTCTGTATATGTTACCTTTTTATTGATTAGTCCTCAAATACCCGGCTCGAGTTGGCAGAGGGGTGATTTTTGGATTTATTAGGCAGAGGGGCTCGTGAAATACAATCCTCACTTATATGTACTGGCTCTGCATAAATTCAATTAACCGCCGATTATTACAGACGTTAGTTACTAATAACTTACCGAATTGAGTGCCCAATGCGACCACTGATGGTTCGTACGGGTGCATGGCTAACGCACTCACACACGAGTTTACGTCTATCACTCGATCTGGTTTGGATACATCCAATTTGTGCCTGAAAAATAACCAGTGGTGCGTAGATGACACACAATACTTTGGAGCGTAAAATTGTGACACAATTTGACCATATTTATCGGAACATAAAAAATATCCACAAATTCTGTAAGGTGAAACAGAAAGATTCTAAGACCAAGAACGCTCAAATCGGTTCGTTTTTGTGGCCGGAAAAAAAATTAAAAAATGCAAATATATTGGAAGTACTGTGAGTAATTCAAATTCCGATCAAACAGGGTGCCAGGCCTTGCCGAGACAAACGTTTCAGCGCAAGAAATTTGAAAAAAGGTTGAGAATTGAGGGAGTATATTGAGGGGAAAATATTCAAACCCTAATAGATTGCAACAATAACTTACTTGCTAATATTGTAGAAATGAACAGCGCTCTGGTGCACGCACCAACCTTCATGACCAGGGCTGGCGAACCCAATGGCGACGACATTGCCAGTGCAGCTCCACGACAAACACGATACTTGAATCTATTAACATTAAATAAGTTTGGTCCTAACCAGCCCTAACATAAATTCTATGGTACTTTGTTAAGCAATTGACCCTCGAGATTTTTCAAAATTCTGATTTTAAGTTAGAAATTGGTTTGGTACACCCCTTACAACAAGGTAAAGTATTTTTGAAAAAAAAAAACCAGAAAGTTTTCTAGAGAATGGCCCATATCATGTACGTAGTACTTATGTGAACAAATTTCAGAAAATTTTTGAGCAGGTCATGGCCCCTTGCCCCCCCCTCATAGGTACGGGCCTGGCGTACTCTACTTCACAACGAATATTTTCGTCCTCGATTTCAATTTCATTAGTCAGATTTCTTACAGCTCTCACATTGGGTAAATCAGGCATGTGGTTGCTTTGCAGTCTGTACAATTGGTTAACTTCATCCTGCGACTCATTACGGCCCAGTTGGTAGTTCGTAAACGCTTTACTCTTGGCTGCCTGAAAATGAGATTGTATTTTTCAATTTTCAGTTTTTTTTTTCAGGAAACGCGAAAAACTTGGCGAAATCAGTGGTACGTAAGTAACACACAATACTTCCATATTTTGAAACGTAGAAGTGTGACACCATTTTATCATATTTTGACTGCTTTTGAGGGTGTTTAGGTCAAAAATATCAAAAAAATCACCATAAATTTTAAAATTCGCCCAAAAAGAAACCAGTGGTGCGTAGATAACACACAATACTTCCATATTTTGATACGTAAGATTGAGACACAATTTGATCATATTTTGACTGCTTTTAAGGGTGTTTAGGCCAAAAATATCAAAAAATTCACTATACAAATTTTAAAATTCGCCTAAAATAAAAATACAATACATTATTGGAATATAAAAAATATCCACATATTCTGCAAGGTAAAACAAAGATTTTAAGACCAAGAACGCTCAAATCGGTTCATTTTTGTGGCCGTAAAAAAATAAAATAGAAAACACTAAAAATGCGAATATATCGGAAGTACTGAGCGTTATCCAAATTTCGATTAAACAGGGTGTTAGGTCTTGCCGAGACAAACATTTCAGTTCAAGAAATTTGAAAAAAGGTTGAGAAATGAGGGAGTTATGGCCATTTTTGCAAATGACCACACACGGACAGACGGACAGACAGACAGACGGACACACAGACACTTGTTCAGGAAGTGATTCTGAGTAAATGTGTATAAGAAAAAGTTTTTTCTGAGGCTCCGTTCCGATTCTCTGTAAATATGGAAGTAAAAACGCCACCACCTCATCATTTCAGTCATTATTAACAGTACTAACTGGAAAGAGAACAACATCATAGCGCCATCTGAAATAATCCAACTTAGGACCGGTTTATTGACAAAATCTATACATCCAATATCCAAGGAAGCTTTAGATAAACATTTCCAACGAGATTTTTACTTGTATATTTACAGAGTACATGGGAGTATTGGAATCGTCCTAAAATCGAGAATCGGAACGGAGCTTCAGAAAAAACTTTTTACTTCCATATTTACAGAGTAAATGGAAGTATTGTGATCGTCCTAAAATCGAGAATCGGAACGGAGCTTCAGAAAAAACTTTTTCTTATACACATTTACTCAGAATCACTTCCTGAACAAGTGTCTGTGTGTCCGTGTGTCCGTTAGTCCGTCTGTGGTCATTTACAAAAATGGCCATAACTCCCTCATTTCTCAACCTTTTTTCATATTTCTTAAACTGAAATGTTTGTCTCGGCAAGACCTAACCCCCTGTTTAATCGAAATTTGGATAACGCACAGTACTTCCGATATATTTGCGCTTTTTGGTGTTTTCTATTTTATTTTTTTTTTGGCCACAAAAATGAACAGATTTGAGCGTTCTTGGTCTTAAAATCTTTGTTTTACCTTGCAGAATATGTGGATATTTTATATGTTCCGAAAAACTTTCGTTTTTTTATTTTGGGCGAATTTTGAAATTTGAATAGTGAATTTTTGATATTTTTGACCTAAACACCCTTAAAAGCAGTCAAAATATGATCAAATTTTGTCACAATTTTACGTTCCAAAATATGGAAGTATTGTGTGTTATCTACGCACCACTGGTTCTTATACACATTTACTCAGAATCACTTCCTGAACAAGTGCCTGTGCGTCCGTGTGTCATTTACAAAAATGGCCATAACTCCCTCATTTCTGAACTTTTTTTCAAATTTCTTGAACTGAAATGTTTGTCTCGGCAAGACCTAACACCCTGTTTAATCGGAATTCGGATTACGCACAGTACTTCCGATATATTTGCATTTTTAGTGTTTTCTATTTTATTTTTTTCCGGCCACAAAAATGAACCAATTTGAGCGTTCTTGGTCTTAAAATCTTTGTTTTACCTTGCAGAATATGAGGATATTTTTTATGTTCCGAAAATCTGGCGTTTTTCTATTCTGGGCGAATTTTAAAATTTGTATAGTGAATTTTTTGGTATTTTTGAAATAAACAACCTTAAAAGCAGTCAAAATATGATCAAATTGTGTCACAATTTTACGTTTCAAAATATGGAAGTGTTGTGTGTTATCTACGCACTACTGGTTTCAAATTGCTTCAACATAAATGTTTGTCTCGACTTTTGTAAATGACCACAGACGGACACATTGACACTTGTTCGGGAAGTGATTCTGAGTAAAACTGGATAATTAAACGTTTATCCTAAACCTCTGTTCCCATCGTCGGTTTCACGTAGTCACTCCACTCATACTGCACAATACCTATCTTCAAATTTCAGTCAAAAACATTTCATGACAACAATTTACCTTGTCTAACTCAGCAATAACAGGAGGAGAAATTCGTTGAAGGAATTCAGCTAATTTCCTTTCGTCGTAGGCTGGGGCTTCAGCGCTGCTTCCGATGCCCTCTGTCTGCACCTGTGTGGGTAGGAATTCAGAAACTGACTAATATAATAATATTAACTAACTTAGAATTGATCGACCAGTGAGTATTTCATCAGCCGACTTGATTGGGTTCAGAGTCAAGCAGAATTTCAGCGTCTATTGCAGAGCTTTTGGTAAATATATTACCACCATCAGGTAATGTAACGAAAATGTGCACATGTCACTGATCTACTTAGCGGCGTTTCTACTTCCATATTTCCATAAAATCTTTTAATAGGACACATTTACTCAGAATCACTTCCCCAACAAGTGTCTGCGTGTCGTCTGTGGTCATTTACGAAAGTGGCCATAGATATTTTTTACATTCCGATAGTGTAGAGTGTTTTTATTTTGGGCAAATTTTCAAATTTGCGTAGTGATTCTTTTGTATTCTTGACCTAAACACCCTTACAAGCTGTCAAAATGGGGTTTTTTTCCGAAATTCTTTGAAAATTTGGTTTTTTAATCGGTTTGGCTTGAGATTTCTTGACGCGATTTCTCCTTTTACGCGTTTTTGCCGATTTGAGGGAGTTATACTGAATCGATTTTGAATTTTTTGAGCTTGTTGGATTCCTTGAAGGTTTTCAAACCTTTTTCACTCCCTATAAGTCGAAACTGGTTGTATTTCAGTGTTTGAAAACTGGTTTAAGACTAATTTTTGAGCTAAAATAAATTGGTTTGACCCTATAAAAAAATTCTAAAATTTCAACAAAAAAAATTTTGAGTAGGTAGGTTTTGGGTAATTACATGAAACAAAAAGTTTGCAATTTTCTACGACTCTTCCTGACTGGGAAAAATGCAAGAAACCGATCTCACATGAAAAATCCAAGGTTAGAGCCTAGGAAAATTTCAAAAAAATGATAGATTTGACTTCGGGGTTTTTGTCGCGAATCTGAACATTGAACATTAGACATTGAATAAAAACCGTGAAATTTTGCATTTTTTCTAGATTTTTTTCAAAACGGATGGACCCCGCTACCTTTTCCAATCGGAACATATGAACGTGGTTTTGAACGCTAATGAAATTTATTTGAGTTGTTTATTGAGTCACCTAGACCAATCGTTACTCAAGAACAAGCAAACCATAACTCATGTCTGTGGTAGTTACGAATTTCCTTGATACTGCTTGCCCTGTTTGTAACTGAAAATTCGCCACTGGTAATAAGGTTAACAAATTCCAGAAACAGTTGGGGGGGGGGGGACGATACCCGGGGGTTTCGGGGTTGGTTCAATTAATCAAACCTCAGTACACCTACCTCTGATGTAGATCTGAATGCAGTTTGCGAGAGAGTGGTCGTTACTGCTATTTCCACGGTTTGGCACCCCGAATCGCGTACTTCCCTGAAATTCCGCAATTTATCTTCAACTTAATAAATGTAGGTACCTACATACACCAGAGTGAAGTTAGCAACGGTTCAGCAACGGTCAACTGCGTGTTTCTTTTCTAAATTTTCGGACTCTAGGGACGTCTAGGAACACATTTATGGCAATTTTAAAATGAGGAACATGCATGAAAAAAATAAACTGTTTTTACTTCCATATTTACAGAGTAAATGGAAGTATTGTGATCGTCCTAAAATCGAGAATCGGAACGGAGCTTCAGAAAAAACTTTTTCTTATACCTACACATTTACTCAGAATCACTTCCTGAACAAGTGTCTGTGTGTCCGTCTGTCCGTCTGTGGTCATTTACAACCAGTGGTGCGTAGATAACACACAAAACTTCCATATTTGGGAACGTAAAATTGTGACGCAATTTGATCATATTTTGACTGCTTTTAAGAGTGTTTAGGTCAAAAATATCAAAAAATTCACTATTCAAATTTCAAAATTCGCCCGAAATCAAAAAACGCCAGTTGTTCGGAACATGAAAAATATCCACATATTCTGCAAGGAAAAACAAAGATTTTAAGACCAAGAACGCTCAAATCGGTTCATTTTTGTAGCCAGAAAAAAATAAAATAGAAAAAACTAAAAATGCAAATATATCGGAAGTACTGTGCGTTATCCGAATTTCGATTGAACAGGGTGTTAGGTCTTACCGAGACGCACATTTCAGTTCAAGAAATTTGAAAAAAGGTTGAGAATTGAGGGAGTTATGGTCATTTTTGTAAATGACCACAGACGGACAGACGGACTAACGGACACACGGACTAACGGACACACGGACACACAGACACTTGTTCAGGAAGTGATTCTGAGTAAATGTGTATGAGAAAAAGTTTTTTCTGAAGCTCCGTTCCGATTCTCGATTTTAGGACGATCACAATACTTCCATTTACTCTGTAAATATGGAAGTAAAAATGGCCAGAACTCCCTCAATTCTCAACCTTTTTTCAAATTTCTTGAACTGAAATGTTTGTCTCTGCAAGACCTAACATCCTGTTTAATTGAAATTCGGATAACGCACAGTACTTCCGACGTATTTGCATTTTTTGTGTTTTCTATTTAATTTTTTCCGGCCTCAAAAATGAACCGATTTGAGCGTTCTTGGTCTTAAAATCTTTGTTTCATCTTGCAGAATATGTGGATATTTTGTATATTTCAATAATATATTTTATTTTTATTTGGGGCAAATTTTAAAATTTTAATAGTGAATTATTCGATATTTTTGACCTAAACACCCTTAAAAGCGGTCAAAATATGATCAAATTGTGACACAATTTTACGTTTTAAAATATGGAAGTATTGTGTGTTATCTAACCACCACTGGTTTACCACTTCAACAGCTGTTTTACTGTCCTTAAAATTAAGGTAGGGTTCTGCCGAAACGTTAGGACCAACTAGATAAGGAACTTGATTTTTGGTAAAAATTTCAAAATTTTTCGATACCTAACTCCTTCCCCCTGAAAAACCCCGGACGGCGGACGGCGTACGGCGGACGGACAAAATATTTTTATTGTAGATTCGGATTCTGCACCCCTTGAAACGTAAACCAACAAATTTTCAGGGGGTGTCAAAAAAACATTTTTCCCGACCGATAACAAAGGTTCATTTCTTAAGAAAAATGAACCAAAATAATTCGAGATGAAATAATGCAAATCGCGAAGGACTGTGGTAACGGACAAATCGCCTTTGTCAAAACGGCATCGCGTAACGAATGGAATGAGATGGGAAGGGATGGGTGGGGGGGGGTATCCGGAGATTGCGATAGCAGCGCTCCAAACTGTCGCACAGCAAACAGCCGAACGTAGGGAGTCAGCCCCCCCTGCTTACCTACTTCAAGTCAGGTACCAACCAGGATCAATAATTATTGATTATAATTTTTTTTTTTTTGAAAATAATTATAATTGATTATTTTCGCCAATTATTGGCGACTCAGATTACAGATTTACTAATATGACAGTAACTCCCTCAATTCTCAACCTTTTTTCAAATTTCTTGAACTGAAATATTTGTCTCGGCAAGACCTAACACCCTGTTTAATCGGAATTTGAATAACTCACAGTACTTCCGACATATTTGCATTTTTAGTGTTTTCTATTTTATTTTTTTCCGGCCACAAAAATAGACCGATTTGACCGTTCTTGGTCTCAAAATCTTCGTTTTACCTTGCAGAATATGTGGATATTTTTTATATTCCATAAATGGAGCGATTTTGGTTCATTTTTCTTAAGAAATGAACCTTTGTAATCGGTCAGGGAAAAAAAAATTTCAACACCCCCTGAAAATTTGTTGGTTTACGTTTCAAGGGGTGTAGAATCCAAATCTGCAATAAAAATTTTTTGTCCGTCCGCCGTACGCCGTCTGCCGTACGCCGTCCGCCGTCCGCCGTCCGGGGTTTTTCAGGGGGAAGGAGTTATCGAAAAATTTTGAAATTTTTACCAAAAATCAAGTTCCGTATCTAGTTGGTCCTAACGTCTCGAGAGAACCCTACCTTAATTTTAAGGCCAGTAAAACAGCTGTTGGAGAGGTAAAAAATTCGTGCTTTTCTGGAAATTCGTAACATAGGCATGTGACGCATCATTTTCTATAGATTTTTCTATGCCGAATCGAATGAGACCATCGCCACGGCGGTAGCTCTAACCGTTTAGGAGTTATTGCAGTTTTAGTGAGACATTTTTGAGTTTTTTAAAATTTCTACAATTCTGAATAACTCGAAAACGACTAGAGCCACAAAAATCGTTTTCCACTCGTTGGAATCCCCACAAAAACTTCTGTCCTCCCGATATCTTCAATTTAAAGAATTTGGTCGCATTACACAAATCAGCAAAACAAAAATCGAAGAAATTTGAGAATTTGGCCTCGGCTCTTAGATACGGTTGATTGATCTACTTACGACCACTAGCCTATTACACCAACAAGGTGACGCACTCACACTACGACGAGTTGCGCTTGGCAACATGAAAGCGAGTCAGGCTTTAACAATGGTTCTGAGGCATTTTTAATTTCATTCATTATTCAGAGAATTTAATAATTATAGAATAATAACAACTAAATTCTGAGTTTAAGGAGTACCGATATATCGTGAAGTTTGTCTTAGCAATCGAAAAATGAACCCCTGTGCAAAATTTGCAGAGTTCTTCGGACATAGCGAAAACTAATCTGCACATGCCACTGATCTACTTAGCAGCGTTTTTTTGTTGCGAATTTTAAAATTTAATAGTGAACTTTTTGATATTTTTGACCAAAACACCCTTGAAAACAGTCAAAATGTGATCGAATTTTGTCAAATATGTACGTTTCAAAATATGGAAGCATTGTGTGTTCAGCACCACTGGTTGTAAATGACCACAGACGGGCACACAGACACTTGTTCGGGAAGTGATTCTGAGTAAATGTGTATAAGTGATAGTTTTTTATGAAGCTTCGTTCCGATTTTCGATTTTAGGACGATTCCAATACTTCCATTTCCTCCGTAAATATGGAAGTAAAAATTTCGTAGGAAACCTGCGATTAACATTTTGATCAATAGATAGATGCTTTTATTTGCCTCAAAAGCAGTCAAAACATAATTCAATTGCGTCAGAAATGTAGGTACCTACGTATCAAAATATGGAAGTATTGTGTGTTATCTACGCATCACTGGTTTTATACTCATGTATGATTAGTCTAACGAATGGCAACGTGCGAGAAAATTGGAAATTTTCGTCACCAAAATAAACAAAACCAGCGTGATGACATGATCTGAGACCCAGATATCCTACTTAGACTTATTATAACAATGTTTTAGTATAAGTCAGTGGGCCTATTTCATTTTTCTTTCGCGTTAACAATACCAATATCCATACGGAAAAGTACAAAATCACTCGAGCTAGAACATTCTTGAGTTATCAAAGAAAATTCATCAAAAACCTGGTCAATGGCTATGCTTTTCAAGGGACTGGAGCCGGGGTTGTCCAACCAATACTAGTTCCGCCGCTCGGCCGCTAGAGCGCTCATCGTTAATCTGAGTCGCCAATAGTATTAATGGCAAAAACAAAGAAAATAGGTGCTTGTAACTAATTTGAAAACAATTAACAAACTTGACAGTGTCTGCTGCAGATTCGAAATTTTCACCGGCGAATGTTGCTTCCGAAAACATTTTCTTTCTGAGAGACCAACTGTACCTACATCGAGAAAACCAGTTTTTAATACAGTATCAGATACTGTAGATTCTACTTCTAGTGTTGGGCGATACTTATCGATACGAGTATGGTATCGAATATCTTCTTTCGATACCAAGTACATTTGGTATCGAATATTTTGCTTCGATACTAGTGTAGGTATCGAGTAGTCTCTTTCCCGACTACAGAAAAAATACTCAAATGGATAGTCTCAAAATTACCTGCCTACTTTATTTATACTAACTAATAAATTTACAAAAGGGACCGACTTTCGCCAGATATGGTTGACAAATTGACATTCCTGCGTGGAGTAGGGAAGCAGTTCTGGGACTTGACAGTGTGAATGACACCGTTGGGTCGTTTTCCTCCCCATCTCCATCACCACTTCTTCGACATTCGTTTGATCTTATAAGTAAATAACTTTTACACAAAGAAATGACCTGTTAACCTTGTTGAAAAACGCTGCTAAGTAGATTAGTGACATGGGTACATTATTTGTCTGGGTATCACAGAAAATAAAGTTCAAATAGTTGGAGTAGGTAGGTTTATCATCATATCATTTGTGGAGTAATGATCAATGGTGAGTCCAATGATGCTTAAATGGTACTTTTTCACAATGATGAATAAATAGGTATAAAAAGAAGAAACCAGTGGTGGTTAGATAACACACAATACTTCCATATTTTGAAACGTAAAATTGTGACACAATTTGATCATATTTTGATTGCTTTTTAAAGCGTTTAGGTCAAAAATATCAAAAAATTCAGTATTAAAATTTTAAAATTCGCCCAAAATGAAAAAACGCCACATTTTCGGAATGTAAAAAATATCCACATATTCTGCAAGGTAAAACGAAGATTTTGAGACCAAGAACGCTCAAATCGGTTCATTTTTGCGGCCGGAAAAAAATAAAATAGAAAACACTAAAAATGCAAATATCTCGGAAGTACTGTGCGTTATCCAAATTCCGATTGAACAGGGTGTTAGGTCTTGCCGAGACAAACATTTCAGTTCAAGAAATTTGAAAAAAGGTTGAGAAATGAGGGAGTTATGGCCATTTTTGTAAATGACCACAGACGGACAGACGGACAGACAGACAGACGGACAGACGGACGTAACGGACACACAGACACTTGTTCAGGAAGTGATTCT
This sequence comes from Nesidiocoris tenuis, assembly GCA_036186465.1. Lineage (NCBI taxonomy): Eukaryota > Metazoa > Arthropoda > Insecta > Hemiptera > Miridae > Nesidiocoris > Nesidiocoris tenuis. Next base: position 128,775 of record AP028921.1, read on the forward strand.
GAGTAAATGTGTATAAGAAAAAGTTTTTTCTGAAGCTCCGTTCCGATTCTCGATTTTAGGACGATCACAATACTTCCATTTACTCTGTAAATATGGAAGTAAAAACATTGAGCGATTAAACAAGACCCGTTGACGAGGTCTCATCACGAGGTGACAATGCCTCCCTGCGGGTCCCTGCGGGTCCCTCACATACGGTATTGATACCTGAGATTTCCGAGAAGGCCTGACTCGGGATCGCATCTATTCACCGCATAGCGCTTTAAATTCCCTGAATTAATCTGTCCACCCTATTAATATGCGAGACTGACTAATCCCAATAACGTTCACTTTCTAATAGCCGAATCGCAGTTTTGCAGTTCCAAGCCTATAAACCGACGCCCTCGGATAAAACAGTCGTTATCAAGGGTGGGAATGCATCTGATAGGGAATTTATCACCCGACCTTTTCTCATGTATCACGTTTTTGCTTAACCCCATAGGTGCTTAGGCCGTAAAACCAAGAAAATTGCAAAAAAATTGACCCTGGTGACCAAAATCTCGAGAAAATGCCAAATTTCATGTTTCATAGTCAATATCTAAAGATTCCCGCCAAAAAACCCCGAAATCCAATCCATCATTTTTTTGAAATTTTTCCTAGGCTAGGACCTTGGATTTTCCAGCTGGAATCGGTTTTTTGCATTTTTCTTAGTCCTGGAGAGTTGTAGAAAATTGCAAATTTTTTGTGTCATGTACCTGCCCAAAACCTACTCAAAAATATTTTTTTTTGGAATTTTAACATATTTATTAAAGGGTCAAAAAAATATTTTTTGTTTAGGTCAAAAATTAGTCTTCAAACCAGTTTTTGATTACTAAACCCCAATCAATTTTGACTTATAGGGAGTGAAAAATGTGTAAAAACCTTCAAGGAATCCAACGAGCTCAAAAAATTCAAAATCGGTTCAGTAGGACTCCCTCAAATTGCCAAAAACGCGAAAACGCAGAAATCGCATTAAGAAATTCAAGCCAAACCGATTAAAAAACAAAATTTTCGAATTTTTTCGGAAAAACCACCCTATTTTATGGTAAATCAAGCGAGAAACCCGGGAAAAATACTCAAAAAATTCTAAACCCGCGGCATCACCTTCAAAATTGAGATTTTGTATTTTTTCAAAAATATACCCTAATTATGCCGAATTGGACCCGTTAACCTTCTCCGATCGGATTGCCCGGACAATATGCCTCAAGTTGGAGCAAACCACAACTTTCAAGACTAATTTAGTCAAAATCGGATCAGTATTTCAATACGAAGTGGCTGGACGAAATTTTTGGCCAAAATTTCGTCCGTCCACTTCGTATCAAACCGCTGATCCGATTTTGGTGCGGTTGGTCCTAAAAGTTGTGTTTTGCTCCAACTTGAGACATATTGTCAGGGGAATCCGATCAAAAAATTTTAAGGGGTCGAAAACCCAAAAAAACTGTTTTTGAGATCATGACTTTTTTTACATTTGATCGTTTTTGAGTAGTCTAGAGTTGATTCAGAGGATTCCCTTACAGGAGGTGCACGTCACAGGAAAATTTGCTAAACGCTCGTTTTTTGTTTTTTTTTGAAATCGGACCACTCCTTCTATGCGTTTTGCTTCTGACGGCGTACGGCGGACGGACAAAAAATTTTTATTGCAGATTCGTGTTCTAAAACCTCTGAAACGTGAAAGAAAAAATTTTCAGGGGGTGTTGTAAAAAAATTTTCTTGATCAATTACATAGGTACATTATTTCTGGAAATAATGTACCAAAATAATATAACGCAAAACAAAGAACGTCAGGGCTTAATAGTGTTATTAATCTGTTATTTCCATTTTATTAACATTTTATTCGGTGTGTGAAATGAAAAAGTACTCATATGATTCGATACTCTTCAGTATCGAATATTTTCTTTCGATATCTGAGAAGTATCGAATATATGTTTCGATACTAGTATCGAGTACTCGTATCGAATATTTTGTACTGGTATCGCCCATCACTATCTACTTCTGCTTCATCTCCTTGGTGGGTACCAAGGACAGGGATGCCGACCAGGCGGCCGCGCATTACCGTACTGAAATTCGTTCGGGGAGGTACTTTCAATTCAAAGCCCGCGCCATCTTGCACCTAGTATTCCATGAATAAAGAAAAACGCACCCTTTTTCAGAGTCACCTAATCATAGCGTAATTCGCTGTAAAAGAACGTAGTTTTTCATTTTCTATTCGTATTTTTTAACGTTGGAGTTAAGAACACAACCTTTTGAAAGTCAGAGGTTTTTAGTCGAATTAAGAGGTTTTTCGGTGCTCGACAGAGGAAAAGCAAGGAGACGAGTTGGCAACACTGGTTTGAACTCGAAGTTGAGTTTGAACACGAAGTTGTCTTTGAACTTAAAGTTGACTTTGATGTTGATGTTGACTTTGATCCTGAAGTTGGCTTTGATCTCAAAGTTTACTTTGAACTCGAAGTTGAGTTTGGACTCGAAGTTGACTTTGAACTCGAAGATGACATTGGAATCGAGTTTGAGTTTGAACTCGAAGTTGAGTTTGAACTTGAAGTTGACTTTGATCTTGAAGTTGACTTTGATCTCGAAGTTGACTTTGAACTCGAAGTTGAGTTTGGACTCGAAGTTGACTTTGAACTCGAAGATGAGTTTGGACTCGAAGTTGACTTTGAACTCGAAGTTGAGTTTCATCTCGAAGTTGAGTTTGATCTCGAAGTTGAGTTTGATCTCGAAGTTGAGTTTGATCTCGAAGTTGAGTTTGATCTCGAAGTTGACTTTGATATCGAAGTTGAGTTTGAACTCGAAGTTGAGTTTGAACTGGAAGTTGACTTTGAAATCGATGTTGAGTTTGAAATCGAAGTTGAGTTTGGACTCGAAGTTGACTTTGATCCTGAAGTTGACTTTGATCTCGGCGTTGACTTTGATCTTGAAGTTGACTTTGATCTCGAAGTTGACTTTGAACTCGAAGTTGAGTTTGAACTCAAAGTTGACTTTGAACTCGAAGATGAGTTTGGACTCGAAGTTGAGTTTGATCACGAAGTTGACTTTAATCTCGAAGTTGAGTTCGAACTCGAAGTTGACTTCGATCTCGAAGTTGAGTTTGAACTCGAAGTTGAGTTTGAACTGGAAGTTGACTCTGAAATCGATGTTGAGCTAGAAATCGAAGTTGAGTTTGTACTCGAAGTTGAGTTTGAACTCAAAGTTGACTTTGAACTCGAAGATGAGTTTGGACTCGAAGTTGACTTTGATCTTGAAGTTGACTTTGAACTCAACGTTGAGTTTGGACTCGAATTTGAGTTTGAACTCAAAGTTGACTTTGAACTCGAAGATGAGTTTACACTCGAAGTTGACTTTGAACTCGAAGTTGAGTTTGATCTCGAATTTGAGTTTGATCACGAAGTTGACTTTGATCTCGAAGTTGAGTTCGAACTCGAAGTTGAGTTTGAACTCGAAGTTGAGTTTGAACTGGAAGTTGACTCTGAAATCGATGTTGAGCTTGAAATCGAAGTTGAGTTTGAACTCTAAGTTGAGTTTGAACTCAAAGTTGACTTCGAACTCGAAGTTGACTTCGATCTCGAAGTTGAGTTTGAACTGGAAGTTGACTCTGAAATCGATGTTGAGCTTGAAATCGAAGTTGAGTTTGAACTCAAAGTTGACTTTGAACTCGAAGATGAGTTTGGACTCGAAGTCGATTTTGTCTCGAAGTTGAGTTTGAACTCGACGTTGAGTATGAAATCAAAGTTGAGTTTGGACTCGAAGTTGAGTTTGAACTCAAAGTTGACTTTGAACTCGAAGATGAGATTGAACTCGAAGTTGACTTTGATCTCGGAGTTGAGTTTGAACTCGAAGTTGAGTTTGAACTCGAAGTTGACTTTCATCTCGAAGTTCATTTTGATCTCGAAGTTGACTTTGATCATTTTATACCTATTCGCATTTTACTTCCATATATACAGAGTAAATGGAAGTATTGGAATTGTCCTAAAATCGAGAATTGGAGCTTAGCTTTACTCAGATTTACTCAGTATCACTTCCTGAACTGTGTTTCCGTGTGTCCGTCTGTGGTCATTTACAATGGGCATAACTCCCTCATTTCTCAACCTTTATTCAAATTTCTTGAACTGAAATGTTTGTCTCGGCAAGACTTAATACCCTGTTCAATCGGAATTCGGATAACGCTCAGTACGTCCGATATATTTGCATTTTTAATGTTTTCTATTTTATTTTTTCCCGGCCACAAAAATGAACCAATTTAAGCGTTCTTGGTCTTAAAATCTTTGTTTCACCTCGCAGAATATGTGGATATTTTTTATATTCCAATAATGTATTGTATTTTTATTCTGGGCGAGTTTTAAAATTTTAATAGTGATTTTTACTTCCATATTTACAGAGTAAATGGAAGTATTGTGATCGTCCTAAAATCGAGAATCGGAACGGAGCTTCAGAAAAAACTTTTTCTTATACACATTTACTCAGAATCACTTCCTGAACAAGTGTCTGTGTGTCCGTGTGTCCGTGTGTCTGTGTGTCCGTGTGTCCGTGTGTCCGTTAGTCCGTTAGTCCGTCTGTGGTCATTTACAAAAATGACCATAACTCCCTCAATTCTCAACCTTTTTTCAAATTTCTTGAACTGAAATGTTCGCCTCGGCAAGACCTAACACCCTGTTTAATCGAAAATTTGATAACGCACAGTACTTCCGATTTATTTGCATTTTTAGTGTTTTCTATTTTATTTTTTTCCGGCCATAAAAATGGACCGATTTGAGCGTTCTTGGTCTCAAAATCTTTGTTTTACCTTGCAGAATACGTGGATATTTTTTATAATCCGAAAGTGTGGCGTTTTTTCATTTTGGGCGAATTTTAAAATTTGCATAGTGAGTTTTTTGATATTTTTGACCTAAACCCCCTTAAAAGCAGTCAAAATATGATCAAATTGTGTCTCAATTTTACGTTCCAAAATATGGAAGTATTGTGTGTCATCTACGCACCACTGGTTTTTTTATATTTTCGACCTAAACACCCTTAAAAGCAGTCAAAATATGATCAAATTTTGTCACAATTTCACGTTTCAAAATATGGAAGTATTGAGTGTTATCTACTCACCACTGGTTTAAAAAAAAAGTTTTTTAAGTTTCAAAAAAGTTAAGTTTTGTAAAAGGGAGAACATTATTAGGAATGGGTCACATAACGAGAAACTAGTTAGAAATAACTAGTTCGAAAAAATAACGTTATAACCAGTGTTGCCAAGGTGCATAAGCATGTTTCTGCACCTGCTGATTGAGTGTGATGTCCACACCTTGTCGTCCTATGCGCGGAATCCCGGGGGCAGTGCCATTTTCTCTCCAAAGCCCTGGGTTTCCTTCGGCATCATCAGCGTATCCTAAAATTGAACATGATGCATTTATAGAGGTCGAGTTTCTAGCATTACCTATCCGTTATATACAGCGGTGTAATGTATGCTAACCAGCAGGCGTGTACATAGTTGACAATACAATAAAATTATAATAATTTTATAAATTATAAAATAATAATTTTACAGTAATTACGCACCTAAATACTTTATTTATAAATATTAAATATTAATATTAAATATTAATATTTATAACTACAATATTTAGGTACTAAATTCTAGTAATACCTATAAAAATATTCATATAAATAGTTATACATTAATGTATAATATTATAAGGGCATATATATTGAAGAATATTAATATTTTATAATTAAATATTTTACTAATTTATTGCACAAAATTATTTGCAGCAATAAATTAAAACCCTATATTAATAAATTAAAAGAACCCCCAAATCCCCCCAAATCAGGGCAAATAATCCCCGGAAATCCCCCAAAAGTTAAGGACGAACTAAAAATAAACTATTTCACATAAAACAGGACCTAACTCCATATTATACACCTACAATTTTAAATTGCACCTAAAACTATAAACTATTTAGTGCTCATTCTCTCCTACTGCCTATCATCCAATTTATACGTACAATCGAACTATTATACGAACCTTCAAACTTGACAATTACACTGACAAGTGTAGCTCGCAAAGACAGTTAAAACATTAATACAAATCGGGTATGTAGCAACCAAATTCTCACAACTTTATTTGAGTACCTATCTTTCAAACCAAATATCTATGGAGCAGCAGTCTTAGCTGTTATTTCTTTATTTTTAAACTTTTTCCTAGTCCCCCTAACTTCCACGAAAACCCCCAAGAAAAACCCCCAAAAAATGTCACCCCCAAAATCTCCCTCTGGCAAAGAAAAACCCCCAAATTTGGGGGGAAAACCCCCAACTTGGCAACACTGGTTATAACCGTTTTTCGTTTAGGAAAAAACTAGTTACAGAATAACGACGCTAGTAGGTGCCAAGACAGACATAGCGTTTCTCTAAAAACTTGCAGATCAGGACATTTAAATGATTTTGCTCCAACTCTATTGTGTGCTGCATTCAATAATCTCAATCTGACTTGTATTGGTTCATTTTTCTTAAAAAATGAACCTTTGTAATCGGTCAGGAAAAAAATTTTTTTAACACCCCCTGAAAATTTGTTGGTTTACGTTTCAAAGGGTGTAGAATCCGAATCTGCAATAAAAATTTTTTGTCCGTCCGCCGTACGCCGTCCGGGGTTTTTCAGGGGGAAGGAGTTGTCGTAAAATTTTGAAATTTTCACCAAAAATCAGGTTCCGTATCTAGTTGGTCCTAACGTCTCGACAGAACCCTACCTTAATTTTAAGGCCAGTAAAACAGCTGTTGAAGTGGGTAAAAATTCGTCTTTTTAAGGAAATTTGCAACATAGGCATGTAAGGTATAATTTTCTATAGATTTCTCGATTCTGAATCGAATGAGACCATCGCCACGGCGGTAGCTCCAACCGTTTAGGATTTATGGTAGTTTTAGTGAGACATTTTTGAGTTTTCCAAAATTTTCCCATGTCTTAATAACTCGGAAACCACTAGAGCCACAAAATTCGTTTTCCACTCGTTGGAATCTCCACAAAAACTTTTGTCCACCCGATATCTTCAATTTAAAGAATTTGGTCGTATTACACAAATCAGCAAAACGAAAATTGGAAAAAGTTGAGAATTTGGCCTTGGTTCTTGGATACGGTTGATTGATCTACTTACGACCACTAGCCTATTACACCAACAAGGTGACGCACTCACACTATACCAGTTGCGCTTGGCAACGTGAGATCGAGACAAGCTTTACCAACGGTTCTGAGGCTTTTTTGAGGCATTTTTAATGTAATTATTCGGAGAATTTAGTGATAATTATTATTCTGTTTATTATGTAGGCAAATAAGAATAGATTAAATGGTGAATTTAAAAAATTAAACGATGGGCTGAGTTGATAAGATTGGTAGATAGATACCTACCTATCAAGGTGGGTAGGTTTCTATCGAGCCAAGTGGATAATGTGGCTTTGTTGCCGGGTTGAAAAAAAAGTTTTTCTAAATTCCCATCTAAAATACAAATATATCGACGGTGTAGAATCAATACTGCCCAATTCGTTTGCCATGCAATCTATGGACGCGTGATTTGCCAAGTTGCCACCAATCCAAGTTTTGAGAAGTAGGCAACCCAGACGCCCCCAAAAGACACGATGCTTTGAATTGGGCAGTATTGCAGTTTCATCGTCGATATACTGAAGTTCTAGAATATAGCAACCGAATTCCGGGTTTCAGAAGTACCTATATAACGATCATAAGGTTTGTCTTTTCAATCGAAAAATGAACCCCTGTGCAGAATTTGCAGAATTCTTCGGGTATACAGAAAACTAATGTACACATGCCACTGATCTACTTAGCAGCGGTTTTACTCCCATATTTACAGAGTAAATGGAAGTATTGTGATCGTCCTAAAATCGAGAATCGGAACGGAGCTTCAGAAAAAACTTTTTCTTATACACATTTACTCAGAATCACTTCCTGAACAAGTGTCTGTGTGTCCGTCTGTCCGTCTGTGGTCTTTTACAAAAATGGCCATAACTCCCTCATTTCTCAACCTTTTTTCAAATTTCTTGAACTGAAATGTTTGTCTCGGCAAGACCTAACACCCTGTTTAATCGGAATTTGGATAACGCACAGTACTTCCGATATATTTGCATTTTTAGTGTTTTCTATTCTATTTTTTTCCGGCCACAAAAATGAACCGATTTGAGCGTTCTTGGTCTTAAAATCTTTGTTTTACCTTGCAGAATATGTGGATATTTTTTACATTCCGAAAATGTGGCATTTTTTCATTTTGAGCGAATTTTAAAATTTTAATAGTGAATTTTTCGATATTTTTGGCCTAAACACCCTTAAAAGCAGTCAAAATATGATCAAATCGTGTCACAATTTTACGTTTCAAAATATGGAAGTATTGTGTGTTATCTACGCACCACTGGTTTTACCTTGGTATTGGTTCCGAAGAAGAATTTGGGATATAGGTAATCGAAGACGAAGAGAAATGGAACTTAGTTATAAGTGAAACAACAATTGAGGCGTTGATAGCCAGAGTGGACCATTCCACACAGGTGTTGAACTGAGAAAATCGCATTTGAAAATTTCGACTAATTTCTTGTAATTGATTAAGGGCCTTGTTAAGGTGTTTTGAAGAAAAAAATACAAGCATTCTTGGGTGAACAGATGACTCATGAACCATAGGGACATTTCTACAAGCCACAAAGTCCACTCTGGCCATCAAAATCGGCGGCCAATTTGCAGACGGACCATTTGAAAATTTGCGCTCTCTCTTAGCACATTCGAGAACGAGTCAAATTTTAATAATAATTCGATAGATAGAGCAACCACAGACCCATTGCACTGCATATCTCATTTTTGGACAGTTTGTGGAATGGTCCACTCTGGCTATCAACGCCTCAATTGTGTCCATCGTGGCGTGTGAGCAGAAGGCCTCTAGAGCGGAGAAAGGACAAAGGGCTCACACTTGCCCAAGCCTACCGTTTTGATATCATATCATAACATAACATCATAACATAATGTAACTACCTAGTTATTCCGTTATCCGTTATTTTTCATCCTTTCGTTTCTGGTCCCAGTCGTACAGTTACCAGTTAGCTGTTTTTTCGGCGGTACCCTAAGGGCCGTATTCAGAAACCTCCCTGAAGTTCCTCCTTAGTTGTTACCTTGTTAAGGAGAAAGAGTTACCTAAGTAGTTACTTTATACAAATCAACTTTCATAAACCGCCCGTCACTAAGCATCTCCCTAATTAAGTTTTTACCGTAGAGAGGAACAACTAAGGAGCAACTAAGTAAGAGCTGGGGAAGACGCTATCTAACAGCCTTTCTGATTGGCTCGATTTCCTGGGCGGGTTTGATTTTTACCTCTCTGGCCTGTCTGTTATCTACTATCAGTTATCTATTTCGGACGCGCCCTTCTTTTCTCCTCTTTTCTCAACCTCTTTTATGCATAACAATCGCAGGTTGGAAATTAATTTTCACAAAAGAAAAAATCGAGTCCTTATAATTCTGAAAAATTACTAGATTACTTGATTATTAGATACTTGAATCACAGTGAATCTGATAATTTATTTCCAAATTTGTGAGTGCTGCCGGTATTATTGATAACGTTCCATCGTCGTTTCGCGTTGCGTCTACGAACTGTCGTCTGTTGATCAATCTTTTGTTTGTTGAAAAAAACAAAACAAACGAGAGTTTTGAAAAGTCCCACGCCATCGAGGATTTCCGAAAAATATACCTATCTCCGATTGACGCCTTCGCCCAGGCTCCTGGGTAGTTGTATTGAACAGTTAATTGACGCGGGTTCCTACGTATTATTTGTTAACGATTTCTGAAGATCGTGCTTTTCGGTATTGCTAATATTGTGTGAATTTTATAAATAGCGATTATTTAAAAATCGTATTTATTTATTCGACAGTTCCCCATTTTTCCGGAATGAAGGTTAGTACCCAAGTGCATGGCTGCTGACTAATTAAAATAAAAATCTTGAAATAAAATTAAAAATTTTAAATAATAATAAGTGATGGTAATAAATTTCTTTTTTTTTAATTAAAAATTTAATCAATCAATAAATTTTGAAAATATAAACCGGAATACATTATTATTATTATCAAACATCAATCATAAAATATATACATAGGTAGCTAATCGTCTTTATCAAATTCGACCGATCAGATTTTCAATAAAAGGGTGAAAATCGAATCGATGGACGCTCTGAAAACCAATTTCGAGCTCCTTAGGAGCTCTTAAGAGTGCTCGCGACCATCCTTAATAATAATCGACGATTTTGGAGGGAAGAACTTAGGAAGACGGCCATTTTCTTCGTCCTTAAGAGCTAGGGGAGGTTTCTGAATTGGATTTCTCGTTAAGGAGTTCACTAGGTAACTCCTAAGTTACGGGAAGAACTTGAGGGAGGTTTCTGAATACGGCCCTAAAGGTCGATAGTACGACCTTAAAGTACTGCATACCCAGAATACCCATAATTCAGAGAAAACCCATAATTCATAAAAGTCGTATTTTCGTTTACTTCAACCTCCTACCTTAACGTTCTCAACCTCATATCTCAATCTCAACCTTATTCATGCCGAAGCTTGACACTTCACAAATATGTTGTATGATCCAGTAAACATATTCCCCTCTATAACTTAAAACCAACTTAATCCTCAATTCTTCAAGTGCTGAAAAAATTGCATTTTTCCTAGTATCAAATCAAAAGGGGGACAGTTTTCCGTTTTATTTAAACTGCTAACAACGCATACCTATTTCCCTACTTGACACTTCACAAGTATGTTGTATGATCCAGTAAAAATATTCTCCTCTACTTATAACTTAAAACCAACATAATCCTCAATTCTTCAAGTGCTGAAAAAATTGCATTGATTTAGAAATTACTAGTTAGAAGAAAGAGAGAAACTAGTTAGAAATAACTAGTTCGAAAAAATAACGTTATAACCTTTTTTCGTTTAGGAAAAAACTAGTTACAAAATAAAGACGCTAGTAGGTGCCAAGACAGACATAGCGTTTCTCTAAAAACTTGCAGGACATTTAAATGATTTTGCTCCAACTCTATTGCGTGCTGCATTCAATAATCTCAATCTGACTTGTATTTTTACCTTGGAATTGGTTCCGAAGAAGAATTTGGGATGTAGGTAATCGTACAGTCGTACAGTTACCAGCAGTGTTGCCAAGTTGGGGGTTTTCCCCCCAAATTTGGGGTTTTTTCATCGCCAGAGGGGGATTTTGGGGTTGACATTTTTTTGGGGGTTTTTCTTGGGGGTTTTTGAGGAAGTTAGGGGGACTAGGAAAAAGTTAATTAATCAAGAAATAACAGCAAAGTACAGCAAATAAATAACAGCTAAGACTGCCGCCGCACAGCTAATTGAATTAAAAGATAGGTACCTACTCAAGTAAACTTCATTTGGGAATTGACATGTACGTCTCCATACTTGCGGGTAGGTACGAGTACATAGGTACCTAATTTGAATTGATATTTTAGTATGTTAATTGACTGACTCTACTGATCAGAAAGGGTAGTCAGATAGTTGATAGTTTTAGGTACTATTTAAAATTGTAGTTGTTTGATATGGAGTTAGGTATATTTTATGAGAAAATAATATTTTTAATTCGTCCCCACCTTTTTGGTTTTTTGGGGATTTTTTCATATTTGGGGGGATTTGGGGGTTTTTTGACGTTGTCTCAGGGGTTTTTGACGGCCGCACCTTGGCAACACTGGTTACCAGTTAGCTGTTTTTTCGACGGTACCCCTAAAGGTCGATAGTACGACAACATGTACCCTTAAAATACTGCATACATTAAAGAAAACCCATAATTCATAGAAGTCGTATTTTCGTTTACTTCTCCTACCCTAACGTTCTCAACCTCATATCTCAATCTCAACCTTACCTATTCATGCCGAAACTTGACACTTCACAAATCGACAATGAACCTGCAAAACCTCGTAAGTCTAGTTTTTTGGGAAAATGATGTTTTGAGCTCTACTGGTGAAACAGCTTCTTGCGCATCTTCTCGAGTCAAGAAAATGGACTTAAGCTGTTTTTTAGGCGATCATTCACTATCCAAAAGCTGGTTGTGGGTCGTGAAAATCCATTAGTTCAATTGGTTGAGGCACCTTCCAAGTTCAAACCATCAAATTTCATTGGCGTTTCTAAGCCAATACCCCATGGTTATCCCCATTTGCGCAGCTATCAATCAGAAGTTTTTTTCATTTCTTTTGAAATTTTGGTTTTTGGACATACGAGGTTTTGCAGGTTCACTGTCGAAATATGTTGTAGGTATGATCCAGTAAAAATATTCCCCTCTATAACTTAAAACCAACTTAATCCTCAATTCTTCAAGTGCTGAAAAAATTGCATTTTTCCTAGTATCAAATCAAAAGGGGGACAGTTTTTCGTTTTTTCAACTAACAACGCATATAACGACCATAAGGAGGTTAGAAAACCTGCAATAGGTACTGTTTTACACGTTTTTCTCGTAAGAAAAAAAACTAGTTATTTTGTAACTAGTTTTTTTCTTAGTTATTTTTTTGTAACGAAGTTATTTCACGTTACTCAAATATAACCGTTATGCCCACCCCTATGCTCAACAGAGGGAAAGCAATTCGACGAGTTGGCTAAACTGTTCACGAATTGTGATTTCCAACATCGGTTTCTTAATCATCGATGTTCCGATAGTTTCGGGAGTTTCAACATCGATCGTAAAACATGGAACATACGAGTTAAAACATCGGGGTTTCGATAGTATCGAATAACTATAGTCATCCCTAGCTGTAGCAATTGCGTTTTCGATTCATTTCCTGCCCGCTGGAACAACATTTTTTTGTGGAAACTCAAATTTTTCAGTTTCTAAAAATTTTAGAAAAAATTTAATTTTGGATTGCTGAAACCGTGAATGTTTGCCGTGTCGGATACTGTCTTAGGCTTTTCCTCCCACTGAGGCCGTGTTCTTTTCATGTGCTATGATGCCTGTTCATCGGGATAAGTGACGAATTCGTTCGGCTAGAATCCTATTTTTTTTTCTGCTCCTGGACTGTTGAATGTCGAAATGAACGAATTGCAGCAATTACGGAGTACGAATACGATGCAGCAATTGAACGCTAGCAATTTCCAAGGCTTCACTAGCACTCCGACGACCGTCCGTTTCGGCACCGCAAATGGTCAAACGATCGCCGAACTGGTCCTAGACGCTAACGGCCAGTACAGCCAAGTGATTCCTGCTCAGCTGACGTTTAAAGACAACCGCACATACACGAGTACGGCCACCTCAACTACGACCATAGTACCCCAACAGTACCACTGTTTCAAGCAAAGCCGAAACGGTAAGGTAAGTTGAGATACCTTACCTGAGGTTCGTTTGCAGTATGCGCAATATCAGCGCATGAGTAGTCAAGTTTTGTGGTTCGCACTGGTGGAATACCTTGTCTGCCTCACGGTTCAGACATTTCCATATTTTTTTCGAACCACTGAACTGGAACGCAGGAGCGTAGCGCCTATTTCAGATTCTATTTATTTCAGAAAACAAATGGGTGATTCTAAGGTGATTCTATGGGTGATTCTAAGAAAAACGCAATTCTCAAGGTCTGAATTCTGAAAAAGTGAACCTTCTCCGAAAAATTTCAAAAAATTCACGGAGCTTCGTGCTATCATAAACAAGAGTTATCAACTCATGACGCAACTATTTATAACGCAATTATTTATAAAATTCATACGGTGGTGATAATGAGAAGCGCAGGCGGTAATGAGAATTCTTAAACGTTACAAGATTATCTATCTACTTTTCAATCAATTTACTTTTCAAATCAGTCAGGCATGACTTTATACTCACAAATTTCAGCATAGTGGTTCGTAGGAACTTAATAAACACACTCGAGGAAATAACACTCTGAGTAGTGGGTACCTATCAATATAATTCATGATACAAAAGCATTAAAAGCTCAGTCCAAGACCAGACACCCCGTTCAATCGGAATTTGATTGATTTTGGCGCAGTTGTTCCTTATAGTGGTGGCTCACTCCAACTTGTTGCGTATTGTCTGGAGAATTTGAGCAGTTAGTTTAAAGTGGTTTAAATTAATAATTGTTTTCAAGATCATGACTTTTTTGACATTTTTTTTTGAGTAGGTACCTACCTACTTTAAAGTGTTGGAGGCGTTTTGAGGGTGAGAGTGATGGCACGACGTACTCTGGTGTTTTATTTGCTCATTTAAAGCTCATGCTTATTCAAAGTGAATTTAGCAAGTTCTGGAAGGATATATTTGCGGATAAACCGTGTTTTTCAAAGTTTTCTGGGTTTTACCTTCCGTCAAATTGTAGAAACAGAAAAATAATGTACCCATGTCACCAATCTACCTCGCAGCGTTTTTATTTCTGAAACTACGATCATTTTGACAGTTGATGCTCGACGCTGCCACCATGACTGATCCTGTTGAAGAAACTGTGACATCATCGTGGTCCCAAGGAACTGCACCAAACGCCAAAGTGGCGGAGTACCTTACTGGCCTTAGACAGTTTCTGAAGGTAATTTTTCAGTATCTTACATTAAATGCCAAGTAGCACAGAGCACTAAGCGGCGAACCAACAACGATATTCGAGGGTTTTGTGCAGTGTTAATTTGGTTAACGAAGATTTTGATGTAAGGATGCAGGAAATTTTCAACGTCCATATAGTACTCAGGGTATCCTAATTTTTGAATTGGTAACCTCGATAGGTTGGTAACTTTCTTTTTACCTTTTTTTACAATGATGAATAAATCGGTACGTATTACAGGTACACATAGATTATAGGTACCTACATGTTAAGTAGGTAGGACATTAAAAAAATATATTTTATTTGACCTTCAAGAAAAATTTTAAAATAAAAAAAAAAGTTTTGAGTTGGTTTCGGTAGGTACATGGCACAAAAAATTTGCAATTTTCTACGACTACCTATCCAGGACTGAGAAACATGAAATTTGGCGTTTTTTCAAGATTTTGGTCAAAAGGGTCAATTTCGGGGCCAAAATAGGGTTTTTCCAAAATTTTCTTGGTTTTACGGCCTATGCACCTATGGGCTTGAGGCAAAAACGTGATGCAGAACAAAACGTCAGGTGTTGAATTCTCTATCAGATGCATTCCCACCCTTGATACCGACTTTTTACACAAGGGCGTCCGTTTATAGGCTCGGAACCAGTGGCGGCTCCTGCCCTTAAACCCAGGGGGTGCACTTAGGCCGTAAGATAATAATATTATCTAGATCTATGATATAGATAATAATATATTATATTATGGAACAATCGCGAAGGGAATATGTTATCATAAACAGTCAGTTGGTCTCAGCCAAATATCAATTTCAACTAAGTAAATGCAAATTAATAGGAAAGTTTTGCACACTTTCACGTCTCATTATTATAAAATGAACACCAAAAAACGTTCACTAGTGATAACAGAGGAATTTTAAGATGATTACCATCTATCAATTTTCAGAAACCCTATTTTGTAAAAGTTGAAATTGAAGTACCTAAGTATTGTCGGTTGCATTTTCGAGTCGTGGAGCGATTTTTAGCTTTTACCTTCAGTAAAAGTCCTTCCAGTGCAGGTGAGTAGCGGCCGGGTTCCCGGATTGCTATTTTCTCCTCCAAAGTAAACTTGGAAAAATTCAATTGAACTACCTTCACATTACTCATTTTTATTGAACCACAGAAGAAAACACCGCGATTTTTACTAAATCATATCAGTTTTCGAACTGATAGATAAGATTACCTCGATTAGACCGCATTCGACCGCAGATTCGATCGCATTCGACCGGCGGAGCAGACAGAAAATGTGCACCTGGACGGTGCGGTGAGGCATTGGCTGGCTCACTCACACACTTCCAGAAATACATGACTACTAAGACATATCTCGTGCATTACTAGTTCGTGCACGAGCCGCCATACAGTATAGCGCTAGTCCTATCCGTCGGTGAGCCTGAGGCTTTGCCAATGACGTTGTTGTTGTTTTTTAGAGAGGATTGTGAAGAGTTAAGAATAGTGTGGCAGTGATAATGATAGGTCACTGTTTTTTTCTTTCTCATTTTGGCCAGGGGATGCACATGCTCCTCTGCTCCTGCTCGGAACTGCAAAAATGCGATTCGGCTATTAGAAAGTGAATGTTTTCCGATTAGGCAGCTCATATTAATATGGTTGAGTGTTTAATTGACGGACTGTATAGAGGTTCAGGATGGAGGTGAGAGGTCTGCCCTCCTTCCGAGAAAGCAGGCCCTGCTTCTTGGAGATCCCAGGTAGAAACCCATTTTCCCTATGAGACCTTGTAAAGGGGTATCACTGTCTTGTTTAGTTGCTCAGGGGTTTTTTTCTCTTTATACCTATTTATTCATAATTTTGTGAAAAGTTCCATTTATAGTTCCATAATTGACCTTAAAATTGGAACCTCGAAAATCGTGGTTGCGATTGACAGTACCTAGATTTCTGTGCTCGTCTCCATACCATGCGAGTTTTATGGTAACGGAATGTTTGTTTTTTCGAAATTGACCAATGAAATGTGCAAAGGAAGTGCTGGCGCAACGAGCGGCCCTTAAGCATAGGAAGTGTTGTGAATACGGGCCATAATGTACCCATGTCACTAATCTAGTCTAATCGCAGTGTTTTTCAATCGGATTGGCTCGAATTTCTTGGCGCAATTTCTTCTTTTTCGCGTTTTTGCAAATTTGAGTGAGTACTACTGAACCGATTTTGAATTTTTTGAGATTGTTGATTCCAATACTTCCATTTACTCTGTAAATATGGAAGTGAAAATCAACTCGTCTTTCCACAGAGATTTTTCGATTTCCCTGTTTGTGGCTCTGCAGTTTTGATACTATGGAAAGAGAGATGTTATGCTATGTAGATACAGTGTCTAATTTGAAACTGCTCTTATCTTATCCTTCAGAGCTGGGGAAATCTCCTTTATACTTTCCATCGAGATGACACAGTATTCCAATTGCTTTTCAGCTATCAGCAACGACGGAAGGCAAAAGGCGCCTGGGTGATATCAAAATTGTGACTCAAGCAGACGGAACGCGTCTTTTCTGCTGTCCTATGTGCCATATGGCTTACCCAGATAAAACTCTTCTCGAACCGCATTTGGCATCTCACAAAATCGAGAGACGGTAAATTTTGTTTAAAGTCACTTCTCTGTTCCCGAATTCAATTTTTTGTGCGTATTTTCCGCAATTGGCGAACTTTTGGTTCCAGGTGGGTCTGCGACGTTTGCGGTGCAGGCCTCAAGCGGAAGGAGCATTTGGACCGACACCAGTTGTCGCACTCGGACGAACGGCCTTACTCCTGTGCTGCGTGTCCAAAGACGTTCAAGCGGAACGAACATCTCGCCCGACATTACGTGGTTCATTCGGGTGAAAAAGCAGAAGTATGTCTTGAGTGTGGTAAGGCATTTTTCCGGAGAGACCACCTTCGCAAACACGCGGCGGGACACCTTGCAAAGCGGTTGCGGCAAGCTGCTGTTGCTTCCTAATTTTATCCTGAAACTAATAATTCAAAGGTAGGCTGCTGAAAATTATTTACAGCAATACGAAAAATTCACCTTCCCCAGCACAATCAATGTGACCAAGGTACTTGGTCTCTGTTGCTGCCTCAACAATAAATAAAAAATGTTACTTTGACTATGGAGTCTTTAGGTTTAAGTTTAAGACATAAGTGCTTTCTGCCTGTACAGGACAGTTCTGCCCAGGCGCATGCCAGTGCTGACATGGTAGAACTATAGCCATGGCAAAACTGGACTGCGCATGCGCAGAGCCGCCCGGGACCTGCAGAACTCACACTGAGAACAAACCTCTTGTGGCTGTTGGCAAAGTAACGGTCAAGTTGATTTTCCGACCTTTTTCAACGCAGCTATAAAATCTCCATTACTGGCTATAAATTGATAAAATCCATAGTAATAAAATAACAGTAGTTGGAACAACCCCCAACATTTATTGCTGCTTTAAGTGCGTTGGTGGTGTCTTCCGGTTCGTACCATGCTTGTCAGATGACAGCTTGTTTTTTTCCCCTGATTGGGAACTTCATGTCAACGGTTTGACGTGGTAGACATAAATTGCTGCATCTTCAATAGACCATTTCAATTTTCAAGGTTAGCCAAAGTGCTGTCTGACCGCCTTTGTTTCTTCACGGGCTTATTTTGGTTCATTTTTACTTCCATATTTACAGAGTAAATGGAAGTATTGTGATCGTCCTAAAATCGAGAATCGGAACGGAGCTTCAGAAAAAACTTTTTCTTATACACATTTACTCAGAATCACTTCCTGAACAAGTGTCTGTGTGTCCGTCTGTCCGTCTGTCCGTCTGTCCGTGTGTCCGTCTGTCCGTCTGTGGTCATTTACAAAAATGGCCATAACTCCCTCATTTCTCAACCTTTTTTCAAATTTCTTGAACTGAAATGTTTGTCTCGGCAAGACCTAACACCCTGTTTAATCGGAATTTGGATAACGCACAGTACTTCCGAGATATTTGCATTTTTAGTGTTTTCTATTTTATTTTTTTCCGGCCGCAAAAATGAACCGATTTGAGCGTTCTTGGTCTCAAAATCTTCGTTTTACCTTGCAGAATATGTGGATATTTTTTACATTCCGAAAATGTAGCGTTTTTTTATTTTGGGCGAATTTTAAAATTTTAATACTGAATTTTTTGATATTTTTGACCTAAACACTTTCAAAAGCAGTCAAAATATGATCAAATTGTGTCACAATTTTACGTTTCAAAATATGGAAGTATTGTGTGTTATCTACGCACCACTGGTTCTTAAGAATGAACCTTTGTAATCGGTCAGGAAGAAAAATTTAACACCCCCTGAAAATTTGTTGGTTTACGTTTCAAGGGGCGTAGAATCCAAATCTGCGATAAAATCTTTTGTCCGCCTTCCGGGGTTTTCAAATAAATTTTTGAAATTTTCACCAAAAGTCAGGTCCTGTATCTAGTTTGTCCTAACGTCTCGACAGAACCTCGCCTTAGTTTCGCCCCCCATCGCTATTCGCCCCATGCGCGTTCCCCTCATATATTATAAAAACGCTGCACATTCTTACACAGTTGTTTATCATTCACGTGGCTTGCTTCCCTTATTCGACGCATATTTCGTCCAAGGTTTCAAATTTTTACTTGCTATCTGAAAACGAATCAAATATTGTTTATTTGTGAACTCAGTACAAATTCTTGACGTTGGATTTCACTAAATTACCTTCCCAAGTATACAGGTAACCATGCATCCAAACATCTCATTTTCCAGTATTAATGAGTTGAAAATTGAAAACGTTTTGCTGCAGTGCTCCTTCATTCTTCGCATAATTGGCCGAATAATTGTTATTTTGAATCTTATTTATTTAAAATTTATTATTGGCCTCCTGTATTGCGCCAATTGTGGGTTTTGCCGCCACTCGAGGAAAACGTTTTGGATTTTAAGCTTGCCGTTCGTTTGTGAACATGCCGTAGTGTGGGTATTGGGTATTGTTGTACCCGGTGTTCTCAGATGGAGAAGCGGTTTATCTGCGGCCTCTGCGGAGCGGCCCACGCCCGGCGCGAACATCTGGAGCGCCACAGGACGGCGCATTCAGACGAACGTCCTCACGGATGTCCCGCTTGTCTCAAGACCTTCAAAAGGCAGGAGCACCTGGCCCGACATATGCTGACCCATGCCGGCATAAAGCCCCACGTCTGCCACATATGTTCAAAGGCGTTTTACCGAAAAGACCACCTGCGTAAACATTCGGCGGCCCACCAGCTGAAGCAGATCAAAGCCGAAGGCGCCGCAATTGCTAACACGGCAGTCGTGCAAGAGATTCCCATCCAACAACCGGACGACAAGTTGGCGCTCCTGATCACATAGTCCTTTAAAATTGGCTGCCTCCTGCCCCGAATCGACCGAAATTAATGTATCCTCAATCCCTACCCAGCGATCATAATTTATGAAAGGAACTGTTCGGTGCAAACTTGGAGCATAAATATCCCTTATTAGAGTCACTTGCGTCTAGTGCGTACCCAAACAGAGCTAAAGTCGGCCATCTTCACCTTGGCTCAATGTTTCTGAGTTTCTGAGCCTGACTAATCCCGGGTTTCCAATACCTATTTAATTTTAGATTCATTCTCAGTATGAGTTCTTACAGTTTGGAACGGTTCTGAGCATGCGCAATCAGATTTTTTTACTTCCATATTTACAGAGTAAATTGAAGTATTGGAATCGTCCTAAAATCGAGGATCGGAACGGAGCTTCAGAAAAAACTTTGTTTTATACACATTTACTCAGAATCACTTCCTGAACAAGTGTCTGTCTGTCCGTTACGTCCGTCTGTCCGTCTGTGGTCATTTACAAAAATGGCCATAACTCCCTCATTTCTAAACCTTTTTTCAAATTTCTTGGACTGAAATGTTTGTCTCAGCAAGACCTAACACCCTGTTTAATCGGAATTTGGATAACGCACAGTACTTCCAATATATTTGCATTTTTAGTGTTTTCTATTTTATTTTTTTCCGGCCACAAAAATGAACCGATTTGAGCGTTCTTGGTCTTAAAATCTTTGTTTTACCTTAGAGAATATGTGGATATTTTTTATGTTCCTTTTAACTGGAGATTTTTCATTTTTTACGAATTTTGAGATTTTAATAGTGAATTTTTGATATTTTTGACCTAAACACCCTTAAAAGCAGTCAAAATATGATCAAATTGTGTCACAATTTTACGTTCCGAAATATGGAAGTATTGTGTGTTATCTACGCACCACTGGTTGTAAAAGACCACAGACGGACATTTTTGCAGACTTGGTGGTAGTTTTTTTTTAATCGTTATTTACGCGTTTTGAGGCATAATATATGAAATAAAGGGATGATTCTTATTGGTAATGAAAAAAATTACCAATAAGGATTTTGTTTACCCGTATGGCGGTGGCGCCTGTCCACAACTACCAATAAGTCGGTATTAGCTAACATACGGACAGACGGGCACACAGACACTTGTTCGGGAAGTCGTTCTGAGTGTACTTATAAGAAAAAGTTTTTTTCTGAAGCTCCGTTCCGATTTTCGATTTTAGGACGATTATAATGCTTCCATTTACTCTGTAAATATGGAAGTAAAAATGGCCATAGCTGCGTAGGGTGAAGGCACCAGTATCAGACACTATAAGCGGAGATTCTCAAGTTTCTTTACACCGCGAGGCATGATTTCATCAGACATTTATCAGGGGGGCATAATTAGATGCCCCAACTTCTTGACAACCCACCAAGACTCAGAAACCGACGGATTTATGGTTTTTATAGATTTTAATCGGTTTTTTCAAAACCATGTTTTTGCACCAGTGTCAGGCACGGAATATTTTGGATGGCGCCAGTATCATACGCCCTTCAGATCCAAAAACCGACACTTCAAAACAGACACTTCAATAAGACTCCAATACACATCTTTTATTGCCCAAGTACGTACATTTTTATTTGGCATTTGCTTATTTTCGAAGAAAGTAGAGAGGAAACCAGTGGGGAGTAGATAACGCACAATACTTCCATATTTTGAAACGTAAAAGTGTGACACAATTCGATAATAATTTGACTGCTTTTGAGGGTGTTTAGGTCAAAAATATTAAAAAACTCACTATTTAAATTTCAAAACTCGCCTAAAATCAAAATGCACCAAGTTATTGGATTATAAAAAATATCTACATATTCTGCAAGGAAAAAAAAGATTTTAAGACAAAGAACGCTCAAATTGGTTCCTTTTTGTGGCCGGGAAAAAAAATAAAATAGAAAACACTGAAAATGCAATAATATTTGCATATTATATAATATATTATGTATATTATATCGGTATTACACTTGTTCGGGAATTGATTCTGAGTAATGGCTAGTAATAGGAGCTATAGCTAGATACTTCATATTACAATAAATAAATCCCAAACAATACAACAAGCCTTAAAATAACGGGCCAAGAGGTTCACGAATTCAGCTCTGATTTAGTAAAAAATCATTGAATTAATCCAAAGACGAGTATCAGACATCATTCAGTACCAGTATCAGACACCCCTGTCTGGTACTAGGTTCTGTGATTGGGATGTCTATGAACAGTATCAGACACCCCCTGTCTGATTCTAAAACTGGCCCCAATTGAAAACCAGTATCAGACACCCTTGAAAATCAGTTTAATTTTGTTATTCCGAGCCAAACGTCGCAATCTACCAATGTAGGACACTGACATGAATGATAAAACCGAAAATGGTAAACGGGATGGGAAAAACAGGGTAAATATGGCATGAGAAAGTTGTCCACCTCTTAGCCATTCTGTCTAGTAACCTTGCCTGATGAGAGCCTGATGTGGAAGCGTCCAGCAAGAACCGCCACCAAGCTGGCCATAACCTTCTATGAGCTCGTAATTTCACTAGAACCCGCTAAATAGATCTGTGTGCATCCAGTGACACTTGAAAAAGGGTTGAAACCCGTTGAGAACTCTTTTTTTTTATCTAGCTTTTAAGTTGGAAGTGTCTGATACTGGACCAGTGTCTGAAACTGGTGCCTTCACCCCTAATTTCTCAACCTTTTTACTTCCATATTTACAGAGTTAATGGAAGTATTGGAATCGTCCCAAAATCGAAAATCGGAACGGAGCTTCATAAAAAAACTTTTTCTTATACACATTTACTCAGAATCTCTTCCCGAACCAGTGTCCGTGTGTCTGTTAGCCCGTCTGTGATCATTTACAAAAATGACCATAACTCCCTCAATTCTCAACCTTTTTTCAAATTTCTTGAACTGAAATGTTTGTCTCTGCAAGACCTAACATCCTGTTTAATTGAAATTCGGATAACGCACAGTACTTCCGACGTATTTGCATTTTTAGTGTTTTCTATTTAATTTTTTCCGGCCTCAAAAATGAACCGATTTGAGCGTTATGGTCTTAAAATCTTTGTTTTACCTTAGAGAATATGAGGATATTTTTTATATTCCAAAAATGTGGCGTTTTTTTGGTACATTATTTCCAGAAATAATGTACCTATGTAATTGATCAAGAAAAATTTTTTTACAACACCCCCTGAAAATTTTTTCTTCCACGTTTCAGAGGTTCTAGAACACGAATCTGCAATAAAAATTTTTTGTCCGTCCGCCGTACGCCGTCAGCAGCAAAACGCATAGAAGGAGTGGTCCGATTTCAAAAAAAAAAAACGAGCGTTTAGCAAATTTTCCTGTGACGTGCACCTCCTATAAGGGAATCCTCTGAATCAACTCTAGACTACTCAAAAACGATCAAATGTAAAAAAAGTCATGATCTCAAAAACAGTTTTTTTTGGGTTTTCGACCCCTTAAAATTTTTTGATCGGATTCCCCTGACAATATGCCTCAAGTTGGAGCAAAACACAACTTTTAGGACCAACCGCACCAAAATCGGATCAGCGGTTCGATACGAAGTGGACGGACGAAATTTTGGCCAAAAATTTCGTCCAGCCACTTCGTATTGAAATACTGATCCGATTTTGACTAAATTAGTCTTGAAAGTGGTGGTTTGTTCCAACTTGAGGCATATTGTCCGGGCAATCCGATCGGAGAAGGTTAACGGGTCCAATTCGGCATAATTAGGGTATATTTTTGAAAAAACACAAAATCTCAATTTTGAAGGTGATGCCGTGGGTTTAGAATTTTTTGAGTATTTCCCCCGGGTTTCTCGCTTGATTTACCATAAGATAGGGTGGTTTTTCCGAAAAAAATCGAAAATTTTGTTTTTGAATCGGTTTGGCTTGAATTTCTTAATGCGATTTCTGCGTTTTCGCGTTTTTGGCAATTTGAGGGAGACCTACTGAACCGATTTTGAATTTTTTGAGCTCGTTGGATTCCTTGAAGGTTTTTACACATTTTTCACTCCCTATAAGTCAAAATTGATAAGGGTTTAGTAATCAAAAACTGGTTTGAAGACTAATTTTTGAACTAAACAAAAAATATTTTTTTGACCCTTTAACAAAAATTTTAAAATTCCAAAAAAAATATTTTTGATTAGGTTTTGGGCAGGTTCATGACACAAAAAATTTGCAATTTTCTACAACTCTCCAGGACTAAGAAAAATGCAAAAAACCGATTCCAGCTGGAAAATCCAAGGAAAAGGCCTAGGAAAAATTTCAAAAAAATGATGGATTTGACTTCGGGTTTTTTTGGCGGGAATCTTTGGATATTGACTATGAAACATGAAATTTGGAATTTTTTCGAGATTTTGGTCACTAGGGTCAATTTTTTCGCAATTTTCTTGGTTTTACGGCCTAAGCACCTATGGGGTTAAACAAAAACGTGATACAGGAGAAAACGTCGTGTGATAAATTCCCTATCAGATGCATTCCCACCCTTGATAACGACTGTTTTATCCGAGGGCGTCGGTTTATAGGCTTGGAACTGCGAAACTGCGATTCGGCTATTAGAAAGTGAACGTTATTGGGATTAGCCAGTATCGCATATTAATAGGGTGGACAGATTAATTAAGGGAATTTAAAGCGCTGTGCGGTGAGTAGTTGCGATCCCGAGTCAGGCCTTTTCGGAAATTTCAGGTATCAATACCGTATATGAGGGACCCGCAGGGACCTGGTTTGCGTCCAGGTATAAGGGAAGGGATTGGGGAGGGGCATTGTCACCTCGTGATGAGACCTCGTCAACGGGTCTTGTTTATTTGCTCAGTGTTTTTTCTTCTTTTTATACCTATTTATTCATCATTGTGAAAAAGTACCATTTAAGCATCATTGAACTCACCATTGACCATTACCTACTCCACAAATGATATGATGATAAACCTACCTCCTCCAACTATTTGAACTTTATTTTCTGTGATACCCAGACAAATAATGTACCCATGTCACTAATCTACTTAGCAGCGTTTTTTTATTTTGGGCGAATTTTAAAGTGCATTTTGTGATTTTTTTGGACCCAAACACCCTTAAAAGTAGACGAATTATGATCAATTGTGTCACAATATTGCGTTTCAAAATATGGAAGTATTGTGTGTTATCTACGCACCACTGGTTTCAAATTTCTTGAACTGAAATGTTTGTATCGGCAACGCCTAACTCCCTGTTTAATCGTATTTCGAATAACTCATAGTACATCCGGTATATTTGCATTTTTAGTGTTTTCTATTTTTTTTTTCCAGCTAAAAAAATGAACCGATTTGAGCTTTGTTTTACTTTGCAGAATATGTGGATATGTTTTATATTCCGATAATGTAGCGTACTTTTTTTTGGGCGAATTTTAAAATTTGACTAGTGAATTTTTTCATATTTTTGACCTAAACGCAGTCAAAATATGATCAAATTGTGTCACAATTTTGCGTTCCAAAATATGGAAGTATTGTGTGTTACCTATCTATTTGTATACAAATGTTTTGGCTCCTACAATATGATGATAAACCCACCTACTCCTACTGTTTGAACTTAATTTCCTGCAAATCCCTGACAAATAATGTACCCATGTCACTAATCTACTTACTTGGTTTGCGTTTATTCTGAGGTTAAGCCACACTTTTTATTCTTTTTTCTTGGAACAGACACATAATCAGGCTTGTATAGTGTCCCCTTCCTGCTAAAAATGCTCTTCGAACCGTTGAGAATATGAAGTCCTCGGGTGGCCAATAACTGGTGCATCAGTGGACAATAACAGGCACATGTGGCCAATAACTGGTACGAACGACTTATTCCAAAAAACCTCAAAAACCAATAATTATTACCAAGAATTCGGGAAAGCCCGGTTTGGATAACTTTCCTAGAATGTTCATCCCTCCAAAAATAAAATAAAATAATTTAATTTGAGTACATTACAGCGAGAAACACCCTCAAGTAGCCACTAACTGGTGCTCTTACCCGATCTTGCGTTAATGACTTCGCCAGTAGAGTAAAAGAGCAGACGGAGTAGAGTAAGACGGGCACTGCAGTAAAAAGAGTATTTTTTCTACCTTGATGTATTTGTAAATATTGTATAGTTAGAATGCCGCAGATTATTCGTTAATTTGTTCGCACTAAAATGATTTTTTTGAAAATATTGTTTCTAAATTTCATCGTCGTTGTAAGTATAAAATTATACTTACAAATTATACAATTAAAATTATACAATTTTGTATTTCTGATTGTCTTACATTATTAGACGTAAGAGATGGTTATGTTAAAGTCAGCCCCACGCCATCTGATTGCTGGCTGAGGGGGTATGAACATGGGAATGTCGCTTGGAAGCCCCAATCAAATTCATTGGGTGCAACGCCAGCACCACCTCGGTCAATCATAGCAATGCATTTTCTTACCCCCTCCACCAGCAATGGGTACTTGCCCACTCACTATCCTATCGCAGGATGTTGTCGGGGATGAACATAGGAACGTGGTTTTGGACGCATATGAAATTTATTTCAGTTGTTTATTGAGTCATCTCGACCGATCAGAGCGATGAATTGTCTTGACTCCACAACCAGCAATCGGGTAGTGTATTTAGGCCCAATTTCACCGACCAATGTCATGGTTTCGTTAGTGTCAAGATACCAATTTAAACCAATTAAACTTAAATTGGAATCAAATGGAGAATTTGCCGAGCCAGTCGGTTCAAAAACTACTCAATTTGGTCTGGAAAATTCTCAATTTGATTCGGTAAATCCTCCATTCAACTTGGAATTGGTAATGAAATGTTATTCCTGGTTTTTTGGAGTGCATACCATTTTTGTGAGGTGTTCGATAGACCAGGTTGTCTGCCCATATCCATGAAAGTTCCTTAGGACCTGAACTGAGTTATGGGAACGGCATTAAATACCGAATTTTGGTACATTATTTCCAGAAATAATGTACCTATGTAATCGGTTGAGCAAAATTTTTCTACATCACCCCCTCAAAATTTTTTCTTTTTCGTTTCAGAGGGTCCCGAGGGTCAGGGCCGGTTTATCAATGCACTTGTAGCTATTTAAATAGTAGATTTATTTTCACCTATCATTACTTCCATATTTACAGAGTAAATGGAAGTATTGTGATTGTCCTAAAATCGAGAATCGGAACGGAGCTTCAGAAAAAACTTTTTCTTATACACATTTACTCAGAATCACTTCCTGAACAAGTGTGTGTTGTCCGTCTGTGGTCATTTACAACCAGTGGTGCGTACATAACACACAATACTTCCATATTTTGAAACGTACATATTAGAAAAAATTTGAACATATTTTGACTGTTTTTGAGGGTGTTTAGGTCAAAAATATCAACAAATTCACTATGCAAATTATAAAATTCGCAAGAAAAAGAATTCGCTACATTTTTGGAATATAAAAATTTCCACACATTCTGCAACGTAAAACGAAAATTTTGAGACCAAGATCGCTCAAATCGGTCCATTTTTGTGGCCGGAAAAAAAATAGAACATTAAAAATGCAAATATATCTGAAGTACTGTGCGTTATCCAAATTTCGATTAAACAGGGTGTTAGGCCTTGCAGAGACAAACATTTCAGTTCAAGAAATTTGAAAAAAGGTTGAGAAATGAGGGAGTTATGGCCATTTTTACTTCCATAATATGGAAATATTATTTAAATAAATATTATTTATTATTAACTAAAATTAATTAATTATTAATTAAAATTAATATTATTATTTATTATTATTATTATTATTATTAGTAAATATTATTTACAGAGTAAATGGAAGCATTGTAATCGTCCTAAAATCGAGAATCGGAACGGAGCTTCAGAAAAAACTTTTTCTTATACACATTTACTCAGAATCACTTCCTGAACAAGTGTATGTTGTCCGTCTGTGGTCATATACAACCAGTGGTGCGTAGATAACTCACAATACTTCCATATTTTGAAACGTAAAATTGTGACACAATTTGATCATATTTTGACTGCTTTTGAAAGTGTTTAGGTCAAAAATATCAAAAAATTCAGTATTAAAATTTTAAAATTCGCCCAAAATGAAAAAACGCCACATTTTCGGAATGTAAAAAATATCCACACATTTTGCAAAGTAAAACGAGTATTTTGAGACCAAGAACGCTCAAATCGGTTCATTTTTGCGGCCGGAAAAAAATAAAATAGAAAACACTAAAAATGCAAATATCTCGGAAGTACTGTGCGTTATCCAAATTCCGATTAAACAGGGTGTTAGGTCTTGCCGAGACAAACATTTCAGTTCAAGAAATTTGAAAAAAGGTTGAGAAATGAGGGAGTTATGGCCATTTTTGTAAATGACCACAGACGGACACACGGACACACAGACACTTGTTCAGGAAGTGATTCTGAGCAAATGTGTATAAGAAAAAGTTTTTTCTGAAGCTCCGTTCCGATTCTCGATTTTAGGACGATCACAATACTTCCATTTACTCTGTAAATATGGAAGTAATATAACATTAAAAATGCAAAAATATCGCAAGTACTGTGCGTTATCCAAATTCCGATTAAACAGGGTGTTAGGTCTCGCCGAGACAAATATTTCAGTTCAAGAAATTTGAAAAAAGGTTGAGAAAAGAGGGAGTTATGGCCATTTTTACTTCCATATTTACAGAGTGAATGGAAGAATTGTGATTGTCCTAAAATCGAGAATCGGAACGGAGCTTCAGAAAAAACTTTTTCTTATACACATTTACTCAGAATCACTTCCCGAACAAGTGTCTGTGTGTCCGTTAGTCCGTCCGTCCGTCTGTCGTCATTTACAACCAGTGGTGCGTAGATAACACACAATACTTCCATATTTTGAAACGTAAAATTGTGACACAATTTGATCATATTTTGACTGCTTTTGAAAGTGTTTAGGTCAAAAATATCAAAAAATTCAGTATTAAAATTTTAAAATTCGCCCAAAATGAAAAAACGCCACATTTTCGGAATGTAAAAAATATCCACATATTCTGCAAGGTGAAACAAAGATTTTAAGACCAAGAACGCTCAAATCGGTTCATTTTTGCGGCCGGAAAAAAATAAAATAGAAAACACTAAAAATGCAAATATCTCGGAAGTACTGTGCGTTATCCGAATTCCGATTAAACAGGGTGTTAGGTCTTGCCGAGACAAACATTTCAGTTCAAGAAAATTGAAAAAAGGTTGAGAATTGAGGGAGTTATGGTCATTTTTGTAAATGACCACAGACGGACTAACGGACTAACGGACTAACGGACACACGGACACACAGACACTTGTTCAGGAAGTGATTCTGAGTAAATGTGTATAAGAAAAAGTTTTTTCTGAAGCTCCGTTCCGATTCTCGATTTTAGGACGATCACAATACTTCCATTTACTCTGTAAATATGGAAGTAAAAATGGCCATAGCTCCCTCAATAAAAAAGATCCTCCCTCAGTAAAAAATTTTTCTTGATCAATTACATAGGTACATTATTTCTGGAAATAATGTACCAAAATGGGCATAACTCCTTCATTTCTTAACCTTTTTTCAAATTTCTTGAACTGAGATGTTTGTCTCGGCAAGGCCTAACACCCTGTTCATTCGGAATTTGGATGACGCACAGTACTTCCAATATATTTGCATTTTTAGCGTTTTCTATTTTTTTCCGGCCACAAAAATGAACCGATTGGAGCGTTCTTGGTCTTAAAATCTTTGTTTTACTCTGCAGAATATGTGGATATTTTTTATATTTCAATTATGTATTGTATTCATATTTTGGACGAATTTTAAAATTTTAATAGTGAATATTTTGATATTTTTGGCCTAAACACCCTTAAAAGCAGTCAAAATATGATCAAATTGTGTCAAAATTTAAGTTTCAAAATATGGAAGTATTGCGTGTTATCTACGCACCACTGGTTTCAAATTTCTTGAACTGAAATGTTTGTCTCGGCAAGACCTAACACCCTGTTCAATCAGAACTTGGATAACGCACAGTACTTCCGTTGTATTGGCATTTTTAGTGTTTTCTATTTTATTTTTTCCGGCTACAAAAATGAACCGATTTGAGCGTTCTTGGTCTTAAAATATTTTTCTTACCTTGCAGAATATGTGGATATTTTTTATAATCCAATAATGTATTGTATTTTCATTTTGGGCGAATTTTAACATTTCAATAGTTAATTTTTTGATATTTTTGGGCCAAACACTCTTATAAGCAGTCAAAATATGATCGAATTGTGTCACAATTTTACGTTTCAAAATATGGAAGTATTTTGTGTTATCTACGCACCACTGGTTTTATTATATGTGCGTCCGTGCAAGTGCTGTCAATACTAATTGCAGATACTTTAATACTGGAATTGTGGCTATTGATAAACCTACCCATCACCTAACCAATTTCACTCACAATATGGTTGATTCCCAAATAACTGTCAATTTTCAATGTAATTTGGAAAAAAATTAAAATTTCACCTCTTTGAAAAATCTTGAAAAAAATCCTACGCGCTTTCAGTACCTTCCTAGGATTGAAAAAAATCAAGAAAAAGATTGGAATCACAATCTTCGAGTTTTTAATTGAATTTGAAAATTTAGAATCCATGGGGTTAATTATTGGCATTGCTACCAAGAAATAAGCAGTTAATGTAATAATCCTAAACTTCAAAAGAGTCTACCCTCAAAATTTCAGGTCCAAGGGATCAAAATTACTCAAAATTAATCTCTTTGTAACCCTCCATGGAAAGCTGGTAACGATCCATGGTCGGTTTATGGTAAACTGTAACCCTGTGTGGTCAATTGTAACCCACTATGGGTATAAACTAACATGTGGAGGTTACAGGTTTTGCAGCATGGAGGGTTACATTTCAACTTTGCTCCTTAATTATAAATCAGGATTAAAAGATTACTGAATTAAATTGTTATGGTCCGTTAGGTTGACAGAGAATTTTGATATTCTATAGGAGGGAAGGAGGAGAGTCCAATTAAAATATCCCGACATGGGAAATGTGTACCGTTCTTTCTAAAAAGTCCACGAATGTTACACAGAAACGAAAAACTGACTGTGAGATCACTGACAGCACACTGCGCTGCTTTTTGAGCTGAAATCTTCATCACACACTCCATCACAATCTCTTACCACAAAACAGTCGCCTTTTGTGTTCCTGGCATGTGTATAGGACATTTCCAGGAATTTTCGAGTAGGAAAATTGTGGGCTGGGACAGCCATGGAGTGTTACCAATCATTATGACATACGCAAACATTGTTTGCGTTGGGTTTCATCTCTGAACCAACAGGTAGCGCTCTCATTTCATGGTAACCCAACAGAAAACACCTATTATTTACCTACTGGAAAAAAATTCAAACATGTCTGAGTAGGGTGTTACTGCCCAGGGACAAGAAATTGACAGTTATTTGGGAATCAACCATATAATAAAAGATTAACCAAGGTGAAGTCGTATTTTGACTGAAAAGTTACCATGGCATCAAAACTTTTATAGTAAGTTTATATAGTAAGTTTATAGTCCGAAATAAATTGTCGGTGAAATTGGCCCTAGTTTTCCTTTCTATTTATAATGCGAACCCGGCCTTAAGTAAACCAACATTATTTATTAACAAAATTATCTACCGAAGTAAATGGGTAAATCTTCACTTCTCAGTATTTTCAATTCCTTCAAGTTTAGTACCAACAAGTCGGCACTAGTTCCTGCAATGTGAACGATGTCAGAACGCAAAACATCAAATGGAAATTATTTCCATGGCGTATCACTTTTGTTCACCAATTTACGCTACTATTGGAAATTATTTGTTGTTTTCACGTTGCTTCGCTCATGCGTTCCAGTTCTGCTGTTCAAAAAAAAAAAAAGAAAAACTGTCAGAAATAAAAAAAAATTCTCACCTGCATACCACACCAATAGCATCGCTCCCTGCCTATCGCAAATATTCAGCTAATATTCTTCACCCGGCGATTTGCAAACATAGAATAGGCCCCCTGCACCATGACAAACCTTACTACTCCTACTGTTTGAACTTGACTTTCTGTAATATCCAGAAAAATAATTATTTTTCTACATTTTTCTAATTATTTTTTCTACATTATAATGTACCCACGTCACTTATCTACTTAAGTTGAGGTAACTTGACGAATTCTGATTTCAGGCGGGCTTTCAAACATAGAATAGGCCCCCTGCACCGTGACAAACCTTACTACTCCTACTGTTTGAACTTGACTTTCTGTAATATCCAGAAAAATAATTATTTTTCTACATTTTTCTAATTATTTTTTCTACATTATAATGTACCCACGTCACTTATCTACTTAAGTTGAGGTAACTTGACGAATTCTGATTTCAGGCGGGCTTTAAAATTTGCATTGTTTTTGACATTTTTTATCCACACAGCCTTCACAGCAGTCAAAATACAATCAAACTGTATCAAAATTTACGTATCAAGATATGTAAGTATTGTGCTATCTATGTACCTACCACTGGTTTAAAACGTGAACAACGGGCTAGATTAACGGATTTCTTCTGTAATTCACGATTCAAAATTGCGTATTTCTGATTGTTAGTTATAATGTTCCCAAAATCCACCAAAAATGTTACCTACCCGATGTGCTAATTTTGAATTCCCGTTACCAGCTGAAGATGTATTTTTATTTATTCACGTCTTACAGCTTATTTCAGAATTTCTTACTTTTACATCTTGATCCACTGTTGAAGTCTACTGTTGGAGAATAAAATTTATTGTTCAATTTTTCATCATTTCGACTACAGAGTTTTCAGAAAATTCTTCGGCTACTTACATCCAGAAGCCACTTTCACCAAACAATTATTCACCATTCATATTATATTTTGGTACATTATTTCCAGGGAATATTCGCTCTACCTGTGATTAAAAATTCTATTCGCTATTAAAAGCATTTGAAATGATTTGTTGTGTTTCCTCGTTTTTCTGTTCATTCACTGGGGTTTTCTGGGAGTCTTACTGAACCGATTTTGAATTTTTTGAGCTTTTTGGATTCCTTGAATGTTTCTACACCGTTTTTACTCCCTGTGAAGTCAAAATTGGTTGGATATCAGTGTTTGAAAGCTGGTTTAAAGGCTAATTTTTGACTAAAAAAATATTTTTTTGACCTTTTAAAAAAATTTTTAGTTCCAAAAAAATCCTTTTTGAGTATACTCAAACCTATAGGTTTCGGGCAGGTACATGACACAAACAATTTGCAATTTTCTACGACTCTCCAAAACTGAGAAAAACGCAAAAAACCGGCGTAAGGCATACCTATAATGCGTGTAATATGCTTGCTTCTATTGTTTATTTTCTGTGATACCCAGAAAAAATAATGTACCAATGTCACTAATCTACAGCGTTATTTTGGTAAAAGTGACTGTACACTTTTACCCTGTTTCGGGCTTGTAAAGCCAAAAATAAATCGCGAATTGATTAAAAAGAAATTCGACCTCACTTTCAGGAATAAGGGATGACGACTAAAATCGGACATTTTTGCATAATCATATAATTATAATATCCTGATAAGATACAGGGTGTATCCTCCAAGTTGAAGGCTAAGAGCATATTATGTGAAATACATCATTGCGAATCGTTCAAATCCGATAAAAAAAGTACTTAGTTCCAAGCCAAAACGCCGATTCGGCGGTTTCAGTTATAAATAGTAATTTTCCAAAGTCGGTTGGGGGTTTGAATATCTGTATAAAATCGGAGGAGAGGGGGAACATCTAAAATTCGCGCCGGTGGTATTTATCTGGGTCAAAGTATGACGTCACGACGACACGATTGTTGAATTTGCGCCCAGTGAGCGCCTGCTGCGCTTTTTGACAGTCGATGATCGAATTGAACTCGACAAATACCTGAAATAATCGAAGATCAAGTAAGTTTTTCGTACCGATTTGGCTGAATTGTCAAAATTATTGAATCATTTTCCATCGATAACTCGGGGATAAGGAAAGTAATGAGGCCAACACTCGCCTTGCCGCAACCAGGTACTTCGACGCCTTCTATCGGCCTTGGAATCTCGAGCGAACGTACGATCCCGTACTTATTGCACTCTTCGCGAATATCTTCTAGAATGTCTTCGTACTCTTCTTCGTCACGAAGTTCGTCCGGAGTGACCATGTTCAACAAGCACAGCACCTGTGAGGTAAAATCGGAAAATTACGAAAGATGGTAAACAATTAGTGCGTAGATGACACACAATACTTTCATATTCTGATATATCATCATAGTGAATGTTTGAACCAAAGCAATTTAATGTTGACTGATTCGGAGGCTACAATGATCGAAAATGTCAACCAGTGGTGCGTAGATAACACACAATACTTCCATATTTTGAAACGTAAAATTGTGACACAATTTGATCATATTTTGACTGCTTTTGAAAGTGTTTAGGTCAAAAATATCGAAAAATTCACTATTAAAATTTTAAAATTCGCCCAAAATGAAAAAACGCCACATTTTCGGAATGTAAAAAATATCCACATATTCTGCAAGGTAAAACAAAGATTATAAGACCAAGAACGCTCAAATCGGTTCATTTTTGTGGCCGGAAAAAAATAAAATAGAAAACACTAAAAATGCAAATATATTGGAAGTACTGTGCGTTATCCAAATTCCGATTAAACAGGGTGTTAGGTCTTGCAGAGACAACGTTTCAGTTCAAGAAATTTGAAAAAAGGTTGAGAAATGAGGGAGTTATGGCCATTTTTGTAAATGACCACAGACGGACACACAGACACTTGTTCAGGAAGTGATTCTGAGTAAATGTGTATAAGAAAAAGTTTTTTCTGAAGCTCCGTTCCGATTCTCGATTTTAGGACGATCACAATACTTCCATTTACTCTGTAAATATGGAAGTAAAAAACAAACTGCAAATTTTAAAACTCGCCTAAAATCAAAATACGTTGAGTTACTGGTATATAAAGAGTATCCTTGTATTCTGCGAGGAAAAACCAAAATTTTGAGACCAAGAAAGCTCAAATCGGTTAATGTCCGTGGCCAGAAAAATAAAATAGAAACACTAATTGCCAGTTTTTCAACTAATTTAAAACTAGATTTATCCAAGGACGCTTGCACTACATCCCACCTAGGATATACTTTCATTGACCGTTATACTGACAATTTCTTGGCAATGAGGAACATGCATGAAAAACGAAATCCATTCTTTCCGCCAGAATGATGCTGTTTAGGATGCGAAAATGATGTACCTAGTAATGGTCTACAACGAAAAAACAACATTTTTCCGGGTGAAAAACGCTAATGAAAAATGCCCTTTTGAATGTGGCGGTTAACCGTATGACGTCACTGTGCGGACGCGACTGCACGTAGTTTCTTAACGTAACGGCAAAAAATCCGTTATCGCCGTCCTATCACAGCATACACACATGAACTCGGATGAGGTTGCACTGGTGTTCACGGGAAGATGACATCACTGTGTAACCTTGCGGCTGGCCATTTTCCCGCTCAACTTCAAATCTGCGATTTTCACTAAGCCTCCCTCCTCTTTTAATTACCTCTTTTCCGAACCGTCATCCACCATAACACCATTTTCGAAGCCTAACAAGGAATATTATGGCGAAAAAACAGTTTATTTTTTTCATGCATGTTCCTCATTAGGTTATAAAAGAGTCACAGTGAATCTAGCTTCAAAAACGCTGCTAAGTAGATTAGTGATATGGGTACATTATTTGTCTGGGTACCCAACACAGAAAAAAAGGTTCAAATAGTTGGTTCATCATCGTCCCACTCCATGCAGAAGGGCAAACGTGGAAAAATCGATTTTCGGGTTATGTTTGTATCTTGAAGGTTTTTCTCGAGGGAATTCGAATTTGAAGAGAGGGGGACGATCTGACCAACCAGAAAGGAGTTCTTTGGGGA
Organism: Nesidiocoris tenuis; assembly: GCA_036186465.1. Taxonomy (NCBI): domain Eukaryota; kingdom Metazoa; phylum Arthropoda; class Insecta; order Hemiptera; family Miridae; genus Nesidiocoris; species Nesidiocoris tenuis. Next base: position 164,480 of record AP028921.1, read on the forward strand.
GAAAGAGGATAGAGTATGGGGCGAATTATAAAATCGGTTTTTTGCGTGTTCTCAGTCCGGGAAAGTCGTAGAAAATTGTCAATGTTTTGCGTCAATACTTGGTTTTGAGTTTTAATTTTTTATTTTTATTGTGAAGAAATTTTTTTTAAAATGTCAAAAATCAGTTGTCAAACCAGTTTTTGACCACTGAAATCTAACCAATTTTGACTTACAGGGAGTGAAAACGGTGTAGAAACCTTCAAGGAATCCAACAAGCTTCCAATTCAAAATCGGTTCAGTAGGACTCCCTCAAATCGGCAAAAACGCGAAAGTTGAGAAATCGCATCAAGAAATTCGAGTCAAACCGATTTAAAAACAAAATTTTCAAACATTTTCGAAGAAAACCCCTATCCTATGGTAAATCAAGCGAGAAACCCGGGAAAAATACTCAAAAAAATATATTCATCACAAAACGCTTTTTCTTGGAATCGAATACTGGGTACCTCTGTAGCTGGTCCGGACGATGAGACCAAATTGAGACCGGGTACTTGAATGGTAACCGGCATTTGCTGGCCGAGGATGGTATTCTTTGCTCCGACACTGGCCCTCTGAACGATCAACTTCTTGTCGCCCAACTGCATGCCGTTGAGTCCAGCAATGGCCTACGAGAAAAAGTCGAGAAAATGTTTAAAGTATTTGGTTGTTTAGGTCTGCGTAGGTTTTGAGGTTCAATTGCTGCTGACTTGCTGCTTCAACAGCATTTTCAGTGCATCGAATCTTCCATCATTTTCTTATTCCTGGCCTATGGAAGATCTTCTCGTTTGCCCCTGGGGCATTTTCCAATTTATTTTACGTAGACTGCGCCATCGAGTATGAATAATAATATTATATATATTATAATATTATACAGATCATATTATGATCGACTTGTTCGGAAGTCGATTATGAACTAAACTCCATTGGAATTAATTGTAACCAAAATAAAAGGAGCTACTTGGTTCCAGTCTATGGAGATCCTAGAACAGAAACTTTAACGCATAAATTTAAAATTCTAGCAAATTAAAATTTACCGACCTGATCAGTCATTATGATGTCAGCATACTCGCAAAAAGCATACCCCTTGCTGAGACCTGTAGCCGAATCCTTGACCAAATTGAAGGCCCGCAGTTGTCCAAAACTCATCAGTAGCTCTTTGACCTGTTGATAAAAAATTTAAAAATTGTCCGTCAATAACGAGAAATTCAATCGGACTAGAGGAGTTTGGCGGAAAAAATTGAGTCGAATCCCGTTTACAAAAATCTGAACCATGTTTTAGAAAAAGTGCTGATCAAAATTGAGAAAACTTGAGAGGCAAGTACCTATCCAGTAGTTTGAAACTAAGATTTTTCCTTTTCTATTCCCACAATCAGATTGGCAGTCAATTATCCAGACCCTGTTCCAGGGCCGGCTCAAGGCATTTTGGCGCCCTAGGCGAAAGCATTGCTCGGCGCCCCCCCCCTCATAACTATACCTGCTACCACTTTCATCCAAACACAAAATATAGGATATCAGAAACTAATATATATTCCAAGTTATATTTATTTTTATCAATATTTACAGTAAAACTTTAAAGTTAAAGTGAGGCTTTGATTTCCAAAACTCGCTCCTTGCAATTTTAACAAAAATTTGGGTGACAGCTGTAGGGGTAGGGGTAACGGGCGCTGGTGAGGGTTGAATCCCGGGAGGGGTAATCCAAAGAACTCTGCGGATTAGGAAAAATAGCTGAGAGTAAGATTTGTTGCGAATGACTTGTAGAACATTTTTCTAAATTTTTGACCATTGAAAAGGTTCACACCCTTACAATCCCTGTTATAAAACATCAGCAAAATTCTTAACGACATTTTACAAAAAAATTCAAACATTTTTCACAACACTCGGAAAATAATTGTGGGCTCCAGGTTGATTTTGAATGCGCATTTATGGTAAACTGGGTTACAGCTGATGAATGGAAATAGAAGTACCGATAAGATTGACCGTGACTCACTCACCTGTTCGCTGGTCCTGAATCTGGCAGTTAACAGTTGAATTTTTGTTACATCGTGAGCAAACGGTGTACTTATAGCAAATACCGCCACTTACTTGTCAATCTGAGCTGAGGGCCTGGAGCATCAGTCAACTTCGTGAGACAGGAGTAAACACCTAACAGCGGCGGTAAACGTTTTTGCAAGGCGGGTGTTCTTTTTTTTAGTTTCTAAAACACTCACAATCTCTTAAATTGAGATTCGATTGAGATCTTGAGATTCGTTTTTTTCTAATCTACGATAGTTGGTGTTTTATTCGACAAATGGGAATTTTCATGGGGTTAGCGATTATTTGAGAGTTTTATAGGCGAATGTGTGTAATTTTAAAGCAAAGCAAAAGGCAGGAAACGTAACGAAGGTGACTGATGGCTCATTTCAATGGCTCGATGGTCCCTGAAAAATGCTATACCATTTCTCACTTTTTTCATATTTCTTTCTGTTTGTGATGGATAATGGTGAAAGAAAAAAACAAGGGACTTGCCTCGTGGTGACTTCAGCCGATCGAATAAGACGTACGAAAGAAGTTGGGTGGACCCCATTTTTAACCCACGATACCTAAGCTACAACGTAAAAAGACATTTTCAGATCAGTCAACTCTTCGCAAAGAACAAAAAAGTAGGGAATGACAAAGACAAATGAACAACGTCATCAGTGGAATAAATCAAATATGTAGCTAATTTTCTTTTCTTTTTTTTTTGGCGAATCTTTGAACATTTTAGATTTTCGGCAGCAATAAATTTTGGGCGTCGGCCAACTAGACGATGAGAAAATTTTCCGCCTTGCGGATGGCAATGGAATTTATCGGATTCGCAGTTGGACCCGCAACAAGAAAAGCATTCTCATAATCTACCGAACCGAGAACCATGGGTGCTTATTCTACGAGATTGTTGCCCAACTTGTACCCACAGGGCGCTAATCGAGAAATGAAGTCAGATAAGTGAAATGTTAACCCTTGTTCTTGACTATTTACACAAGAAGGTCCGCTCAGAAGTGTTAAACTGCGATTCAGCTATCAGTGACGTTTGCATAGGCTGGTGTTGCGGGGTAGATCCCGGGCTGGGTGGGAGGGGCCCGCAGCAATAATTATTAATGATGAGGTGTGAGGCGGGTGGGCAGTGCGGGGTGCATCCCGGGCGGCGTGGGGGCTGGCGCTGTCTCCTCCGTCTACAGAGTTCCCGGTACAAGTAAATTGAAGTACCTACTGTAATTGTCCTAAAATTGAAAATCGGATCGGAGCTGCAGAAAAAACGTTTACTTATACACATTTACATCGATTCGTTTCCTGAACATGTGCCTATGTGTCCGCGTGTCTGTCCATCTATGGTCGTTCACAAAAATGGCCATAGCTCCCTTAATTCTCAACCTTTTTTCAAATTTCTTGAACTAAAATATTCGTCTCGGCGAGACATAACACCCTGTTTAATCGGAATTTGAATAACTCACAGTACTTTTGGTATATTTGCATTTTCATCAGTCTCTATTTTGTTTTGCTGGCCACAACAATGGTCTGGAAATCGTTGTTTTACCGTAAAAAACATTTTATATTTTATTTTCATGTCCTAACTCGTACTTATATTTTTTTTAAATAAAATATACAGTCAGTGCGATGGTAAAGTCCGGTTTAGTACCTAAGCTCAATTTGAGCTGGAAATACTATCATGAAATGTGCTTTGTAAAATTTGGAATATTAATGTGAATAAACATCATTATCGATTCATTCCTTCATCATAGCAAACTGATCAATGCGTCATCAATCTCAATCGCAGCCCTTGTAGAGTGAAAGTGGGGCCAAATTTATAGAATAAGCACCCAGCCGAATAAGACCTGAAAAATGGCTCAAACAAATTTTATCCTGTAAAGAGAGCTGAAAAAATGGTTTACTCTCTGGGCGAGACCGACCACCTGAACATTGTTCTTGTTTTGATTGCCTTTGCAAGACTGAAGGTTTTCCGTTTGAAGTTGACTGCACCTAAACTGAAAATAAGGGAGCTGGGAAAAGAAAATTGTCGATTTCCTGAGAAAGCAGCCCTGAAATAAATAAGTGGCGTTTTGATTTTTTGTACCGCGTCGGCGAGGTCCCTGTTCGAAAAGCAAAGGGTAAAAAAGGAGGGTGCGGAAAGAGAACTTATGAAGAAAGTCGAATCAAGGGAATCTGAAAAGAGACCAGCGTTAACGGCTGGCGAAAAAGCTGATTTCTACGTCAAAATACATCCTGACATTCTCTAGGAGTTCAGACTACAGCGAGTCAGGTTCAATCCTGCAATTATTACAATACATCCAGTTTTCCTGCGAGCCGAATTCGAGAACGTTCACGACTGACAAACAAAACATCGCAGTTGCAATCAATGGATATAAGAGCCAGGGTGGCCGAGGTGACCAAGGCGTGTGACTTTCTGTTTTTGCGAGAGTGCAGAAGACGTCTTCAGTTCAACTCTCTCGGCCCAGCTCCACTGTCGAGGCAAAAAATCCTCATCAAGAGCTGACAGTTCCTGGCTGAGCCCGATGGGTTTGTCCAACAAACTCTGTGAACCTATTCTGACCAAATAGGCTCAACGTGTTGGATCCCATGCCTCTCCACTCAAGGGGCGAGACATTGAGTAACCGTAGTACATAAAAACTGTGAGACTAGAGCAACAGGTCCTGAACAGTTCCGACCCTCTCCTCGAGGGCGGCAGGGCAAGTTCCGGACAACTTCCGTTATCTGGCGAAAAGCCAACGCCACGAATCGATGGATAGGTACTCCAAGCTATATGGCAACAGCGATGTTTGCCAGCTTTAAAAAGTATCTTAGAATCTGCCGTCTATTAGCTAGGACGTCATTTCCAATCAAACCAGTGGTGCGTAGATAACACACAATACTTCCATATTTTGGAACGTAAAATTGTGACGCAATTTGATCATATTTTGACTGCTTTTAAGGGTGTTTAGGTCAAAAATATCAAAAAATTCACTATTCAAATTTCAAAATTCGCCCGAAATCAAAAAACGCCAGTTGTTCGGAACATGAAAAATATCCACATATTCTGCAAGGAAAAACAAAGGTACAAAACAAAGAGAAACAAGGAAAGACCAAGAACGCTCAAATCGGTTCGGTTTTGTAGCCAGAAAAAAAATAAAAAAGAAAAAACTAAAAATGCAAATATATCGGAAGTACTGTGCGTTATCCAAATTTCGATTGAACAGTGTGTTAGGTCTTACCGAGACGCACATTTCAGTTCAAGAAATTTGAAAAAAGGTTGAGAATTGAGGGAGTTATGGTCATTTTTGTAAATGACCACAGACGGACAGACGGACTAACGGACACACGGACTAACGGACACACGGACACACAGACACTTGTTCAGGAAGTGATTCTGAGTAAATGTGTATGAGAAAAAGTTTTTTCTGAAGCTCCGTTCCGATTCTCGATTTTAGGACGATCACAATACTTCCATTTACTCTGTAAATATGGAAGTAAAAATTTCTATAGGGTCATTCTATAACAATGGTACTATTTGAGATTCAGTTTTTCAAAATTTTCAACTGTCGAATTTTCAATTTTTTCTTTGCGTTATTGTCTTCTTAGTACGGTACTTAATATCTTCTATTAGCCACAACATACAAGTTTTCGTAGTTTTGAAGATGAAAATTTTCAAAATAAGTAGATCAGTGGCATGTGCACATTAGTTTTCTGTGTATCCGAAGAGCTCTGCAAATTTTGCACAAGGGTTCATTTTTCGATTGCAAAGACAAACCTAGGGATACTTATATAAGCACTCCTTAAACACGGTATTTAGTTGTTATTATTCAAGAATTTAAGCATAAATTTGTATTTTAGATGGGATTTAGAAAAACTTTTTTTTCAACCCGGCGAAAAAAGCTACACTGCTCACTTTACTATCCCGATAGGTATCTGTCTACCAATCTCTTCAACGCAGCTCATAGTTCAATTTTGTTGAATTCACCATTCAGTCTATTCATATTCGCCTGCATAATTAACAGAATAATAACAATTAAATTCTCTGAATGATGAAATTAAAATGCCTCAAGAATGCCTCAGAACCATTGTTGAAGCTTGTCTCGCTCTCATGTTGCCAAGCGCAACTGGTCTAGTGTGAGTGCGTCACCTTGTTGTTGTAATAGGCTAGTGGTCGTAAGTAAATCAATCAACCGTATCTAAGAGCCGAGGCCAAATTCTCACATTTTTCCGATTTTTATTTTGCTGATTTGTGTGATGCGACTAGATTCTTTAAATTGAAGATATCGGGAGGACACAAGTTTTTGTGGGCATTCCAACGAGTGGAAAACGATTTTTGTGGCTCTAGTCGTTTTCGAGTTATTAAGAACTGTAGAAATTTAAAAAAACTCAAAAATGTCTCACAAAAACTGCAATAACTCCTAAACGGTTGAAGCTATCGGTGTGGCGATGGTCTCATTCGATTCAGCATAGAACAATCTATAGAAAATGATGCCTCACATGCCTATGTTGCTTTTACTTCCATATTTACAGAGTAAATGGAAGTATTGTGATCGTCCTAAAATCGAGAATCGGAACGGAGCTTCAGAAAAAACTTTTTCTTATACACATTTACTCAGAATCACTTCCTGAACAAGTGTCTGTGAGTCCGTTAGTCCGTCTGTCCGTCTGTGGTCATTTCCAAAAATGGCCATAACTCCCTCATTTCTTAACCTTTTTTTCAAATTTCTTGAACTGAAATGTTTGTCTCGGCAAGACCTAACACCCTGTTTAATCGGAATTCGGACAACGCACAGTACTTCCGATATATTTGCATTTTTAGTGTTTTCTATTTTATTTTTTTCCGGCCACAAAAATGAACCGATTAAAGCGTTCTTGGTCTTAAAATCGTTCTTTTACCGTGCAGAATATGTGGATATTTTTTATGTACCGAAAAACTGGCGTTTTTGGTACATAATTTCCAGAAATAATGTACCTATGTAATTGATCAAGAAAAATTTTTTTACAACACACCCTGAGAATTTTTTCTTTCACGTTTCAGAGGTTCTGGAACACGAATCTGCAAAAAAAAATTTTTGTCTGTCCGCCGTACGCCGTCAGCAGCAAAACGCATAGAAGGAGTGGTCCGATTTAAAAAAAAAAAACGAGCGTTTAGCAAATTTTCCTGTGACGTGTACCTCCTATAAGGGAATCCTCTGAATCAAGTCTAGACTACTCAAAAACGATCAAATGTAAAAAACGCTGCTAAGTAGATCAGTGGCATGTGCAGATTAGTTTTTGCTATGTCCGAAGAACTCTGCAAATTTTGCACAGGGGTTCATTTTTCGATTGCAAAGACAAACCTTACGATATATCGGTACTCCTTAAACACAGAATTTAGCTGTTATTATTCTATAATTTCAGTATCAATTTGAATTTTAGATGGGTTATTTAGAAAAACGTTTATTCAACCAGGCAAAAAATAATCTTTCTCTTCGCTTGATAAATACTTACTTACCTATCCATTTTTTCAACGCAGCTGATAGTTCAATTCCGTTAAATTTACCATTTAATCTATTCTTAATCACTTTCATAATTAACTGAATAATAATAATTATTAGAGGAAAGTGCCCAAAAGTGGACCCCCATTTTGTTTTTTATCAATAAAAAATATAGAACAACGAAAAACACATTTTTAAATGCATGTAACGATAGCACGGTAATGTTTTGTATCATTTCAATCTCAATTTATAAAATTATACTAAGAAATAGTAATAAAAAAATATATTTTTCAAAACCCTGCAATTTGGCAATCCCAAAAAAAGTTGCCTAAAGTGGACCCCTACTAAATATTACAAAAATGGATGGAAAATTACATGGAGGAATGAGATTAAATCACATAAAACAATGCTAAGTCAATAGTTAGTATATAATAACAATAAATTATCCTTAAATGCTAATGAATATATCGCTTTCCGATTAGGCATCATCATTTTTTGAAGGCGTTACTCCAGGCAAAGTCTCCATCACGGACGACCCAGACGAAACGCAGTCTTCTTCACTGCTTGATTTCTCTTCGAAGTTGAGACGTTTTTCAGATTCAGCAGGTGTTTGAACATGAAAAATAACGGGTTCCGCATTAGGAAACTAAGGGGGGTCCACTTTAGGCGACTATAGCCTAATTATTCGTTACTCTTTCAATGTTTAACAGACCGTTCAAGTGAGATAACTTGATAATAAATATTACCCTTATTCCTTACTATTTCAGAATAATACATGCTGGAAGCCTTACCTTCAAAAGTGTAGGAGAAATGTCGAATAACGTATGACACTGTAATAATTCTAAAATACAAGAAATCACATAATGGCGAACTGAAAGCCGGCAGATGAAGTAGACGACGTGAGGGCTCCTACATGTTGTCACAGAAGTGGGAACTACTAGTTGTGATTGGTTTCGGTAAAGTTCAGCACCGTAGAGAGCCTAAAATGTCAGGGGTCCACTTTTGGGGAGGGGTCCACTTTTGGGCACTTTCCTCTATTATTAAATTCTCTGAATAATGAAATTATAAATGCCTCATGCCTCAGAACCGTTGTTAAAGCCTGACTCGCTCTCACGTTGCCAAGCGCAACTGGTCGAAGTGTGAGTGCGTCACCTTGTTGGTGTAATAGGCTAGTAGTCGTAAGTAGATCAATCAACCGTATCTAAGAGCCGAGGCCAAATTCTCAAGTTTGTCCAATTTTTGTTTTGCTGATTTGTGTAATGCGACCAAATTCTTTAAATTGAAGATATCGGGAGGACAGAAGTTTTTGTGGGGATTCCAACGAGTGGAAAACGAATTTTTTGGCTCGAGTAGTTTTCGAGTTATTAAGAATTGAGGAAATTTAAAAAAACTCAAAACTGCTTCACTAAAACTGCAATAACTCCTAAGCGGTTGAAGCTATCGGCGTGGCGATGGTCTCATTCGATTCAGCATAGAAAAATCTATAGAAAACGATACCTCACATGCCTATGTTGCAAATTTCCTTAAAAAGACGAATTTTTTACCACTTCAACAGCTGTTTTACTGGCCTTAAAATTAAGGTAGGGTTCTGCCGAGACGTTAGGACCAACTAGATACGGAACTTGATTTTTGGTAAAAATTTCAAAATTTTTCGATAACTCCTTCCCCCTTAAAAACCCCGGACGGCGGACGGCGTACGGCGTACGGCGTACGGCGGACGGACAAAAAATTTTTATTGCAGATTCGGATTCTACACCCCTTGAAACGTAAACCAACAAATTTTCAGGGGGTGTTGAAATTTTTTTTTTCCTGACCGATTACAAAGGTTCATTTCTTTAGAAAAATGAACCAAAAGTCATGATCTCAAAAACAGTTTTTTTGGGTTTTCGACCCCTTAACATTTTTTGATCGGATTCCCCTGACAATATGCCTCAAGTTGGAGCAAAACGCAACTTTTAGGACCAACCGCACCAAAATCGGATCAGCGGTTCGATACGAAGTGGACGGACGAAATTTTGGCCAAAAATTTCGTCCAGCCACTTCGTATTGAAATACTGATCCGATTTTGACTAAATTAGTCTTGAAAGTTGTGGTTTGCTCCAACTTGAGGCATATTGTCCGGGCAATCCGATCGGAGAAGGTTAACGGGTCCAATTCGGCATAATTAGGGTATATTTTTTAAAAAACCCAAAATCTCAATTTTGAAGGTGATGCCGTGGGTTTAGAATTTTTTGAGTATTTTTCCCGGGTTTCTCTTAAAAAATTTTGTTTTTGAATCGGTTTGGCTTGAATTTCTTAATGCCATTTCTGCGTTTTCGCGTTTTTGGCAATTTGAGGGAGTCCTACCGAACCGATTTTGAATTTTTTAAGCTCGTTGGATTCCTTGAAGGTTTTTACACATTTTTCACTCCCTATAAGTCAAAATTGATTGGGGTTTAGTAATCAAAAACTGGTTTAAAGACTAATTTTTTACCTAAACAAAAAATATTTTTTTGACCCTTTAAAAAAATGTTAAAATTCCGAAAAAAATATTTTTGAGTAGGTTTTGGGCAGGTACATGACACAAACCAGTGGTGCGTAGATAACACACAATACTTCCATATTTTGAAACGTAAAATTGTGACACAATTTGATCATATTTTGACTGCTTTTAAGGGTGTTTAGGCCAAAAATATCAAAAAATTCACTATTAAAATTTTAAAATTCGCCCAAAATGAAAAAACGCCACATTTTCGGAATGTAAAAAATATCCACATATTCTGCAAGGCAAAACAAAGATTTTAAGACCAAGAACGCTCAAATCGGTTCATTTTTGTAGCCATAAAAAAATAAAATAGAAAACACTAAAAATGCAAATATATCGGAAGTACTGTGCGTTGTCCGAATTCCGATTAAACAGGGTGTTAGGTCTTGCCGAGACAAACATTTCAGTTCAAGAAATTTGAAAAAAAGGTTAAGAAATGAGGGAGTTATGACCATTTTTGTAAATGACCACAGACGGACACACAGACACACGGACACACAGACACTTGTTCAGGAACTGATTCTGAGTAAATGTGTATAAGAAAAAGTTTTTTCTGAAGCTCCGTTCCGATTCTCGATTTTAGGACGATCACAATACTTCCATTTACTCTGTAAATATGGAAGTAAAAATTTGCAATTTTCTACAACTCTCCAGGACTAAGAATAATGCAAAAAACCGATTCCAGCTGGTAAATCCAAGGTCCTAGCCTAGGAAAAATTTCAAAAAAATGACGGATTTGACTTCGGGGTTTTTTGGCGGGAATCTTTAGATATTGACTATGAAACATGAAATTTGGAATTTTTTCGAGATTTTGGTCACCAGGGTCAATTTTTTCGCAATTTTCTTGGTTTTACGGCCTAAGCAACTATGGGGGCTAAGCAAAAACGTGATACAGGAGAAAACGTCGGGTGATAAATTCCCTATCAGATGCATTCCCACCCTTGATAACGACTGTTTTATCCAAGGGCGTCGGTTTATAGGCTTGGAACTGCAAAACTGCGATTCAGCTATTAGAAAGTGAACGTTATTGGGATTAGCCAGTCTTGCATATTAATAGGGTGGACAGATTAATTAAGGGAATTTAAAGAGCTGCGAGGTGAATAGATGCGATCCCGATTCAGGCCTTTTCGGAAATCTCAGGGATCAATACCGTATATGAGGGACCCGCAGGGACCTGGTTTGCGTCCAGGTATAAGGGAAGGGATTGGGGAGGGGCATTGTCACCTCGTGATGAGACCTCGTCAACGGGTCTTGTTTAATCGCTCAATGTTTTTACTTCCATATTTACAGAGTAAATGGAAGTATTGTGATCGTCCTAAAATCGAGAATCGGAACGGAGCTTCAGAAAAAACTTTTTCTTATACACATTTACTCAGAATCACTTCCTGAACAAGTGTCTGTGTGTCCGTTACGTCCGTCTGTCCGTCTGTCCGTCTGTGGTCATTTACAAACATGACCATAACTCCCTCAATTCTCAACCTTTTTTCAAATTTCTTGAACTGAAATGTTTGTCTCGCCAAGACCTAACACCCTGTTTAATCGAAATTTGGATAACGCACAGTACTTCCGATATAATTGAGTTTTTAGTGTTTTCTATTTTATTTTTTTCCGGCTACAAAAATTGACCGATTTGAGCGTTCTTGGTCTTAAAATCTTTGTTTTACCTTGCAGAATATGTGGATATTTTTTATATTCCGAAAATGTAGCGTTTTTCATTTTGGGCGAATTTTAAAATTTTAATAGTGAATTTTTTTATATTTTTGACCTAATCACCCTTAAAAGCAGTCAAAATATGATCAAATTGTGTCACAATTTTACGCTTCAAAATATGGAAGTATTGTGTGTTATCTACGCACCACTGGTTTCTTCTTTTTATACATATTTATTCATCATTGTGAAAAAGTACCATTTAAGCATCATTGAACTCACCATTGACCATTGCTCCACAAATGATATGATGATAAACCTACCTACTCCAACTATTTGAACTTTATTTTCTGTGATACCCAGACAAATAATGTACCCATGTCACTAATCTACTTAGCAGCGTTTTTTATTTTGGGCGAATTTTGAAATTTGAATAGTGAATTTTTTGATATTTTTGACCCCTTAAAACAAGTCAAAATATGATCAAATTGTGCCACAATTTTACGTTCCAAAATATGGAAGTATTGTGTGTTATCTACGCACCACTGGTTATATTCCTATAATGTATTGTATTTTTATTTTGGACGAATTTTAAAATTTTAATAGTGATTTTTTTGATATTTTTGACCTAAACACCCTTAAAAACAGTCAAAATATGATCAAATTTTTTCAAATATGTACGTTTTAAAATATGGAAGTATTGTGTGTTATCTACGCACCACTGGTTTTTCTTAAGAAATGAACGTTTGTAATCGGTCAGAAAGAAAATGTTTTTAACACCCTCTGAAAATTTTTTGGTTTACGTTTCAAAGGGTGCAGAATGCGAATCAGCAATAAATATTTTCTGTCCGTCCGCCGTCTGGGGTTTTTCAGGGGGAAGGAGTTGTCGTAAAATTTTGAAATTTTCAACCAAAATCAGGTTCCGTATCTAGTTGGTCCTAACGTCTCGACAGAACCCTACCTTAATTTTAAGGCCAGTTAAACAGCTGTTGAAGTGGGAAAAAATTCGTATTTTTAAGGAAATTCGCAACAAAGGCATGTGAGGTATCATTTTCTATAGATTTCTCGATTCTGAATCGAATGAGACCATCGCAACGGCGGTAGCCCCAACCGTTTAGGATTCTTTGCAGTTTTAGTGAGATATTTTTGAGTTTTCCAAAATTTTCCCAATTCTTAATAAATCAAAAACTACTAGAGCCACGAAATTCGTTTTCTACTCGTTAGAATCTCCACTAAAACTTCTGAACACCCAAAATCTTCAATTTTAAAAATTTAGTCAAATAACACAGATAAGCAAAACCAAAATTGAAAAAATTTGAGAATTCGGCCTTGGTTCTTAGATACGGTTGATTGATCTACTTGCGACCACTAGCCTATTACACCAACAAGGTGTCGCACTCACCAGCCACGCTTGGCTACGTGAGATCGAGACAAGCTTCACCAACGGTTCTGAGGCTTTTTTAGGCATTTTCAATGTAATTATTCGGAGAATTTATTCTGTTTATTATGTAGGCAATTAAGAATAGATTAAATGGTGAATTTAAAAAATTAAACGATGGGCTGAGTTGATAAGATTGGTAGATAGATACCTATCAAGATGGGTAGGTTTCTATCGAGGAAATTGGATTATGTGGCTTTGTTGCTGGGTTGAAAAAAAAATTTTTTCTAAATCCCCAGCTAAAATACAAATATATACTGAAGTTCTAGAATATAGCAACCGAATTCCGTGTTTCAGAAGTAACAATATAGTTGTACCCGCCCGGCGTTGCCCATGTCAAAACCAGTGGTGCGTAGATAACACACAATACTTCACACACAATAACACACAACATACAATAGTAATATTTTGAAACGTAAAATTGTAACACAATTTGATCATATTTTGACTGCTTTTAAGGGTGTTTAGGCCAAAAATATCGAAAAATTCACTATTAAAATTTTAAAATTCGCCCAAAATAAAAATACAATGCATTATTGGAACATGAAAAATATCCACATAGTATTATTCTGCAAGGTAAAACAAAGATTTTAAGACCAAGAACGCTCAAATCGGTTCATTTTTGTGGCCGGAAAAAAATAAAATAGAAAACACTAAAAATGCAATTTTATCGGAAGTACTGTGCGTTATCTGAATTCCGATCGAACAGGGTGTTAGGTCTTGCCGAGACAAACATTTCAGTTCAAGAAATTTGAAAGAAGGTTGAGAAATGTGGTAGTTATGGCCATTTTTGTAAATGACCACAGACGGACACACGGACAGACGGACACACAGACACTTGTTCAGGAAGTGATTCTAAGTAAATGTGTATAAGAAAAAGTTTTTTCTGAAGCTCCGTTCCGATTCTCGATTTTAGGACGATCACAATACTTCCATTTACTCTGTAAATATGGAAGTAAAAAGAACCAATCTGTTAAACCAGTGGTGCGTAGATAACACACAATACTTCCATATTTTGGAACGTAAAATTGTGACACAATTTGATCATATTTTGACTGCTTTTAAGGGTGCTTAGGTCAAAAATATCAAAAAACTCACTATGAAAATTTTAAAATTTGCCCAAAATGAAAAAACGCCACATTTTCGGAATGTAAAAAATATCCACATATTCTGCAAGGTAAAACGAAGATTTTGAGACCAAGAACGCTCAAATCGGTTCATTTTTGTGGCCGGAAAAAAATAAAATAGAAAACACTAAAAATGCAAATATCTCGGAAGTACTGTGCGTTATCCGAATTCCGATTAAACAGGGTGTTAGGTCTTGCCGAGACAAACATTTCAGTTCAAGAAATTTGAAAAAAGGTTGAGAAATGAGGGAGTTATGGCCATTTTTGTAAATGACCACAGACGGACACACGGACAGACGGACACACGGACACACGGACACACAGACACTTGTTCAGGAAGTGATTCTGAGTAAATGTGTATAAGAAAAAGTTTTTTCTGAAGCTCCGTTCCGATTCTCGATTTTAGGACGATCACAATACTTCCATTTACTCTGTAAATATGGAAGTAAAAATTAGTTTGAATAAAAACAGGTCGTTTTTACTTCCATATTTACAGAGTAAATGGAAGTATTGTGATCGTCCTTAAATCGAGAATCGGAACGGAGCTTCAGAAAAAACTTTTTCTTATACACAAGTGTCTGTTTGTCCGTGTGTCCGTCTGTGGTCATTTACAAAAATGGCCATAACTCCCTCAATTCTCAGCCTTTTTTCAAATTTCTTGAACTGAAATGTTTGTCTTGGCAAGACCTAACACCTTGTTCTATCGGAATTCATATAATGCACAGTACTTCCGATATATTTGCATTTTTAGTGTTTTCTATTTTATTTTTTCCGGCCACAAAAATGAACCGATTTGTGCGTTCTTGGTCTTCAAATCTTTGTTTTACCTTGCAGAATATGTGGATATTTTTTGCATTCCGATAATGTGGTGTATTTTTATTTTAGGCAAATTTTAAAATTTGAATAGTAAATTTTTTTGATGTTTTTGACCTAAACACCCATCAAAGCAGTCCAAATATGGCCAAAGTGCGTCTCAATTTTACGTTTCAAAGTATGGAAGTATTGTGTGTTATCTACGCACCACTGGTTTTCCTGAAAAGCACGAATTTTTTCCCACTTCAACAGCTGTTTTACTGGCCTTAAAATTAAGGTAGGGTTCTGTCGAGACGCTAGGACCAACTAGATACGGAACTTGATTTTTGGTAAAAATTTCAAAATTTTTCGATTACTCCTTCCCCCTGAAAAACCCCGGACGGCGGACGGCGGACGGACAAAAAATTTTTATTGCAGATTCCGATTCTACGCCCCTTGAAACGCAAACCAACAAATTTTCAGGGGGTGTTAAAAAAATTCATAGTCAAAGTTCCATAGTCGATATTTAAAGATTCCCGCCAAAAAACCCCGAAGTCATATCCATAATTTTTTTTGAAATTTTTCCTTGGATTTTCATGCTGGAATCGGTTTTTTGCATTTTTCCCAGTCCTGGGGGGCGTAGAAAATTGCACATTTTTTATATCATGTACAAAACCTACTCAAAAATACTTTTTTTGGAATTTTAAAATTTTTTTAAAAGGCCAAAAAAATATATTTTTTAGGTCAAAACGCTGCTAAGTAGATTAGTGACAATATAGTGACAATATAGTGACAATAGTGATAATTCAGAGCCTTACGATGAAATCCTTTGAGCCTGAGAACTGCGTACCTACTGTAGTAACGCTGGTTGTAACAAAATCCTGTTTAATCGATTGAATTTTCCATAATAATGCAAGTGGGTTGGCAGTCGGAGAGAATCTATGCCGCCAATTGTGCGAAATGGATGAAATTCGTGCACAGGAAGGCCAGAACAGAAGAACAAGCGAGTGAGACAATGAAGTACGTAATCAGTAGATTCCCATCAGTACATTATTTGTCTGGGTATCATAGAAAATAAAGTTCAAATAGTTGGAGTAGGTAGGTTTATCCCCGGCCCAAAATTCCGGTTACGGCTTCCGTTACGGTCCCGGTTACGATCGCGCAGTCCGGTTACGGGTCCGGCAATAGTTTCCGGTTACTCCCGTAAATTGGGCACGGATCCGGTGTGCGCTCCGGTTACGGTCCAGGTACGGGTTTCGTTTACGACCGTAATACCCGATTACGGTTACGACCGGAGTCTAGGATTCCGGTTACGGCCGTAATTGTAGCAGGTACCGGTTACAACCGTATTTGTAGCAGGTTCCGTTTACGACATTCCAGCAGGTTCTGAAATTGACAGTACTCAGACTCAGAGACAAGCAGCCGGCGAGCCTGGGCCTGGCTTGTCTAGCTGAACGCCGTCCTGAAAGTCCTCAATTATGTAGTGCAGGCAGAAATTCACTGTCAAAAATTTTACGCCCGAACAGGGACTCGAACCCTGGACCCTCAGATTTAAAGTCTGATGCTCTACCGACTGAGCTATCCGGGCGGTTACGAATTGGCGTGATCAGAGCTCAATCTAGCCTCCGGTCGTAATCGGATCGACTCCGTCCGGAGATGGTAGTAGTCCGGCCGGAACCGGCAGAAGTCCGGCCGGAGCCTGCAGGAGTCCGGCCGGAATCGGCAGAAGTCCGATCGTAATCAGGAGTAGTCCGGTCGTATTCGGATCGAATCCGATCGTAACCGGAAAATTTCTTTGGATTTCCGATCGTAACCGGAAATTTTCGTCAAATTTACGACCGTAACCGGACTTTTTGGATAAATTTACGATCGTATCCGTAAATTTTCATCGTAACCGTAACCGGGATTTTGGGCCGGGTCATCATTTCATTTGTGGAGTAATGGTCAATGGTGAGTTCAATGATGCTTAAATGGTACTTTTTCACAATGATGAATAAATAGGTATAAAAAGAAGAAAAAACACTGAGCGATTAAACAAGACCCGTTGACGAGGTATCATCATGAGGGGACAATGGCCCTCCCCCATCCCTTCCCTTATACCTGGACGCAAACGAGGTCCCTGAGGGTCCCTCATATACGGTATTGATACCTGAGATTTCCGAAAAGGCCTGACTCGGGATCGCATCTATTCACCGCACAGCGCTTTAAATTCCCTTAGGTAATTAATCTGTCCACCCTATTAATATGCGAGACTGGCTAATCCCAGTAACGTTCACTTTCTAATAGCCGAATCGCAGTTTTGCAGTTCCAAGCCTATAAACCGACGCCCTCGGATAAAACAGTCGTTATCAAGGGTGGGAATGCATCTGATAGGGAATTTATCACCCGACGTTTTCTCCTGTATCACGTTTTTGCTTAACCCCATAGGTGCTTAGGCCGTAAAACCAAGAAAATTGCGAAAAAATTGACCCTGGTGACCAAAATCTCGAAAAAAATGCCAAATTTCATGTTTCAATATCTAAATATCTAAAGATCTAAATAGCCAGAAAACCCCGAAGTCAAATCCATCATTTTTTTGAAATTTTTCCTAGGCTAGGACCTTGGATTTTCCAGCTGGAATAGGTTTTTTGCATTTTTCTTAGTCCTGGAGAGTTTTAGAAAATTGCAAATTTTTTGTGTCATGTACCTGCCCAAAACCTAATCAAAAATTTTTTTTTTGGAATTTTAAAATTTTTGTTAAAGAGTCAAAAAAATATTTTTTGTTTAGTTCAAAAATTAAGTCTTTAAACCAGTTTTTGATTACTAAACCCCTATCAATTTTGACTTATAGGGAGTGAAAAATGTGTAAAAACCTTCAAGGAATCCAACGAGCTCAAAAAATTCAAAATCGGTTCAGTAGGTCTCCCTTAAATTGCCAAAAACGCGAAAACGCAGAAATCGCATTAAGAAATTCAAGCCAAACCGATTCAAAAACAAAATTTTCGAATTTTTTCGGAAAAACCACCTTATCTTATGGTAAATCAAGCGAGAAACCCGGGAAAAATACTCAAAAAATTCTAAACCCACGGCATCACCTTCAAAATTGAGATTTTGTGTTTTTTCAAAAATATACCCTAATTATGCCGAATTGGACCCGTTAACCTTCTCCGATCGGATTGCCCGGACAATATGCCTCAAGTTGGAGCAAACCACAACTTTCAAGACTAATTTAGTCAAAATCGGATCAGTATTTCAATACGAAATGGCGTCCACTTCGTATCGAACCGCTGATCCGATTTTGGTGCGGTTGGTCCTAAAAGTTGTGTTTTGCTCCAACTTGAGGCATATTGTCAGGGGAAGCCTATCAAAAAATTTTAAGGGGTCGAAAACCCAAAAAAACTGTTTTTGAGATCATGACTTTTTTTACATTTGATCGTTTTTGGGTAGTCTAGAGTTGATTCAGAGGATTCCCTCATAAGAGGTGCACGTCACAGGAAAATTTGCTAAACGCTGGTTTTTTTTTTTCGAAATTGGACCACTCCTTCTATGCGTTTTGCTGCTGACGGCGTATGGCGGACGGACAAAAAATTTTTATTGCATATTCGTGTTCTAGAACCTCTGAAACGTGAAAGAAAAAATTTTCAGGGGGTGTTGTAAAAGATTTTTCTTGATCAATTACATAGGTACATTATTTCTGGAAATAATGTACCAAAATTAGTCTTCAAACCAGTTTTTGGTCACTAAAATCGAACTAATTTTTACTTACAGGGAGTGTAAAAGGTGAAGAAACCTTCAAGGAATCCAACAAGCAGGAGGAAATCGCAATAAGAAATTCAAGCCAAACCGATTCAAAAACAAAATTTTCGAATTTTTTCGGAAAAACCACCCTATCTTATGGTAAATCAAGCGAGAAACCCGGGAAAAATACTCAAAAAATTCTAAACCCACGGCATCACCTTCAAAATTGAGATTTTGTGTTTTTTCAAAAATATACCCTAATTATGCCGAATTGGACCCGTTAACCTTCTCCGATCGGATTGCCCGGACAATATGCCTCAAATTGGAGCAAACCACAACTTTCAAGACTAATTTAGTCAAAATCGGATCAGTAGTTCAATACGAAGCGGCTGGACGAAATTTTTGGCCAAAATTTCTTCCGTCCACTTCGTATCGAACCGCTGATCCGATTTTGGTGTGGTTAGTCCTAAAAGTTGTGGTTTGCTCCAACTTGAGGCATATTGTCAGGGGAATCCGACCAAAATATTTGAAGGGGTCGAAAACCCAAAAAAAACATGACTTTTTTTACATTTGATCGTTTTTGAGTAGTCTAGAGTTGATTCAGAGGATTCCCTTTTAGGAGGTGCACGTCACAGGAAAATTTGCTAAACGCTCGTTTTTTTTTTTGGCGATTGTGTCGTTTTCCGTATGTTGGAGGAGGACTGAGGGTGAGAGTTTAGACACGACGTACTCTCGAAAGATATAATTGGTCGGGCGCCTTCGGCCATCTTCAGGAGCATCATTCGCAGGGGGTCCCAGTTGGAAAACCTTCCCGAAGGTGATCAGAGTGGCGCGCAGGCCATCTCGTCGTTGGCAAGTTGGCCTCGGGCCATATACACGGCTATGCCTAGCGGCATGCCGGTCGAATTTTAATAAACGCTCGCCCGTCGCAGGGGTCGTCATAGTATCTTTCGAGAGTACGTCGTGTCTCAACTCTCACCCTCAGTCCTCCTCCAACGTTTCTTTTTTTTTTTTTTTTTTTGAAATCGGACCACTCCTTCTATGCGTTTTGCTGCTGACAGCGTACGGCGTATGGCGGACGGACAAAAAATTTTTATTGCAGATTCGTGTTCTAGAACCTCTGAAACGTGAAAGAAAAAATTTTCAGGTGGTGTTGTAAAAAATTTTTTCTTGATCAATTACATAGGTACATTATTTCTGGAAATAATGTACCAAAAAAAGGTTGAGCAAGATAGTGAAAATTATAGAGAAAGGTCGATAACGCACAGATTTCCATATTTTGTGGCAAATGTTTGGCAGAATTTTGTACTCGTGCTGATTCCAAGACTAATAGGTTTTGGAAACAACCTAGGAAAGTGTGGAAAATGCGGCTTTACATGAAATTAATAGTACCTACGTAAAATGACAAATACGTAAAAATGGTTCAAGAAGAGGAAACATTTTCTTCTCTCTTCACGATCAGGAAAATTCAAATGGTTTTTCAAATTTTATAATACCAACTCAAGATGGCAACTTTTCCCTTGACAAAACCTAGAATTTGAATTTTCTCATCCATATAGTCACCCTGTCCCTATGTTGAGAGCCCAAAAGGGTCGACAACTCAGAATTCTTCAGGCCGTTCAAACGTTCCGCGCTAGAGAAGACGATCTGAGGTAAGAATATAGGAGAAGGCAGATAATAAAGAGGGGTTCGTCCAGCCAATGGCGTCACGGCATAGCTGGGGAAAGTGGGGGATATGCGTGGAATTTTGTGTTCTGAAATATCCTTTCGTCCTGTACCTGAAAACCTGTGGGAAAAAAGGTCTGCAACGGCGGCTGAAGATCTCGCTGATCTGCGTGCTGATTCCTCGATAACTGTTTACTTGCATAGCTGTTCCATACAAACATTTCTCACAAGATGGCGTCAGGGAATTGTAGGAAAATTTCTATAGCCTACTACAACTTAATAATGGTGTATCGAAAATTGTCCTTTTTCTCAAGATTCTGTGGGTGGGAAAGTCGGGGGAAACTACAGAATAGTTAATGAACTCTCAAGGCTGAACAATTTTTAGGAAAGCCAAAAAAACTGACACCATCTCGTCTAGACAAATTTAGCGCTAAAAACGAGAAACTGAGTGGACTGGAATGCAGGATGAGTGCCAAGGCTGGGATGAGAATTGAACTTACCTGATCCTCGTTCAAATAATTAGGCAAACCGCCGATGAATATCTTATGAGGCGAGTCGGGCACAACAGTGCTGATCACACCTAGAACATGGCAAAGATAGATCAATAAATTACCATAAATTACCTATGTTTCAAGCATATAAAATAATATTCAAAATATTTTCTTCCAAATTATTATTTTAAGGAAAATTTTTCAATCGCTCAATCAGCAAGAAGTAATCCCAAGACCAAATCCAACTACAGAGCTTTGAAATCGGACCTGGGATTCTCTAAGATGAGACGTGAGAAGCTATGAAATGGGACCAAAGGAGATTTAAGGTTCGCCGTGAGGAGCTCCAAGAGAGATTTTGAGGAGCTTCAATATGCATCGTTATATATATCGTCGCTTAAGCGGCCACATGCTATAACTCAATTTTTGGCAAAATTGAGTTAGACCTTATTTATATGGTAAAACGATGCTGTGGATCCATATCCGTGGTCAGAATCGCGAAAAAACAGAAGCCAACAATGCTGTGGCCAGTTTTGTCCCAAATGATACAAACATGGGGTTTAGGGAATGCATTGCCTCGATTGGTTGAGGTAGCGTCGGGGTTGAACCCTATAAATTCTATTGGCGTTTCCAAGCCACGTTCCCATGTCCATTCATCTCTAACAGCCAGCAATCGAAACCGTTTTTTGGGTCTCCTGTAAAGTTGGGAAAACTGAGTTATAGCATGTGGCCGCTTAAGCGACGATACATGATATGGAGTTCGTAAGGAACTCCAGAATAGGCAGACGTAAAAGCACCGTGATAAAAAAGCTACAAGCTTGATTAAAAGCTTCAAGGAAGTTATGAGAAGCATTAATATTTGGTACACATTGTACAACTCAATTTACCTGGAACATTGAGAGCTCCCCCATCAGCAATGCCAGGCGTAGGCTGATAATCGTGAGGCCGTCTAATCTTCAGACTCTGCCCTTTGAAATTGATGCCGTCAAAGGCCATTGCTTGAGTTGTCTCGTCGATTGAACGAAACTGGAAAATTAATAGAATAAAGGTTTACCTAATTTGGAGGATAGAGGTCGTTAGCCTCGGTTATTTACGGTGGGATCAGGAACCAGGAGACTCCTCATACCGTTCATCCGGATTTTGGACCGGTTCCTTGGGTTGCATCCATATGCACATGGGATTAGTGCCTTGCCCACAAGGACAGGGGTTGATGATCACCCATCCCCCAAGAGCTAGCTCGGGAAGACACCTAACTCCCAATCCCACATCCGGCAGATAACTACCTCGTCCTTGCCATCCTGTCACAGCAAGAGTATTACTTTACAGTAACTGTAGAGTACGACTTCTGGTCTTTTGACCAGCCACTCTACGGAGCGGAATCTGTTCCTAATTTTGAGGATAGATTCCGCTCCGTAGAGTAGCGGTGGACAAAAGACCAGAATTCGTACTCTACAGTTACTAAAAAGAAATATAGGTTTGTTTGAGGAGGCTGTTCTTGAGGACTACGTCGCCAAAGCAGTTTCATCAGCTTCCGACTTGATTTCGAGCTGATCAACGAAAAAAAAATTTCTTCCGGAATGTTTATCCTGGATTAGAAATAAGCTCACCTCCAAGAAAGCAAAATTTTTGTCCAAGTTGATCTGACACGCAAGGACTGGATTGCCGGCTGCCTGAGCCAGACCTGACAAGTGCATCTGCTGGTTGAAGAATTCCATCATCTCGTCCTACAGTAAATTGTTAAGCGTGAATTTTCCAAAGAATCTCAAGGCATAATTAAATTCTAAAAGATTTAAAATGCAGCAACAACCTCAGTTACACCGAAGGGAATGTTGCCAACGTAAAGCCGTCGGGCCTGTCGGGTGATTGTTGACCCGACGACAGGTACTGCCGCCTGTGGAGTGTCAGCCACGATGTTCGCCGGAATTTGGCCAGCCGCTGGAAGAGAAAATTCGAGTTTGAAAATTGTCTAAAAACCAGTAACGAGAAGGAAAGTCGTTCCGTGAATCCTACCTTGCATAGCTTTGTACTGCAAAGGAGAAATGTGCTCGAACCCGGGCGGGGGGACATCCCAGTAGAGGGAAGGGCGCCGTCGACGGCACTTGCTGCTCTTCTTGGGCGATCGAGACCTCGACCTCTTTCTGTCGTGCTTGTCCCTAGGGCTCGACTTGCGATCTCTGGAGCGCGATCGGCTCCTCTTCCTGTGATCACGAGATCTAGATCTCCTCCTGCGATCCTTGTCACGATCCTTATCCCGTTCTAGAAGATTACAGCAAATTAGAGAAACGAACTTTACAATGAATAAAAGGAAAAGAAAAACGCTGCTAAGTAGATTGGTGGCATGGGCACATTATATTTCTGGACATCACAGAAAGTAAAGTTCAAATAGAAGGAGTAGGTAGGTTTATCATCATATTATAGGAGTCGAAATTTGTATGCAAATAGAAAACGCTGCTAAGTAGATTAGTGACATGGGTACATTATTTGTCTGGGTATCTCAGAAAATAAGGTTCAAATAGTTGGAGCAGGTAGGTTTATCATCAAATTGTAGGAGTCGAAATTTGTATAAAAATAGAAAAACCAGTGGTGCGTAGATAACACACAATACTTCCATATTTTGAAACGTAAAATTTTGACACAATTTGATCATATTTTGGCTGCTTTTGAGGGTGTTTAGGTCAGAAATATAAAAAAATTAACTATTCAAATTTTAAAATTCGCCCAAAATAAAAAACCGCCACATTTTCGGCATATAAAAAATATCCACATATTCTGCAAGGTAAAACGAAGATTTGAAGACCAAGAACGCTCAAATCGGTTCATTTCTGTGGCCGGAAAAAAATAAAATAGAAAACACTAAAAATGCAAATATATCGGAAGTACTGTGCGTTATCCGAATTCCGATTAAACAGGGTGTTAGGTCTTGCCGAGACAAACATTCCAGTTCAAGAAATTTGAAAAAAGGTTGAGATTTGAGGGAGCTACGGTCATTTTTGTAAATGACCACAGACGGACAGACAGACAGACGGACAGACGGACGTAACGGACGTAACGGACACACAGACACTTGTTCAGGAAGTGATTCTGAGTAAATGTGTATAAGTAAAAGTTTTTTCTGAAGCTCCGTTCCGATTCTCGATTTTAGGACGATCACAATACTTCCATTTACTCTGTAAATATGGAAGTAAAAAATGTGGAAAAAAAATACAACGGAATCTAGCTATTAACATTTTGATCAATGGATGAAAAATAGATAGATGCTTTTATTTGCCGATACAAATTCATTTGTGGAGTAACAGTCAATGGTGAATTCAATGATGCTTAAGGGTGATTCTCAAACTACGGGCCATTTTCAGTGGGCAAAGTTTTCAAAAATGCATCTTGTCTAAGGACGTCACAAAAATTTGTGGCGATTTTTAACCCATCTAAGGTTGAGAAAATGCACCTGACACAAATCAAACTCCATTTTTAAGCTCAAAATTTCGAATTTTGGGCACACGGTAATTACCAATACTGACATGGTGATTACTCGTAGCTCCTTGTTGATTACACTTAGACCCGTATTCACAACACTTCCTATGCTTAAAGGCCGCTC
Organism: Nesidiocoris tenuis; assembly: GCA_036186465.1. NCBI lineage: Eukaryota > Metazoa > Arthropoda > Insecta > Hemiptera > Miridae > Nesidiocoris > Nesidiocoris tenuis. The sequence goes on from AP028921.1 coordinate 188,945, forward strand.
GATGCGCCAGCACTTCCTTTGCACATTTCATTGGTCAATTTCGAAAAAACAAACATTCCGTTACCATAAAACTCGCATGGTATGGAGACGAGCACAGAAATCTAGGTACTGTCAATCGCAACCACGATTTTCGAGGTTCCAATTTTAAGGTAGCAATTGAGCAGCCTTGAAATTGGGACCTCGAAAATCGAGGTTGCGATTGACAGTACCTAAGTTGCTGTGATCGTCTCCATACCTTGCGAGTTTTATGGAAACGGAATGTTTGTTTTTTTGAAATTGACCAATGAAATGTGCAAACGAAGTGCTTGCGCATCAAGCGGCTCCTTATGCCTAGGAAGTGTTGTGAATGCAGGCCCTAATCTCATGGTAATTACTAACCTACATATCTTACGCAGGCGACAGTGGTGACATATTTCAAGAATAACGCAATAGGGAAATAACAGACCCAGCAGTAACAGGATTGTTAACTCGTGTATTGAACAAAAAAAATGTTAGTAGGAACTAATCATGTTGCAGAAAAGGCACATCAATCTCACGAATTTGTTTCAATATCACAAAGTCCTGTTGAAAGTCATCAAACATACATAATAATTATTCTTTTTTAGACATCGTCGTTGCCGAGACAGTACCTATATTTTTGGTAACTAATGTGGCTACGACCCTTCTTACCCTTCTTGCGAGCTTATTACCTAACGTTACAAAACGAAAATGCTGGATATCCATCCAAGGTTTTGTCTTATGAATCTTAATCAGTCTATTTCACATTTCATTCAGTTCTTAGGGCCGTATTCACAACACTTCCAAGGCATAAGGAGCCGCTCGATGCGCCAGCACTTCCTCTGCACATTTCATTGGTCAATTTCGAAAAAACAAACATTCTGTTTCCATAAAACTCGCATGGTATGGAGACGATCACAGCAACTTAGGCACTGTCAATCGCAACCTCGATTTTCGAGGTCCCGATTTCAAGGTTGCTCACTTTGGAATGTTTTTTTTTTAAGGCCGTATCACACGTCAGACCGATCCCCTCCCCATCCCACAGACCGTCTGGACAGACCGATTCTTTGGTGATTTTTACATGCAAATTCATTGAAAATTTATCTTAGAAATAAGGTTCCATAGATGAATAATAACAAACATTGATGCAGGTGCGCCAAAGTGAACATATCCATGGGATCAGCCAATCGGATAATTGGGTCTGTGTGTCTGTCCGTGGGATGGGGAGGAGAACGGTCTGACGTGTGATACGGGCTTTAATGCTGACTTGAAGCCCTCCACGACCTGTGTTGAACCCCTCCAAGTCCTCTTTTGAAGCCCCTCCACGTCCCATTTTGATAACCTTCCACGGTAATTCACATGGTAAGAATGAAATTACCATGGCTTTTATTCGTACCTATTTATTCCACATGAATTACACATTTCTGAGCACGTGAATTACATTTGCAACTTTCAAATGAAATAACTAGATTCTAACTAATCCTAGAATAAATTATAAATACACGCTCTAAACAGCTGTTCAAGCTCTTCAACATAATAAAAGAGAAGAAGTAATATTTTAAAAATTGTGGAAGTTATAACATGCCATGGTAATTACAAGAGAAAAGTCACTCGCCTGACCGAGAACCTTTGATGTGGGCTGTATCTTCTAAACTGAAAGAAGCCGGTCTGGAGCAGGTATCGTGAGCTCAAGCAGGGTTGCCACCTTACACAAGTTACAAGATGGGTTCGTAATATCCCACTTTCCGTGTCAAAATATCCCATTTGATTATTTTGCACGGTAATTACTTCTTTTTTTGGGACAAACATTGTTGACCCGTCTACACTCCCAGATTTGGTTAATTGGAGACTTTCTCATGATTTCTGATCATTCCACTCATCTACTTGAACAATATTTTTTTCTCCTCCCTGAACATTGGCATTAGAATGCCAAAGGACAACTTTGAAATCCAAAATCGAATTTTGGGACAGCCACGGTAATTACATTTTGTCACTTAGCATGCCTAAAATGTACATAATTATTGTAATTTGACCTAATTCAACAATTGTTTTTTCAAGATGAGAGTCTCTTCTTTGATTTGAGACAAAGAAGTTTGGGATAACACGCTTTGGTAGCCATAAACCATGCCCGGACTTGATTATTGCCCGTAGTTTGAGAATCACCCTTAAATGGTACGTTTTCCATAGATGATTAAATAGGTATAAAAAGAAAAAACGCTGAACGATTAGGTAAACAAGACAGTGAGTCATCAAGACGTGACTTGACGAGGTCCCTTACCTGGGATTAGGTAAACAAGACAGTGACCCACTGACCCACAGACAGTGAGGTCTCGTAGGGATAGAAGGTCTCTACCTGAGATTTCCAAGAATAAAGGACCCCGATTCTCAGAAGGGAACAGACCTGTCCGTTAATTATACTGTCAACCGCATTAATACAAGCTGGCTAATCGCACTTTCACTTTCTAATAGCCGAATCGCATCTGCAGTTCCGAGCCTATAAACGGACAAACTCGCGTAGATAGCCGGTATCGAAGGTGGGAATGCATCTGATGGAGAATATCACACATTCTTCTGCATGACATTTTTGCTTAACCCCATAGCTGCTTAGGCCGTAAAACCAAGACAATTGCGAAAAAACCCGAATTTGGCCTCATCAGCTCCCCCGAAATGAGGAACATGCAAGAAAAAAAATAAACTTTTTTTTCGTCATAATATTCCTAGTTAGGCTTCGAAATTGGTGTTATGGTGGATGACGGTTCGGAAAAGAGGTAATTAAAAGAGGAGGGAGGCTTAGTGAAAATCGCTGGTTTGAAGTCGAGCGGGAAAATGGCCAGCCGCAAGGTTACACAAAGATGTCATCTTCCCGTGAACACCAGTGCAACTTCATCCGAGTTCATGTGTGTCTGCTGTGATAGGACGGAGATGACGGATTTTTTGCCGTTACGTTAAGAAACTACGTGCAGTCGCGTCCGCACAGTGACGTCAAACGGTTAACCGCCACATTCAAAAGGGCACTTTTCATTAGCGTTTTTCACCCGGAAAAATGTTGTTTTTTCGTTGTAGATCATCACTACATCATTTTCGAATCCTAAACCGTTCTGGCGAAAAAATCAGTATTCTAAATCAGTATTCTGGCGGAAAAAATGGATTTCGTTTTTCATGCATGTTCCTCATTGACATTGGTGACCAAAATCTCAAAAAAAAAAGCGAAATTTCATGTTTCATAGTCAATACCTAAAGATTCCCGCCAAAAAACCCCGAAGTCAAATCCATCATTTTTACTTGCATATTTACAGAGTAAATGGAAGTATTGGAATCGTCATAAAATCCCCCGGTACAAGTAAATTGAAATACCTACTGTAATCGTCCTAAAATTGAAAATCGGATCGGAGCTTCAGAAAAAACTTTTTCTTATACACATTTACTCAGAATCACTTCCTTAACAAGTGTCTGTGTGTCCGTGTGTCCGTCTGTGGTCATTTACAAACCAGTGGTGCGTAGATAACACACAATACTTCCATATTTTGGAACGTAAAACTGTGACACGATTTGATCATATTTTGACTGCTTTTAAGAGTGTTTAGGTCAAAAATATCAAAAAATTCACTATTCAAATTTCAACATTCGCCCAAAATAAAAAACCGCCACATTTTCGGCATATAAAAAATATCCACATATTCTCCAAGGTAAAACCGAGATTTTGTGACCAAGAACACTCAAATCGGTTCATTTTTGTGGCCGGAAAAAAATAAAATAGAAAACACTAAAAATGCGAATATATCGGAAGTACTGTGCGTTATCCAAATTTCGATTAAACAGGGTGTTAGGTCTTGCCGAGACAAACATTTCATTTCGAGAAATTTGAAAAAAGGTTGAGAAATGAGGGAGTTATGGCCATTTTTGTAAATGACCACAGACGGACTAACGGACACACGGACACACAGACACTTGTTCAGGAAGTGATTCTGAGTAAATGTGTATAAGAAAAAGTTTTTTCTGAAGCTCCGTTCCGATTCTCGATTTTAGGACGATCACAATACTTCCATTTACTCTGTAAATATGGAAGTAAAAATAAAATAGAAAAAACTAAAAATGCAAATATATCGGAAGTACTGAGCGTTATCCAAATTCCGATTAAACAGGGTGTTAGGTCTTGCCGAGACAAACATTTCAGTTCATGAAATTTGAAAAAAGGTTGAGAAATGAGGGAGTTATGGCCATTTTTACTTCCATATTTACGGAGGAAATGGAAGTATTGTGATCGTCCTAAAATCGAGAATCGGAACGGAGCTTCAGAAAAAACTTTTTCTTATACACATTTACTCAGAATCACTTCCCGAACAAGTGTCTGTGTGTCCGTGTGTCCGTCTGTCCGTCTGTGGTCATTTACAACCAGTGGTGCGTAGATAACACACAATACTTCCATATTTTGAAACGTACATATTTGAAAAAATTTGATCATATTTTGACTGTTTTTAAGGGTATTTAGGTCAAAAATATCAAAAAATTCACGATGCAAATTTTAAAATTCGCAAAAAAAATAAATTCGCTACATTTTTGGAATATAAAAAATAGCCACATATTCTGCAAAGTAAAACGAAGATTTTGAGACCAAGAACGCTCAAATCGGTCCATTTTTGTGGCCGGAAAAAAATAAAATAGAAAACACTAAAAATGCAAATATATCGGAAGTACTGTGCGTTATCCGAATTCCGATTAAACAGGGTGTTAGGTCTTGCCGAGACAAACATTTCAGTTCAAGAAATTTGAAAAAAGGTTGAGAAATGAGGGAGTTATGGCCATTTTTGTAAATGACCACAGACGGACAGACGGACACACGGACACACAGACACTTGTTCAGGAAGTGATTCTGAGTAAATGTGTATAAGAAAAAGTTTTTTCTGATGCTCCGTTCCGATTCTCGATTTTAGGACGATCACAATACTTCCATTTACTCTGTAAATATGGAAGTAAAAATGGCCATAACTCCCTCATTTCTCAACCTTTTTTCAAATTCCTTGAACTGAAATGTTTGTCTCGGAAAGCCCTAACACCCTGTTTAATCGGAATTTGGATAACGCACAGTACTTCCGATATATTTGCATTTTTAGTGTTTTCTATTTTATTTTTTTCCGGCCACAAAAATGGACCGATTTGAGCTTTCTTGGTCTCAAAATCTTCGTTTTACCTTGCAGAATACGTGGATATTTTTTTAAATTTCAAAAATGCACCGAATGTTTTTTTGGCGAATTTTATAATTTGCAAAGCGAATTTTTACTTCCATATTTACAGAGTAAATGGAAGTATTGTGATTGTCCGAAAATCGAGAATCGGAACGGAGCTTCAGAAAAAACTTTTTCCTATACACATTTACTCAGAATCACTTCCCGAACAAGTGTCTGTGTGTCCGTGTGTCCGTGTGTCCGTCTGTCCGTCTGTCCGTGTGTCCGTCTGTGGTCATTTACAAAAATGGCCATAACTCCCTCATTTCTTAACCTTTTTTCAAATTTCTTGAACTGAAATGTTTGTCTCGGAAAGCCCTAACACCCTGTTTAATCGGAATTTGGATAACGCACAGTACTTCCGATATATTTGCATTTTTAGTGTTTTCTATTTTATTTTTTTCCGGCCACAAAAATGGACCGATTTGAGCGTTCTTGGTCTCAAAATCTTCGTTTCACCTTGCAGAATATGTGGATATTTTTTTATATTCCAAAAATGTACCGAATTTTTTTTGGCGAATTTTAAAATTTGCAAAGCGAATTTTTTGACATTTTTGACCTAAACACCCTTAAAAGCAGTCAAAATATGATCAAATTGTGTCTCAATTTTACGTTTCAAAATATGGAAGTATTGTGTGTTATCTACGCACCACTGGTTTGACATTTTTGACCTAAACACCCTTAAAAACAGTCAAAATATGATCAAATTGTGTCTCAATTTCACGTTTCAATACATGGAGGTATTGTGTGTTATCTACGCACCACTGGTTGTAAATGACCACAGACGGACTAACGGACACACAGACACTTGTTCAGGAAGTGATTCTGAGTAAATGTGTATAAGAAAAAGTTTTTTCTGAAGCTCCGTTCCGATTCTAGATTTTAGGACGATCACGATACTTCCATTGACTCTGTGAATATGGAAGTAACCAGTGGTGCGTAGATAACACACAATACTTCCATATTTTGAAACGTAAAATTGTGACACAATTTGATCATATTTTGACTGCTTTTAAGGTTGTTTAGGCCAAAAATATCGAAAAATTCACTATTAAAATTTTAAAATTCGCCCAAAATGAAAACACGCTACATTCTCGGAATGTAAAAAATATCCACATATTCTGCAAGGTAAAATAAAGATTTTAAGACCAAGAACGCTCAAATCGGTTCATTTTTGTGGCCAGAAAAAAATAAAATAGAAAACACTAAAAATGCAAATATATCGGAAGTACTGTGCGTTATCCGAATTCCGATTAAACAGGGTGTTAGATCCTGCCGAGACAAACATTTCAGTTCAAGAAATTTGAAAAAAGGTTAAGAAATGAGGGAGTTATGGCCATTTTTACTTCCATATTTACAGAGTAAATGGAAGTATTGTGATCGTCCTAAAATCGAGAATCGGAACGGAGCTTCAGAAAAAACTTTTTCTTATACACATTTACTCAGAATCACTTCCTGAACAAGTGTCTCTGTGTCCGTGTGTCCGTTAGTCCGTCTGTCCGTCTGTGGTCATTTACAAAAATGGCCATAACTCCCTCATTTCTTAACCTTTTTTCAAATTTCTTGAACTAAAATGTTTGTCTCGGCAAGACCTAACACCCTGTTTAATCGGAATTCGGATAACGCACAGTACTTCCGATATATTTGCATTTTTAGTGTTTTCTATTTTATTTTTTTCCGGCCACAAAAATGAACCGACTTGAGCGTTCTTGGTCTTAAAATCTTTCTTTTACCTTGCAGAATATGTGGATATTTTTTATGTACCGAAAAACTGGCGTTTTTTTATTTTGGGCGAATTTTGAAATTTGAATAGTGAATTTTTTGATATTTTTGACCTATACACCCTTAAAAGCAGTCAAAATATGATCAAATTGTGTCACAATTTTACGTTCAAAAATATGGAAGTATTGTGTGTTATCTACGCACCACTGGTTGTAAATGACCACAGACGGACAGACGGACTAACGGACTAACGGACACACAGACACTTGTTCAGGAAGTGATTCTGAGTAAATGTGTGTAAGAAAAAGTTTTTTCTGAAGCTTCGTTCCGATTCTCGATTTTAGGACGATCACAATACTTCCATTTACTCCGTAAATATGGAAGTAAAAATTAAACGATGAGCTGAGTTGATAAGACTGGTAGATTTATAACTATCAATATGGGTAGGTTTCTATCGAGCAAAGTGGATGATGCTTTTTTGACAGGTTGAAAAAAACTTTTTCTAAATCCCCATCTAAAATACAAATATATACTGAAGTTCTAGATTAATAGCAACCAAATTCCGTACTTATATATCATAAGGTTTGTCTTTTCAATCGAAAAATGAACCCCTGTGCAGAATTTGCAGAATTCTTCAGGTACACCGAAAACTAATGAGTACATGCCACTCATCTACTTAGCAGCGTTTTGGTTCATTTTTCTATAGAAATGAACCCTTATAATCGGTCAGGAAAAAAAAATTTTTAACACCCCCTGAAAATTTGTTGGTTTACGTTTCAAGGGGTATAGAATCCGAATCTGCAATAAAAATTTTTTGTCTGTCCGCCGTCCGCCGTACGCCTTCCGCCGTCCGGGGTTTTTCAGGGGGAAGGAGTTATCGAAAAATTTTGAAATTTTTACCAAAAATCATGTTCCGTATCTAGTTGGTCCTAACATCTCGACAGAACCCTACCTTACTTTCAAGGTCAGTAAAACAGCTGTTGAAGTGGGGAAAAATTCGTGCTTTTCTGGAAATTTGAAACATAGGCATGTGAGGCATCATTTTCTATAGATTTTTCTATGCTGAATCGAATGAGACCATCGCCACGCCGGTAGCTTCAACCGTTCAGGAGTTATTGCAGTTTTAGTGAAGCATTTTTGAGTTTTTCCCAATTCTTAATAACTCGAAAACTACTCGAGCCACAAAATTCGTTTTCCACTCGTTGGAATCCCCACAAAAACTTTTGTCCTCCCAATATCTTCAATTTAAAGAATTTGGTCGAATTACACAAATCAGCAAAACAAAAATTGGAAAAAGTTGGGAATTCGGCATCGGTTCTTAGATACAGTTGATTGATCTACTTACGACCACTAGCCTATGACACCAACAAAGTGACGCACTCACACTAGGCCAGTTGCGCTTGGCAACGTGAGAGCGAGTCAAGCTTCAACAATGGTTCTGAGGCATTCTTGACGCATTTTTAATTTAATTATTATAAATTTTATTTAATTATAAAATAATATATAAATAATAATAATAATAAATAAATTTATTTAATTATTCAGATAATTTAATAATTATTATTCTGTTAGTTATGTAGGTAAATAAGAATAGATTAAATGATGATTTCAACAAAAATTAACGACGCGCTGCGTTGAAAAGATAGATAGGTAGGTCAAGCAAGGAGGACCAAGCAAAGAGGATGATTATTTTTTGGCGGGTTGAAAAAACGTTTTTCCAAATCCCCATCTAGAACACCAATTTATACTGAAATTCTAGAATAATAACAACTAAATTCCGTGTTTGAGGAGAAGCTATATATCGTAAGATTTGTCTTTGCAATCGAAAAATGAACCCCTGTGCAAAATTTGCAGAGTTCTTCGGCTATACCAAAAACTGATGTGCACATGCCACTGATCTACTTAGCAGCGTTTTTTACTTCCATATTTACAGAGTAAATGGAAGTATCGTACTAAAATCGAGAATCGGAACGGTGCTTCAGAAAAAACCTTTTCTCATACACATTTACTCAGAATCACTTCCTGAACAAGTGTCTGTGTGTCCGTCCGTCCGTCTGTCCGTGTGTCCGTCTGTGGTCATTTACAACCAGTGGTGCGTAGATAACACACAATACTTCCATATTTTGAAACGTAAAATTGTGACACAATTTGATCATATTTTGACTGCTTTTAAGGGTGTTTAGGCCAAAAATATCGAAAAATTCACTATTAAAATTTTAAATTCGCCCAAAATGGAAAAACGCTACATTTTCGGAATGTAAAAAATATCCACATATTCTGCAAGGTAAAACGAAGATTTTGAGACCAAGAACGCTCAAATCGGTTCATTTTTGTGGCCGGAAAAAAATAAAATAGAAAACACTAAAAATGCAAATATATCGGAAGTACTGTGCGTTATCCGAATTCCGATTAAACAGGGTGTTAGGTCTTGCCGAGACAAACATTTCAGTTCAAGAAATTTGAAAAAAGGTTGAGAAATGAGGGAGTTATGGCCATTTTTGTAAATGACCACAGACGGACAGACGGACACACGGACAGACGGACACACGGACACACAGACACTTGTTCGGGAAGTGATTCTGAGTAAATGTGTATAAGAAAAAGTTTTTTCTGAAGCTCCGTTCCGATTCTCCATTTTAGGACGATCACAATACTTCCATTTACTCCGTAAATATGGAAGTAACCAGTGGTGCGTAGATAACACACAATACTTCCATATTTTGAAACGTACATATTTGAAAAAATTTGATCATATTTTGACTGTTTTTAAGGGTGTTTAGGTCAAAAATATCAAAAAATTCACAATTAAAATTTTAAAATTCGCCCAAAATAAAAATACAATACATTATTGGAATGTAAAAAATATCCACATATTCTGTAAGGTAAAACGAAGATTTTGAGACCAAGAACGCTCAAATCGGTTCATTTTTGCGGCCGGAAAAAAATAAAATAGAAAACACTAAAAATGCAAATATCTCGGAAGCACTGTGCGTTATCCAAATTCCGATTAAACAGGGTGTTAGGTCTTGCCGAGACAAACATTTTAGTTCAAGAAATTTGAAAAAAGGTTAAGAAATGAGGGAGTTATGGCCATTTTTGTAAATGACCACAGACGGACAGACGGACTAACGGACACACGGACACAGAGACACTTGTTCAGGAAGAGATTCTGAGTAAATGTGTATAAGAAAAAGTTTTTTCTGAGGCTCCGTTCCGATTCTCGATTTTAGGACGATCACAATACTTCCATTTACTCTGTAAATATGGAAGTAAAAATGGCCATAGCTTCCTCAATTCTCAACCTTTTTTCAAATTTCTTAAACTGACCTAACACCGTGTTTAATCGAAATTTGGATAACACACAGTACTTCCGATATATTTCCTTTTTTTGTGTTTTTCATTTTATTTTTTCCGGCCACAAAAATGAACCGATTTGAGCGTTCTTGGTCTTAAAATCTTTGTTTTACCTTGCAGATTACGTGGAAATTTTTTATATTCCGAAAAAGTGGCGTTTTTTCATTTTGGGCGAATTTTAAAATTTGCATAGTGAGTTTTTACTTCCATATTTACAGAGTAAATGGAAGTATTGTGATCGTCCTAAAATCGAGAATCGGAACGGAGCTTCAGAAAAAACTTTTTCTTATACACATTTACTCAGAATCACTTCCCGAACAAGTGTCCGTGTGTCTGTGTGTCCGTGTGTCCGTCTGTCCGTCTGTGGTCATTTACAAACCAGTGGTGCGTAGATAACACACAATACTTCCATATTTTGAAACGTACAATTTTGACACAATTTGATCATATTTTGACTGCTTTTGAGGGTGTTTAGGTCAAAAGTATAAAAAAATTCACTATTCTAATTTTAAAATTCGCCCAAAATAAAAAACCACCACATTTTCGGCATTTAAAAAATATCCACATATTCTGCAAGGTAAAACGAAGATTTGAAGACCAAGAACGCTCAAATCGGTTCATTTTTGTGGCCGGAAAAAAATAAAATAGAAAACACTAATAATGCAAATATCTCGGAAGTACTGTGCGTTATCCAAATTCCGATTAAACAGGGTGTTAGGTCTTGCCGAGACAAACATTTCAGTTCAAGAAATTTGAAAAAAGGTTGAGAAATGAGGGAGTTATGGCCATTTTTGTAAATGACCACAGACGGACAGACGGACAGACAGACAGACGGACAGACGGACAGACAGACGTAACGGACGTAACGGACACACAGACACTTGTTCAGGAAGTGATTCTGAGTAAATGTGTATAAGAAAAAGTTTTTTCTGAAGCTCCGTTCCGATTCTCGATTTTAGGACGATCACAATACTTCCATTTACTCTGTAGATATGGAAGTAAAATGGCCATAACTCCCTCATTTTTCAACCTTTTTTCAAATTTCTTGAACTGAAATATTTGTCTCGGAAAGCCCTAACACCCCGTTTAATCGGAATTTGGATAACGCACAGTACTTCCGATATATTTGCATTTTTAGTGTTTTCTATTTTATTTTTTTCCGGCCACAAAAATGGACCGATTTGAGCGTTCTTGGTCTCAAAATCTTCGTTTTACCTTGCAGAATATGTGGATAATTTTTATATTCCAAAAATGTAGCAAATTTTGGCGAATTTTAAAATTTGCATAGTGAATTTTTTGACATTTTTGACCTAAACACCCCTTAAAACAGTCAAAATATGATCAAATTTTTACAAATATATTCGTTTCAAAATATGGAAGTATTGTGTGTTATCTACGCACCACTGGTTTTATATTATTGACCTAAACACCCTCAAAAGCAGTCAAAATATGATCAAATTGTGTCACACTTTTACGTTTCAAAATATGGAAGTATTGTGTGTTATCTACGCGCCACTGGTTACAGATTGTGACTATTTACGGTCTGAGAAAATTTCGAATGATGTGGAAATCATCTGCCGGTGCCAAACTAGAAGTCATCGAAACTGGCGATGACGACTCGGAAACAGATCCAGATTTTATAAACGATGTGTCCGAAGAAGAGCAAAGATGGGGATTGCGGACTGTGGACGGCTCTGGACGTACAGCAGGTTCAATCGAGTAAGGGAAAATGGGGCGATCTTAATGCTAACATTTAATGTCAAGCAAAAATTTGAGGAGTGATCTATCAAAAGGTAACATATCCATTCCCCATAGTTGTTCAGGAGGGGAGGAAAACCAATTTCGCTACCTCTTGTACAGTTTTACTCTGTTTTTTACTTCCATATTTACAGAGTAAATGGAAGTATTGTGATCGTCCTAAAATCGAGAATTGGAACGGAGCTTCAGAAAAAACTTTTTGAGAGCAACCCTGTTTCGACGCCCTGTGAAAGGCGTGTACCCGATGATGACGATCGTCCTTTGGAAACGAACGTTCCCTATCATCAGGCTGTGGGTAGTCTGCTCTTCTTGTCTATGACGACACGCCCTGATCTGGCTTATGCCGTCAGCACTGTTTCGGAAGTATTGGATTGTCCCAAACGATCAGATTGGATTGCATTTCAAAGGATCTTCAAGTATTTGAACGGAACCCAGCGACATGGACTTCTCTACCAATCTGACGTGCCCCTGAAGTTGAATTGTTTCACCGATTCAGACTTTGCCAATGACTCAAAAACTCGTCGGTCGCGAACTGGAGTTGTGACCACGTGTGGAGCTGCGGCTATAACGTGGTTGAGTCGGAAACAAGCTGTAACAGCGTTGAGTACGACCGAAGCTGAGTACATTGCAGCCTGCGAGGGGACGAAAGAAATGATCTGGCTGCATCGTCTATTGAAGGAAATCGCAAATCTGCAAGAGATCCCTACGCTGTTCGTCGACAACCGCAGCACTATCCGTTTGATCCAAAATCCGGAGTTTCATCGTCGCACGAAACATATTGAGGTTCGATACCACTTCGTGCGAGAACAGCTGATGGATGGAAAATTCAAATTGGAACATATACCAAGCCACAGACAATTGGCGGACGTTTTCACCAAGTGTCTGTCAGCAAGTCTCTTCACGAGAAATGTCCAGTCAATCGGAGTGCTACGTTTGAGGGGGAGTGATGAGGCAAACTCACTCCAGCAAGTTGCCAGCTAGCCGTTCCTATCTACGACTCTGCGAGAAACTGCCTGTTTCTATTCACCGAATTTTCCTTCCTAAAAATTCATTCGTATTTTGTCACTGATCTTGTATTAAATACAATTATCAAATTTTGATACATGAATACAATTATCATTAATTAAATACAAGTATCAAATTTTGATACATGAATACAATTTTTCTCAGTTCGTCATTCATATTTGTGCTTTGCTTCTGAGCGTAACTTTGATAAGAATCACTTCCTGAACAAGTGTCTGTGTGTCCGTCTGTCCGTGCGTCCGTCTGTGGTCATTTACAAAAACTCAACCTTTTATCAAAGTTCTTAAACTGAAATGTTCGTCTCGGCAAGGCCTAACACCCTGTTCAATCGGATTTTGGATAACGCACAGTACTTCCGATATATTTGCATTTTTAGTGTTTTCTATTTTATTTTTTCTGGCCACAAAAATGAGCCGATTTGAGCGTTCTTGGTCTTAAAATCTTTCTTTTACCGTGCAGAATATGTGGATATTTTTTATGTACTGAAAAACTGGCGTTTTTTTATTTTGGGCGAATTTTGAAATTTGAATAGTGAATTTTTTATATTTTTGACCTATACACCCTTAAAAGCAGTCAAAATATGATCAAATCGTGTCACACTTTTACGTTTCAAAATATGGAAGTATTGTGTGTTATCTACGCACCACTGGTTTGTAATGTAAATACCCAAAACCTACCCAATAGGTAATATTTATTCTGGAACTTTAAATTTTTTTGAAAGGGTCAAGAAAATATTTTGGTTAATTTTTCTTAAGAAATGAACCTTTGTAATCGGTCGGGAAATTTTTTTTAACACCCCCTGAAAATTTGTTGGTTTACGTTTCAAGGGGTCTAGAATCCGAATCTGCAATAAAATTTTTTTGTCCGTCCGCCTTCCGGGGTTTTTCAGGGGGAAGGAGTTATCGAAAAATTTTGAAATTTTTACCAAAAATCATTCCTGTATCTAGTTGGTCCTAACGTCTCGGCAGAACCCTACCTTAATTTTAAGGCCAGTAAAACAGCTGTTGAAGTGAGAAAAAATTCGTGCTTTTCAGGAAAAAAGCAACATAGGCATGTGAGGCATCATTCTCTAAGGATTTTTCTATGTTGAATCGAATGAGACCATCGCCACGCCGGTATCTTTAACTGTTTAGGTTTTATTGCAGTTTTAGTGAGACATTTTTGAGTTATCCGAAATTCCCCTTATTTTTAATAAATCGAAAACTACTAGAGCCACAAAATTCGTTATCCACTCGTTGGAATCCCCACAAGAACTTCTGTCCTCCCAATATCTTCAGTTTAAAGAATTTGGTCGCAATACATCAATCAGCAAAACAAAAAATGGAAAAACTTGAGAATTTGGCCTCGGCTCTTTGATATAGGGATGGGTATCGATACCCGATATTTGAAAACATCGATATTTTACCATCGAGCATCGATATTTTAGTATCGATACTGTGCCTCTAGATAATATCGAGTATCGATACTTCAATTCCGATATTTGGAAATATCGGCACATTATTCATACTATAATAGCCTAAAAAAACTTGGCTTTAATATTTTTCTTCGGTTTTTTTTTTTTGTGAAACACTCATCAACCGATCTTTGACTACTTATTATGGAATCTGGAATGTCAAGAAATAGGTACTGGCTTTGATACTATGTAGATTGAAAGTAGGAAAAGAAGGAGACATGTGAGGAGGTTATATTGTGGCCTGTTACCTTACACCACACAGGACCTGCAGAAAATAATGTAAACAAAGACGATCTTTTGTTCTATTTCAGTACGATCAAGTTTGATTCGATGGAGACGTGAATTGAAAAAAAATTATTGATTTATTTATTTAAATCTTTTGTACATAAGATCCTTAGACCCCTCCTAGCGTACAATTACAATAGCTGGAGAGTAGATATTATAATATTTGCATCATATACCTACTTATATAATAAAATTTAAAGAAAAAATATACCCATGAATGTAGAGAAAAATTGATGTGGAGAATGTCAGAAAAACAGATTCAGAGCAACAATGTGTATAATATATCTATGTATATTATAGGTATAAGTATCGATACTCGATATTAATAAATATCGATACTGCGCTTGGCCGATATTTGAAGTATCGATACCAGCCGTTCGATACAGTACCGATACAAAATATCGATACATTGTCAACGATACCCATCCCTACTTTGATACGGTTGATTGATCTACTTACGAGTCGTAAGTTACGACCACTAGCCTATTACAGCAACAAGGTGACGCACTCATACTACGACCAGTTGCGCTTGGCAACATGAGAGCGAGTCAGGCGTCAACAATGGTCCTGAAGCATTCTTGAGGCATTTTTGATTTCATCATTCAGAGAATTTAATAATAATTATTAAATTATTATTAGTAATTATTACTATTATTAATAATTACTATTATTACTATTATAGTAATATTATTCTGATAATGGGAGAACACCATTCGCCCCATCGTCATTTGAACCAAGGCCCCACTGTCAAACGCCCCAGCGTCATTTCCCCCAGTAATATTTTATATTAATTAAAAATAAGATGACGATGGGGCGAATGATCAAAAAGTGTCATTCGCCCCAGTTAATATTAAATAAATAAGAAATCAAAAATGGCGTCATCCGTCCCCATGCGTGATCCAACAACAACTGATAAGGAAGCTGTTCAGTCGATCGGATCGTATTATCGTACTTCCAAGAAGTTTCCGTACACTAAATTATATACCGTACCGTCATTATTTCCATTTAAAATTAATTCTAGTTAGGTAATATTTACTTTCAAGTATTAAACACCGAAAGTATTCAGTATCAAACACCTTGGTGTATCCAACACCTACTCGGATAAGTGGGTAGGCTATAAAATATCTTGCTTGATTAGCGTTTGACTGATGAGTATGTCGAATTGGACTGATGAGGGATGTTTTTCTGTCTTGGAGATGCGAGCGCATCGAGCATCCAGGTCACCTGATCTGTAGGTAGTGGGGGTCTCTAGAAGCATTAAATTCTTACGCAAATTATGCGTGTTTTGTGCACTTATTAGAGAGTTTTTGCAAGCCACTAACGGGCAACGTAGAACCTCGCAACAGAGCCCGTAGGAGCCGGGAGACGGTAACTTGACATGACGTTAGCCACGGGTGCCGGTAAAATGGTCCATTCAGCGTCGCCCGTTGAGCCGAAGAGACGGGCCCGTTGAATGCCTAACCAATAAAAACCCTAACTAATAATGGTAATACGGTTAACATGGCAACCAACATAGCAACCGCTGGCGTTGTTGCCCCTAGTCGTAGTTAACGTCGCACGCGAAACGTCACCCGTGAGAAACGTCAACCCGTCACCCGTTGGCTGCAAAAACTCTCTAATGAGTGTACGAAAATACGATAATTTCTACCACCCTCAAATTTCCGTACTCCACGAGAGCTGGGAGGTGGGTGCTCAACAGCTTCTTCCGCTTCAGCTTACTTATCAGTTTTGGCTAATTGCCCGTGAGCGTTTGATCCTGGGGCGTTTGATGCTGGGGGAAATGACAGTGGGGCGAATGACACAGTATTTATTTTCAATATAATATTTACCATAATTATTTTGAAAAAATAAATTAAAATAAGAAAAATATTGGGGGAAATGATCGCGGGTCAAATGACGGTGGGGCGTTTGCACTTGAGGCGAATGATCTCGGGTCAAATGACGCTGGGGCAAATGCCAGTGGGGCGAATGATCTCGGGTCAAATGACGATGGGGCGAATGATAGTAACCCCTGTTAATTATGAAGGTGATTAAGAATAGATTAAATGGTGAATTTAACGGAATTAAACGATCTGCCGCGTTGAAAAGATGGATGGGATTAATCGAGCGAGGAGGATGATTATTTTTTGCCTGGTTGAAAAAACGTTTTTCTAAATCCACATCTAAAATACAAATTTACACCGAAATTATAGAATAATAACAACTAAATTCTGTGTTTAAGGAGTACCGATATATCGTAAGGTTTGTCTTTGCAATCGAAAAATGAACCCCTGTGCAAAATTTGCAGAGTTGTTCGGACATACCGAAAACTAATCTGCACATGCCACTGATCTACTTAGCAGCGTTTTTTGTTTTAGGTCAAAAATTAGTCTTTAAACCAGTTTTCGATCACTGAAACCCAACTAATTTTGACTTGTAGGGAGTGAAAAATGTGTAAAAACCTTCAAGGAATCCAACAAGCTAAAAAAATTCAAAATCGGTTCAGTAGAACTCCCTCAAATTGCCAAAAATGCGAAAACGCAGAAATCGCATTAAGAGATTCAAGAAAAACCGATTCAAAAACAAAATTTTCAAATTTTTTCGGAAAAACCCCCCATTTTATGGTAAATTAAGCGAAAAACCCGGGAAAAATACTCAAAAAATTCTAAACCCACGGCCTCACCTTCAAAATTGAGTTTTTGTGTTTTATCGAAAAAGGACCATACTAATGCCGAATTGGAGCCCTTAACCTTCTCCTATCGGATTGCCCGGACAATATGCCTCAAGTTGGAGCAAACCACAACTTTCAAGACTAATTTAGTCAAAATCGGACCAGTGGTTCAATACGAAGTGGCTGGACGAAATTTTTGGCCAAAATTTCGTCCGTCCACTTTGTATCGAACCGATTATCCGATTTTGGTTGGTCCTAAAAGTTGTGGTTGGCTCCAACTTGAGGCATATTGTCAGGGGAATCCGATCAAAAAATGTTAAGGGGTCGCAAACCCAAAAAAAAACTGTTTTTGAGATCAAGACTTTTAGATCCATATCTACAGAGTAACTGGAAGTATTGTGATCGTCCTAAAATCGAGAATTGGAACGGAGCTTCAGAAAAAACTTTTTCTTATAGGTACACATTTACTCAGAATCACTTCCCGAACAAGTGTCTGTGTGTCCGTGTGTCCGTGTGTTCGTCCGTCCGTCTGTGGTCAGTTACAACTAGTGGTGCGTAGATAACACACAACACTTCCATATTTTGGAACGTACATATTTGAAAAAATTTGATCATATTTTGACTGTTTTTAAGGGTTTTTGGTCAAAAATATCAAAAAATTCACTATTCAAATTTAAAAATTCGCTACATTTTTGGAATATAAAAAATATCCACATATTCTGCAAGGTAAAACAAAGATTTTGAGACCAAGAACGCTTAAATCGGTCCATTTTTGTGGCCGGAAAAAAATAAAATAAAAAACACTAAAAATGCAAATATATTGGAAGTACTGTGCGTTATCCAAATTCCGATTGAACAGGTCTTGCCGAGACAAACATTTCAGTTCAAGAAATTTGAAAAAAGGTTGAGAATTGAGGGAGCTATGGCCAGCTAAACAGTAGGGTGGAGCGAAAATCAAAATGAATTTTTTTCTTCTTCCAACGGGGCTAATTTGCTGCAATATGATCTCAATGAGACGTGTGCAAAACAATTTTTCAAAAACTCAATCCCTTCAGTTCCCACATGTGTCTATAAGATTCGGGGGTTTTGTGTTTTTTTCTTAAGTGAATAACGCACATTCTACTCTTCATTCAATCAATTTTTCAAGAAAGTATGCTTTTGGGGTCTTTTAAGATGGCCAGCTTGAAAACAAGTCCCACGCAATGCTGAAGAAGGTCAACAAACTTGAAACCAAGAAGAATTTGAGTAAATGTCCGGTTTTGCTGGTTTTACTCCTGTATGGTGTTTTGACGTTCTCGCTTCGTATTATTAGTATTTTTTGTGGCTTTAATGAGCCTTCAAACATTTTCTAGACAGTTGTAAAACAAAGGAGATAACTTTTATATGGTTCAAAATACATTTCAGTTAGTTTCATAATTTTTTTAAAATTTAATTCCTCAAAGTTTCAAATTTGCCCCTCCCTGTACTTCAAGTCAGTTGTGGGAACTGAAGGAATTTTTTATTGTGCCCAAAGTTTTTTGATTCTTCATCAGGAAGGCAAAACGCAACAAAAGCGCCCTGTTGGAACTTGAAAAATGAAAAAAAATTATTTTCTCGATTCTCGCTCCACCCTACTAAACAGCCTTAGAAGCAGTCAAAATATGATCAAATTGTGTCACAATTTTACGTTCCAAAATATGGAAGTATTGTGTGTTATCTACGCACCACTGGTTTTTTTTTTTAATCGGACCACTCCTTCTATGCGTTTTGCTGCTGACGGCGTACGGCGGACAGAAAAAAATTTTTATTGCAGATTCGTGTTCTAGAACCTCTGAAACGTGAAAGAAAAAATTTTCAGGGGGTGTTGTAAAAAAATTTCTTTTGATCAATTACATAGGTACCTTCATTATTTCTGGAAATATAACCTATATATCAATTACCTACCTACCAAAATGTACTAAAAAAATGCATCGGAATAACGCAACAACATTTTGATAAATAGATAGGTGCTCTAATTTGCCGATACTGTCAAAAGAATAGATCAGTTTTCCCGGCCCCTGCCTCCCAAAACGACTTTCAATGGAAAGACCACTTATTGAGCTGCCTGATGAAAGGAAAATAACTGAGTAGGTATGATGAAATTTGGCAAATGCTACGTAAGTCATGAAACTATAACTATAAACTATACAAGTACAGTGGTGAAGGTCAGTCTAGGGGTAAAGGCACCAGTTTCAGACACTGGTCCAGTATCAGACACTTGCAACTTAAAAGCCAGATAATAAGAGTTCTTGACGGGTTTCAACCCTTTTTCAAGTGTCACTGGATCCATACAGATCTATTTAGCGGGTTCCAGTGGAATTACGAGCTCAGAGAAGGTTATGGGCAGCTTGGTGGCGGTTCTTGCTGGACGCTTCCACATCAGGCTCTCATCAGGCAAGAATGCTAGACAGCATGGCTAAGAGGTTGGCAACTTTGTCATGCCACATTTACCCTATTTTTCCCATCCCGTTTACCATTTTCGGTTTTATCGTTCATGTCAGTGCCCTACATTGGTAGATTGTGACTTTTTTGCTCGGAATAACAAAATTATGACCGATTTCCGAGGGTGTCTGATACTGGTTTTCAATTGGGGCCAGTTTAAGAATCAGACAGGGGGTGTCTGATACTGGTCATAGCCATCCCAATCACAGAACCTAGTATCAGACAGGGGTGTCTGATACTGGTACTGAATGATGTCTGATACTCGTCTTTGGATTAATTAAATGATTTTTCACTGAATCAGAACTGAATTCGTGAATTCTCTTGGCCCGTTATTTTAAGGTCTCATTGTTTAGGATTTATTTATTGTACCTAATATGAAGTTTCTAGCTATAGCTTCTATTACTAGCCACTACTGGAATTAATTCCCGAACAAGTGTAATACCGATATAATACACATAAAATATTATACAATATGCAAATATCATTTGCATTTTTAGTGTTTTCTATTTTATTTTTTTTCCGGCCACAAAAAGGAACCAATTTGAGCGTTCATTGTCTTAAAATCTTTTTTTTCCTTGATAACTGTTTGTTTTTATTACCTGATAACTTGGCGTATTTTTATTTTAGGCTAGTTTTGAAATTTGAATAGTGAGTTTTTTGATATTTTTGCCCTAAACACCCTTAAAAGCAGTCAAAATATGATCAAATTGTGTCACAATTTTACGTTCCAAAATATGGAAGTATTGTGTGTTATCTACGCACCACTGGTTTCGTCTCTACTTTCTACGAAAAAAAGCAAATGCCAAGTAAAAATGTACGTCCTACTTGGGCAATAAAAGATGTGTATTTGAGTTTTATTGAAGTGTCTGTTTTTTGATCTGGAGGGCGTCTGATACTGGCGCCATCCAAAATATTCCGTGTCTGACACTGGTGCAAAAACATGGTTTTGAAAAAAACCGATTAAAATCTATAAAAAACCATAAATCCGTTGGTTTCTGAGTCTTTGTGGGTTGTCAAGAAGTTGGGGCACCTAATTATGCCCCCCTGATAAATGCCTGATGAAATCATGCCTCACGGTGTAAAGAAACGTGAGAATCTCCGCTTAAAGTGTCTGATACTGGTGCCTTCACCCTACTACGAAGCGTTGTTGAGCGACGCGGATGAGAGGCCTCAAACTTAGGAATAAAAATAACCAACTCTTAAAATAGAAATAACTCACCTTTCTGGTCTTCACCCATTGAAATTTCAGAAAGTTGACAATACTCGGAGCACGGGAAATGCTACGCAGTTTCAGACTGGGGAAGAACGTGAAGTTATTAGAGTCGACGACGCGGAGAATTCAGGATGATGGACGAGGCTATGTAGCCTGAGGCCAGTAGCGGAAGCAAAATGGCAGGGGGGGCTCACTCCCTACGTTCGGCTGTTTGCTGTGCGACAGTTTGGAGCGCTGCAATCGCAGTCTCCGGATACCCCCCCACTCATCCCTTCCCATCTCATTCCATTCGTTACGCGATGCCATTTTGATTTAGCGATTTGTCCGTTACCACAGTCCTTCGCGATTTGCATTATTTCATCTCGAATTATTTTTTCATCTTGCAAGTGCTCGGTTGTGCAAGAATTCTTATTAAATTAGTAGATTTCGTACTTATTAAATTCAATGAGGTGCGTGGCAGAAGACTGCGGCACAAATTTCAGCAGCCATCCTCATCTGAAATTGTTTCGTTTTCCACGACTGCCGGAATGCCATCCGAGGTAAGTCACTAACAGTATTATAATTAATAGTATAATGATATAATTGGTATGTTGAGGGAAGCTGAAAGACAGGAGATTGGGAAGGATCTTCATCAGGAAAACTGATTTATTATTCACGCGTAATGTACTTACCTAAACATACCAGTGTGCCAGTGTGCCAAAAACATTTTTCATAAAAAAATAAACTTTTGCTTGCTCTGTTTCAGAAACCATGCGAATTACAGCACGAAAAATGGCAACCCCTATTACAGAAGAACTTGACAATAACGTTAAAGTGAGTAGCTGAAAGCTAAAAAATTAAATCCGTGAATTTGGTACCTACCTATCTTATTGAATATTTGCTGCAAAATCTACTTTAACAGTTAGAAAAATGGTTTTTACATTTTCGCATCATTATCAATAGAAGCAAAAATATTTTTTACAATTTAACTCTTCCATGGGCGATTAGAATTTTTTTTTCTAAACCCCTGAAAATTCGTAGGGTTAGCGTTTCAATTTCAAGAGTTGTAGAATCAAAATCAACGAAAAAAGTTCTTCGGGCTTTTTTTTTGAGATAGGAGTAGATTTTTGAAATTTCTACAAAATATCCCCGGTTTTGTGAAGTAACAGACTAAATTCGAATTTGACGTGGAGTCAATAAATTTATACTTTCCAACAGGTTAGTCTTGGTCAAAGTGAGCGATGGAAAGACAAGACCGACCCCCATGGGACTTCATTTGTCGGTGGAGCTGCTGAAACTGCAAAAAGTGGAAGTTCAACCGCCGAATCAAAACATGCGACCGTCTCCCTACGCTAAGTTTCTGGAATGAGCGAAAATCTTTTTGCAAGCTGATTGTTATTTCCTGTGGCTGTGGTTTTTGTAATGTAGCTTTGCTTTGTAATTTAATAAAATATTTTACTTTCTATAAATTTTCAAATTTTTATGTGTCATTCCTTCTTTCGATTATTCCAACTTCAGGTTTTCCTGTTTCCCCTAAAAAAAAGGATGTGGGAATTTCCAGTGAAACCTGATGAGAAAAATTGTATCAAAGTCATTAACCTACCCGAGAAAAAAAAAAAAAAAATTAAAAGGTAAAGAAGAATGATGTATTGGAAAATGCCTCCCAAGAACAGTTTTGAATATTGGCGGAATCGAGATTTTAAATATTGGCGGGATTGCGATTTTCGAAGGTGATCGCAGCGCTCCAACTTGTCGTGTGTGAAACTGCTACATCGCGGAGTGGCCAATCTCTATATATCTGTAATCTCTGCAAAATGGCTTCTAGTCCCGATCCCCAGTGTTGCCAAGGTGCGGACGTCAAACACCCCTGAGACAACGTCAAAAATCCCCAAATCCCCCCCAAATGAGGAAAAACAAATCCCAGAAAACACCACGAAAAGTTGAGGAGGAATTAAAAATAAACTATTTCACATAGAATAGGACATAACTCCATATTATACATCTACAATTTCGAATTGTAACTAGAACCTCATTCCGACTTCCTATCATCCAATTCATAAACGAACCTTGACAAATAATTTTGACAAGTGTCGCTTCCAAAGTTGAAACTATCGCGATATTCCTCCATTTCCTACAATGGGGAATAGTATTGCATGTGCATTGACTCACCTTGGATCCTCATCTTAATAGGAAAAAGGTTGAATCGAATGAACTTACTTTAAAACCATTAATATCCAAACGAAATTTTATAAATGAATTATACACTTACTTAGCTGTTATTTATTTTTCAATGTTTTACCAATTGAAACCCTTCAGCAGGGCCGTCCAGAGGGGGGGGCAGGGGGGGCAAAATCCCCGGGGCCCGGGGCCCAAGGGGGCCCGGGCCCGCCCGTGGGCCTTTTACGTACTAATATGCAAATTAGAAAAAATGCTTTTATTGACCGGGGGGGGGGCCCGGTCGAGTCTTTATCCCCGGGGCCCGGCTTGGCTCTGGACGGCCCTGCCCTTCAGTAAAAACCCTTAAAAAATTTCACCCCCAAAATGCCTCTCGGGCATTAAAAAAAAACCCAAATTTGGGGGTTTTTATTTGGGGAGAAAACCCCCAACTTGTCAACACTGCCAATTCCTCTCTAAGATGGCCTCCATTTGATTTACAGAGTAAATGGAAGTATTGTGATCGTCCTAAAATCGAGAATCGGAACGGAGCTTCAGAAAAAACTTTTTACTTCCATATTTACAAAGTAAATGGAAGTATTGGAATCGTCCTAAAATCGAGGATCGGAACGGAGCTTCAGAAAAAACTTTTTCTTATGCACATTAAATGTAATTTACACATTTACAGAGTAAATTTTACTCAGAATCACTTCCTAAACAAGTGTCTACAGACAGGTGTGTCCGTTACGTCCGTCTGTCCGTCTGTGGTCACTTACAAAAATGACCATAGCTCCCTCAATTCTCAACCTTTTTTCAAATTTCTTGAACTGCAATGTTTTTCTCGGCAAGACCTAACACCCTGTTTAATCAAAATTTGGATAACGCACAGTACTTCCGATATATTCGCATTTTTAGTGTTTTCTATTATATTTTTTTCCGGCCCCAAAAATGAACCGATTTGAGCGTTCTTGGTCCTAAAATCTTTTTTTTTTACCTTGCAGAATATGTGGATATTTTTTATATGCCGAAAATGTGGCGTTTTTCTAATTTGGGCGAATTTTAAAATTTGAATAGTGATTTTTACTTCCATATTTACAGAGTAAATGGAAGTATTGTGATCGTCCTAAAATCGAGAATCGTAACGGAGCTTCAGAATAAACTTTTTCTTATACACATTTACTCAGAATCACTTCCCGAACAAGTGTCTGTGTGTCCGTGTGTCCGTCTGTCCGTCTGTCTGTCTGTCCGTCTGTCCGTCTGTGGTCATTTACAAAAATGGCCATAACTCCCTCATTTCTCAACCTTTTTTCAAATTTCTTGAACTGAAATGTTTGTCTCGGCAAGACCTAACGCCCTGTTTAATCGGAATTTGGATAACGCACAGTACTTCCGATATATTTGCATTTTTAGTGTTTTCTATTTTATTTTTTTCCGGCCACAAAAATGAACCGATTTGAGCGCTCTTGGTCTTAAAATCTTTGTTTCACCTTGCAGAATATGTGGATATTTTTCACATTCCGAAAATGTGGCGTTTTATCATTTTGGGCGAATTTTAAAATTTTAATAGTGAATCTTTCGATTTTTTTGACCTAAACACCCTTAAAAGCAGTCAAAATATGATCAAATTGTTTCACAATTTTACGTTTCAAAATATGGAAGTATTGTGTGTTATCTACGCACCACTGGTTTTGATATTTTTGAACTAAACACCCTCAAAAGCAGTCAAAATATGATCGAATTGTGTCTAAATTTTACATTTCAAAATATGGAAGTATTGTGTGTTATCTACGCACCACTGGTTCTTATACACATTTACTCAGAATCACTTCCTGAACAAGTGTCCGTGTGTCTGTCTGTCCGACTGTGGTCATTTACAAAAATGACCATAGCTCCCTTAATTCTCAACCTTTTTCAAATTTCTTGAACTGAAATGTTTGTCTCGGCAAGACCTAACACCCTGTTTCATCGGAATTTGGATAACGCACAGTACTTCCGATACCTATATTCGAATTTTAAGTGTTAACTATTTTATTTTTTTCCGGCCCCAAAAATGAACCGATTTGAGCGTTCTTGGTCTTCAAATCTTTGTTTTACCTAGCAGAATATGTGGATATTTTTTATATTCCGATAATGTGGCGTTTTTCTAATTTTGCAAATTTTAAAATTTGAATAGTAAATATTTTGATATTTTTGACCTAAACACCCTTAAAATCAGTCAAAATATTATCAAATTGTGTCTCAATTTTACGTTTCAAAATATGGAAGTATTGTGTGTTATCTACGCACCACTGGTTGTAAATGACCACAGACGGACAAACGGACAAACAGACGCTTGTGATTCTGAGTAAATGTGTATAAGAAAAGATTTTTTCTGGTGCTCCGTCCCGATTCTCGATGTACTCTGTAAATATGGAAGTAACCAGTGGTGCGTAAATAGCACTCAATACTTCTTATTTGTAATGTAAAAGTGTGTTTAGGTAAAATAAAATCATTGCAGAGTCGTAGGAAATTTCTCGTTATCAGGGAATTTTCTCGACAGAGAAGGGAATGGGCAAATTGACATTTTGATGAAAAATTGTGAAAATGTGATCAGCCTGTGATGTTGGCCACTGGGAAATTTGGCGGCTTGTACGGGGAAAACGTTTGGACAGTCATCGCAACACTGCTTGTGCTCGTCGTTCACTGGTCTAGGTGGTCTGGGTCTGGATCTTGTTCTCTGTAGTGAGGGTTGGATAGTGTATAGCTGTCGCGTAGTGAGGAAATCCCTTTAAGGGTTAATAATCAAAATGGTAAGTCGATCGACGTTTCACTTGTAATTTATAAAATATAGGCGCTTTATTACTTATTGGTGCTTGTCAATTTGTTGGTGGTATCCCTTGTTCGTAAAGTCTCATCTTCGAATACTTATGCCCGACGACGAGGCGACACGTGTTCACGTCTTGCCTCCTTCAATTCACCGTGCTTTCTACCGATTTAGAGTGTCTCTCTTGTTTAATTGTGAGTGTTTTAAGATTTACATTTCAGCGAATTATTTCTTTAGGTGACAATCATTATTTGGTCGGTTTTCTATTCAGCTGTGGCCCCAGTGGCCGGGTTTGATTGAAGATAACCTCTCGATTCGTTATTCGTTGATTGGCTAGGTCTTCATCCTGTTGTATGGCTGAAAAAAAGTGTAAAATAACTACCTAATCGCCGATAATTATTGGTCTTTATTTGGGGAAATTCGTTGCCACGTGGAAATAATCATTTAATGATTATTCCAAATTTTGGAAATTATCAACTTAGAAACAAATAATTGGGTCTCTGGGGAACCGGAGACTCAACAGTTGTGCAACATTTTCAGATTTTTTCAGGCACCCAGTAAATGTATGCACCCATGTCACTAATCTACTACGTGCGTTTTTTTTTATCTACGCTCCACTGGTTTTCTCCTTGTTGGGGACACCAAACGGCTCTATTTTGACAAAATTTCGTTTTACAGATTCCGCCGTCGTCGCGGCCGCAAGTCACTGTGTACAGTGACAAAAATGAAGCCACCGGAACTCTTGTTACCCTTCCGGCCGTCTTCAACGCCCCCATCCGCCCTGATGTGGTGAACTTTGTTCACCAGAACATGTCCAAAAACAGCCGCCAGCCGTACTGCGTCTCTGCTGAAGCTGGTAAGCAAGCTAATTTAAAGGGAGGGGATTTCAAACCTAGAATAAGCTTTACAGATTTTTGGCCAAAATTTCGTACCGCCACTTCGTATCAAGCCATATGAAGAGTGTAGGGGAAAAATGGTTTTTGTCCAATTTTTATAAATATGAGATAAGAGCGCTGCGTGTTGCCTATTCAAAAGTAGCTAGCAAGATTTCATATCGTCACAAAGAAAAAATGGTTCTTTACGAAGTTATTATACAGAGAAGGTTTGCCATACAGGGGAAGAACGGTTCCTTTTCCGCGCGGCAGGGGAAGAATGGTTGTTGTCCTGCGCCTCCTCCCTGAGCCGCAGCCCCCTCATCATTGACTGTGCTCAGGAAATTTTTTTTTTCAAATGGATTGATCACTTATTAAGGTTTTACCTCGCGAAATGTCCGTTCCCTACTCGGCCTCTTAAGGTCATTCACATAAACAATGATGTGCCAAACATTTCCATTAAGAGCACCTCTTATTTTGGCGGCTTCAGCCTTGCCTCTATGTCTGAAACAATCACCAATGTAAGAGTTGCCAATGCCAAGTCATCTCGGGGAAAGAGACAACCGAAGAATAGAAGAATACCCCTAAAACAGTCAATCATCCCCAAAAAGAAGCTTTTTACCACGAGTCTGCCCATAAAAGCAGCCAAACACGGAGATTTCCAGTTTCTCAAGAAATCTTTGGGGAAACCACCATCCCAACAATTCTACGCAGATCCCAATTCTACATCATTACTGAAGAAGAACCAAAAAAGAAAGCGCCAAAAAAGCAAGAAAAAGAATAAAGAGCATGACGAGGAAAGTGAGGACGACGGTGAAATCAGTGATGAAGTGCTCATTGATGATAGAATCTTGGGAAAAACGGTTGATGTCCGTACCTCCCTCTCATTTTTGATTTTTTAAATACAGAAAAAATGGCAATTTTTAATTTTGTAAATTGATTACAAAACACTTTTAATGTTTGCACATATTTTTAGTTTTCTAATTTTGATCATTCCCGAACCTCAACACGTTTTTAAACCTTTATAATGGTTTTTCTCGAAATCAGCTTTTGTGGACATGTATCATTCTTCCCCTGTGCTCTTCATTTATACTAGCCCTATTCATGATGATGATCACCTCTTTGACGTCCAACACAGGTCACCAGACGTCCGCAGAGTCGTGGGGTACTGGACGTGCTGTCGCTCGTATCCCTCGTGTCCGCGGTGGCGGTACTCACAGATCAGGCCAGGGCGCTTTCGGCAACATGTGTCGCGGAGGTCGCATGTTCGCCCCCACCCGGCCGTGGCGCCGTTGGCATAGGAAGATCAACGTCAACCAGAAGAGATATGCTATGGTTTCCGCTCTAGCGGCAACTGGAGTTCCAGCCCTTGTCATGTCGAAAGGTAATCGTTTAAGAGATGTTGAAAATTCTCTTGTGTCAGAATACCGATCATGACGTTTCATGGATTCAATGGTCTCTTGCAGGCCACTTGGTTCAGGGAGTTCCCGAGCTGCCGCTGGTCGTTTCTGACAAGATCCAGGAATACAATAAGACCAAACAGGCGGTCATTTTCCTCCATCGTATCAAAGCTTGGCAAGACATCCAGAAGGTACGCCTCCCTATTACTAAGCTGGATTCACATGTGCGTTTTTCTCTGCGTTCTGCGTAATGAGATCTGATTGGCTGCCAGGTAAAGTTGCCTGGTAAAGTGCGCGCGCGCGCGCAAAACTGGCAGCCAATCAGATCTCATTACGCAGGACGCAGAGAAAAACGCACATGTGAATTCAGCTTGACTGTCGCGTTCGCTCGCTGAATCGTTTCATCATATGATTCAAAATTCTTTCCCCAGGTGTACAAATCGAAGCGATTCCGTGCTGGTAAAGGTAAAATGAGGAACCGTAGGAGGATCCAGAGGCGTGGGCCGCTCATAATCTACAGCCAGGATCAGGTGTGTGCCCAAGTCCTCCAAACTCACTATGATCTACAGTTCTCCTTGATATTGAAATTTATTTATTCTCTGTTACCAGGGCTTGAAACGCGCATTTCGCAACATCCCCGGAGTCGATCTTATAGACGTGAGCCGTCTCAACCTTCTTAAGCTGGCTCCTGGTGGTCACGTTGGGCGTTTTGTCATCTGGACGGAATCTGCCTTCAAGAAATTGGATGCCCTCTATGGTACCTGGAAGAAGAAGTCGACCCTGAAGTCCGGCTACAACCTTCCCATGCCAAAGATGGCCAACACTGATCTGTCGCAGCTGTTCAAGGCACCCGAGATCAAGGCTGTCCTTAGGGCGCCCAAGTACGTAAACTCCTGACTTCAGAATTTATCACCTCTTAACGCTATCTCATTTTTCCATTTGATAATTTTGCAGGAAGACGATCGAGCGCAGAGTACGCAAGCTGAACCCTCTGCGCAATACGAGGGCAATGCTTCGTCTCAATCCGTACGCCGCTGTTCTGAAGAGGAAGGCCATCCTTGACGCCCGCAAGAGGACGCTTCTCAAGGCCATTGAAGCAGACAAGAAGGGAGAGGTTAGTTGGGAGATGGCGTCTCAATAATTTATCATGAAATTTATTTCTCCCTCATTTCTTTGAATTATTCGAACATTAAATGTTCGAAACATTAAATGTTTGCCAAATTTTGGCAAGACCCAATCATCCTGTTTAGCAGAAATTTGAACGCTCTCATTCATCCGATACAAACATTCACAGTTATTGTCTTAATGAAATTATTTTAGTGTTTCCTATTTTATTTTTTCTGGCCACAAAAATGAACCAATATTTCTGTTCTTGGTCTTGAAATCTTTGTTTCACCTTGCAGAACAAATCGACGATGAAACTGCAATACTGCCCAATTCAAAGCATCGTGTCTTTTGGGGGCGTCTGGGTTGCCTACTTCTCAAAACTTGGATTGGTGGCAACTTGGCAAATCACGCGTCCATAGATTGCATGGCAAAGGAATTGGGCAGTATTGATTCTACACCGTCGAATTGGATATTTTTTATCTGCCGGCAAATTGACCGATGTATGTATTATAAAAGTTCCCTAGAGAGTTTTTTGAAATTATCATTTTTTTTTACAAAATGGTAGCTTAGTAATGATGAGCTTGAGTAATGATGACTACCTCACACGTCCTAGCTCTGGAGCAATAGTTGGAGAGCCAGCAATGGTAGAACCCCTCCACCGTTCTTTGGGCCATTTGAGGACACCTTCCTCCAAGGAGGCGTCTGAACTCGCCAAAAATCTCTTTTAGTTCATCTATTTCATTAGGTGGTTTTATTTCTCTTGGAGTTTTCTATTTCATTTTTTCTGGCCAAAAAAATGAACTAATTTGAGCATAAATCAAATCATTCGGGAAGAAGTTGGGGAACCCCATAATTCGAATTAGAAACTCAAATTTAGGGGATGGAAGTTGTCTGATCCAAGAAAGTTTACGAGTTTGTAAACCGGTTTCGGCGGTCAAGACATCGTCAGTACAAAACCAACACTTACAAACTCGTAAACTGTGGTCATTTACAAAAATGGCCATAGCTCCCTTAATTCTCAACCTTTTTTCAAATTTGTCAAACTGAAATGTTCGTCTCTGCAAGACCTATCACCCTGTTTAATCGGAATTTGAATGGGTCACAGTACTTCCGATATATTTGCATTTTTAGTGTTTTCTATTTTATTTTTTTCCGGCCACAAAAATGGACTGATTTGAGCGTTCTTGGTCTTAAAATCTTTGTTTCACCTTGCAGAATATGTGGATATTTTTAATATTCCGATAATGTGGCGTACTTTTATTTTGGGCGAATTTTAAAATTTAAGTAGTGATTTTTGTTTATATTTTTGAACTAAACACCCTTAAAAGCGGTCGAAATAATATTGATCATATTATCATATAAGTTACAAGTTATAAGTTTCAAAGTATGGAAGTATTGTGTGTTATCTACGCACCACTGTTTTTTTGTTTTGATCTTTTTCGCCTCCAAATCTGCCAAAATCAAATCGCTTTGGTACGAAACTTTACAATGTTATCAAAAATCAAAAGTATTGTGTGACATTTACGCACCGCTGGTTTCATTGAAATTTGATGTGGAAGTATTTTCACTGTGGTGAAGTTTATCTCAAGCTTCCTTTATTGCTGAAAGTATTTTGATTTTTGGCGGGCTTTAAAATTGGCATGGGCAGGGTTTTTTTTACATTTTTGGGCATTGCAGCCACCAAGTTAGTCAAAATCGAATTGCTTTGGTTCGAAAATTAACGGATCAAATTATGGGAGTATTGTGTTATTACTGGCTTGCCATTGAAATGGTCATAATATCGTCGCTCAAGTTTTAACACCGCCTAACTCAATTTTTGGCGAAAATGAGTTGAACACACCACTTGATGGATTTTTCAATAGCCGATATCATGGTAACAATGCCAAGGAGATTGAACCAACCAGTGAAGAAGGAGATGGAGAAGAGACAACACCGCTTAATGTATTTCCAAGTTGAAATAATTAGTTTTTTGTACCTCCTGAAAACTTGGGAAAATTGAGTTAGGTGGTGTTAGAACTTAAGTGACGATATTGTTAAGAGAATTCCTTCCTTTGCCATGAATCCTTGTTGCTTGGAGATTTGCCAAGTTGAGTTGTGATGAGCTCGTCACATGTCTTAGTTCGGGAACGTCAGGTGGAGAGCCAGCAATGGCAGAACCCTTCCACTGTTCTCTGAGCTTACGATGACTCCTCCCACTGACGTGGCGTCTGAACTCAGCCAATCAGGCCGAAAACATTCTTCTCCCCTTCTATCAGCAGTCATTTACTGAGTGAAAATCGTGAACTTCCTCCGTTCCAGAAAAAGCTGACCGGCCGTCTTAAGTACGAGGCTGCGATGCTATTGAGAAGGAAAGCTGCAATCAAGAAGGCTGCCTCGGCGAAGCCTAAGAAGGCGAAAGTGTCCAAAAAGACACCCACCGCTCCCGCTAAGAGCGCCGCTTCTGTAAAGGCCGCTCCAACTAAGAAGTGAACTGTATCGCTGTTGACTGGTGGACCTGTTTTATTTCCCTGAATCTTCAGATTATGCCGTAAACTTATTTTGTATTCCACTGACGGAAATAAAATGGTCTCCTTAGCTAATGACTTCACCCATGCGACCTTGAGACAGCATTTTGGTGCACTTTTTCAGAAATGATGTGCCTATGTTATCGGTTGGGAAAATTTTTCTCACAACACTCCCTCAGGCTTTCTTCTTTTACGTTTCAGAGGATTCCCTTAAAGGAGGTGCACGTCACAGGAAAATTTGCTTAACGCTCGGTTTTTTTTTTTTGGTACATTATTTCCAATAATGTACCTATGTCAAGCAATAGGTCAAGCAAAATTTGTTTACAAAACCTCCTGACATTTTTTCCTTTCACGTTCCAGAGGTTCTGGAATACGAATATACAATAAAAAACGCTGCTAAGTAAATCAGTGGCATGAGCACTAGTTTTCTGTGTTTCCGAAGAGTTCTGCAAATTTTGCACAGGGGTTCATTTTTCGATTGCAAAGACAAACCTAGGGATATATAGGTACTCCTTAAACACGGTATTTAGTAGTTATTATTCTAGAATTTAAGTATAAATTTGCATTTTAGATGGGATTTAGAGAAACTTTTTTTCAACCCGGCAAAAAAAGCTTCATTATCCACTTTACTATCCCGATAGGTATCTGTCTACCAATCTCTTCAACGCAGCTCATCGTTCAATTTTGTTAAATTCACCATTAATCACCTACTCTTAATCACCTTCATATTAATTATTATTATTCTATTAATTATTAATAGAATAATAATAATTATTAACAATTGAATTTAACAAAATAGAACGATTGAACAATTTATTATTAATAATTATCTGAATAATGAAATTAAAAATGCGTCAAGAATGGCTCAGAACCATTGTTAAAGTTTAACTCACTCTATTGTTGCCAAGCGCAACTGGTCTAGTGTGAGTGCGTCACCTTGTTGGTGTCATAGGCTAGTGGTCGTAAGTAGATCAATCAACCTTATCTTAGAGCCGAGGAGAAATTCTCACTTTTTTCCAATTTTTGTTTTGCTGATTTGTGTAATACGGCAAAATTCCTTCAATTGAAGATATTGGGAGTACAGAAGTTTTTGAGGGGATTCCAACGAGTAGAAAACGAATTTTGTGGCTCGAGTAGTTTTCGAGTTATTAAGAGATCTCTTAATAACTCGAAAACTACTCGAGCCACATCTATGTAGACATTTTAAAAAACTCAAAAACGTCTCACTGAAGCTGCAATAACTCCTAAACGGTTGAAGCTACCGGCGTGGCGATGGTCTCATTCGATTCAGCATAGAAAAATCGCTATAGAAAATGATGCCTCACATGCCTATGTTGAACTTTTTCTGAAAATCACGAATTTTTTCTCACTTCAACAGCTGTTCTACTGGCCTTAAAATTAAGGTAGGGTTCTGAGGAGATGTTAGGACCAACTAGATACGGAACTTGATTTTTGGTAAAAATTTCAAAAATTTACGAAAACTCCTTCCCTCTGAAAAAACTCGGACGGCGGACGGCCAAAAAATTTTTATTGCAGATTTGGATTCTACACTCCTTGAAACGTAAACCAACAAATTTTCAGGGAGTGTTAAAAAAAATTTTCCTGACCGATTACAAAGGTTCATTTCTTGAGAAAAATGAACCAAAAATTTGGTCCGTACGCCGTCAGGCGCATAACGCACAGAAGGAGTGGTCCGATTAAAAAAAAGGGCGTTTAACAAATTTATTCTTGATGTGCACCTCGGGTGAGAGAATCCGCTCGATTCACTCTAAAGTACTCAAAAAAGCTCGAATGTCAAAAAAGTCATAATTTCAAAAACAGTTTTTCTTGGGTTTTGGACCCCTTAACATTTTTTGATTGGATTCCCCAGACATTATGCACCACGTTAGAGCAAACCACAACATTTAGGACCAACCGCGTCAAAATCGGATCAGAGGTTCAATACGATGTCGTGGCCACAAAATTTGGTCACAATTTTGTGGCCACGACATCATATTGAATCACTGATCCGATTTTGATGAAACTAGTCCTAAAATTTGTGGTTTGCTCCAACTTGGTGCTTATTGTCCGGGCAATCCGATCGGAAAAGGTTAAGGGGTCTAGTTTGCCATAATTAGGGAATATTTTTGAAAAAACGCAAAAACTCAATTTTGATGGTGATGCCGTGGGTTCAGATTTTTTTGAGTATTTCCCCGGCTTTCTCGCTCGATTTACCATAAGATAGGAGGTTATTTCCGAAAATTTTGTTTTTTAATCGGTTTGGCTTGTGTTGGAGTGGGGTAGGGAATTGGGAGGTAAAAATAAAATTTCACTTGTCAATTCTTGCTGACCAACCACTGCCTTTTAATAAAAAAAATAAATTGGATTCGGTTTTACGGGCTTTGACCTCTTGCCTTTTCAAACTAATAAATAAATTAAAAACTCAATAATATGACCAAAAATAAAACAAAATCAAAATTTCTTCTTCGAATAAAAAGTTCTGTTGACCGATCCGACTCGCGGGTCGGTTCACACGGACGCGGACGCGGACGCGACAGTCGACAATCTAGCGACCGAAAAGACGCCACGGCACTACGACTACTCTCACCTGGTACAGACGACGAGGTACGGAATTCTGGCGGACGATACGCATCCGCTGGCGTTGAATCCTGACCGTGAGAGTAGGAGTTGCACGTGGGTAAAGATGATCCGCAGATCAGGCGTCGATCCCGACGATAGACGCGGGCAATCCGACGATGGACGGGTGTCCACGATTATCCTCCGGGCGATAGACGTCTCCAGACGAGGAAATCGGTCGGATGACGAGGATGCACAGACGGCAATACTGTGGTGACGAAACAGAGGTTTCCAAAAACGGGTCCAGTAGCGACATAGGGTCAAGTGGGGTAATTATGAACAAATTGCAACAATTTTACAAACTGACAGCTCTCAGAACTACCTAGTCCATGTAAAAACCTGGAAACCTCTCTAAAACAATCGGTGTACCCTAATACACTCTGAGACAGTTTTTTAATTTTTTTGACTGCTGTATGGTCTTTGAAAACCACTGTTCATAATTACCCCTTATGTTCATAATTACCCCAAAGGGTATGGGGTAATTATGAACAGCGATTTTGACGTTTAAAAGAGGTGTTCAAAAGGTTACATTTGATTCATTTCACACTGTTACATGTGACAGTTAGCACGAACGTGTTACGCTAGGCGTATGAGATATAAAAGACGATGTTCATAATTACCCCATAGCATAGTTCACAATTACCCCAAGATCCAAATAAATCAAGTCAATATACTTACATACTCCCAAAATATCATAATTCAAACGAAAATCACCTAGTTTGTACCATTTCATTGCTAACCAGTGGTGCGTAGATAACACACAATACTTCCATATTTTGATACGTAAAATTGTGACACGATTTGATCATATTTTGACTGCCTTTAAGGGTGTTTAGGCCAAAAATATCAAAAAATTCAGTATTAAAATTTTAAAATTCGCCCGAAATGAAAAAACGCCACATTTTCATAATGTAAAAAACATCCACTTATTCTGCAAGGTAAAACAAAGATTTTAAGACCAAGAACGCTCAAATCGGTTCATTTCTGTGACCGGAAAAAAATAAAATAGAAAACACTAAAAATGCAAACATATCGGAAGTACTGTGCGTTATCCAAATTTCGATTAAACAGGGTGTTAGGTCTTGCCGAGACAAACATTTCAGTTCAAGAAATTTGAAAAAAGGTTGAGAAATGAGGGAGTTATGGCCATTTTTACTTCCATATTTACAGAGTAAATGGAAGTATTGTGATCGTCCTAAAATCGAGAATCGGAACGGAGCTTCAGAAAAAACTTTTTCTTATACACATTTACTCAGAATCACTTCCTGAACAAGTGTCTGTGTGTCCGTCTGTCCGTGTGTCCGTCTGTCCGTCTGTGGTCTTTTACAAAAATGGCCATAACTCCCTCATTTCTCAACCTTTTTTCAAATTTCTTGAACTGAAATGTTTGTCTCGGCAAGACCTAACACCCTGTTTAATCGGAATTTGGATAACGCACAGTACTTCCGATATATTTGCATTTTTAGTGTTTTCTATTTTATTTTTTTCCGGCCGCAAAAATGAACCGATTTGAGCGTTCTTGGTCTTAAAATCTTTGTTTTACCTTGCAGAATATGTGGATATTTTTTATATTCCAATAATGTATTGTATTTTTATTTTGGGCGAATTTTAAAATTTTAATAGTGAATTTTTTGATATTTTTGGCCTAAACACCCTTAAAAGCAGTCAAAATATGATCAAATTGTGTCACAATTTTACGTTTAAAAATATGGAAGTATTGTGTGTTATCTACGCACCACTGGTTGTAAATGACCACAGACGGACAGACGGACACACTGACACTTGTTCAGGAAGTGATTCTGAGTAAATGTGTATAAGAAAAAGTTTTTTCTGAAGCTCCGTTCCGATTCTCGATTTTAGGACGATCACAATACTTCCATTTACTCTGCAAATATGGAAGTAAAAACGCCACATTTTCGGAATGTAAAAAATATCCACATATTCTGCAAGGAAAATCCAAGATTTTAAGACCAAGAACGCTCAAATCGGTTCATTTTTGTAGCCAGAAAAAAATAAAATAAACCAGTGGTGCGTAGATAACACACAATACTTCCATATTTTTAAACGTAAAATTGTGACACAATTTGATCATATTTTGACTGCTTTTGAAAGTGTTTAAGTCAAAAATATCAAAAAATTCAGTATCAAAATTTTAAAATTTGCCCAAAATGAAAAAACGTGACATTTTCGGAATGTAAAAAATATCCACATATTCTGCAAGGTAAAACGAAGATTTTGAGACCAAGAACGCTCAAATCGGTTCATTTTTGCGGCCGGAAAAAAATAAAATAGAAAACACTAAAAATTCTAATATCTCGGAAGTACAGTGCGTTATCCAAATTCCGATTAAACAGGGTGTTAGGTCTTGTCGAGACAAACATTTCAGTTCAAGAAATTTGAAAAAAGGTTGTGAAATGAGGGAGTTATGGCCATTTTTACTTCCATATTTACAGAGTAAATGGAAGTATTGTGATCGTCCTAAAATCGAGAATCGGAACGGAGCTTCAGAAAAAACTTTTTCTTATACACATTTACTCAGAATCACTTCCTGAACAAGTGTCTGTGTGTCCGTGTGTCCGTCTGTGGTCATTTACAAAAAACAATCTTCAAAATCCAAAATAACCCGAATCCCTTTTGCATAGCCCAGGATTTATTCTAGCCACGACAATGTTAAGTAAAGTTATAGACAACTTTTCATTGATCGTAATTATTGAAATGATTTTTACATGAGCATTGCAATGCTCTTTTTCTAAACGTAAGATCCCTAACTTGAATAAGGAAAAAATCGCATTCAAAGGAATTGTATCAAATGGATGAAAATCAACTCGGGAATTTAAACTTTTAGACCTGCCACGACAATGTGAATGGGTAGGTAAATCACCTAATTACGTTCTTTAAAAACCAACTATTCTTTTGTTGCTACCATTCCCAACTTAGAGCTGATCAGAACCTAAAATTGGGGAAAAAATCAAAAGCGTCGGTCTAATGAGAAAAATTTCAGAGGCTTTAGACGCAAAATTGCCCCTAGTTTAAGAATCACCCATAAGTCAAAATTAGTTTATGATCAAAAACCGGTTTAAATACTAATTTTTGATCTAAAAAAAAACTTTTTGACCCTTTAAAAATTGTGAAAATCCCAAAAAAATTTGTTTTTGAGTAGGTAGGTATATGACACAAAAAATTTGCAATTTTGTGCGATTCTCCTGGACTGAGAAAACAAGTGAAAAAGAAGATATCGCATTAGGAAATTCCAGCCAAACCATTAAAAAAAAAAATTTCCGGGAAAACCCCCAATCCCATGATCTATTAAGCGAGAAACCCGCAAAAAATACTCGAAAAATTCTAAACCCTCAACATCACCTTCAAAAGTGAGTTTTTTTTTAAATTGACCATACTAGTGCCGATTCGGAGCCCTACACCTTTTCCGATCGGATTCCCCGGACAATATGCATCAAGTTGGAGCAAGCCACTAGTTTCAGGACTAGTTTCAGGACTAGTTTCATCAAAATCGGATCAGCGGTTCAATACGATTTCCTGTCTTCAAAATGTTGCAGGACTTCATGCCGACCCGCTGATCCGATTTTGGCGCGGTTTGTCCTTAAAATTTTTCGATCAGATTCCTCTGACAATATGCAAACCACATCTTTTAGGACCAACCGCGCCAAACTAGGACCATGTCACTAATCTACTTCACAGCGTTTTTATTGCGGATTTGGATTCTACACCCTTCTAAACGTAATACATGGAATCATCAAGGGGGTTAGAAAATTGGTTTTCTTGGGCAATTACAATGGTTTGAATTATAAACCAAGACGGCAGTTTTGTTGAGATTGAGCACCTCTAAAAACATTATGAATACTGGTTTTGTCCCGAGGAGCGTGGAACTGACTGTTTTGTAAACTGACTGTGTTATTCGGACTATGGATAGTAACAAACTCGACAAAGTATCGCATCATAATTTTTATTAACTTTTCATGTTCATCACCTCATCACAAAATTTTACCAGGGGGCCCATAACTTAAGAAACGGGGCGCCTGACATTTTGGCAGAACATTTGGTTATTGAAGAAACACTTGCAGATAGGGCGAAAACAAGATTGCATTGCTTGCTTTATTGTTAGGCTCAAAACTGCAATAGTAGCGCTCCTCAACATACAAACCCTTCTTGGGCTACAGTTGGAAAATTTACAACAGAAATAAATCAAAGAAGGAAAAAACATTGTGCTCCCGTTTAATAGCTCCATCAAAATAAACAAAACTGTATCTCATCAATTTTTTCCATTTATGGTTAATCATAATACAAATACACGATTGAATAATAATAATTTAGGGTGGGTTCATCAATTTCAGTTTATTTATCAAAATTTGATATATATATATATATATATCCATATTTTAATATATATAATATCTATATCCAAATTTGAATATATATTTAATATCCATTATTCTCAAAATGAAATTTTCCACAGATATGTCGACGAGGAAATTCATGGTCCACATTTCCAAGAAACCACTAACTTGACTTATTAGGAGAATAACGTTTATCCGATTAATAAACTGAAACTGATGAACCCGCCCTTAGTCGAATAAAAATTATTACAACCTTAATATGAAGAATGAGACGATATGAATTACCCAGCGACGTCTGCAGGACGCGAACTGTAGATACCGTATTTTGAAATATAACACTCAACAACGCACACAATTCAAAAAACCTACGGCACTCCTAAATAATTTCAGAAGGCGGAGGGGAAAAAGTGTGGAAATCGCTACTGGAAATGAACTAATTGTGGTAGCAAGCGATTATCAAAAATTGATCCGATAAAAACAAAACTAGTGAAAAAAAAATATATAGAAAATCTATATCATCAACGACGAACGCTACAAGTTTGGCAATGCGTTGAAGAATTATCCCTTTACTGAATCTCAGAAGTTCAACCTTGGCTGGATTGATTCGACGGATGGCGAGGGGTAACGGATGGTATTTTCCCGCCATGTGATACCGATGAAGTACCTCGAGAATTAGTCGGCTCTGAATCGAGTTCGACGCCTTCGGTTCAAAATACGGAGGTACTTTCACATATATTTTCAGCAGAGAGGGGCAAAATAACAGAACGCAACTTCTTGCGTGAAATTAACTTGTCGATAAAAGGCGAATTGAGGAGGACGGGAATTCGTGCTGGCGACGCAGATCAGGCCGCTGGTTCGAGTTAGTAGTCGTCCAAATCGTACAACTCGTTATCGATGTCGTCCAGTTGCATTGATTGGAAATCAACTTTGTAGCGGAGAAGACCTGAAATTGGGAGATTTTTTTGAAAAAAGGCAATAATTTTCAATGTACTTAAAAAAAAGGGGGGGGAGGGTTACACAGTTGGGTTATGCGTTGAGGTGTTCCACACTTGAGACTGTCTTCCTCAAAAGTGGCGAATTCGGTCGGGATTTCCAATGGGGAACAATTTAGATTGACATTGTCCAAGTTTTGATCACAGAGAAGCCGTAGGAAACTGTAATGAGGTAATTCTAAGCTCTATGTCGTCGTTGACGATGCAACATGTGCTATCTGCTTTTCAGGAGAGACAAAAAACTGAATCGTAGTCGTACGACTTCTAGTCGAGTTTCCCTTTGGTTTTAATAATTTTAGTGCTACTACTATAATTATGGAGCAAAGTCTTTTTTTTTGTGCCCATTATTTATGAGACAAAAGGGAACATACCTATCCGAAATTTTGATCAAAAGGGGTCATATCCTAATTATAATTAGCTGTATCTCCTTTGATTTTCGGGATTGGCTGCTCATGTTTTGGGATGTTATTTCTAGTGGTTCACTAAGCTACACTAGATTAAAAACTAAATTTAAATTCCATTCAATAACTCCTTGAACGGTTTTTTCACTTCCTGAAATTTTTCCGGGAGTGGATATCGTCGTCTGAGGCGCAGCATGGCACATCTAACATTTGGCAAATTTTCAGGAAAAAGGAAAAATCAATTATTTTCGAATGCATTAACATAGGTATCCAAGCGTATCTAAGGGATATTTCAGTGGGTTCCACGACGAATTTAGCGAATCTGAAACCGAGCAGTGATGTGGCGCAGAGAGTAAACATGATTTTCTGTTTTACCTAAAAACTGCCAAATTGTTAGATGTGCCATGCTGCGCCTCAGACGACGATATGACCCTTTAGTAAGCTCCTCATATTATGTTCCACCATATTAACATATCATGGTATCATCATATTATGTACCATTGTATATTCTTGGGGACGGTTAATCAATATCCAAGCACTAAATTTCACCTAGGACGTATTTTCATTGATCGTCATACTGTAAACTGCTTGGTAATTATTTAGGGCAAGCGTCCTTGGATATATCTTGATTTAGGTTGATGAATTGATAAACCGGCCCTTATTACTTCCATATTTACAAAGTAAATGGAAGTAATGTAATCGTCCTAAAAATAAAATAGGAACAGACCTTCAACACCAGTGGTGCGGTGATAACACACAATACTTCCATATATTGAAACGTAAAATTGTGACACGATTTCATCATATTTTGACTGCTCTTGAAAGTGTTTAGGTCAAAAATATCATAAAATTCACTATTAAAATTTTTAAATCCCCCCCTAATAAAAATACATCACAAAATTGGAATATATTTGGAATTTGCTTCTAAGGGTGTTTAGGTCAAAAATATCAAAAATTCACTATTTAAATTTTAAAATTCGCCCAAAATGAAAAACGCAAGATTTTCGGAACATAAAGAATATCCACATATTCTGCAAGGTACAACAAAGATTCTAAGGGCCGCTTTATCAATTGTCGGTTATCCAATAACTGATAGCTAATCTCTTGGCTACAAATTTCAGGGTGATTTTGGGGTGGATGCGCATAGGCTGTGTCTCCGAGAAATTTGTACCCAAGAGATTAGCTATTAGTTATTGGATAACCGACAATTGATAAAGCGGACCAAGAACGCTCAACTCGGTTCATTTATGTGGCCGGAAAAAAATAAACCAGTGGTGCGTAGATAACACACAATACTTCCATATTTTGAAACGTAAAATCATGACACAATTTGATCATATTTTGACTGCTCTTGAAAGTGTTTAGGTCAAAAATATCATAAAATTCACTATTAAAATTTTTAAATCCCCCCATAATAAAAATACATCACATAATTGGAATATAAAAATTTTCCACATATTCTGCAAGGTAAAACAAAAATTTCGAGACCAAGAACGCTCAAATCGGTTCATTTTTGTGGCCGGAAAAAAATATAATAGAAAACACTAAAAATGCAAACATATCGGAAGTACTGTGCTATATCCAAATCCGATTAAACAGGGTGTTAGGTCTTGCCGAGACAAACATTTCAGTTCAGGAAATTTGAAAAAAGGTTGAAAATTGAGGGAGTTATGGTCATATTTGTAAATGACCACAGACGGACAGACAGACAGACACACAGACACTAGTTCGGGAAGTGATTCTGAGTAAATGTGTATAAGACCAGTGGTGCGTAGATAACACACAATACTTCCATATTTTAAAACGTAAAGTTGTGACCCAATTTGATCATATTTTGACTGCTTCAAAGGGTGTATAGGCCAAAAATATCGAAAAATTCACTATTCAAATTTTAAAATTTGCCAAAAATAAAATTACAATACATTATTGAATATAAAAAATATCCACATATTCTGCAAGGTAAAACAAAGATTTTAAGACCAAGAACGCTCAAATCGGTTCATTTTTGTGGCCGGAAAAAAATAAAACAGAAAACACTAAAAATGCAAATATATCGGAAGTACTGTGCGTAATCCGAATTCCGATTAAACAGGGTGTCAGGTCTTGCCGAGACAAACATTTCAGTTCAAGAAATTTAAAACCAGTGGTGCGTAGATAACACACAATACTTCCATATTTTGGAACGTAAAATTGTGACACAATTTGATCATTTTTTGACTGCTTTTGAGGGTGTTTAGGTCAAAAATATCAAAAAATTCACTATTCAAATTTCAAAAT
Organism: Nesidiocoris tenuis; assembly: GCA_036186465.1. Classification (NCBI taxonomy): domain Eukaryota; kingdom Metazoa; phylum Arthropoda; class Insecta; order Hemiptera; family Miridae; genus Nesidiocoris; species Nesidiocoris tenuis. The sequence goes on from AP028921.1 coordinate 231,539, forward strand.
TCGCCCAAAATAAAAAAACGCCAGTTTTTCAGAACATAAAAACGCTGCTAAGTAGATTAGTGACATGGGTACATTATTTGTCTGGGTATCTCAGAAAATAAAGTTCAAATAGTTGGAGTAGGTCGGTTTATCATCATATCATTTGTGGAGTATAGGTCAATCGTGAATTCAATTATGCCGAAAAGGTACGTTTTCACAATGATGAATAAATAGGTAGGTATAAAAAGAAAATACCTGGCGGCTGCTTTCAAAGAAATATTTCCTGAGGCCTGGCGGCAAGAAGGCAGCCATTTTGTTAACCGCTTTAACAGGGGACAACTGTTATCAAGATCCGCCCCATTAACATAAGCTGTCTAATCCCAGCTTCACACTTTCAGTTTCTAATAGCCGAATCGCATTTTTGCAGTTCTGAGCCAATAAACGACGAAAGAGCCGGTAGGGGTAGGGGAAGTCCCCTACTTCCCCACCCTACCAAGATCAAGGGTGGGAATTTTACAGCCGCCATTTCGTATTCCTCACGCTTTGAGACGATTGGAACATGGGCCGTGAACCCAAGAAAACTGCAAAACCGCAATTTCAGCAGTGTCACTGCCCCCAAAATTGACCCTGTTGACCAAAATCTCGAAAAAATGCCAAATTTCATGTTTCATAGTCAATATCTAAAGACTCCCGCCAAAAAACCCCGAAGTCAAATCCATCATTTTTTTGAAATTTGGATTTTCCAGCTGAAATCGTTTTTTTTTCATTTTTCTTAGTCCTGGAGAGTTGTAGAAAATTGCAAATTTTTTGTGTCATGTACCTGCCCAAAACCTACTCAAAAATATTTTTTTTGGAATTTTAACATTTTTTTTAAAGGGTCAAAAAAATATTTTTTGTTTAGGTAAAAAATTAGTCTTTAAACCAGTTTTTGATTACTAAACCCCAATCAATTTTGACTTATAGGGAGTGAAAAATGTGTAAAAACCTTCAAAGAATCCAACGAGCTCAAAAAATTCAAAATCGGTTCAGTAGGACTCCCTCAAATTGCCAAAAACGCGAAAACGCAGAAATCGCATTAAGAAATTCAAGCCAAACCGATTCAAAAACAAAATTTTCGAATTTTTTCGGAAAAACCACCCTATCTTATGGTAAATCAAACGAGAAACCCGGGAAAAATACTCAAAAAATTCTAAACCCACGGCATCGCCTTCAAAATGGAGATTTGGTGTTTTTTCAAAAATATACCCTAATTATGCCGAATTGGCCCCGTTAACCTTCTCCGATCGGATTCCCCGGACAATATGCCTCAAGTTGGAGCAAACCACAACTTTCAAGACTAATTTAGTCAAAATCGGATCAGTATTTCAATTCGAAGTGGCTGGACGAAATTTTTGGCCAAAATTTCGTCCGTCCACTTCGTATCGAACCGCTTATCCGATTTTGGTGCGGTTGGTCCTAAAAGTTGTGTTTTGCTCCAACTTGAGGCATATTGTCAGGGGAATCCGATCAAAAAATTTTAAGGGGTCGAAAACCCAAAAAAACTGTTTTTGAGATCACGACTTTTTTTACATTTGATCGTTTTTGAGTAGTCTAGAGTTGATTCAGAGGATTCCCTTATAGGAGGTGCACGTCACAGGAAAATTTGCTAAACGCTCGTTTTTTTTTTTTTTTTTTGAAATCAGACCACTCCTTCTATGCGTTTTGCTGCTGACGGCGTACGGCGGACGGACAAAAAATTTCTATTGCAGATTCGTGTTCTAAAACCACTGAAACGTGATAGAAAAAATTTTCAGGGGGTTTTGTAAAAAAATTGTTCTTGATCAATTACATAGGTACATTATTTCTGGAAATAATGTACCAAAATATCCACATATTCTTCAAGGTAAAAGAAAGATTTTAAGACCAAGAACGCTCAAATCGGTTCATTTTGGCGGCCGGAAAAAAATAAAATAGAAAACACTAAAAATGCAAATATATCGGAAGTACTGTGCGTTATCCGAATTTCGATTAAACAGGGTGTTAGGTCTTGCCGAGACAAACATTTCAGTTCAAGAAATTTGAAAAAAGGTTAAGAAATGAGGGAGTTATGGGCATTTTTGTAAATGACCACAGACGGACAGACGGACTAACGGACACACGGACACAGAGACACTTGTTCAGGAAGTGATTCTGAGTAAATGTGTATAAGACAAAGTTTTTTCTGAAGCTCCGTTCCGATTCTCGATTTTAGGACGATCACAATACTTCCATTTACTCTGTAAACATGGAAGTAAAAAGGTTGAGAAATGAGGGAGTTATGGCCAATTTTGTAAATGACCACAGACGGACAGACGGACAGACAGACAGACAGATAGACAGACGGACGTATTGGACACACAGACACTTGTTCAGGAAGTGATTCTGAGTAAATGTGTATAAGAAAAAGTTTTTTCTGAGGCTCCATTCCGATTCTCGATTTTAGGACGATCCCAATAGGTACTTAATTCCATTTACTCCGTAAATATCCGAATAAACCAGTGGTGCGTAGATAACACACAATACTTCCATATTTTGAAACGTAAAATTTTGACACAAAATAAAATCACAATACATTATTGGAACATAAAAAATATCCACATATTCTGCAAGGAAAAACAAAGATTTTAAGACCAAGAACGCTCAATTCGGTTCATTTTTGTGTCCGGAAAAAAATAAAATAGAAAACACTAAGAATGCAATTATATCGGAAGTACTGTGCGTTATCCAAATTTCGATTAAACAGGGTGTTAGGTCTTGCCGAGACAAACATTTCAGTTCAAGAAATTTGAGAAAAGGTTGAGAATTGAGAGAGTTATGGTCATTTTAGTAAATGACCACAGACGGACAGACGGACACACGGACTAACGGACACACGGTCACACAGACACTTGTTCAGGAAGTGATTCTGAGTAAATGTGTAAAAGAAAATGTTTCTTTTGAAGCTCCGTTCCGATTCTCGATTTTAGGACGATTACAATACTTCCATTTACTCTGTAAATATGGAAGTAATAAAATAAATAAATGAAATAAACGTTTACTTACTCAGAATCACTTCCTGGACTAGTGTCTGTTTCCGCTTGTGGCCATTTACAACCAGTGGTGCGTAGATGACACACAATACTTCCATATTTTGAAACGTAAAATTGTGACAAAATTTGATCATATTTTGACTGCTTTTAAGGGGGTTTAGGTCAAAAATATCAAAAAACTCACTATGCAAATTTTGAAATTCGCCCAAAAAGAAAAAACGCCATCTTTTCGGAATATAAAAAATATCCACGTATTCTGCAAGGTAAAACAAAGATTTTGAGACCAAGAACGCTCAAATCGGTTCATTTTTGCGCCCGGAAAAAAATAAAATAGAAAACACTAAAAATGCAAATAAATCGGAAGTTTATTAGGGTTTTCCGAAAATGTGGCATTTTTTCATTTTGGGCGAATTTTAAAATTTTAATAATGAATTTTTCGATATTTCTTGCCCAAACACCCTTAAAAGCAGTCAAAATATGATCAAATTATGTCACAATTTTCGTTTCAAAATATGGAAGTATTGTGTGTTATCTACGCACCACTGGTTTCAAATTTCTTGAGCTGAGATGTTCGTTTCAGGAAGACCCAATTTAATCACCATTTAATCATTTTTCATCGCCCAATTTAACCGGAAATTGATTTACTCTAAGTACTTCTGATATATTAGCACTTTCAAAGAAATCATGAAGATAAAAACAACCAAGAACCACTTAAACCAAGTTTAATCCGAACCTCTATTCCAATTTTTAATTTAGGACGATTCCATTTATAACGTAAATATGGAAGTAAAAATCGTCCAGACTCTTAAGGCTTCACGTCTTGCTATCAAATATAAACTTTAAGCAATTGATTCATTAAAAAAAAGTGGAGCGAAATTCAAACGGCTCACATGCAGCATGCAGTGGAAGGAAAAACGAGTTATAAAACACTGTCCTACTAAAAATTGAACCTGATAAGCTCGCGTATGAGGTCAGTTGAAATTGTTAGTCGAATTTATTAGGGGGAAAGTGGACAAAGATGGCGTTCCGGGCAATGACGGCCATTGGCCGATCCTGATGTTTTCCCCCGGGCCCGCTGGGGTGCTGCGATGAGTATTATCCGGGGTTCGTTGTTAGTAATCGTCAAGGTCAAGATCGTCCAGCGGCTCATCGGCTTGAAGCGATTGGAAATCGACTTTGTAGCGAAGGATGCCTGAGGTGCGAAGATTAGTCCGCAGTGGAGAATCGATTAATCGAGGTTATCGCGTGAGATGAGCAGCAATGGACAGAAAGGAAATGGTATCATGTAGGGCATAATATCGAGATAACTGGGAGTTTTGGAAATTGCGGTTTGTCCCTGTTTGAAATTCACGATTTTCCGAATGAAAATTTGAATTCTGACGCTCGTTTTTTTGGATAACTCCTGTACGAAGATAAACCATAGTAAGCCCCAGCCACACTGGCCTGAACATCCCTGAAATAGATTTTTAACCTAAAGGTGCCCAGTCACTATCCAACTGCAGGATGTTGTGTTGGGGATGACCATGGGAACGTGGTTTTGAACGCAAATGAAATTTATTTGAGTTGTTCATCAAGTCATCTCGACGGATTAAATCAATGAATGTTCTCGGCCTCACAAACAGCAGTCGGATAGTGTATGGGCACCTTAAGGGCCAATTTCACCAACCAATCTCTTTTTTCGTTAGAGTCAAGATCAACACCAATCTAGGGTAGGTGAAATCCACCATTAATGTTCAGACCGGTGAGAATGGGGTTTTAGCTGCATCAGACGGAAGGGGACCTGCCAGAAACCAAAATAATGGCAAATCGTTCATTATGAAATGGAGTTTACCAATAACCAATTAGTATAATAGAGATGGGAAAATTACCATTCACTGGATAGAAGTTAGTTAAATGTTAGTGGTAGGCAGACAGCTTGATCAATATTTACATTCATACAAGACGGAAATTCCCCACAATAATACCCACGTTTGATAAATTAGTTAAAAAGTAGATCTGTAGATACAGGCGGAATTCCACACCTTGATTAACGAATTAATTAATGTGATTGAACGCACCAAGAACGTTTAAAAATGAAGCTAGTGTTATCCGTTCAGAAGCATGAAAAACGCGACTTTGGGTTTGAGAAACCAAAGTTTCTTCGGCGTTTTTAGGCAGAATCACATGCTTTCAGTGGCTTTAGACCCCAGTCATGCATACATTAGAAATTAGCAATAAATTTCCTGTAATGAGAAAGTTATTGTGGAATTTTCGATTAGAAAGGTTTCGGGAGTTGCCCCCCAAAGAAAAATTCTGGGTACGGGATCATCCTATGGCGATAAGAACTGATTGATTTCACCAAAATCTTCAATTTAGCCATCTCCGAAAGTGGCCAAATAAATCACAGTGGGGTAAACGTATTCTTTTTTCTGCGGCCACGTTGGCTTTGTTGCCAAAAAATGCCAAAAAATAATCAATACGCATACCTCCAATTCCACCAAAACCGCGCACGAACTGCGATCCTTCCTGGGATTTGTCAGTGATGATCTCCAAAGTAGCGCCGAAACTCTTGTAGTTGTTCGCTAGCCATTCAAGGAGCGGCTGACTTTCGACCAGCTCCAGTTCAACCCCGCTCTGTAACAAGCCAGTGTTGACAAGATAACACTATACCTTCGTAAATCACAGAGTACAAACCACAGAATCACTTCCCGAACAATTGTCTGTGCGTCCGTCTGTCTGAGTCACAAAAATACAAAAATGGCCATAGCTCCCTCAATGAGGAACATGCATGAAAAATCGACGAATGGAATGTTCTCAGCCGTGGCTTTTTGGAAACCGTCCAACAACACATTGATCCTCCTTTTATGAGCACTCATCACGACTTTCTCCCGATGAAACGACGAAATCACGAAAAATCCAAATAATCAAAACAAACAAGACCGAATAACGTCTTCTTCTTCTTCTTTTTCTTGATATGATGCCACTGCGCCATTCGCCTTTTGCAGTTACTTTACGTGCAGTCTCGCCCGCACAGTGACGTCACAATGCTACCCGCCACGTTCAAAAGGGCACTTTTCATTTGCGTTTTTCACCAGGAAAAATGTCGTTTTTCTGTTTAAGATCATCACTACATCATTTTCGCATCCTTTTCACTAACGGACACACGGACTAACGGACACACGGACACACAGACACTTGTTCAGGAAGTGATTCTGAGTAAATGTGTGTAAGAAAAAGTTTTTTCTGAAGCTCCGTTCCGATTCTTGATTTTAGGACGATCACAATACTTCCATTTACTCTGTAAATATGGAAGTAAAAACGACACATTTTCGGAATTAAAAAAATATCCACATATTCTGCAAGGTAAAACAAAGATTTTAAGACCAAGAACGTTCAAATTGGTTCATTTTCGTGGCCGGAAAAAAATAAAATAGAAAACACTAAAATTCAAATATATCGGAAATACTGTGCGTTATCCAAATTTCAATTAAACAGGGTATTAGGCCTGGCCGAGACAAACATTTCAGTTCAAGAAATTTGAAAAAAGGTTGAAAAATGAGGAACATGCATGAAAAACGAAATCCATTCTTTCCGCCAGAATGATGCTGTTTAGGATGCGAAAATGATGTAGTGATGGTCTACAACGAAAAAACAACATTTTTCCGGGTGAAAAACGCTAATGAAAAGTGCCCTTTTGAATGTAGCGGTTAACCGATTGACGTCACAGTGCGGACGAGACTGCACGTAGTTTCTTAACGTAACGGCAAAAAATCCGTTATCGCCGTCTTATCACAGCATACACACATGAACTCGGATCAGGTTGCACTGGTGTTCACGGGAAGATGACATCAAACTGTGTAACCTTGCGGCTGGCCATTTTCCCGCTCGACTTCAAATCAGCAATTTTCACCACGCCTCCCTCCTCTTTTAATTACCTCTTTTCCGAACCGTCATCCACCATAACACCATTTTCGAAGCCCAACAAGGAATATTATGACGAAAAAACAGTTTATTTTTTTTCATGCATGTTCCTCATTGAGGGAGTTATGGTCATTTCTGTAAATAACCACAGACTGACAGACGGACTATTGGACACACGGACACTTGTTCGGGAAGTGATTCTGAGTAAATGTGTATAAGAAAAAGTTTTTTCTGAAGCTCCGTTCCGATTCTCGATTTTAGGACGATCTCAATACTTACATTTACTCTGTAAATATGGAAGTAAAAAGGTTGAGAAATGAGGGAGTTATGGCCATTTTGGTAAATGACGACAGACGGACACACAGACACTTGTTCAGGAAGTGATTCTAAGTAAATGTGTAAAAGAAAAAGTTTTTTCTGAAGCTCCGTTCCGGTTCTCGATTTTAGGACGATTCCAATACTTCCATTTACTCTGTAAATATGGAAGTAAATATAGTAATATAATAAGGTCGTAATTATCATGAAAGCAGCAAGAGGTTTTTCTTACGAAGTTCTAACCTAGTTGACCGTTTCTTTGCCGCACATACTAAGATATATCCTAGTACCTCCTGGAGCACTAGCTTAAAACTTCCTATCCGTCAAAAAATCCAATATAGGTATATTCGTATCTTTGACCTCAAACACCTATGATAGCAATACTGTTTTTTTGGCATAGGTACAACATTTATTATCATCACATTAAGGCCCGTATTCACTATATTATCATTAGTGTATTATTATTAAGGTATTATCACATTAAGGCCCGTATTTATTATCATCATTTCCTATCGGGCTTCTTAGGACGCCTCCTACCGGGAGGCCCCCTTAACATATAGGACGCCTCCTTTGAAAAACGTTATTCATGAACTCTCCTAGCTTCTCGGAAAGGGGGCCTTACAGTGGGAGGCCCCCTTTCGAAATTTGAAAAGTGACGCCATGGAGCTTATAAAAATCCGCATTTCAAGCCGCGTTCACACAGCAATCGCATGCGATTTTACCATTTTTGACAACATTTATGTCTACCATGTCAGTAAAAGAGGTAAGTTATACAATAACAAAAGTTTTTTTGGGCATTTTATTTAGGAATGTAAACAAACAAGTTATTTTTCGATCACTTCTTGATCATCTATAATGGAACTTGTGTTTTTCGTCCTAATTTCAGTGATCTTGAAGAAATTCTGGTGTAGTTCTCGTTACAGGGTACCTAATCAAAAATTACTGGCAATCAAAAAGAATGCGAAGTATTTCATACATCTGAACGCGGAAGCCCGAAATATTCATCTCCAAAGAATCGTGTACCTACTGAACTGGCAGAATGCAATGACCACTGTTTTGCGGTTTTACGTTGAAAAGCATTGTGAAAACCTGTAATTATTTACATACCTAATTAAGTACCTACTTACTTACTGTACTCATGAGTGAAAAATAAACGTCTGATCATAAATCTTTTTTTTTCCACAATAATCCTGGTCAAAATGGAACAGTTTGCAGGACTTGCCGAGGTTGCGGCTATTTTGGAGCCTTTTCATCATTAAATGATTGATGACTAGAATTGATTGATTGAGAATAGATTGATGACTAGAAATTTTCTAGTAAGAAAACCATCAAGTACCTAGGTATGAACATAAATTATCTTTTGCTGCTCTTGTTTGTCTGAGTGATTGCACAGGTTAATCATTGACTTGATGAAAGAACACCGGAATTTCCCAATAATGGAATTAGGCAACGTACTATCAAGACGAATACTGGAGAAATGAATTTATTTTACAATAACTCGCATCATGCCACGTAATAAATTCGGCTTTAAGCGTATGTACCGTACCCCTGGATCGATACAAGATACAAAACGATACAAGAGGCTTATTTCTGGTGGTAAATGTACATTTTTATGGGTGTGGGATGCTTCACTGTAGCTTAACCAGGGGTACCCTCTGAGAACCTCTTTGCTTCAGCTCAGGAACTTGTGCGTCCAGAGATTTCAAATCATTCGTACGCTGCCAACGGACCCATCAATCATTATCGCTAGTATTCACCTGAAATAAAACGAGCGAAATTTGAAAAATGGGAGTCAGAGAAAACCATTACCTACCTAACTTGCATGGAGGTGCCGATTTCGTAAAAAACAGCCAACTGTAATCTGCCTCTACAACAGTCAGTACTGACAACCGAAGGCATTAGATTGGGGTTTTGAATACTGAGTACTTAATATATTACTTGGAATCAGCAGAAGAACATGAAATTCGTAAGTATTGCCTACTTCTGGGTTAGCTAAACCGCTGATGCGCCTGATCTAGGTATCTACTCCTTACCTACTTTTTTAGAATTCTAAACTCCTACTGAGGAATAACTACCCATTATTTGAATGAATAATATTCCCATAATATTATTATGAGCACTTACCAGAATCGTCCGAAGAGCTCCGAAAAAATACACGTAACGAAACGAAGGTACACGATTGCTGTCTTTTGTCCAGAGGCGCTCTCAGCCATAGTAAATGTTTTTATCTTGACTTCCTCGCACAAATTCGATGAAATCATCCGCGACGAAGAAAAATAAATAATTAAACTGAATGGAACGAAATGGATGAGCGATCAGAAGATAAATTCGCGGTTTGTTTACACTGGGAATGCAAGATGGCTGCCGTCTGGTGAAGTGAAAAACCGAGTAAGGCCCCCTTTCGGGCCCAAAGGCAGCCCGATTGCTAAGTAACGAAAAGGGGCCCTCAGGAAAAGGCTCCCTCAGGTTTCGGCGCTCCTAAGCCCCTCTAGGAAGCTTCATGAAACGGTTTTTCGTATAGGAGCCCTCCTTAGGACGGCCCCTAAAGCTTAGGAAGTGCTGTGAATACGGCCCTAAATGTGATGATAATAGGAAGTCGCCTAATTTCTCTCCTCCTCAACCATTGCAAAACGAATGAGTAACGACAACTGCAACAATATAATTTGTGCGCAAGTACGTCACCTGCACTTCACCAATAAACTCACCTCTTTATCAGTGAAATGGGATTTGTCTTTCTCCTGTTCAGGGGTGAGGTGGAGAACTTTCTCTTCAGCGTTTGAGTGATTTTTGAGAACGTAACGTTGGATGTCGAGGTTCTCCCAGCAAATCAGAGTCTCGACCGAGCCCAGCTCAAGCGCTCTTAATGTGTCTTCAACGCCAAAACAGTACTTGCCGGTATCCTGACTAATCTCGTCAAAGTATCGTCCTGGAAATCAGAAAATTGATGTCTCGATGTGATTTAAGGGTTCACAAGTTCAAGGTCGAGCAGTACGATTTTGATACGGTTACCCTCCAACCAGATGATCACTTTTGACAATAATCCGAAACATTCACTTATTTTTTACTTCCATATTTACTGAGTAAATGGAAGTATTGTGATCGTCCTAAAATCGAGAATCGGAACGGAGCTTCAGAAAAAACATTTTCTTATACACATTTACTCAGAATCACTTCCTGAACAAGTGTCTGTGTGTCCGTTACGTCCGTCTGTCTGTCTGTGGTCTTTTACAAAAATGACCATAACTCCATCAATTCTCAACCTTTTTTCAAATTTCTTGAACTGAAATGTTTGTCTCGCCAAGACCTAACACCCTATTCAATCGAAATTTGGATAACGCACAGTACTTCCGATATAATTGAGTTTTTAGTGTTTTCTATTTTATTTTTTCCGGCTACAAAAATTGACCGATTTGAGCGTTCTTGGTCTTAAAATCTTTGTTTTACCTTGCACAATATGTGGATATTTTTTATTTCCCAATAATGTGGCGTATTTTCATTTTTGGTGAATTTCAAAATTTGAATAGTTTACTTTTTTGATATTTTTGACCTGAAAACCCTTAAAAGCAGTCAAAAAATGATCAAATTGTGTCACAATTTTACGTTTCCAAGTATCGAAGTATTGTGTGTTATCTACGCACCACTGGTTTAAAAAAACGTTCACTTTCTAATAGTCGAATCACAATTTTGCTGATAGAGAATTAAACTCCCGGAATTTTCTTCTGCAACACGTTACTGCCTTAAGCCCATAGGTGCTTTGGGCCTTAAAACCAAGAAAACTGCAAAAAAACGCGATTTCGGCCTTATCTCTCCTCCGAAATTGACCTCGTTGACCAAAATCTCAAAGCAAACCAAATTGTATGTTTTTACTTCCATATTTACAGAGTAAATGGAAGTATTGTGATCGTCTTAAAATCAAAAATCGGAACGGAGCTTCAGAAAAAACTTTTTCTCATACACATTTACTCAGAATCACTTCCTGAACAAGTGTCTGTGTGTCCGTATGTCTGTGTGTCCGTCTGTCCGTCTGTGGTCATTTACAAAAATGGCCATAACTCCCTCATTTCTCAACCTTTTTTTAAATTTCTTGAACTGAAATGTTTGTCTCAGCAAGACCTGACACCCTGTTTAATCGGAATTCGGATTACGCACAGTACTTCCGATATATTTGCATTTTTAGTGTTTTCTGTTTCATTTATATCCGGCCACAAAAATGAACCGATTTGAGCGTTCTTGGTCTTAAAATCTTTGTTTTACCTTGCAGAATATGTGGATATTTTTTATATTCAATAATGCATTGTAATTTTATTTTTGGCGAATTTTAAAATTTGAATAGTGAATTTTTCAATATTTTTGGCCTATACACCCTTTAAAGCAGTCAAAATATGATCAAATTGTGTCACAACTTTACGTTTTAAAATATGGAAGTATTGTGTGTTATCTACGCACCACTGGTTTAGAGAACATCTGAAGATTCGTGCCAAAAAACCCTGAAGTCAAACCCATCATTTTTTTTTACTCCAATATTTACAGAGTAAATGGAAGTATTGTACTTGATCGTCCTAAAATCGAGTATTGGGACAGAGCTTCAGAAAAAACTTTTTCTCATGCACATTTACTCAGAATCACTTCCTGACCAAGTGTCTGTGTGTCCGTCTGTGGTCATTTAAAACCAGTGGTGCGTAGATAACACACAATACTTCCATATTTTGAAACGTGAAATTGAGCCACAATTTGATCATTTTTTGACTGCTTTTAAGGGTGTTTAGGCCAAAAATATCGAAACATTCACTATTAATATTTTAAAATTCGCCCAAAATGAAACCAGTGGTGCGTAGATAACACACAATACTTCCTTATTTTGAAACGTAAAATTTTGGCACAATTTGATCATATTTTGACTGCTTTTGAAAGTGTTTAGGTCAGAAATATCAAAAAATTCAGTATTAAAATTTTAAAATTCGCCCAAAATGAAAAAACGCTACATTTTCGGAATGTAAAAAATATCCACATATTCTACAAGGTAAAACAAAGATTTTAAGACCAAGAACGCTCAAATCGGTTCATTTTTGCGGCCGGAAAAAAATAAAATAGAAAACACTAAAAATGCAAATATCTCGGAAGTACTGTGCGTTATCCAAATTCCGATTCAACAGGGTGTTAGGTCTTGCCGAGACAAACATTTCAGTTCAAGAAATTTGAAAAAAGGTTGAGAAATGAGGGAGTTATGGTCATTTTTGTAAATGACCACAGACGGACAGACGGACACACGGACACACAGACACTTGTTCAGGAAGTGATTCTGAGTAAATGTGTATAAGAAAAAGTTTTTTCTGAAGCTCCGTTCCAATTCTCGATTTTAGGACGATCACAATACTTCCATTTACTCTGTAAATATGGAAGTAAAAATGGCCATAACTCCCTCATTTGTCAACCTTTTTTCAAATTTCTTGAACTGAAATGTTTGTCTCGGCAAGACCTAACACCCCGTTTAATCGGAATTCGGATAACGCACAGTACTTCAGATATATTTGCATTTTTAGTGTTTTCTATTTTATTTTTTACCGGCCACAAAAATGAACCTATTTAAGCGTTCTTGAACTTAAAATCTTTGTTTTATCTTGCAGAATATGAAGATATTTTTTATATTCCAATAATGTAATGTATTTTTATTTTGGTCGAATTTTAAAATTTTAATAGTGAATTTTTTTATATTTTTGGCCCAAACACCCTTTAAAGCAGTCAAAATATGATCATATCGTGCCACAACTTGACGTTTCAAAATATGGAAGTATTGTGTGTTATGGGTAAATATGGGGCACCACTGGTTTCAATTTTTCCTAGGCTTTCCCTAGGCTTGAAATTTATCCTCAACCTCCTTTGGTCTAGTGGCTAGCGCGTCTGCCTATCTGCAGGCTATACCTGGGAGTTATGGGTTCGAATCCCATAGGTGGCATGAAAAATTAAGCCCATAGCCCATGTCATAGCCGGCGTTCGGGGTTTTGGGAAATAAATGAAATTGGAGAACTAAACCCACTCCTTGTGATACCCCTACAATTGGTATCTGAGTATAGATTATTCTGCTTACCAATGAGTTTCTTTTCTTGGATGAACTTGACGTTCTGCAGGGATTCCGCTGCCAGTTCGATAGCCTGGTTGAATCCATTCTCTCCACCATATGAGACGTCCACCAATTTGATGATTTTGGTTTGCAAACGCTGAATGAAAAAAAGAAAAATTTTGCGAATTATTGTCCAACATTAATGTCCGGTAGAATTGTGTACCTAGGGACAAATACAATTTTGGGTATAAAGTCGGCCACACACTTTCCGATTGCTGGCTGTTAAAATTGGGATGAAAATGGGAACGTGGCTTAGAAACGCCAGTAAAACTTGTTGGGTTCAACGAAGATGCCACCTCGACCAATGACAGCAAGGCATTTTCCTATTCCCTCCACCAGCAAGGGGGCGGTGCTTAGATCCTTGTATTTCAGGCTCTACAAAAATTTCAGTTCACGAAATTTGAAAAAAGGTTGAGAATCGAGGGAGCTATGGCCATCTTTGTAAATTACCACAGACGGACACACAGACACGTGATCGGGAGTGATTCTGGGTAAATGTGTATGAGTAAAAGTTCTGATTCTCGATTTTAGGACAATTACAATACTTCCATTTACTCTGTAAAAACTCTGGGGGGAAAACCCCCAATTTGGATCCCTACCAGATTTGTTCTCAATTAGTACTACGAGTTTTTCGGTGAAATCGAATGAGACGATTCACGGTAAACCATTGTTCTTATCAAAGCTCAAATGTATTTATTTTTCGTTTTTGCTCTGGGGTTTCTGCGATATATCGATCTAGCGATCGATACCAGAAGATATCGATTTTTATTTTTGTATCTGCTCATGACTTATCAATATAAATCAGTTGTATTCACATGCCAATGGCGTCTGCTTCTTTCTCTCCTCCCAATCGTAATTTATTACAATTGAGGATGTTAATTCCAAAAGGTACTAAACGCCATTTTTTTCGAAATCAAGATGAGACTTTCCTGGGGGTTTTGGGGGGGAGTTTTACGCAAAAATAAACCCATTTCCAAGATAAAATCACTCTATCCTCATTAAAATGGGGAGTGAAATCTCATTTTCATTTCAAAAGGTACTATATCCAGGCCCTTGGGGCTGCTACAAAATGTTCATTTCAAAAAGTACTTTATCCAGTATTAAACAGTCTTCGCGATGGACGTTTAAAACCAAAAAGTACTATATCCACAAAATACACCTATATACAGCTCTGCCTTCACTTTTTCAGAGATTTTAGTTGTTTTTCAATAGTATTGTGGTTTTGCTGCCATCGTTGACACATATTTGATGTTTGGGGAAGTAGAATAACCTGTTAAAACCCTCGCAAAGGCCCGGGTAACCAGTATTTTAAGCTGTCAAGCTTACGTATTCCGCGTCCGCCGAAGCCACTAGTTTTTCCAGTTTTTCACTTTTTCATCGAGTCTACCGGGAATTTTTTTTACTTAAACTTTTTCCTGAAACATGTTTCAACCACCCGAGGTGGGTTCCGAGCCGGAAGGAAGTGGCGGCGATCGCTGGCGACCGTCCAATGTCGACGAGCTCCCCGCTCAAAAAGTACCATATCCCGGCATGTTAATTTCAAAAAGTACTGATGAGTAATGAAGTCGAAATAAACGATTTCGGAAATGAATTTTATATTTCGCTCGAGAAGCAGAGAGATCAAATTAGGATATTATCCACGTGAATACCGAATGAAAAGAAAAAAGTTATCTTCTGATAAGGCTGAGGCAAAGCAGCAGGTGTACAAAGGAAATAGGGAATTCTCCCCGCCAAATCCCTACATTTGCACATTACTCAAATGAGCAGTGCTGCCCCACAAAGAGGGAAAATTACCTGAAAAGGGAAATAAGGTTCACGAAATCCCAACAAGTACTTGAACCAGTTTTCATTTCAAAAAGTACTATATCCCGTCATGTTAATTTCAAAAAGTACTATAAACCAGTTTTCATTTCAAAAAGTACTATATCCGAAAATTCCAATTTTCAGATTGCTGTAAAAATTATTCTCTGCAGTTTATAA
The DNA here is from genome assembly GCA_036186465.1 of Nesidiocoris tenuis. Lineage (NCBI taxonomy): Eukaryota > Metazoa > Arthropoda > Insecta > Hemiptera > Miridae > Nesidiocoris > Nesidiocoris tenuis. Next base: position 246,878 of record AP028921.1, read on the forward strand.
TTTCCAAACTTTTCCCAACAATTTTGAAGATGATTTACTAATATTTGGCAAAAAAATCTAGACCGGAAACGTGTTCTGAAAGGTACTAGCAGTTTTCCTCGTTTTTCTCAAAACTTGTCAGAGTGGATATAGTACCTTTTGGAATTAACATCCTCAATTGGCGACGAGGTGTTTTGGTTTTTTAAGAAGTTTTTAGTGATTACACAGTTTTTTTTTGTTCCCACGGAGGGAAACGGACTTTCTTTTTCCGTGCACGGCGCACGAGTTCGGGAATAAGTTCAAATCGGAACAGTGCTATGGCAACAGGTGGAAGTGCCGGGGCCGAGTCGGCGCATTTACAGCGGCTTACTGAGTTATTGGCGCGAGGGCCACCCGTCGGAGAACTCCCAAAATTTGATTTTGGAGATGATTGGTCATCATTTATCGAGCAGCTAAACGAATATTTCACCGGCAATTACGTGGGCCAGGATCGAAAAGTATCCCTTTTAAGCCCGTATCACCGTCAGACCGATCTCCTCCCCATCCCACAGACCGTCTGGACAGACCGATTATTTGGTGATTTTTACGTGCAAATTCATTGAAAATTTTTCTTAGAAATAAGGTTCCATAGATGAATAATAACGAACATTGATGCAGGTGCGCCGAAGTGACCATATCCATGGGATCAGCCAATCGGATAATTGGGTCTGTGTGTCTGTCCGTGGGATGGGGAGGAGATCGGTCTGACGTGTGATACGGGCTTTACTCATAGCACTCAGTCGTAACGTGTATGAGGTGTTAAGGGAACTTTGTCACCCGGACAAACCTTCGACCTTAACTTTCAAGGACCTGTGTGCGACGCTACGCAAACAATACGCGCCCATCAAGGCGGTTTGGCGCAACCGGATCGAGTTTGCAGAGTTGACCCAGGGCCCTAACGAAGGGGTTACTGACTGGTTTGTTAGAGTCAAGAAAGCTGCTATGGACTGCGAGTTCAAGACTTTGCTCCCCGGATTTTTGAAACTGAAATTCGTGACGGGCTTGCGCAAGGGCCCAGTTTTGGATCGTCTGTGTGAAGAGGACGAAGGGGCCGAATTGCAGACGATGGTTAGCCTGGCAGTTAAGAGAGAGTCCGCAGTGTTGGAGCAACGATCGCCAGCGGCGCAGCCAATTAATTCCTTGTCCAGACGTCGTCAGAAACGGTCAGCGAATTCGGAACCCGCAACATCGTCGACGGCTAAGTGGGGCCAGCAAACACGCCGGAGCACAGGAGCTCCGCCTCCGGTAAACCGATCCCCCAAGGTAGCCGGCGCCCGACTTGCAACGAGCGCACAAGCACCACGGTGTTTTGCTTGTAATCAGCCGCATCTGATTTCAAGCGCTGTAAATATAAGGCGTATCGCTGCAAAACCTGCAACGTCGTTGGACACTTGGCGGCGGCTTGCAAAAGCAAGGAAACCAAATTTTTGACGGACGAAGAGGGCTCCGATTTCGAGGACGACGCACCAGACGCGGCACCAGACGTCGACTCACTGCAGTTAGACCAGATTGGTTTATTCCATTTAGATCTCGACATTTTGCGCACTTCCTGCGAGCCTTTTATTTTTAAGGCAAAGGTAAATAATGTACCTTTAATTTTCGAAGTAGATACAGGTTCAGTCCTGTCAGTAATTCCTGATAAGGTGTTTTACCAACATTTTAGTCGAGTTAATTTAATTCCGACTACAACACGATTACGGTCGTATGATGGAACGTGTATTCAGCCCCTTGGCAAAATTTTTGTCTCAATTGAATTTAAAAATTTGAAATTTCCGTGCGAACTGTTAGTAGTTCCAAATGGGTTGCGGCCTCTTTTAGGTCGTGATTTAATATCAAAATTCGGCATTTCATGCTTTGATAGCGTCGACACTTTGCATAATTCTACAGTTCCAAACGTTCAAAAACTGGAACAACAAATTTTTTTCGAATATGGGGACTTGTTTCGAGACGAATTGGGGTGTTATAAATTTGGAAAAATAAGTTTACAGGTCACGCCGGAAGCAAAACCTAGATTTTTCAAGCCAAGACCGATTCCTTATGCGTTCAAAGATAGTGTAAATATAGAACTAGACAAGTTGGAAAAGCTTGGCGTAATTTCCAAAATCGAATCGTCAGAATGGGGAACTCCATTAGTTCCGGTTTTAAAGCCCAACGGGACGGTGCGTGTTTGCGCCGATTACAAAGTAACATTGAATGAGTTTTTGCAGGATGTGGAATACCCAATGCCACGAATCGAGGAAATTTTTGCTAAGTTACAAGGGGGCAAGTACTTCACAAAGCTGGATTTTTTGTGTGCTTACAACCAATTGCAAGTAGATGCTCCGACGGCAAAACTACTGGCGTGGAGCACCACGAAAGGAATTTACCAACTAAACAGGTTGCCGTACGGTACGAAACCAGCCTGCAAAATTTTTCAGAGGGAGGTAGAAAAAACGTTACAGGGTTGCACCGGGACTGCGAATTTACTTGATGATACTTGATGTAGTTACGGGCGAGTCATTGACGGAACATAATGCGAATCTAAGACGAGTTTTAGACCGTTTGCGCGAGGCGGGATTTCGTTTAAACAAAAATAAATGTGCCTTTGCGCAGTCGCAAATTTCGTATTTGGGACACATTATCGACGGGTTTGGTCTCCGAAAAGACCCCCGGAAAATAGCTGCAATTAAAGATGCGCCCTGTCCAAAAAACCTCACGGAGGTTCGAGCTTTTGTGGGAATGATTAATTACCACGGTCGTTTTATTCCAGGTTTGGCAACTGTGCTCACTCCACTTTACCGGCTTTTGCGTAAGGGAGAAAAATTTGATTGGAGTGAAGACTGTGATCGTTCGTTTGCCAAAGCCAAGGAGCTCATTTTGTCGGAGCAATCTCTCGTGCATTTTGATCCCAATTTGCCATTAATTTTAGAATGTGATTCATCGGATTACGGTTTAGGCGCAGTTTTATTGCACAAACTCCCAAATGGGTCCGAAAACCCCATTTGCTTCGCGTCAAGGGTACTCAATTCCGCCGAGCGCAAGTATGCAGTGCTGCACAAAGAAGCACTGGCAATTTATTTCGGCTGCCGGAAATTTTACGAGTACTTAATGGGACGTTCGTTTGTCATTCGGACGGACCATAAGCCGTTAGTAGGATTGTTAGGGCAGAAACAAGGTATTCCCCAGATGGCTGCCGGCCGACTTCAGCGCTGGGCTACATTTTTGTCGGGGTTCGATTATTCGCTTGAAAACATCAAGGGCTGTTCAAATAGGGCTGATGGTCTTTCACGTTTGCCTTTAAGTGTGGAAGACATGGCCGACACACAGATTGCTGATTCAAACGATCTGAAGTTTGTCGAGGAATTTGTTCCGGTCAGCTACAAACAAATCTGTTTGGAAACTTCAAGAGATGAAGTGTTGAGCAAAGTGTTACTATTCGCTATGACGGGTTGGCCAGATACCGTAGACGAGCCATTGAAGCCATTTTTCTGTCGGAAAACTGAATTGTCAAGCGAGGAAGGTATTCTCCTATGGGGACATCGAGTGGTAATTCCGCCGAAATTCCGGAGTCAAATTCTGTCGGAATTGCATTCTACTCACATGGGAATCTCGAAGATGAAGGCAATGGCTCGGGCATATTTCTGGTGGCCAAACATGGACGAGAATATAGCAGAAGTCAGCAAAAATTGTAAAACCTGTTTAGAAAGTCGGGTAGATCCGCCAATACTCCCGTCAGTCAGTTTTTGAGCGTGTACATCTAGATTACGCCGGCCCAGTTTTCAACAAAAAAATGTTCCTTATTTTAATTGATGCTTATTCAAAGTGGCCGGAAGTTTTTGAGGTGTCCAAGGCGGATACGCCACACACCTTGCAAAAGCTTAGGGAAACCTTGGCACGTTTCGGGTGGCCGCAAACGTTGGTGACAGACAACGGCACCCCGTTTACGTCGGAGGAATTTTCAAATTTCTGTTGTTCAAATGGAATAAAGCATCTTACTACGCCGGTATGCCACCCGGCTAGTAATGGTGAAGCAGAGTCGTTCGTAAAAACTTTCAAATATAGTCTCAGCAAGATGCTGAAGGACTCTTCGTCGGAAAATTTTGATACCCGGCTACAGAAATTTTTATACATTTATCGGAACACTCCGCACTCGACAACCAATGTTTCCCCTGCCGAGCGTATGTTTCGGAGTAAACTTCGCACCCATTTCGATCACCTCCGGAAGTCGACGATCGCTCGTTTGAATACCCCTAGTAGGCGTTTAATTGCTCTCACAGGCAACAAAGTTTTTGCAATTGGTGACACGGTGTACGTTCGTGAGTACAAACACCCCAACAAGAGAGGTTGGGTACGAGCGACTGTAATTGAATTGTTAGGGAACCATTTATATTTGTGTGAGTCGGAAGACGGTCGGGTATTGAAGCGACATACGGACCAAATTATTTCGTGTGGCAAATTTTTCACCGATAAAACGCGCGAACTCCTTGCTCCGCAATTAGGGGAGCCACAACAACCAAGGTTGTTGGCATTTCCGCAAACTCTCCCAGGTCCAGTAACTGTGACCGAAACGGATGGGTTAGGAAAAAACTCGGTAATAAAGGAAAACCCGATACCTTCTCGTCAGTCACTTGCTCCAAGGATATCTCTATCTGCTTCAAAGGTGGAGGATCAAAAAAATGATCAATCTCCAACAAGAAATTATTCCATAGCAAGGGACCGGCCTCGAAGGGAAATCAAAAACCCAGAGAGATTGGGTCTTTAAATTTGTCTTTAATACAAAACGGCCGAGATTGGCAGATTAGCTTTCTTCGGCAGTCCTTTTCCCTTTCATTTCATACTCCTATTAATTTCATAGGTTGCAAGTAATCAACCTACAATTTCATTAATTGTCCTTATGATAGGAAAAGTTGTAACAAGTTTTATTTCCTAAATAAGCCTATCAAGTTTAATCCTGTCAAATATGCTTATAATAATTTGAATTACTTGAAGTGACAACTTCATTAGGGTCGAATTTCAATTTTAACTATTATTGTTTTTATTTCATTTTCGCTATATCTCTAAACAATGTTGATATGATAAGGTTACGCTTATCTGTGATAAGCCCCATTTGAAAGAGGGGGAGATGCGATATATCGATCTAGCGATCGATACCAGAAGATATCGATTTTTATTTTTGTATCTGCTCATGACTTATCAATATAAATCAGTTGTATTCACATGCCAATGGCGTCTGCTTCTTTCTCTCCTCCCAATCGTAATTTATTACAGTTTCTTTGTCTGATTATTGTCAGCTGCGAGTGTGGGGAAGCATATCGTCGGCACCACGCCATAACCGCGAAACTGTACAGTATTAATGAGCAGTTTCACGGTTATGGCGTGGTGCCGACGATATGCTTGAAAAGTCAAAGAAATTTTACCGGGTGACAGAGATAAATCTCTACTTCTACCCAGATACATGGAAAAATGATGTACCCATGTCTCTAATCTACGTAGCAGCGTTTTCGTTAGTGTGATGCGAAGAAGCATCATTATAATTTGACATAATATGTCAAATATTATTTGACTTTATTTATATGACGTATTACGTCAAATATTATCTGACTTTACTTATATGATATATTACGTCAAATATTATTTGACTTTATTTGATGAAGATTTAGATTTTCCAAATTAAAAATTAGCTCACAAACCCCATTGTACATACCTGATCGAACATATCAGATTGGCTAAGTTCGGTTTTGAAGTCGGCCGAACCAGCGAGGATCAGCCCGGCAATGTTGGGTTTGTCATTGGTGATAAAAAGGGTAGTCGCAACTTCGGCTACTTTACGCACATAGTTATGACGTTTTTCCATACGAAGCCGAGCAAAACGCAATGCAGATTGACCACCGCGGCCTGAAAAGTAATCACAAAAATGATTTATCAAGTTGACAATAACAAATGTTCGACTAATAAGTATAAGAAATCTTATTATATCTTACGTATCTCCATGACATTTTTAAAAAACTCCAGTTTTACGGGTTCCACTGCATCACAAACTCAATCTAAGGGCCGCTTTATCCGCTATATTTAATACGAAAATCAATTACTAGTCTCTAGAACGCTGAGCTCCGGGAACAAAGCCTATGCGCATCCGGCCAAAAATCACCTTTAGCGGCCTGGAGATTGATCAATGATTTTTGGATAATTGACCATTGATAAAGCAGCCGGTTTCACCGACAAACGATACTCACTGTTGAGGAACCTTGATGAGGGTTTAACCATGGATTGAAAAAATGAAGGATTTTACCAAGCAAATAGAGTTCAACCCCTTATGGCGTCACAAACCTCGGGCAGCCGAACCCCGGGCTGCTCTGGGTTTGCCTCTTCAAACGAACTACGAGCAAATCGTTACTGGTGAAACCCAACTTTAGATTTGATCTCGGGATTATTCTTGAAATGCTTGTTGAGGAAGGATTGAAATGTTGGTGAAAACAGACATGAATCGATTTTAAAAAACCTACCGTGTTTCTTGGGAAGATCGACAGTGAATTTGTGCAGGACCTCGCGTGTGTTGCCTTGGAGCGTACCGAAAAGGGCGCCGTTACCGTCCATCACAATAAAACCGAATTTATTGTCATCAGCTAGCAACGCCGTAAGGGCCTCAGTGTGGAACTATAAGAGATCAGAAATCTGTTAGTAAAATAAAATAAAGCAACACTGTAAAATTCAAGATGAAGCGTACGACATGAAGGGGATGCGAGGGAGAGAGAAGATGGTAAAACGCGGAGTTTCATAAGCTTTTCTCGAGAACCAATAAACCTATCAAATTCCGAAAATACCTTGTTTCACCTAGCATAATACGTAGATATTTTTTATAATCCAATAACTTGACGTATTCTGATTTTACGCAAGTTTTAAAATGTGCATAGTGAGTTTTTCGATATTTTTGACTTAAACACTCCCAAAAATAGTCAAAATAAAATCAAATTGCGATAAAACTTTAGGTATCAAAATATGAAATTATTTAATGTTATCTATGCGCCACTGGTTTGGCATGTTCTTGGATCATTCGATCAGCATTTTCAATCTTTTTACTTCCTTTTTTACCAAGTATATGGAAGTACCTGTTGCAATCGTCCTAGAATCCGATCGGAGCTTCAGAAAAAATTTTTACTTATGCGCTGAACAAGTGTCTGTGGGTCCATCTGTGGTCATTTATAACCAGTGGTGGGTAGATAACACACAATACTTCCATATTTCGGAACGTAAAACTGTGACACAATTTGATCATATTTTGACTGCTTTTAAGGGTGTTTAGGTCAAAAATATCAAAAAATTCACTATTCAAATTTCAAAATTCGCCCAAAATAAAAAAACGCCAGTTTTTCGGAACATAAAAAATATCCACATATTCTGCAAGGTAAAACAAAGATTTTAAGACCAAGAACGCTCAAATCGGTTCATTTTTGTGGCCGGAAAAAATAAAATAGAAAACACTAAAAATGCAAATATATCGGAAGTACTGTGCGTTATCCAAATTTCGATTGAACAGGGTGTTAGGTCTTGCCGAGACAAACATTTCAGTTCAAGAAATTTGAAAAAAGGTTGAGAAATGAGGGAGTTATGGCCATTTTTGTAAATGACCACAGACGGACTAACGGAGTAACGGACTAACAGACACACAGACACTTGTTCAGGAAGTGATTCTGAGTAAATGTGTATAAGAAAAAGGTTTTTTCTGAAGCTCCGTTCCGATTCTCGATTTTAGGACGATCACAATACTTCCATTTACTCTGTAAATATGGGAGTAAAAATGGCCATAGCTCCCTTAATTCTCAACCTTTTTTCAAATTTCGTGAACTGGGTTTCTAAGCCAAGTCTCCATGGTCATCAGCCAGCAATCAGACGTTTTTTTCACCTCCACTGGAATTTTGGGTTTTTAACATACGAACTTTTGCAGATTCACTGTCGAAATGTTTTTAGTGTGTAATGAACCGATTTGGCGTTCTTGGTCTTAAAGTAATTGTTTTGTCTTATATAATACGTGAATAGGTTTTATATTCCGATAACTCGTTGTTTTTATTTTTATTTTAGGCGAGTTTTAAAATTTGCATAGTGAGTTTTGTGATATTGTTGGTCAAAACAGCCTCGATAATAGTCAAAATATAATAAAATTGTGTCCAAATTTTAAGTTTCAAAATATGGAAGTATTGAGAGTTATCTACGCACCATTTGTTATAAATGAACAAAGACACAGGTGTTTGGGAAGTGATTCTGGGTAAAAGTGTACGAATAAACGTTTTTACTTCCATATTTACAGAGTAAATGGAAGTATTGTGATCGTCCTAAAATCGAGAATCGGAACGGAGCTTCAGAAAAAACTTTTTCTTATACACATTTACTCAGAATCACTTCCCGAACAAGTGTCTGTGTGTCCGTGTGTCCTTCTGTCCGTGTGTCCGTCTGTCCGTCTGTGGTCATTTACAAAAATGGCCATAACTCCCTCATTTCTCAACCTTTTTTCAAATTTCTTGAACTGAAATGTTTGTCTCGGCAAGACCTAACACCCTCTTTAATCGGAATTTGGATAACGCACAGTACTTCCGAGATATTTGCATTTTTAGTGTTTTCTATTTTATTTTTTTCCGGCCGCAAAAATGAACCGATTTGAGCGTTCTTGGTCTTAAAATCTTTGTTTTACCTTGCAGAATATGTGGATATTTTTTACATTCCGAAAATGTGGCGTTTTTTCATTTTGGGCGAATTTTAGAATTTTAATACTGAATTTTTTGATATTTTTGACCTAAACACTTACAAAAGCAGTCAAAATATGATCAAATTGTGTCACAATTTTACGTTTAAAAATATGGAAGTATTGTGTGTTATCTACGCACCACTGGTTTCTGAAGCTCTATTCCGATTTCAGGACGATTACATTCCCAAGTGCTTTGAAAGAGTAAAATCTCAGTTGAAACTCGACTATTTACCTTGTTGTCGCAAAGGTACAATGAAGTGTTGATAGGTTTGAAGGGCTCGAAATCGATGTTGACCTTTTTCTCCTTGCCTTCCTCAGTCACGATGGTCCCGCAATAAATAACAAGTCCGTTTGGGGGCACTGAAATGGAAATCGGAAAGTTGACATTAAATTCAAGTTACTGACTGCTTTAAGGATGAACTAAGATGTATCGCATTTCTGTTGGATTTCACCCACCTCGGATTAGAGTTAATCCTGACAGAGTTGCTCTTGATAACTTTGTTCAAACATAATTATGTGAGCAATGCTTACTAAGCATGCCCGGACGAACTATAAACCGAGGTTGGTAAATTCCACCATCAGCACCGGTTTAATAATGGACCATTTTTATGTAGTTATCTAATCCTTTGCACAGGATGCACAACAAAAACGCTACTAAGTAGATTAGTGACATGAGCACATTATTTGTCTGGGTATCTCAGAGAATAAAGTTCAAATAGTTGGAGTAGGTCGGTTTATCATCGTATTGTAGGAGTCAAACTTTCAAAATCAAATTTTGCTTAAATGGTACCTTTTCACAATGATGAATGAATAGGTATCAAAAGAAAGAAAACACCGCGCAATTAAACAAGACTGTGATACCCCTGTCGCATAGAGACAATGCCTTTATACCTGGGAGCTCCAAGAAGCAGGACCCGCTACCTCACCTCCACCCTGCACCTCTATACAGTCTGTTAATTAAACTGTTCATTGCATCAATTTGAAGCTGGGTAATCAAAAGACTTTCACTTCTAATAGCCGAATCGCATTTTAGCAGTTCAGAGCCTATTAACGGACGCCCTCGTGTAGAAAGTCAGTATCAAGGGTGGGAATGCATCTGACAGAGAATTTAACTCCTGGAATTTTCTTCTGCATCACGTTTTTGCCTTAGGCCCTAAGGTGCTTTGGGCCGCAAAACCAAGAAAACTGCAAAAAAACGCAATTTTGGCCTCATCTCTCCCCTGAAACTGACCATGTTGACCAAAATCTCAAAAAACGACAAATTTCATGTTTCTTGGTCAAAATCTAAAGATTTACGCCAAAAAACCTTAAGTCAAATACATCATTTTTTTAAATGTTTCCTAGACTACCTTGAATTTTCAGGCTGGAATCAGTTTTTCTCATTTTTCTCAGTCTTGTACCTGCACAAAACCTCCACAAAAACTTTTTTTTTTGAATTTTTGATTTTGTTTTAAAGAGTCAAAAGCATTATTTTTTAAAATGTCAAAAATTAGTCTTTAAACCAGTTTTCAAACACTGAAATCCAACCAATTTTTGACTTACAGGGAGTGAAAACCGTGTAGATACCGTCAAGGAATCTAACAAGCAACAATGAGGAACATCCATGAAGAACGAAATCCATTTTTTCCGCTAGAATGATGCTGTTTAGGATGCGAAAATGATGTAGTGATGGTCTACAACGAAAAAACAATATTTTTCCTGGTGAAAAACGCTGATGAAAAGTGCCCTTTTGAATGTGGAGGTTAACCGTATGGCGTCACTGTGCGGACGTGACTGCACGTAATTTCTTAACATAACAGCAAAAAATCCGTTATCGCCGTCCTATCACAGCATAAACACATGAACTTGGATGAGGTTGCACTGGTGTTCACGGGAAGATGACATCACTGTGTAACCTTGCGGCTGGCCATTTTCCCGCTCGACTTCAAATCTGCGATTTTCACTAAGCCTCCCTCCTCTTTTAATTACCTCTTTTTCGAACCGCCATCCACCATAACACCATTTTCAAAGCCTAACAAGGAATATTATGGCGAAAAAACAGTTTATTTTTACTTCCATATTTACAGAGTAAATGGAAGTATTGTGATCGTCCTAAAATCGAGAATCGGAACGGAGCTTCAGAAAAAACTTTTTCTTATACACATTTACTCAGAATCACTTCCCGAACAAGTGTCTGTGTGTCCGTCTGTCCGTGTGTCCGTCTGTCCGTCTGTCTGTCTGTCCGTCTGTCCGTCTGTGGTCTTTTACAAAAATGGCCATAGCTCCCTCAATTCTCAACCTTTTTTCAAATTTCTTGAACTGAAATGTTCGTCTCGGCAAGACCTAACACCCTGTTTAATCGAAATTTGGATAACGCACAGTACTTCCGAGATATTTGCATTTGTAGTGTTTTCTATTTTATTTTTTTCCGGCCACAAAAATGAACCGATTTGAGCGTTCTTGGTCTTCACGGGAAATCTTCATGTAACCTTGCAGAATATGTGGCCATATTTTTTATATTCCGAAAATGTATTGTATTTTTATTTTGGGCGAATTTTAACTAATTCCTCTTAGTTAATTTTCGATATTTTTGGCCTGAACACCCTCAAAAGCAGTCAAAATATGATCAAATTGTGTCACAATTTTACGTTTCAAAATATGGAAGTATTGTGTGTTATCTACGCACCACTGGTTTTACTTCCATATTTACAGAGTAAATGGAAGTATTGGAATCGTCCTAAAATCGAGAATCGGAACGGAGCTTCAGAAAAAACTTTTTCTTATACAAATTTACTCAGAATCACTTCCTGAACAAGTGTCTGAGTGTCCGTCTGTGGTCATCTACAAAAATGGCCATAACTCCCTCATTTCTCAACCTTATTTCAAATTTCTTGAACTGAAATGTTTGTCTCAACAAGAGCTAACACCCTGTTTAATCGGAATTCGGATAACGCACAGTACTTCTGATATATTTGCATTTTTAGTGTTTTCTACTATATTTTTTTCCGGCCACAAAAATGAACCGATTTGAGCGTTCTTAGTCTTAAAATCTTTGTTTTACCTTGCAGAATATGTGGATTTTTTTTACATTCCGAAAATGTGGCGTTTTTACTTCCATATTTACAGAGTAAATGGAAGTATTGTGATCGTCCTAAAATCGAGAATCGGAACGGAGCTTCAGAAAAAACTTTTTCTTATACACATTTACTCAGAATCACTTCCCGAACAAGTCTCTGTGTGTCCGTGTGTCTGTTAGTCCATATGTCCGTGTGTTCGTTAGTCCGTCTGTGGTCATTTACAAAAATGACCATAACTCCCTCAATTCTCAACCTTTTTTCAAATTTCTTGAACTGTAATGTTTGTCTCGTCAAGACCTAACACCCTGTTTAATGGAAATTTGGATAACGCACAGTACTTCCGATATATTTGCATTTTTAGTGTTTTCTATTTTATTTTTTCCGGCCACAAAAATGAACTGATTTGAGCGGTCTTGGTCTTAAAATCTTTGTTTTACCTTGCAGAATATGTAGATATTTTTTATGTTCCAAAAAACTGGCGTTTTTTTATTTTGGGTGAATTTTGAAATTTGAATAGTGAATTTTTTGATATTTTTGACCTAAACACCCTTAAAAGCAGTCAAAATATGATCAAATTGTGTCACAATTTTACGTTCCAAAATATGGAAGTATTGTGTGTTATCTACGCACCACTGGTTTCATGCATGTTCCTCATTCTAACAAAATTCGAAAACGGTTCAATACTCCCTCAAATTGGCAAGAACGTGAAAAATGAGAAATCGCATTAAGAAATTCGAGCCACCAATTTAAAAACAATATTTTCAAAATTTTCCGGAAAACACGCCTATTTAACGCTAAATCAAGTGAAATGCCTGGGAAAAATGCTCAAAAAATTCTAAACCCACGGCATTACTTTCAAAATAAAGTTCTTGTTTTTTCGAAAATGGACCATACTAATGCCGATTTGGACCCCTTAACCTTTTCCCGATCGGATTCCTTGGACAATATGCCTCAAGTTAGAGCAAACCACAATTTCAGGGGGTGATGTAAAACATTTTGCGCGACCGAATACATAGGTACGTTATTTCTGGAAATAATGTACAAAAAGTTGCACATTATATAAGTCAATTTGAAAATCAAACAAGCCATTCCCATCACAAAAGTCGGGTCCTTGGAAAGTTTCATGGATACGGGCCTTTAGCCTGGACTGTCTCATGAAAATCTTTTAATAATGTAAATCTCAATTTACCCTAGACGTTTTCACTTACTTTTACCAAGGACACATGAGGCGTTGATAGCCAGAGTGGACCATTCCACAAACTGGCCGAACTGGCACAGTTCAATGGGTCTATGGTTGCTCTATCTACCGAATTATTATCAAAATTTGACTCGATCTCGAATGTGCCAAGAGAGAGCGCAACTTTTCAAATGGTCCGTCTGCACATTGGCCGCCGATTTTGATGGCCAGAGTGGACCATGTGGCTTGTAGAAAAGTCCCTATGGTTCATGAGTCATCTGTTCACCCAAGAATGCTTGTATTTTTTTTCTTTAAAACACCATAACAAGGCAATTAATCAATTGCAAGAAATTAGTCGAAATTTTCAAATGCGATTTTCTCAGTTCGACACCTGAGTGGAATGGTCCACTCTGGCTATCAACGCCTCATATTTTCATTGATTTTCTTGCAGAAATTTGCTGGGAACATGTTTAGTGCAAGCGTCCTTGGATAAATCGATATTTACATGAATAATTATTATGAATAATAATAATCATTATTATCAATTATGAATAATAATTATTATCATTATTAATTATATTTGATAGGCTCTTGGAGATATTCTCAGACGTACCTTTAGTGTATAATTTGAGCCTATGTTGTACGGAGGTGATAGCGCCAAGAACTGATAGCCGATTGACCCTTGACTTGATGTTCGATGCTGTACCAAATTCATCGGCTAGCATTTTGCTGACACGGGAAATTTGGTCCTTGGGAGGAATAATGAGCGAGATCATGCTCGTTCCGTTCCTGTAAATTGATCATTCTATATTACTAACGCAAGAATACAAGGATGGGTGATATTGCGTAAAATAGTAGGTAGGTAGGAATCCAATTGAAATCGTGGTTGTTCACACAACGGCTAAACGTCCAAATAATATTTTTGTGGAAACTCCTCAGAATTCAGCTCGTACTGCGGTTGGTAACTCATCAAATTTTGGCGTAAACTAGTGACGACATCATACAACATCAAATCGGCGAGTCAGAGATTTAAAGACCAAAAACGCTAAAATCGGTTCATTTTTGTGGCCAGAAAAACCATTGGTGCGTAGATAACACACAATACTTCCCAATAACACAATATTTTGAAACGTAAAAGTGTGACACAATTTGATCATATTCGTACTGCTTTTAAGGATGTTTAGGTCAACCAGTGGTGCGAAGATAACACACAATACTTCCATATTTTGGAACGCAAAATTGTGTTTGTGTGATTTGATCATATTTTGACTGCTTTTAAGGGTATTTAGGTCAAAAATATCAAAAAATACACGATTCAAATTTCAAAATTCGCCCAAAATAAAAACGCCAGTTTTTCGGAACATAAAAAATATCCACATATTCTGCAAGGTAAAAGAAAGATTTTAAGACCAAGAACGCTCAAATCGGTTCATTTTTGTGACCGGAGCAAAATGAAATGGAAAACAATAAAAATGCAAATATCTCGGAAGTACTGTGCGTTATCCAAATTCCGATTAAACAGGGTGTTAGGTCTTGCCAGGACAAACATTTCAGTTCAAGAAATTTGAAAAAAGGTTGAAAATTGAGGGAGTTATGGTCATTTTTGTAAATGACCACAGACGGACGGAGGGACTAACGGACACACGGACTAACGGACACACGGACACACAGACACTTGTTCAGGAAGTGATTCTGAGCAAATGTGTATAAGAAAAAGTTTTTTCTAAAGCTCCGTTCCGATTCTCGATTTTACGATTTTTTTTTTTTTGCATGTGTTTGTTTGTGTTTGTTGTGGGTGCATGTGTTTGTTTGTCCAACACACACAACACAACACACCCACACACACCCAAACACGTGCACCCATAACACACACACACACACACACACACACACACACACACACCAATAACACTAAATACACGGTGGGCTGGCCTGATGTCATAAAAACTGCCTCTATGTCTGATGCTGATGGGAGGCTAAGATTGCGGACAATCAGTGCGATATTGTCATATGAGTAATGATAACTATCTTAAGTTTGCCATGTGAGAACTGTTGTTTTTAGACTGAGTTGAAAAGAGAGATATTTTACTTGACTGATTTTAAATTTTAACTTGTTGACTGAGCTTTGTTTTGTGTTTTCTAGTCTAAAAAGCTTGATGCTATATATATTTATATCATTTCACCTGCAATAGGTATGTACCTGCAGTTGTTGAGTTTTATGTTTGTGGTTAATTGTTTGGGCCACAAGGTTAACGTTAAGATAGTAATAAAAATTTGTTCTAGTTTTTAAAATTAAATGGATTCAGCTGTAATCTTGGACGGCAGTGGTCACCTGACCGCTTAAGCCTGTCTCCAAGTAAGTTGTTATAAATTTTGTTATTTTGTCAGTTTGAAGTTTTAATATAGTGATAATAAGTTAGTAATGTGCCAGAGCTGCAACTATTTTTTCCGTTTGATAATGTTATAGGCCCTGATGATGATAATATATTTATCGAAAGCTCGGCGAAGGAGACTGCGTTTCACTGTGTGACCCTATCCCTGATCTGCTGTCTCTAAATATGGAAGTAAAAATACCAAAAAACTCACTATCGAAATTTTAAAATTCGCCCAAAATAAAAACACGCCATGGTATCAGAATAAAACCAGTGGTGCGTAGATAACACACAATACTTCCATATTTTGAACCGTAAAATTGTGACACAATTTGATCATATTTTGACTGCTTTTGAAAGTGTTTAGGTCAAAAATATCAAAAAATTCAGTATTAAAATTTTAAAATTCGCCCAAAATGAAAAAACGCCACATTTTCGGAATGTAAAAAATATCCACATATTCTGCAAGGTAAAACGAAGATTTTGAGACCAAGAACGCTCAAATCAGTTCATTTTTGCGGCCGGAAAAAAATTAAATAGAAAACACTAAAAATGCAAATATCTCGGAAGTACTGTGCGTTATCCAAATTCCGATAAAAAAGGGTGTTAGGTCTTGCCGAGACAAACATTTCAGTTCAAGAAATTTGAAAAAAGGTTGAGAAATGAGGGAGTTATGGCCATTTTTACTTCCATA
Source organism: Nesidiocoris tenuis (assembly GCA_036186465.1). NCBI lineage: Eukaryota > Metazoa > Arthropoda > Insecta > Hemiptera > Miridae > Nesidiocoris > Nesidiocoris tenuis. Next base: position 262,911 of record AP028921.1, read on the forward strand.
CTTACAGAGTAAATGGAAGTATTGTGATTGTCCTAAAATCGAGAATCGGAACGGAGCTTCAGAAAAAACTTTTTCTTATACACATTTACTCAGAATCACTTCCTGTACAAGTGTCTGTGCGTCCGTGTGTCCGTTACGTCCGTCTGTGGTCATTTACAAAAATGGCCATAACTCCCTCATTTCTCAACCTTTTTTCAAATTTCTTGGACTGAAATGTTTGTCTCGGCAAGACCTAACGCCCTGTTTAATCGGAATTTGGATAACGCACAGTACTTCCGATATATTTGCATTTTTAGTGTTTTCTATTTTATTTTTTTTCGGCCACAAAAATGAACCGATTTGAGCGTTCTTGGTCTTAAAATCTTTGTTTTACCTTGCAGAATATGTGGATATTTTTTACATTCCGAAAATGTGGCGGTTTTTCATTTTGGGCGAATTTTAAAATTTTAATAATGAATTTTTCGATATTTTTGGCCTAAACACCCTTAAAAGCAGTCAAAATATGATCAAATTGTGTCACAATTTTACGTTTCAAAATATGGAAGTATTGTGTGTTATCTACGCACCACTGGTTGTAAATGACCACAGACGGACAGACGAACACACGGACACGGACACTTGTTCAGGAGGTGATTCTGAGTAAATGTGTATGAGAAAAAGTTTTTTCTGAAGCTCCGTTCCGATTCTCGATTTTAGGACGATCACAATACTTCCATTTACTCTGTAAATATGGAAGTAAAAATATTCACATATTCTGCAAGGTAAAACAAAGATTTCAAGACCAAGAACGCTCAAATCGGTTCATTTTTGCGGCCGGAAAAAAATTAAATAGAAAACACTAAAAATGCAAATATCTCGGAAGTACTGTGCGTTATCCAAATTTCGATTAAACAGGGTTTTAGGCCTTGCCGAGACAAACATTTCAGTTCAAAAAGATTGAAAAAGAGCAAGAATTGAGGGAGCTTTGGCCATTTTTACTTCCATATTTACAGAGTAAATGGAAGTATTGTGATCGTCCTAAAATCGAGAATCGTAACGGAGCTTCAGAAAAAACTTTTTCTTATACACATTTACTCAGAATCACTTCCTGAACAAGTGTCCGTGTGTCCGTCTGTGGTCATTTACAAAAATGGCCATAACTCCCTCATTTCTCAACCTTTTTTCAAATTTCTTGAACTGAAATGTTTGTCTCGGCAAGACCTAACACCCTGTTTAATTGTTCAAATTATATGGTTAACCATTACTGAGGCTTCTTGGATATGAATGATGAGGTTCTTGACAGCATTTTATCGCTGTAAAGTGCGAAAGAACTCTCAGGTCTTGTTGCGCGTTCCGGCGGGATTTTTTGATTGCGCCCTCCGGAGGGTTAATCGGAATTTGGATATCGCACAGTACTTCCGATATATTTGCATTTTTAGTGTTTTCTATCATTTTTTTCCGGCCGCAAAAATGAACCGATTTGAGCGTTCTTGGTCTTAAAATCTTTGTTTTACCTTGCAGAATGTGTGAATATTTTTCACATTCCAAAAATGTGGCGTTTTTTCATTTTGGGAGAATTTTAAAATTTTAATATTGAATTTTTTGATATTTTTGACCTAAACACTTTCAAAAGCAGTCAAAATATGATCAAATTGTGTCACAATTTTACGTTTCAAAAAATGGAAGTATTGTGTGTTATCTACGCACCACTGGTTTTAAATGACCACAGACGGACAGGCAGACAGACGGACAGGCAGACAGACGGACACACAAACACTTGTTCGGAAAGTGATTCTGAGTAAATGTGTATTACAAAATGTTTTTTCTGAAGCTCCGTTCCGATTCGCGAAGACATGACACTCGATGACATCAAAATCGTTTATTTTGCTTGGCCTAAATTTCATTGTAGGTGAATTCGGAGGGAACTTGATACACATGTGAAACTGTTTGTAAAATTGGCCCTCAGATGAGATACAGTTAAACTGGTGAAACTGTTTGTAAAATTGGCCCATAGATGAGATACAGTTAAACTGGGGGAATGAGTATATTAGAGGAACGTGGAATGCTGAGGAGACAGTTCCCTACTTAGTAGGTGCCTTCAAATGGCGTTCATCACCGAAAAAAGGTTTTAGGCGGAAACCTAAAGGAAATTTTGAGAGAAAACGCATTAAGAAAAATTATGCTCGTAGGAGAATTACAAAAGGTACAAATTTCATCAATGGAATTGCAAATAAGAAGCGATAGGTTAGGTGAGACGAGTCACGTCACGAGTGAGGCTAGAAATTCCCCGACGAAGGTGACACACAGGACACGTCAAAATAAGTACATGAGAACTTACCCTCGAGCCATTTCCAAGCTTTTGATTAGTTTCTTGATCTTCCAGATTTCAACGTTTCTGTCTGACGACGTCTCTTCGTTGCCGTACGTGGAAGACATAGCTGGTTTAGTTGTAGCTGGTGCAAAATTAGAGAAAATCGGTGACCCGTCCGTCTGGCAATGGGACTCAAGTCGATCAAACTGGAGAAATGGCCAATTTATCGTGGATTTTGGGCAAGTTGTAAATCTCCCGGATCAAAATACAGTGAAATTCTCGCGGAAATGGAACGGTTGTCGACGGAAAAGCTTTAAAAGGATGGATACCAGTTTCAGCGAAGTCCGCTTCGATCCAGATATATCCGGATGTGCCAGCCCAAGACGTTGCGGTTAATTTCGAGTATAACACTTATTCGACTCGCGGGGGGAAACAGGAAAACGCAAAAAAGGGTGCGACTAGTTCAGGGCATTTCTTGAATTTCAACCACGGGAAAGGAGGGGAAAGTGGTCTCTGAAACAAACGAAGAAAATTAGAGCAAGAGGAGTAAAACAGAAAAACTAAGGAGACGAGGCCATGTGGCTAGCGCTGATGGGCTGGGGATACGGCAGGTCCGAACAACGCGGAGGTAAAGGAAGGAGGACAGGCCCCACCACCGACTAGCTTCAGCTACATTCAATATCTCGATACTTGCTAGGCTCTCGATAAATCAAATTCCAACGCAGACACGCATCAGTTATAACAATCGATGGATCGTCGGTACATGACAATATCATGTACGTCAAATTGTGCAAGAAGGGGGAGAGAAGAACGAAAAAGGAACTAGGAGGAAGTGGTAGTCAGTTTACTTTTGCAAGACAACACCGATCCTTCAAAGACAAAAATTTTGTGTGTACTTAATACACGATTGATCCCAAGAAATAACCAGTGATGCGTAGATAACACACAATACTTCCATATTTTGAAACGTAAAAGGGTGACACAATTTGATCATATTTTGACTGCTGTTGAGGGTGTTCAGGTCAAAAATATAAAAAACTCACTATTCAATTTTTAAAATTCGCCCAAAATAATAATAAGCTAAGTAACTTAGCTACAACTGTTGTAGGAATATAAAAAATATCCACATATTCTTAGGTACATAACACAAAGATTTTTAGACCAAGAACGCTCAAATCGGCTCATTTTTGTGGGCGGAAAAAATAAAATATAAAACGCAAAAAATGCAAATATATCGGAAGTACTGTGCGTTATCCAAATTTCGATTAAACAGGGTGTTAGGCCTTGTCGTGACAAACATTTAAGTTCAAGAAGTTTGAAAAAAAGATCAAGAATTTAGGGAGCTATGGCCATTTTTACTTCCATATTTACAGAGTAAAATTTACTCTTCCATTTAATGGAAGTATTGTGTTCGTCCTAAAATCGAGAATCGGAACGGAGCTTCAGAAAAAACTTTTTCTTATACACATTTACTCAGAATCACTTCCCGAACAAGTGTCTGTGGGTCCGTGTGTCCGTCTGTGGTCATTTACAACCAGTGGTGCGTAGATAACACACAATACTTCCATATTTTGAAACGTGAAATTGAGACACAATTTGATCATTTTTCGACTGCTTTTAAGGGTGTTATGCCAAAAATATCGAAAGATTCACTATTAAAAATGCCCAAAATGAAAAAACGCCACATTTTCGGAATGTAAAAAATATCCAGATATTCTGCAAGGTAAAACAAAGATTTTAAGACCAAGAACGCTCAAATCGGTTCATTTTTGCGGCCGGAAAAAAATAAAAAATAAAACACTAAAAATGCAAATATCTCGGAAGTACTGTGCGTTATACGAATTCCGATTAAACAGGGTGTTAGGTCTTGCCGAGACAAACATTTCAGTTCAAGAAATTTGAAAAAAGGTTAAGAAATGAGGGAGTTATGGCCATTTTTGTAAATGACCACAGACGGACAGACGGACAGACGGACAGACAGACAGACGGACAGACGGACAGACGGACAGACGGACACACAGACACTTGTTCGGGAAGTGATTCTGAGTAAATGTGTATAAGAAAAAGTTTTTTCTGAAGCTCCGTTCCGATTCTCGATTTTAGGACGATCACAATACTTCCATTTACTCTGTAAATATGGAAGTAAAAATGGCCATAGCTCCCTCAATTCTCAACCTTTTTTCAAATTTCTTGAACTGAAATGTTCGTCTCGGCAACACCTAACACCCTGTTTAATCGGAATTCGGATAACGCACAGTACTTCCGATTTATTTTCATTTTTAGTGTTTTCTATTTTATTTTTTTCCGGCCACAAAAATGAACCGATTTGAGCGTTCTTGGTCTTAAAATCTTTGTTTTACCTTGCAGAATATGTGGATATTTTTTACATTCCAAAAATGTGGCGGTTTTTCATTTTGGGCGAATTTTAAAATTTGCATAGTGAATTTTTTTATATTTTTGACCTAAACACCCTCAAAAACATTCAATATATCGTCACTTAAGTTCTAACACCACCTAACTCAATTTTTCCAAGTTTTCAGGAGGTGCAAAAAACTAATTATTTCAACATGGAAATACATTGAGCGAGCTGTTTCTTTTCCATCTCCTTCTTCACTCAATCTTCAATCTCCTTGGCAGTTTTACCATGATATCGGCTATTGAAAAATCTATCGAGTGGTGTGTCCAACTCATTTTCGCCAAAAATTGAGTTAAGCGGTGTTAGAACTTAAGTGACGATATGATCAAATCTTTTCAAATATGTACGTTTCAAAATATGGAAGTATTGTGTGTTATCTACGCACCACTGGTTGTAAATGGCCACAGACGGACACACAGACATCTCTAGAGAGAAAAGAGATGGTTTATCGATATCCTATATAATCCTGGATAATCGAACGATTCTAAAAAACTATCGATTCTCGAGTGATGATAGAAACGATCGATCCCTCTTTCAGAGAAAACAACATCCTCTTCCAACGGCAAAGCAGCCCAAGAAGGGACCTCCCATTGACGTCATTGCTGCATCACTGCCGCCTTTATCACTACCACCTTAACCACTGCCGCATCGAAAGAGGACGGGGCTCGTTACTAATTTACTTTACTTGGAATAACACATTGTATGAATTTCAAGCATTTTTATAAACAAATCTTCTCGAGAAAATCATATCTAGGTCGTTTTTTGCCAGGGGGGCCTCTTGAGGAGCGGTCTCTTGAGAATGATTCTGAAACAGCGCGCCCTAGCGGCTGTCTCTTCAAATCGTCGTCTGGTTCGCAGCATGTCACATCTGACATTTTCGCGAAATCGGGTAAAGGATGGTTTCAAACTCGAACATAATTTCAACTCATAATCAAACTTCAATTGAATTCGAGTGAACTCAATTGAACCGAAATTCAAACTCGAACTTATTATCAAACTTGAACGGAAATTCAGAGTCGAACTTTAACTCAAACTCATTATCAAACTTGTACAGAAATTCAAATCGAACGAGTTTGAATTTCAGTTCAAGTTTGATTATGAGTTCGAGTTTGAATTTCAGTTCGTTTGAAAATGAGTTCTAATTTGAATTTCAGTTCAAGTTTGAACATGAGTTTGAGTTTAAGTTCAACTTTGAATTTCAGTGACTGAAACTTGAACTGTTCAAGAGTTCGAAAATGAGTTTGAGTTCAAGTTCGACTTTGAATTTCAGTTCAAGTTTGAAAATGAGTTTGAGTTTAAATTCGAGTTTGAATTTCAGTTCAAGTTTGATAACGAGTTCGAGTTTGAGTTCGACTTTGAATTTCAGTTCAAGTTTGATTATGAGTTTGAGTAAACTCAAACTTAAGTTCGAGTTCGAATTTCATTTCATGTTTGAAAATGAGTAGGTATGAGTTCATGTTCGAGTTCGAATTTCAGTTCAAGTTTGATTATGAGTTTAAGTTTATGTTCAAGTTTGAATTTCATTTCAAGTTTGAAAATGAGTTTGAGTTTAAGTTCGAGTTTGAATTTCATTTTTAGTTTGGTTATGAGTTTGAGGTCAAGTTCGAGTTTGAATTTCAGTTCAAGTTTGAAAATGAGTTGGAGTTCAAGTTTATGTTAAAGTTGAGTGTAAGTTTGAGTTCAAGTTTAAATTTCATTTCAAGTTTGAAAATGAGTTTAAGTTCGAGTTTGAATTTCATTTTTAGTTTGGTTATGAGTTTGAGGTCAAGTTCGAGTTTGAATTTCAGTTCAAGTTTGAAAATGAGTTGGAGTTCAAGTTTATGTTAAAGTTGAGTGTAAGTTTGAGTTCAAGTTTAAATTTCATTTCAAGTTTAACCAGTGGTGCGTAGATAACACACAATACTTCCATATTTTGAAACGTACATATTTGTAAAAATTTGATCATATCTTGACTGTTTTTAGGGGTGTTTAGGTCAAAAATGTCAAAAAATTCACTATGCAAATTTTAAAATTCGCCAAAAAAAATTCGCTACATTTTTGGAATATAAACCAGTGGTGCGTAGATAACACACAATACTTCCATATTTTGAAACGTAAAATTGGGACACGATTTGATCATATTTTGATTGCTTTTAAGGGTGTTTAGGCCAAAAATATCAAAAAATTCACTATTAAAATTTTAAAATTCACCCAAAATAAAAATACAATACATTATTGGAATATAAAAAATATCCACATATTCTGCAAGGAAAAACCAAGATTTTAAGACAAAGAACACTCAAATCGGTTCATTTTTGTGGCCGGAAAAAAATAAAATAGAAAACACTAAAAATGCAAATATATCAGAAGTACTGTGCGTTATCCAAATTTCGATTAAACAGGGTGTTAGGTCTTGCCGAGACAAACATTTCAGTTCAAGAAATTTGAAAAAAGGTTGAGAATTGAGGGAGTTATGGTCATTTTTGTAAATGACCACAGACGGACAGACGAACACACAGACACACGGACACACAGACACACGGACACACAGACACTTGTTCAGGAAGTGATTCTGAGTAAATGTGTTAAGAAAAAGTTTTTTCTGAAGCTCCGTTCCGATTCTCGATTTTAGGACGATCACAATACTTCCATTTACTCTGTAAGTATGGAAGTAAAAATATCCACATATTCTGCAAGGTAAAACGAAGATTTGAAGACCAAGAACGCTCAAATCGGTCCATTTTTGTGGCCGGAAAAAAATAAAATAGAAAACACTAAAAATGCAAATATATCGGAAGTACTGTGCGTTATCCAAATTCCGATAATACGGGGTGTTAGGGCTTTCCGAGACAAATATTTCAGTTCAAGAAATTTGAAAAAAGGTTGAATAATGAGGGAGTTATGGCCATTTTTGTAAATGACCACAGACGGACAGACGGATACCCGGACACTTGTTCGGGAAGTGATTCTGAGTAAAGCCCGTATCACACGTCAGACCGATCTCCTCCCCATCCCACAGACCGTCTGAACAGACCCTATTCTCTGATTGGCTGATCCTATGGATATGTTCACTTTGGCGCACCGGCATCAATGTTTGTTATTCATTTATGGAACCTTCTTTCTAGGAGAACATTGATGCAGGTGCGCCAAAGTGAACATATCCATAGGATCGGCCAATCAGAGAATAGGGTCTGTGTGTCTGTCCGTGGGATGGGGAGGAGAACGGTCTGACGTGTGATACGGCCTTAAATGTGTATAAGAAAAAGTTTTTTCTGAAGCTCCGTTCCGATTCTCGATTTTAGGACGATCACAATACTTCCATTTACTCTGTAAAAATGGAAGTAAAAATGAGTTTGAGTTTAAGTTCGAGTTTGAATTTCCTTTCAAGTTAGATTATGAGTATAAGCTTAAGTTCCTTTAATTTCAGTTCAAGTTTGATTATGAGTTTGAGTTCGAGTTTGATTATGAATTAGAGTAGGTACCTATATGTTCGAGTTTGAATTTCAGTTCAAGTTGAAAATGAGTTTGATTATGAGTTCAAGTTTATGTTCGAGTTTGAATTGCAGTTCAATTGAATAAATAAAAATAAATACATTTGCTTTACGTCAAGATTTATGAAAGGATGAAACTGCTACGGTTACAAATATTCCATGGCGGGCGGAGGAATCGAACCCCCAAGTCCGTAGCTGCGCACCAATAACCAACCGCTAGGCCACACCGGTCCCTCTATCTCACTAAGTATTACTTAGTTGAGGAGACTCAAGGAAAATGATAGTTTCAATTGATCGTATATTTTCAATTGTCAACGAAGAAACATGAAACTCACGCATAGATTAAAAAACAGAACCACAGTTATCTCGCCTCTCAAACGATGGGATATATGATAAAATGGAAATGTCACAGCAGGATAAATGGAAAGAAAATCTGACGTGTGCAGTAATTTGATGTTAGCAGGTAGATTCATTTAATTTGAAAAAAGAGGGTTGAAATTCAATAAATTTCACAAAATATTGGTTAGGGTCCAAAGTTTAAGTTGGGCTTCCCTTTTAGCGATCGCGTCTCCTGTCGCGCGAACGTGATCTGTCACGCGATCTGTGTGATCTTGATCTCGACCGCGATCGAGTTCTCCTGAAAGTCGAAATAAATTCTCAAAAGCTGTAGACTACAAAGGCAATTACGTTAAATAGGGGTGAAGGCACCAGTTTCAGACACTGGTCCAGTATCAGACACTTCCAACTTGAAAGCTAGATAATAAGAATTCTCGACGGGTTTCAACCCTTTTTCAAGTGTCACTGGATGCACACAGATCTATTTAGCGGGTTCTAGTGAAATTACGAGCTCATAGAAGGTTATGGCCAGCTTGGTGGCGGTTCTTGCTGGACGCTTCCACATCAGGCTCTCATCAGGCAAGGTTACTAGACAGAATGGCTAAGAGGTGGACAACTTTCTCATGCCATATTTACCCTATTTTTCTCATACCGTTTACCATTTTCGGTTTTATCATTCATGTCAGTGTCCTACATTGGTAGATAGCGATGTTTTGCTCGGAATAACAAAATTAAACTGATTTCCAAGGGTGTCTGATACTGGTTTTCAATTGGGGCCAGTTTTAGAATCAGACAGGGGGTGTCTGATACTGGTCATAGACATCCCAATCACAGAACCTAGTATCAGACAGGGGTGTCTGATACTGGTACTGAATGATGTCTGATACTCGTCTTTGGATTAATTCAAGGATTTTTTACTAAATCAGAGCTGAATTCGTGAATCCTCTTGGCCCGTTATTTTAAGGCCTCATTGTTTGGGATTTATTTACTGTAATATGAAGTATCTAGCTATAGCTCCTATTACTAGCCATTACTCAGAATCAATTCCCGAACAAGTGTAATACCGATATAATATACGATATATGATCTCTCGTACATAATATATTATATAATATGCAAATATTATTGCATTTTCAGTGTTTTCTATTTTATTTTTTCTCCGGCCACAAAAAGGAACTAATTTGAGCGTTCTTTGTCTTAAAATCTTTTTTTTTCCTTGCAGAATATGTAGATATTTTTTATAATCCGATAACTTGGTGCATTTTTATTTTAGGCGAGTTTTGAAATTTGAATTGTGAGTTTTTTAATATTTTTGACCTAAACACCCTCAAAAGCAGTCAAATTATTATCAAATTGTGTCACACTTTTACGTTTCAAAATATGGAAGTATTGTGCGTTATCTACTCCCCACTGGTTTGCTCTCTACTTTCTTCGAAAAAAAGCAAATGCTAAATAAAAATGTACGTACTTGGGCAATAAAATATGTGTATTGGAGTTTTATTGAAGTGTCTGTTTTTGGATCTGGAGGGCGTCTGATACTGGCGCCATCCAAAATATTCCGTGTCTGACACTGGTGCAAAAACATGGTTTTGAAAAACCCGATTAAAATCTATAAAAAACCATAAATTCGTCGGTTTCTGAGTCTTGGTGGGTTGTCAAGAAGTTGGGGTACCTAATTATGCCCCCCTGATAAATGTCTGATGAAATCATGCCTCGCGGTGTAAAGAAACTTGAGAATTTCCGCTTAAAGTGTCTGATACTGGTGCCTTCACCCTAGATGAAACATCGACTGTGAAGGTGCAAAACTGCCAAAGTCAAAGTATTGTGTCTTTTGGAGGCGTCAGGGTCGCCTCTTTCTCAAAATTTGAATTGGTGGAAATTAAGCATATCACGCGTCCATAGATCGGACGGCAAACGGATTGGGCACTGTTGCACCTTCACAGTCGATATACACTATCTAAATGCACCCATTAAAGCATATACATGAAGCGAAAATTGGCATACCTAGATGAACGCTCTCTATCTCGGGATGACCGGTTCCTGTACCGATCACGGCCCTTGTCTCTGTCACGACGATCGCGGTCGCGATCCCTATCCCTGTCCTCACGGTCGCGATCACGGTCCCGATCTTCACGGTCGCCTCGATCACGTTCTCGACCCTCGGCTTTCCGTTGAGATTTCCTCTCTTCGACGCTTTTCTAGAAACACAAAATTTAATGGATCAGATTGATTGTACTTTGGCCACTGGTTGGAGGCTCTAAGGATAAACAGTGGTGCGTAGATAACACCCAATACTTCCATATTTAGAAGCGGAAAATTTTGGCAGAAAAAAATGCCAAACTTCACGTTTTTTAGTCAATAACTAAAGATTCGCGCCAAAAACCCGAAGTCAAATCCATAATTTTTTGAATTTTTCCCTAGGACCTGGGATTTTTTATGTGAACATGGTTTTTACTTCCATATTTACAGAGTAAATGGAAGTATTGGAATCGTCCTAAAAACGAGAATCGGAACGGAGCTCCAGAAAAAACTTTTTCTTATACACGTTTACTCAGAATCACTTCCTGAACAAGTGTCTGTGTGTCCGTCCGTCCGTCTGTGGTCATTTACAAAAATGACCAAAACTCCCTCAATTCTCAACCTTTTTTCAAATTTCTTGAACTGAGATGTTTGTCTCGGCAAGACCTAACACCCTGTTTAATCGGAATTTGAATAACTCACAGTACTTCCGATATATTTGCATTTTTAGTGTTTTCTATTTTATTTTTTCCGGCCACAAAAATGAACCGATTTGAGCGTTCTTGGTCTTAAAATCTTGGTTTTACCTTGCAGAATATGTTGGTATTTTTTATATTCCGATATTGTGACGTATTTTTATTTTGAGCTAATTTTAAAATTTGAATAGGTAGTGAATTTTTGGAGATTTTTTACCTAAACCCCCTTTAAAGCAGTCAAAATATGATCAAATTGTGCCTCAATTTTAAGTTTCAAAATATGGAAGTATTGTGTGTTATCTACGCACCACTGGTTTGCATTTTTCCCAGTCCTGGAGAGGCTTACAAAATTGTCAATTTTTTCTGTCATGTACCTAAAACCTATTCAAAATATTTTTTTTTAATTTTAAAATTTTCTAAAGTTAAATAATTTTTTTATTTTTTCAGGTAAAAAATTCGCCTTTAAACCAGTTTTTGATCACTAAACCCCAACTAATTTTGACTTATAGGGATTGAAAAAGGAAAATACTCGAAAAATTCTAAACCCACGGCATCACCTTCAAAATTGAGTTTTTGTGTTTTTTCAAAAATATACCCTAGTTATGCCACTTGAGTCTCATGCGCAGGGCAACAAAGCCGTCTTCGGCCATCTTCGCCCCGGCTCGGTTCCTTTCGGGCCAGGTTGTTTTCGAATTTTTTCGTCTTGGATCGGTTCATCCCGGTCTCTTGCCTCGTTCATCGGCCTCCCGCCGTTTTTTAAAAGTTCTTTCTCTTATTTCTAAGACCTGTCACTGTTAATTCCCAAGCGCTTTCGTCTGATTGGGCCTCATCAAACAGCATGAATTTCTCTGGGAGAATTTCAAATCGTTCTCTAGCCAAATCGTCGTATTATACCATACAATAAAACCGTTTTTATTTATAGTTTCACCTTTGTAGGTAGATATTGTAGCATAATATGCAATATTAATAAAATATTATTTTGTAAGTGGTTTTATAGTTTAATGTAGTAGGTGGGTACCTATTGTTTTTGTTTACCTATTGTGTTAGGTATTGTTTAGGTACCTATTGTGGGTACCCAGGTTTCTCTATTTATTAGTTCCTATTAAGCAAGCGCTTTCGTCTGATTGGGCCGTATCAAACATCATGAATCTCTCTGGGAGAATTTTTTCCGGACACAAAAATGAACCGATTTGAGCGTTCTAGGCCTTATTTTTGTTGCACTTTGCAGAATATGTGAATATTTTGGTTCATTTTTCTTAAGAAATGAACCTTTGTAATCGGTCGGGAAAAAATTTTTTTTAACACCCCCTGAAAATTTGTTGGTTCACGTTTCAAGGGGTGTAGAATCCGAATCTGCAATAAAAATTTTTTGTCCGTCCGCCGTCCACCGTCCGGGGTTTTTCAGTGGTAAGGAGTAATCGAAAAATTTTGAAATTTTTACCAAAAATCAAGTTCTGTATCTAGTTGGTCCTAACGTCTCGACAGAACCCTACCTTAATTTTAAGGCCTACCTTAATTTTTTTTACCCTACCTTAATTTTTTTTTCTATAGATTTTTCTATGCCAAATCGAATGAGACCATCGCCAGGCCGATAGCTTCAACCGTTTAGGAGTTATTGCAGTTTTTGTGAGACATTTTTGAGTTTTTTAAAAATTTTACAATTCTTATTAACTCGAAAACGACTAGAGCGACAAAAATCGTTTTCCACTCGTTGGAATGCCCACAAAAACTTCTGTCCTCCCGATATCTTCAATTTAAAGAATCTAGTCGCATTACACAAATCAGCAAAATAACAATCGGATAAATTTGAGAATTTGGCCTCGGCTCTTAGATACGGTTGATTGATCTACTTACGACCACTAGCCTATTACAACAACAAGGTGACGCACTCACACTACGACCAGTTGCGCTTGGCAACATGAGAGCAAGTCAGGCTTTAACAATGGTTCTGAGGCATTCTTGAGGCATTTTTAATTCCATTATTCAGAGAATTTAATTGTTATTATTCTGTTAATTATGTAGCGAATAAGAATAGATTGAATGGTGAATTTAACAAAATTGAACTATGAGCTGCGTTGAAGAGATTGGTAGACAGATACCTATCGGGATAGTAAAGTGAGCAGTGTAGCTTTTTTCTGCTGGGTTGAAAAAAACCTATTCTAAATCCCATCTAAAATACAAATTTATGCTTAAATTCTTGAATAATAACAATTAAATACCGTGTTTAAGGGGTACCTATATAAGTATCCCTAGGTTTGTCTTTGCAATCGAAAAATGAACCCCTGTGCAAAATTTGCAGAGCTCTTCGGATACACAGAAAACTAATGTGCACATGCCACTGATCTACTTAGCAGCGTTTTTATGCTCCAATAACATGGCGTATTTTTATTTTAGGCAAATTTTAAAACTTACATAGTGAGTTTTTTATATTTATGGCCTGAACACCCTCAAAAGCAGTCAAAACATAATCAAATTGTGTCATAAATGAAGGTGTCAAAATATGGAAGTGTTGTGTGTTAGCTACGCACCACTGGTTTCTTATAATATGATATATTATATCATAGGATATCATATCATAGGAGGCTTCATGGGGAGAACGAAGAAAGACCGAGGTATTTTTGCTTCAAGTGTTTCAAGTAAGACTTTTTCAGAAAGACTTCTTCTAAATAAGTAGGTACCTACAATTTTGAAAAATTAATGAAAGGCAGATATTTTTGGGACAATTCCTGACCGATTACATAGGTGCGTACATCATTTCAAGAAATAATGTACCAACGGAACCTATAGCATAATGTCCGTAGGTAATGAAAGTAGGTACAAACAAAACAATAAAGAATATTAAATATTTTAATACGCATCTACATAAAAGGAAATTTGAACAATTACTTTTTTATCTCGAAAAATTACGACAAAAATGTTGGTATCGCATGAAAGATTATAGACTCGAACAATCATAGCGCACCTACATCAAACACTGGAATTTGCTGGAACTACATGGCCGAATTCACATTATCCGATTGCTGGTGGCGGGTGTAAGAAAATGCCTTGCTGCGATTGGTCGAGGTGCCGTCGGCTTAGAACCCAATAAATTTTATTGGCGTTCCAAGCCACGTTCCCATGTTCATCCCCCCTCCATCAGCTAGCAATCGGATAGTGCGTGGCCGACTTTAGGCAGTGTTGCCAAGGTGGGGCCGTCAAAAACCCCTGAGACAACGTCAAAAAACCCCCAAATATGAAAAAATCCCCGAAAAACCAAAAAGGTAGGGACAAATTAAAAATATTATTTTCTCATAAAATATACCTAACTCCATATCATACAACTACAATTTTAAATAGTACCTAAAACTATCAACTATCTGACTACCCTTTCTGATCAGTAGAGTCAGTCAATTAACATACTAAAACATCAATTCAAATTAGGTACCTATGTACTCGTACCTACCCGCAAGTATGGAGACGTACATCTCAATTCCCAAATGACCTTTATTTGAGTAGGTACCTATCTTTTAATTCAATTAGCTGTGCGGCGGCAGTCTTAGCTGTTATTTATTTGCTGTACTTTTATTTCTTGATTAATTAACTTTTTCCTAGTCCCCCTAACTTCCTCAAAAACCCTCAAGAAAAACCCTCAAAAAAATGTCACCCCCAAAATCCCCCTCTGGCGATGAAGAACCCCCAAATTTGGGGGGAAAACCCCCAACTGCCACGTCTTTAGGGCAGGTTACTCCAACAATGAAAACCTAGGCCAAGAGAAATAAACAATTTCGATGTCATGGTGTCGTTTGTGTCAAGATCAAGGAAAAACGCTGCTAAGTAGATTAGTGACATGGGTACATTATTTGTCTGGGTATCACAGAAAATAAAGTTCAAATAGTTGGAGTAGGTAGGTTTATCATCATATCATTTGTGGAGTAATGGTCAATGGTGAGTTCAATGATGCTTAAATGGTACTTTTTTACAGTGATGAATAAATAGGTATAAAAAGAAGAAAAACACTGAGCGATTAAACAAGACCCGTTGACGAGGTCTCATCACGAGGGGACAATGCCCCTCCCCAATCCCTTCCCTTATACCTGGACTCAAACCAGGTCCCTGCGGGTCCCTCATATACGGTATTGATACCTGAGATTTCCGAGAAGGCCTGACTTGGGATCGCATCTATTCACCGCATAGCGCTTTAAATTCCCTTAATTAATCTGTCCACCCTATTAATATGCGAGACTGACTAATCCCAATAACGTTCACTTTCTAATAGCCGAATCGCAGTTTTGCAGTTCCAAGCCTATAAACCGACGCCCTCGGATAAAGCAGTCGTTATCAAGGGTGGGAATGCATCTGATAGGGAATTAATCACCCGACGTTTTCTCCTGTATCACGTTTTTGCTTAACCCCATAGGTGCTTAGGCCGTAAAACCAAGAAAATAGCGAAAAAATTGACCCTGGTGACCAAAATCTCGAAAAATGCCAAATTTCATGTTTCATAGTCAATATCTAAAGATTCCCGCCAAAAAACCCCGAAGTCCAATCCATCATTTTTTTGAAATTTTTCCTAGGCTAGGACCTTGGATTTTCCAGCTGGAATCGGTTTTTTGCATTTTTCTTAGTCCTGGAGAGTTGTAGAAAATTGCAAATTTTTTGTGTCATGTACCTGCCCAAAACCTACTCAAAAATATTTTTTTTGGAATTTTAACATTTTTTTTAAAGGGTCAAAAAAATATTTTTTGTTTAGGTCAAAAATTAGTCTTTAAACCAGTTTTTGATTACTAAACCCCAATCAATTTTGACTTATAGGGAGTGAAAAATGTGTAAAAACCTTCAAGGAATCCAACGAGCTCAAAAAATTCAAAATCGGTTCAGTAGGACTCCCTCAAATTGCCAAAAACGCGAAAACGCAGAAATCGCATTAAGAAATTCAAGCCAAACCGATTCAACAACAAAATTTTCGAATTTTTTCGGAAAAACCACCCTATCTTACGGTAAATCAAGCGAGAAACCCGGGAAAAATACTCAAAAAATTCTAAACCCACGGCATCACCTTCAAAATTGAGATTTTGTGTCTTTTCAAAAATATACCCTAATTATGCCGAATTGGACCCGTTAACCTTCTCCGATCGGATTGCCCGGACAATATGCCTCAAGTTGGAGCAAACCACAACTTTCAAGACTAATTTAGTCAAAATCGGATCAGTATTTCAATACGAAGTGGCTGGACGAAATTTTTGGCCAAAATTTCGTCCGTCCACTTCGTATCGAACCGCTGATCCGATTTTGGTGCGGTTGGTCCTAAAAGTTGCGTTTTGCTCCAACTTGAGGCATATTGTCAGGGGAATCCGATCAAAAAATTTTAAGGGGTCGAAAACCCAAAAAAACTGTTTTTGAGATCATGACTTTTTTTACATTTGATCGTTTTTGAGTAGTCTAGAGTTGATTCAGAGGATTCCCTTATAGGAGGTGCACGTCACAGGAAAATTTGCTAAACGCTCGTTTTTTTTTTTTTGAAATCGGACCACTCCTTCTATGCGTTTTGCTGCTGACGGCGTACGGCGTACGGCATACGGCGTACGGCGTACGGCGGACGGACAAAAAATTTTTATTGCAGATTCGTGTTCTAAAACCTCTGAAACGTGAAAGAAAAAATTTTCAGGGGGTGTTGTAAAAAAATTTTTCTTGATCAATTACATAGGTACATTATTTCTGGAAATAATGTACCAAAACTAGAGTTTAATTGTTGGTGAAATTGGACCTTATTATGACTCAAGCAATTGCGGTTCACGAGGGTGCAACAAATTCGCAGATATATCTTCTTCGCCTTATTCCGAAGGGACAGAATCTGTTCAAGCTGCTCCAAAGCTCCAAAGGAGCACCTCTCCAAGGTTTCTTGGTGCAAACGAAGGATGTTGAGGGCTCGAAATTAGTTTTCTTCTAAGATGGATCTACAGCAGAAAGAAACAAATTTTCACTATCAAATAATGAGAATTTAATCACAAACAAGGGATAGATTATATAAAAATTTAATAGCATAGATTATAGTAATTTGGAACAACTTTAGCCCACTGCCATATTTTCTGGCATCAATTCATGGAGCTGTTTTTTTAACCGGTCACCCTGTACAAAGGCCTACTTTACTATACATATAAAGTAAATTATATACGAGATAAACCGTAGATAAACCATTTTCAAGAGGTAGTTGATGATCACGTTATCCGCTCGTATCCATCGGCATGTTTGTTCTTTGAAATTGACCAATAACATATGCAAAACTGATTTTGGCACAACTTGAATCACTTCATAAAAATTATATATTACAAAGACTACCTGGAATGGGGGGGACGATGCATTTACAATATCTATATTTTTGCTTCAAATCTTAGCTTGCTTAGCTCTAAATTGTCTCAGCAAGACAGTTAGTTTTAATGCAACGAAAACAATTTTGCCACAGGCTTGTGTCAGTTCATACCTAGCCCCCGAATCATCGTCATTGACGTTGCCCACCTTATTAGCCTCACAGCTCACAACGGGAGGGTAATTTGTGCCGGATCACAAGTACTTATTTACGTAGGTAAATTGTGTAACTTACTTATAATTTAAAAAAAAACTGAAGATGAATGTCGATGGAAATTGGCGACAGCTCGCAAAGCATCACAGAATGAAAGAAGTCACGAACGAAAAGAATGAAGAACACAATGAATGTACCAAAACAACACGAACGAACGATTGACGGTTTACATGAAATCTATCAGAGAAAACAAACGAAACAAATCGAGAAAAAATGAAATGAAATCAATTAAAATTGAGTACAAATCGGCCCAAACATCCGTAAGACCGATACCCGAAGCCGAGACGTGACGTTAACAACCCAAAACAAACTTCACACGGAAAAAACCGATCCGAGACGAAAACATTCGAATACAACCTGGCCCGAAAGGAACCGAGCCGGGGCGAAGATGGCTGAAGACGGCTTTGTTGTTCTGCGCATGAGACTCAAGTGTTATGCCAAATTGGACCTCTTAACCTTTTCCAATCGGATTGCCCGGACAATATGCACCAAGTTGGAGTAAACCACAACTTTTAGGACTAATTTCATCAAAATCGGATCAGTAGTTCGATACGATGTCGTTGCCACAAAATTTTGACCAAATTTTGTGGCCACCACATCGTATTGAACTTGGTTGGTCTTAAAAGTAGTGGTTTGCTCTAACTTAGTGCATATTGTTTGGGGAATCCGATCGGAAAAGGTTAAGGGGTCCAAAACCCAAAAAAACTGTTTTTGAAATTATGACTTTTTTGATTTTAGCTGAGTTTTAAAATTTGCATAGTGAGTTGATAGACAGTCTTAAAATTAGACAAAATATAATCAAATTGTTGCAAAAATTTACATACTTCCATACTTTACTTACATACATTACCTACTTCCAAATTTGGAAGTATTGTGTGTTATCTAGGCACCACTGGTTCACAATATCTATCGATGGGAGAAGCAAATTTACCAACAGATTGAATATTTATTGCTAACCTTCAGATCGGCCAATTTCTCCCGAATGGATATGAATCCAAGATGGAGTTTACCACCAAAATGGTCTGCTAGTCTTCGGTCGTTGTCGTGGATGCCAAGGTAGGCTGAACAAACTTCACACACCCGCAATTTCTGCTGCTGGTAACTTGACGCTGGCATGGAATTCCTGTAGACTTCTTCAGCTTCAGCTTTCTTCTTGCGAAGCTCGTCAATCTGTTGGGGAATTCAACACAAATGCTGCGAATTTGAGGGTGAAAATTTTACATCGTTCTTTAGACATATGTACTGTAAAAATACCTCAATATTCAGGACGTAGCGTTTGGATCCAAATCGATTTGCATCTGACTAATTAGTAGGCTACAATGATAAAAATGCCAACAAAAAACGCTGCTGAGTAAATTATTGAGTACATGGGTACATTATTTGTCTGGGTATCGCAGAAAATAGTTCAAAAAGTTAGAGTAGGTAGGTTTATCATCATATTGAAGGAGTCAAAATTTGTATACAAATAGAAACCAGTGGTGCGTAGATAACACACAATACTTCCATATTTTGAAACGTAAAATTGTGACACAATTTGATCATATTTTGATCACTTTTGATACACTTTTAAGGGTGTTTTGGCCAAAAATATCGAGAAATTCATTATTAAAATTTTAAAATCCGCCCAAAATGAAAAAACGCCAAATTTTCGGAAAGTAAAAAATACCCACATATTCTGCAAGGTAAAACAAAGATTTTAAGACCAAGAACGCTCAAATCGGTTCATTTTTGGAAAAAAATAAAAATAGAAAACACTAAAAATGCAAATATATCGGAAGTACGGTGCGTTATCCAAATTCCGATTAAACAGGGTGTTAGGTCTTGACGAGACAAACATTTCAGTTCAAGAAATTTGAAAAAAGGTTGAGAAATGAGGGAGTTATGGCCATTTTTGTAAATGACCACAGATGGACGGACACACGGACAGACGGACACACAGACACTTGTTCGGGAAGTGATTCTGAGTAAATGTGTATAAGAAAAAGTTTTTTCTGAAGCTCCGTTCCGATTCTCGATTTTAGGACGATCACAATACTTCCATTTACTCTGTAAATATGGAAGTAAAATGTGCAAAAAAAATTTCATCGGAATCTGGCTACTAACATTTTGATCAATGGATGAAAAATAGACAGATCGACAGTGAACCTGCAAAACCTCGTATGTCCAAAAACCAAAATTTTACAAGAAATGAAAAAAACTTCTGATTGCTAGCTGCGCAAATGGGGACAACCATGGGGAATTGGCTTAGAAACGCCAATGAAATTTGATGGTTACAACTTGGAAGGTACCTGAACCAATTGAACTAATGGATTTTCACGACCCACAACCAGCTTTTGGATAGTGAATGATCGCCTAAAAAAACAGCTTGAATCCATTTTCTTGACTCGAGAAGATGCGCAAGAAGCTGCTTCACCAGTAGAGCTCAAAACATCATTACTCATTAATTTCCTAAAAAACTAGACTTACGAGGTTTTGCAGGTTCACTGTCGAGATGCTTTTATTCGCCGATACAAAATCATTTGTGTAGTAATGGTCAATGGTGAATTCAATGATGCTTAAATGGTACGTTTTCACATTGATGATTGATGATTAAACAGGTATAAAAATAAAAAAAAACTAAACTATCAGGTAAACAAGACAGTGAGTAATTCCCGTTGACGAGGTCTCATAGGGACAATGCCCTTATCTGGGATTTCCTAGAAGTGGGATTTACCCCTCCCCCCATCCATCTCGTAGCTCTGTAACTGTCCCTTTAAACTGTTTACCTACCTTATTAATATAAGCTGGCTAATCGGAAAACCTTCACTTTGTAATAGCCGAATCGCATCTGCAGTTCCGAGCCTATTAACGGACGAACTCGTGTAAAAAGTCGGTATCAAGGGTGGGAATGCATCTAATAGAGAATTTAACACATTCTCCTACATTACGTTTTTGCCTTGAACCCATAAGTGGGTGAAAATCCCGAAAATACAAAACATTACAATTATACTCACTTCACCCATCAGTTTAAGAGATTCGTCAACAAATCCTTCAGCGCCAAGTGCCTCAGCTTTGGCCAATTTCTTGCCTATCTCTTCGGCCAGCTCGTGGACAACGTTCGCCTTTTCGGCCACTTCCGCAGACAGTTCTTCCTGCGTCTCAAGAAGCCGCTGTTTGGCCACTTCGGTCCTCCTGTCGCAATCCGAGATGAATGACTCCAACTGTTCCATCGCCTGGAATGCGAGATTGGGAATTGCGTTTTTTTTTTTTAGAATCACCCATGCATGGAAGTAAAACTGTGCTTCAATTTGGCGCATTTTGGACCGATTATTGGCCACACTATACTCACATCGATATCATAGTAATAGTCCTTCGTATGCGATGCGTGTTCGAAGTCAGCTCGAAGAGCCAGGTCGTGTATCTTGGGGCATTCTCCTAAATCCATTCTCTGCAAACATTAAATCCATCGAGAAAAGTGAATGACTTGAAAATAATGGGAGTAATGATGAAATACCAACGACATCTTTTCACAACATCAGGTAATGTACTAACAGCGATCGGCTAAAGAGGAAACAACATTACCCATTAAATTTTGTTCCTACTCTATCTGTCTTGAACGCTGAAATCGAAGAGGATTAATTGGTTGCCAGTGTGGGATACCACGTTGAGGGTTTCACATTGCTCTACGAAAACCAGTGGCGCGTAGTTAACGCACAACGCTTCCATATTTTGGTGCGGAAATCTTTGGAACGAATTGATTATAGTTTGACTACTCCGGAGGTATGAGGATCAACAATGCCAAAAAACACACAATTCTAGTTTTGAATAGCGCCTAAAATCAAAATTCGTCCAGTATCAAAATGAAAATGAAATAAACACCCACACGTGTCAGCAAGGTAAGACAAGGCTTTCAAGACTAGGAACGCTCAATACGGTTCATTTTTTGCGGATAGAAAAAATGAAATAGAAAACACTAAAAGTGCCCATAAATCGGAAGTAATCCGAATTCCGGACGAATGGTTATGGATAATTTGGGTCTGTGTGTCTGTCCGTGGGATGGAGAGAACGGTCTGACGTGTGATACGGCCTTGAGCCCGTATCACACGTCAGACCGATCTCCTCCCCATCCCACGGACAGACACACAGACCCTATTCTCTGATTGGCTGATCCTATGGATATGTTCACTTTGGCGCACCTGCATCAATGTTTGTTATTATTCATCTATGGAATAGGGTGGAGCGAGAATCGAGAAAATAATTTTTTTTTCATTTTTCAAGTTCCAACAGGGCGCTTTTGTTGCGTTTTGCCTTCCTGATGAAGAATCAAAAAACTTTGGGCACAATAAAAAATTCCTTCAGTTCCCACAACTAGTGGAGTTTGAGGCAGGGACTGACCCTGAAAAAGTGTATGCAGTAATTAAACTGTATTCCACTAAAGTTAAATTTGAACATTTGAATCCTGTCAAAATTGTTCCTCAATGCAAGAGGTGCCAGGAATTTGGCCACACTCAAAATTACTGCAAGAAGAATCCACGTTGTGTTAAATGTGGTGAAGCCCATGAAACAAAAGTCTGCAGGAAGCCCATATCTACTGAACCTACATGTGCCAATTGTGGCGGACCGCACACAGCAAATTATAGAAAGTGTGAAATTGCAATCAAAGCTGCCCTGCAACATAAATCTAGGACTCAGGAAACAAAGACCACTACTCCTCTAAATTCAAATAAGCCACAAAAACCAAAATTTGAAGTGAAAACGCCAATTGCTGAGAAACACAGGCAATTTGGTCTCTATCAGCACTCTTATGCAATGGCAGCAAGAGCAAAAACTCCCCAGTCATTAAACCCTCTGCCAAATGACAAGGAAGATATTAAAATCATATTGCAAACTATACTTGCAAATCAGAGCAAAATGGAAGCCACACTGGCTAACGTAAGCCATAGATTGGGAGTTCTTGAAAATAAGCCTAAGTCCTCCCTTTCATTTTTCAAGAAACAATCAAAATGAAGAGTCTACGAATTATGTCGTGGAATGCTAATGGGCTTAAAAACAGAAGGCTTGAGCTCGAGGCATTCATTCATCTCAATAAAATTGACATTTGTCTTGTTTGTGAGACACATTTTACAAAAGAATCATACATTACCATAAAAGGCTACAAATGCTATCGAGCTCTCCACCCGAGCAATAAGGCACGCGGTGGTAGTGCAGTGCTGGTCAGAGAAAATTTAAAACATCATGAACTCAACAAAATTGAAACAGAACAATTCCAGATATGTGCTATTATGGTCGATACTAAATCATATCAAATAGCGATTGCAAGCATTTACTGCCCGCCAAGACCTACTGTCTATGAAGAGGACTTTGAGAAAGCTTTTGACCAGATAGGCAATCGTTTCGTCATTGGTGGAGACTTCAATGCCAAACATACTTACTGGGGTTCGCGTCTCAGCACATCACGCGGAACAGAACTCTACAACTATGTTAAGTCAAACAACTGCACACCGTTGTCTACAGGCAAACCTACCCACTGGCCTGTAGATGTATCTAAAAAACCTGATTTGCTCGACTTCTTCATCATGAAAAATGTTTCAGCAAATTATGCTGTGATTGAAGAGTCTTTTGACCTTAGTTCGGACCACTCACCCATAACGTTAACACTGAGTGAGAAAATCATCCAAAAACCTCATAATCCAGCCCTTGTGAATAAAAAAACAAACTGGGACCAGTTCAAAGTTGACATTAATCAGTTCATCAACCTTGGAACCACCATTGCAACTCCTGCCATTCTTGACAGTGAACTTGAAAAACTTGTGTATGATATTCAATCGACTGCATTGGAAAACACCCCTGAAGTTCGAAAGAAACTTATTGGGTTAAACTACCCACGAGAAATCATCGAAATAATCAAAGAAAAACGTAAAGCTAGGAAAAAATGGCAAAATACAAGGAATCCAACATTTAGATCGGAATGGTACCGGATTTCCAATGAACTCAAGTCGATAATGAATGAAATACAGGAAGAAACCCAAGAAGAATTCATCATGTCCCTCACTAGCCATCAAAACACCGACTACTCTCTGTGGAAGGCAACGAAGCATCTCAAGAGGCCTACTGTCCAAGCACCACCCATCAAAAACCCTACAAACAACGAATGGTTTAAGACCAATCAGGAGAAGGCAGATATTTTTTCACGTCATTTAGCAAATACCTTCAAACCGTTCCCTGGTAGTCCTGACGAACCCCCACTGGAAGAAGTTCCGCTCACTGATACAGATGTTAAAATTCCACTAGTTACTGTCAAAGAAGTCCAAAAAACTATCAACTCCGAGATAAACCCAAAGAAGGCTCCTGGATACGACCTGATCACAGGTCAAATCTTGAAATACCTTCCCGTAAGGCCATTGTCAAAATTACTCAGATCATCAACGCAGCGATTAAACTCAGGTATGTTCCGCAACTATGGAAACTTGCTGAAGTTATTATGATTTTAAAACCTGGTAAACCCCCTGAAGAGGTGTCATCATATCGCCCCATCTCTCTTCTACCAGTCTTATCGAAGCTGTTTGAAAAGCTTATTCACAAACGGCTAATTAAAGTTGTGGCAGAACGGAAACTAATCCCTGCACATCAATTTGGATTCCGGCACAAACATTCAACCATTGATCAGGTGCACCGGATCACTTACATCATAGAACAGGCACTAGAAAACAAAAAAGTATGTTCGGCGGTTTTTCTCGACGTTTCGCAAGCGTTCGACAGAGTCTGGCACAAAGGTCTGAATTATAAGCTCAAAAAATTGCTGCCTGCACAATATGCTGAAATAATGCAGTCTTATCTGTCAGATCGATTCTTCCGAATTAGATACGAAAATGCCTGCTCAGGCGCAACTAGGATTCAAGCTGGCGTCCCGCAGGGAAGCGTACTTGGCCCACTCTTGTACGTCCTGTATACCAGCGATCTCCCAGAAAGAGAGGAAAATACACTGGCAACATTTGCAGATGATACTGCTATCCTTGCCGTTGGTGAAACAAACTATGATACCATACCTAAATTAGAAAGATCACTCAAGAATCTTCAGAACTGGACAACCAAATGGAGAATTAAAATGAATGAGATGAAGTCTGTTCATGTCGATTTTACCAATAAGAGAATTGACTACTTGCCACTTCGTCTTAATGCACAGGTGATCCCACACGCCAACGAAGCCAAGTATCTAGGAATAACCATGGATGCTCGACTTCGCTGGAAGCATCATATCAAAAAGAAGAAGGTTGAACTTACTGCCAAATTCAGGAAAATGTACTGGCTTATTGGACGTAAATCAAAACTGTCCATTCAAAATAAGCTCACTTTGTACAATCAGGTCCTCAAGCCAGTCTGGACCTATGGTGCACAACTGTGGGGTTGCACCGCTCCTAGCAACCGTGAAATCATTCAGCGTTTTCAAAACAATGTTTTACGCTCAATTGTTGATGCGTATCGCTATACAAGAAATGCTCGTCTGCACCTGGAACTGAAAGTCCCACTGGTAGATGAAGTAATACGGAATCAAGCCCTGGCCCATCAGAAGAGGCTTATAGGCCACGTCAACGAAGAAGCAGTCCAGCTACTCGACGTTGACGGCCTCGTCAGACGACTGAAGAGGACAAAACCTCACGATCTGTGGAAGTGGGAGCTGTCATAGTGTATTCAGTGAGTCCCAACCTCAGTGATCCTTAGTGAACATTAGTGCACAATAACCCAGAAACAATGTAAGCTAGGTTGAGTATCTTAGCCTTACCACAGACTCAATTACCGTAATTATCAAACTAATATTGCTTATAAGTTATACTTGGCGCAATAAAAATATTAAAAAAAAAAAAAAAAAAAAAAAAAAAGTTCCCACAACTGACTTGAAGTACAGGGAGGGGCAAATTTGAAACTTTGAGGAATTAAATTTTAAAACCAGTGGTGCGTAGATAACACACAATACTTCCATATTTTGAAACGTAAAATTGTGACACAATTTGATCATATTTTGACAGCTGTCAAGGGTGTTTAGGTCAAAAATATCAAAATATTCAGTATTAAAATTTTAAAATTCGCCCAAAATGAAAAAACGCCACATTTTTGGAATGTAAAAAATATCCACATATTCTGCAAGGTAAAACAAAGATTTTGAGACCAAGAACGCTCAAATCGGTTCATTTTTGCGGCCGGAAAAAAATAAAATAGAAAACACTAAAAATGCAAATATCTCGGAAGTACTGTGCGTTAGCCAAATTCCGATTAAACAGGGTGTTAGGTCTTGCCGAGACAAACATTTCAGTTCAAGAAATTTGAAAAAAGGTTGAGAAATGAGGGAGTTATGGCCATTTTTGTAAATGACCACAGACGGACAGACGGACACACGGACACACAGACACTTGTTCAGGAAGTGATTCTGAGTAAATGTGTATAAGAAAAAGTTTTTTCTGAAGCTCCGTTCCGATTCTCGATTTTAGGACGATCACAATACTTCCATTTACTCTGTAAATATGGAAGTAAAAATTATGAAACTAACTGAAATGTATTTTGAACCATATAAAAGTTATCTCCTTTGTTTTACAACTGTCTAGAAAATGTTTGAAGGCTCATTAAAGCCACAAAAAATACTAATAATACGAAGCGAGAACGTCAAAACACCATACAGGAGTAAAACCAGCAAAACCGGACATTTACTCAAATTCTTCTTGGTTTCAAGTTTGTTGACCTTCTTCAGCATTGCGTGGGACCTGTTTTCAAGCTGGCCATCTTAAAAGACCCCAAAAGCATACTTTCTTGAAAAATTGATTGAATGAAGAGTAGAATGTGCGTTATTCACTTAAGAAAAAAACACAAAACCCCCGAATCTTATAGACACATGTGGGAACTGAAGGGATTGAGTTTTTGAAAAATTGTTTTGCACACGTCTCATTGAGATCATATTGCAGCAAATTAGCCCCGTTGGAAGAAGAAAAAAATTCATTTTGATTTTCGCTCCACCCTACTATGGAACTTTATTTCTATGAAAATTTTTTAATGAATTTGCACGTAAAAATCACCAAAGAATCGGTATGTCCAGACGGTCTGTGGGATGGGGAGGAGAATGGTCTGACGTGTGATACGGGCTTTAAGGCCGTATCACACGTCAGACCGATCTCCTCCCCATCCCACGGACAGACACGCAGACCCTATTCTCTGATTGGCTGATCCCATGGATATGTTCACTTTGGCGCACCTGCATCCATGTTTGTTATTATTCATCTATAGAACCTTATTTCTAAAGGCCGTATCACACGTCAGACCGATCTCCTCCCCATCCCACAGACCGTCTGGACAGACTGATTCTTTGGTAATTTTCACATGCAAATTAATTGATAATTTTTCCTAGAAATACGGTTCCTCAGATGAATAATAACAAACATTGATGCAGGTGCGCCAAAGTGAACATATCCATAGGATCAGCCAATCAGAGAATAGGGTCTGTGTGTCTGTCCGTGGGATGGGGAGGAGAACGGTCTGACGTGTGATACGGGCTTAAAGCCCGTGTGCAAATTCATTAAAAAATTTTCATAGAAATAAAGTTCCATAGATGAATAATAACAAACATTGATGCAGGTGCGCCAAAGTGAACATATCCATTAGGGTGGAGCGAAAATCAAAATGAATTTTTTTCTTCTTCCAACGGGGCTAATTTGCTGCAATATGATCTCAATGAGACGTGTGCAAAACAATTTTTCAAAAACTCAATCCCTTCAGTTCCCACATGTGTCTATAAGATTCGGGGGTTTTGTGTTTTTTTTCTTAAGTGAATAACGCACATTCTACTCTTCATTCAATCAATTTTTCAAGAAAGTATGCTTTTGGGGTCTTTCAAGATGGCCAGCTTGAAAACAGGTCCCACGCAATGCTGAAGAAGGTCAACAAACTTGAAACCAAGAAGAATTTGAGTAAATGTCCGGTTTTGCTGGTTTTACTCCTGTATGGTGTTTTGACGTTCTCGCTTCGTATTATTAGTATTTTTTGTGGCTTTAATGAGCCTTCAAACATTTTCTAGACAGTTGTAAAACAAAGGAGATAACTTTTATATAGTTCAAAATACATTTCAGTTAGTTTCATAATTTTTTTTAAAATTTAATTCCTCAAAGTTTCAAATTTGCCCCTCCCTGTACTTCAAGTCAGTTGTGGGAACTGAAGGAATTTTTTATTGTGCCCAAAGTTTTTTGATTCTTCATCAGGAAGGCAAAACGCAACAAAAGCGCCCTGTTGGAACTTGAAAAATGAAAAAAAAAATTATTTTCTCGATTCTCGCTCCACCCTAATATCCATAGGATCAGCCAATCAGAGAATAGGGTCTGTGTGTCTGTCCGTGGGATGGGGAGGAGATCGGTCTGACGTGTGATACGGGCTTAGGAAAAGTTTTAAGCCTGTATCACGTCAGACCGTTCTCCTCCCCATCCCACAGACCGTCTGGACAGACCGATTCTTTGGTGATTTTTACGTGCAAATTCATTGAACATTTTTCTTAAGCCCGTATCACACGTCAGACCGTTCTCCTCCCCATCCCACAGACCGTCTGGACAGACCGATTCTTTGGTAATTTTCACATGAAAATTCATTCATAATTTTTCTTAGCAACCATGGATACCATTGATCCATAGATCAATAATAACAAACGTTGATGCAGGTGCGCCAAAGAGAACATATCCATAGGATCAGCCAATCGGATAATTGGGTCTGTGTGTCTGTCCGTGGGATGAGGAGGAGATCGGTCTGACGTGTGATAAGGGCTTTAGAAATAAGGTTCCATAGATGAATAATAACAAACATTGATGCAGGTCGCCAAAGTGAACATATCCATAGAATCAGCCAATCAGAGAATAGGGTCTGTGTGTCTGCCCGTGGGATCGGTCTGACGTGTGATACGGGCTTTAAAGGCACACAGACCCTATTCTCTGATTGGCTGATTCTATGGATATGTTCCCTTTGGCGCACCTGCATCAATGTTTGTTGTTTATTTGTTATTATTCATCTAAGGAACCTTATTTCTGGGAAAAATTATCAATGAATTTGCATGTGAAAATTACAAAAGAATCGGTCTGTCCAGACTGTATCACACGTCAGACCGTTCCCACAGACACACAGACCCCAGATTCTCTGATTCGAGAGATGTGTTCACTTTGGCGCACTTGCATCGATGCTTGATATTAATCATCTATGGAACCTTGTTTCTTGGGAAAATATACCTAAAAAAAATATAATAATTTGCACGTTGAAATTACCAAAGAATTGGTCTGTCCAGAAGATCTGTGGGATGGGGAAAGGAACAGTCTGTCGTGGGATACAGGCTTTAGGGATTCTGAGTAATCCGTATCACTCGCCAGACCGTTTCCCTACCCAACCAACAGACCGTCTGGACAGACCGATTCTTTGGTAATTTCTACGTGCAAATTCATTGAGTTTTTCTTAGAAATAAGGTTCCATAGGAGAATAATAACAAACATTAATGCAGGTGCGCAAAAGTGAACACATCCATGGCATTAGCCATTCAGAAAACATATTATGGTCTGTACGCTGGTCTGAACGTCGCGTCATTTTGACGCGTGATACAGGCTTTAAAAGTGTTTTTTCGAAGCTCCATTCCAATTTTCAATTTTAGGCCAATAACAATACTTCCGTTCAGGGCAAATTTCACCAACAATATTAAAACCGATCGGTTTATTATTCAACAATAAACCATTGTACTCACAAGGAAAAAAATTCTAACCTACCCTAAAATTTTTATGGTTTACGTTTCTAAGGGCGTAGAATCCGAATCTGCAATAAAAAAAAACTCCGTCCGTCCGCCGTCTGTACTTTATTCCCCAATCGGCTGGAGATTTTTTGTTGACATTTTTAGGAAAAATCAACCTTTCTTTAGCCAAGCAAAACGGAAAAATGGTTGAAATCTCGAAACAATCATTTTTTCAAAATCTTCTCCGACTTGCAAGTAAAATGTTTCATTCCATCGCTTTTTTCACGCAGAATGCATAATATGCTAATAATACGATATTATCGTATCAGGTGAATACGATATGAATATTCACTTGATCCATTTCAGCGTATATGAACTTGAATATATTCACGGTGTGTGAATAAGAATGTATTCACTATAGCCCATTTGGTGAATACGAATGCAGATTTGTATCTCGAAATTTAATGTGAATACATTCAACGTTGTCAATATGAACATATTCACCTAAAATGTCTTCGTGTACGTATTCACTGAATGGGCTGAAGGTAATACATTTGCATTCACACATCGTGAGTACGAATAATATTGAATATATTATATTCAAATCCATACTCCCCATCAATTTTGATTTTTAATAACAAGGCAATAAATAACGAACAGTACGCTTGCACCCGAAGTGGATGTGAAATGCTTTCAAGTCAAG
Organism: Nesidiocoris tenuis; assembly: GCA_036186465.1. Taxonomy (NCBI): domain Eukaryota; kingdom Metazoa; phylum Arthropoda; class Insecta; order Hemiptera; family Miridae; genus Nesidiocoris; species Nesidiocoris tenuis. Next base: position 293,109 of record AP028921.1, read on the forward strand.
TCAGAATCAAAAAGGAAAAAATAAAAGGAAGCTCAAAACTTGATACTTCCATAGGCCCATAGGTACTTCCATTGGCCCATATTCTGAGATGGTTCGGAGAAACCAAAAGATATGAAAACATTCTGAAGTCGGCCTCACTTTGATTTGCCAAAATATAAAGCGATATTCGTATGCTAAAATGTATGCGTTTTGAACCTTCTGACGTGCACTCTTCTTGCATACAAATAGAAAACACACCCACTTCGGGCCAGGAGAGTATAAATCGTAGGCAAACTTAGATAATATAGATAAAAACATACATACAATATGCTTTTAATAAATTCTCGGTTCAAATGTTCTCCGCTGAAGAGCACCGATCGCCTAAAAGCTGCTCATTAAAAGACGAAATTCATATGAAACACATTGCGAGGGCTACACCAGCAATATTGTCATTTTGTAGACTGCAATTTCGTAAACACTTGGTTAACTCCCTCGCTCACTCTGCCATTGTAAATTACGAAAATCGCAAGATTGAAAAACTTACAAAGGCAAAGAGAAAAAATTAATATCAATTTACAAAAAAGGTAGATGTTTCAATTCAGTTTTGACTTACGGCCGAAGTCACATAACAAGTGTTCCCCGGATATGGTCCTCTTCCTCATAATGTTTCCCTATAAGGGCCCAATAGAAAAATAGTCGTCATTAAAATACTGAAGGCTCATTTTTTGGATCATGGGGGAGTAGTTTTTTTGTTGTGTTTTCTATACGTACGAAGACCGTTGCGCCCTATTTTCAGTGAAATCGCAGCTAGGACGATCACCATCTTCTTTGCCCCTCGGAGCCGCCAAGGTGAATTTATGATAGGATCAAGGACCTATTAATTTCGGGTAATGTGAAGAAGAATACGTACCATCATTTCGTTATCATTTCGCGTTGACCAGAGTGGGAACTAGAATGAGCAACTGACATGAAACGCTCAGTGGAATTTCGAACAAATGAGTCTCCAGAAACAACTTAACAAATACCTACAACCAACAAATACAAACAACTGAACAAATAAACTCCAGAAGAAAGGTACCTCAAATTGGCTGTTTAAGAGGAACAGTGACCAATTTGGAATAAAACTGAACCAACGTTGACGCCAAAATTGACACCAAGGATTGAGACATTTGGAACACTTGTTCAGGAAGTGATTCTGAGAGAAAGTGTATAGGGTTGATTCCTAAATAACTGTCAATTTCTTGTCCCTGGGCAGTAACACCCTACTCAGACATTTTAGAATTATTTTCCAATTTTTTCCGGTAAATAATAGGTGAGTTCTGTTAGGTTACGATTTGATCTGTTCTGATGTGTTCAAATCTAGTCTGCTCTGATCATTCTGTTCTGTTCTATTCGATTTTGTTTCCATCTTTAATGTTCTATTCTGTTCTGACCTGCTCTGTTCTGTTCCTTTCTTCTCTGTTCCGTTCTGCTGTGTTCTGTTCCTTTCTTCTCTGTTCCGATCTGTTGTGTTCTGTTCCATTCCTCTCTGTTCCCAACTGTTCTGTTCCGATCTGTTCTGTTTTGTTCCATTCATTTCTGTTCCTATCTGTTCTGTAATGTTCTGTGCCAATCTGTTCTGTTCTGTTCTTTTATGCTCTGTTCCGGTATCTTCTCGAGCAACTGGAGCTGTTTTTCTAATTTCTTCATTTTCTTTGGGTTACACCTGGCACCATATTATAACATTCAAATGCAAGATTCGAACTGAATTTATTTATCATCTTCTGGGTACCATTAGCAAGTTGTCTCCTGGCTACGTTACTGTATTCGATCCAATATGCCAACAGTGTGGTTCACATGACCGTCGGTTTTTGAGTGTGACATCCATGTGAGTATCTCATAATTTTTTCAATCGACTCTCCTCCTTCCATGGAGGGTTACAAAGAGATGTTTTTGAGTAATTTTGATCCCTTTGACATTTTGAAATTTAGAGGGTAGACTCTTTTGAAGTTGAGGATTATTACATTTAGGCCCAGTTTATTGACAAAATTTATCCATCCGATATCCAAGGAAGCTTTGGATAAACATTTCCAACGAGATTTTTACTTTCAAATTTGATACAGATATCACCGTGGTGAATTTTATCTGAAGCTTCCTAGGATATCGGATTGATAAATTTTCTCAATAAACCGGGCCTAACTGCTTTATCTTGGTAGCAATGCCAATAATTCTGAACGCGCCAATGGTGTAACCCTCCATGGATTCTAAATTTTCAAATTCAATTAAAAACTTGAAGATTGCAATTCCGATCTTTTTCTTGATTTTTTTCAATCTTAGGGAGGTCCTGGGAGCATGCAGGAATTTTTCAAGATTTTTTAAAGAGGTGAAATTTCAATTTCTTTCCAAATTAAAAATTGACAGTTATTTGGGAATCAACCATAAGTTGACATTTTTTCAACCCGATTTTCTATTTTTGGGCGACTTCAACACTTCCATTTACTTCGTAAATGTGGAAGTAATTAAACCATGAAGTCATCCCCAATTGAAACCAGGCACAGTACCTTACTGTAACAGTAAGGTTGTCAAGGGCCGATAATTCTATTCACAACATCCATTGACCTACCAACTACCTACCAATTTGGGAATTATTCACCTGCTGAGACGAACAACGATTCATGTCAGTTGCTCAATACCTGATAATACCGAAGTATTATTTATTTAATAGTAAAACGAATAACGCTATAACGAAATCTCTGGGTTTTTTTTTTCTCCAAATACTCACGAAGAACAGATGAACGGCGAAGTAGAGACACCGGGGTCGACAATACATACAGATTCAACTATTTTTGCTGGCAATTACATTTTAATACTTACAAACATCATGTTTTCCACTGCTAAAAATCACCGATACAATAATACGGTAGTTCAACACCAGAGATGTTATGATACTCATGCAAGTTCTTCTTTATACTTACGCACAATACGGCTTAACAATTTTGTTATCCTCCTGACTTAAAAATAATCGTAAACCAATTAATTACGTACCATATTCCGCCAAAACCACATAGTATTTTTGTACATAACAATCAACACACATCGTATTACGTATAATCACAAAATTCGCATGAGAGAAGTCGTCATCGTATCATTAAAGAGGAGTTACTAAGAAGATAACACATTTTCTCAAAGAAATTTTGGTTATGCTGAGCCAAAAACCTATCTTCAAAGCTGTTTGGGGGTCGATAGCTCGAATACAAGAACCGAAATTGTGAAGAACATTTTTGTTGAGAACGCGAACAACAAATCAAGTAGCTGAAGTTTTCATTTGTTAAAAGGGCGATTTGATAATGCTGAAATTTTAGTTATTATGAGGGTCTATTCTATGTTAAAATTTAACACCCGGCGAGTTGCAAACACAGAATAGACCCCCAGGAAAGGCAATAAATTTTTTTTTCTTTGTTTTAGGGTGGGTTCGTCGATACAGTAACAAATCGACGGTGTAGAATCAATACTGCCCAATTCGTTTGCCATGCGATCTATGGACGCGTGATTTGCCAAGTTGCCACCAATCCAAGTTTTGAGAAGCAGGCAACCTAGACGCCCCCAAAAGACACGACGCTTTGAATTGGGCAGTATTGCAGTTTCATCGTCGAAATATACTCATTTCTTTGGGTATAATTTTCCGTGGATACCTTGACACTGAACTCTATTGGCTACATTCCAAGAAACTACTTGTTCTGAGAATAATGGATACTCAATAACCCTACCCTACCCGCACTTCCCGCCATACAACCCCAAATTAATTCCTGTCTACTGTAATAAAATGCATAACAAGCTAATCCGCAGAACGTTCACTGTCTAATAGCCAAATCGCAGTTTAGCAGTTCAGAGAATAAAAATGGACCCCCTAGTGTGAAAAGTCCGTAACAAGGGTGGGAATGCATCATATGGGAAATTTAACGCCCAACATTTTCTTCTCCATCACCTTTTTGCCTAATACCCAAAGGTGCTTTGGCCGTGAAACCAAGATAACTGTTAAGAAACGCGATTTTGGCCGTATCACTACTACTGAATTGCCCATGTTAACCAAAATCTTAAAGAAAACGCCAAATTTCATGTTTTTTGGTCATTAACTTGATGCATACTGTCGGGGGATCCGATCAGAAAGGGTGAAGTGGGGTATATTTTGACTCAATTAAAACTCAATTTTGAAGGTGTTGCCGTGGGTTTCGATTTTTTTGAGTATTTTTCCCGGGTTTTTCGCTTGATTCACCAAGGGACAGAGGGGCTATCCGTGGAATTTTGAAGAATTTGTTTTTAAATCTGTTAGGCCCGAAATAAAGAATTTGTTCATGCATCAGGAATGTTTTGGTGAACTATTTATAACCCACACGGTGAATTCCCAAGTACTACTCGACCAATGAAAAAGAAAAGAGATTTGGAAGATTTTAAGTAATTAGATTCACCTACCGTAGATGAGAGAATCTCGTGCGGGCAACAGCTCAAGAGGAAACTCTTGCAAACTTTCGGGTCACTGAATTTGACCTGGTACCGGTTGTTTTCACCTGCAAATACAAAAAACCCATGCTAAAGTGTTTTCAATAATCATGGGTCATCTTCCCTTCTGAAGTTGAAGGGTCTGTTCAATCAGGGCAGTCCCGTGGAAGTTATAACAACGGCAGGCAAATTCAAATCATTGCTTCATCACATTGCTTCAATTTGTTTGGCGTCCATACTCGTCAACTTTTTCCAATTTTAGTTTTGCTGACTAGTAGAATACTTACTTATTGGTCAATTAAAAAAAAGCAAACATTCCGAATCCATAAAACTTGCATGGTATGGAGACGATCACAGCAACTTAGGTGCTGCCAATCGCAACCTCGAAAAGGACATTTCAAAAGAGAAATTCCCCCCGGACTTGGTAGGGCAGCTTCTACTTTATTTTCTGTGATACCCGGAAAATTAACGTACCTACCCATGTCACTAATCTACTTCCTGACGTGTCCAAGTATTGATGATGAGTTGGCATAGGGGTCATTCTCACAGAAAGGGGCAGTTTCGGGTTGGAGTTTTCAAAATAAAAATTTTCCTCCAATTCTGCGCAAAAAATTTGGAAACCCTCTCTTGAATGTTCTAAGTGAAATTCAAAAACTATCCAAACAGTGGCTGCCTTATTTAGGCCGGAAAAAAATAAATTTTAAGACCAAGAACGCTCAAATCGGTTAATTTTTGAGGCCGGAAAAAAAATAAAAGTGAAAACTCTAAAAATGCAAATATGTCGGAAGTACTTTGAGTTATTCAAATTCCGATTAAAAATGGCGAAATTCTAGCTAAAAGAGGGAAGAATGGAACTATTTTGTCCTGCAGAGTGCTGGAACTGTCACGGTCCTGTCCTCCTCATCCCTTCCCTGTCCTCGAATTCAGAGATGTGGACAGGGCCGTGATGGACAGGGCCGTGACAAAACATATGTTTTTTGACGCTCCTGTCCACACAGTAATTTTTTTTCCAAAAATTATTATCGTAATCGAAACTGCTCCACGCTGCGTACGAGGTACTGAGAAGTAAAAAAAATTAAGTTTGAATACCTACTTTGAGAAACAGGACAGGGCCGTGACAGTTGTGTCCGACCAACAAGGTTCCGGCCGACGTTCTATCTCGTCACTGGGTTAAATCTCGACAAAAATCCAAAGCTAGCCGGTGTTCTGGACCGTTGAGACTCGTGCCAAAATGATGGAGGGAAGAAAATCCGGAAAAAACCCTGAGAGGACCGCGAAAATTCGAATTCTTTGACAGGACAGGGCCGTGACTGCAAACCTCTGGACACCCCTATTTTCATCTCAGTACCGTAATCTTTCCGTTCTAAAATTATAAAAACTGTCATTTAGGTATCTTGAGACCAATTTTGACATATTCTAGAAGCGCCGGGTATTTGGTAGCATCGGAAAGACATAGGAAAGAAGCTTGAAGTTGGGAACCTCGCGCCTGGACAGGACAGGGCCGTGACAAATCGACGCATTTAATTTTTTTTCTTAGTGAAAGACTTAATTGAGGATGTTAATTCCAAAAGGTACTAAACGCCATTTTTTTCGAAATCAAGATGAGACTTTCCTGGGGGTTTTGGGGGGGAGTTTTACGCAAAAATAAACCCATTTCCAAGATAAAATCACTCTATCCTCATTAAAATGGGGAGTGAAATCTCATTTTCATTTCAAAAGGTACTATATCCAGGCCCTTGGGGCTGCTACAAAATGTTCATTTCAAAAAGTACTTTATCCAGTATTAAACAGTCTTCGCGATGGACGTTTAAAACCAAAAAGTACTATATCCACAAAATACACCTATATACAGCTCTGCCTTCACTTTTTCAGAGATTTTAGTTGTTTTTCAATAGTATTGTGGTTTTGCTGCCCTCGTTGACACATATTCGATGTTTGGGGAAGTAGAATATCCTGTTAAAACCCTCGCAAAGGCCCGGGTAACCAGTATTTTAAGTTGTCAAGCTTACGTATTCCGCGTCCGCCGAAGCCACTAGTTTTTCCAGTTTTTCACTTTTTCATCGAGTCTACCGGGAATTTTTTTTACTTAAACTTTTTCCTGAAACATGTTTCAACAACCCGAGGTGGGTTCCGAGCCGGAAGGAAGTGGCGGCGATCGCTGGCGACCGTCCAATGTCGACGAGCTCCCCGCTCAAAAAGTACCATATCCCGGCATGTTAATTTCAAAAAGTACTGATGGGTAATGAAGTCGAAATAAACGATTTCGGAAATGAATTTTATATTTCGCTCGAGAAGCAGAGAGAGATCAAATTAGGATATTATCCACGTGAATACCGAATGAAAAGAAAAAAGTTATCTTCTGATAAGGCTGAGGCAAAGCAGCAGGTGTACAAAGGAAATAGGGAATTCTCCCCGCCAAATCCCTACATTTGCACATTACTCAAATGAGCAGTGCTGCCCCACAAAGAGGGAAAAATACCTGAAAAGGGAAATAAGGTTCACGAAATCCCAACAAGTACTTGAACCAGTTTTCATTTCAAAAAGTACTATATCCCGTCATGTTAATTTCAAAAAGTACTATAAACCAGTTTTCATTTCAAAAAGTACTATATCCAAAAATTCCAATTTTCAGATTGCTGTAAAAATTATTCTCTGCAGTTTATAATTTCCAAACTTTTCCCAACAATTTTGAAGATGATTTACTAATATTTGGCAAAAAAATCTAGACCGGAAACGTGTTCTGAAAGGTACTAGCAGTTTTCCTCGTTTTTCTCAAAACTTGTCAGAGTGGATATAGTACCTTTTGGAATTAACATCCTCAATTGATCGTAACAAAAAAAAATCGCATTTTGCGAAAAGTGAAATAGTACAATTTAAAATTTTGCCCAACTTCAAATTCATAAGAGGGCCCCCACAAACCTTCTGGACATCACTTCTGCCCTTTCTGTGAGAATGTCTATAGACATTTGAAGTAGGCTATCCCCATCAGATTACTGGCGTGGGGGGTAAAAAATGCACTCCTGTGATTGCTCGTGGTAGCATCGGCTTACAACCCAAAAAATTTAATTGGGGTATTCAAGCCACGTTCCCATGTTCATCCCTCCTCCAACAGCCAGCAATCGGTTAGTGAGTAGCAGAGAACAAAATGCAGTAGCAGAGTACAAATGTTGAAAAATAAGTCATCGGCGACCCGCCATGATGGTATCTCATGGTCCAATACACGATTCCACTCACCATTTCTTCCAGTCCCCATCAGCTGGTCCAGCATCGCCCTCATCTGATCGTGGGCCGTCATTTCGGCGGCTTAGAATGAGGCGATTACCAAATTCAAATCCACTCCAGCGATGGCGTAAAATTTTTCAAGGAAAGAGAACGAAAATCCTCCGCTGACACAAATCGTCGCCAAGTACCCAATTCAACTACACCACAGGGTTGCCAGCCAGCCGGCCGCGCACTACCGAACTGCTGAAGACAAAAATACCGTATTTTACCGTTCATGTCGGTGTTTTAGGGGTACAGGCCCGCCTGCTTGGAACTTATGTGAAGTTTTGATTAACGTAGTAATCTCTCCCTGAAAATCCTTCAGAATCCATCTGAAAGCACAATTTTCTCAATACTATTGTCGGCCAAATCCTCACAGAGCAGTTGCAGACAAGCCGATCATTATGTTTACATTTCCCTCGATAATAAAACCAGTGGTGCGTAGATAACACACAATACTTCCATATTTTGAAACGTAAAATTGTGACACAATTTGATCATATTTTGACTGCTTTGAAGGGTGTTTAGGCCAAAAATATAAAAAAATTCACTATTAAAATTTCAAAATTCGCCCATAATAAAAACACAATACATTATTGGGATATAAAAAATATCCACATATTCTGCAAGGTAAAAAAAGATTTTAAGACCAAGAACGCTCAAATTGGTTCATTTTTGTGGCTGGAAAAAAATAAAATATAAATATTAAAAATGCAAATATATCGGAAGTACTGTGCGTTATCCAAATTCCGATTGAACAGGGTGTTAGGTCTTGCCGAGACAAACATTTCACTTCAAGAATTTTGAAGAATGGTTGAGGAATGAGGGAGTTATGGCCATTTTTGTAAATGACCACAGACAGACAGACGGACACACAGACACTTGTTCAGGAAGTGATTCTGAGGAAATGTGTCTAAGACCAGTGGAGCGTAGATAACACACAATACTTCCATATTTTGAAACGTAAAATTGAGACACAATTTGTTCATATTTTGACTGCTTTTAAGGGTGTTTAGGCCAAAAATATCGGAAAATTCACTATTAAAATTTTAAAATTCGCCCAAAATAAAAATACAATACATTATTGGAATATAAAAAATATCCACATATTCTGCAAGGTAAAACAAAGATTTTAAGACCAAGAACGCTCAAATCTGTTCAGTTTTGTTGCCGGAAAAAAATAAAATAGAAAACACTAAAAATGCAAATATATCGGAAGTACTGTGGGCCATTCAAATTCTGATCAAACAGATTGTTAGGTCTTGCCGAGACAAACATTTCAGTTCAAGAAATTTGAAAAAAGGTTGAGAAATGAGGGAGTTATGCCCATTTTTGTAAATGACCACAGACGGACAGACAGACAGACGGATAGACGGACACACGGAAACGGACACACAGACACTTGTTCAGGAAGTGATTCTGAGTAAATGTGTATAAGAAAAAGTTTTTTCTGAAGCTCCGTTCCGATTCTCGATTTTAGGAGGATCACAATACTTCCATTTACTCTGTAAATATGGAAGTAAAAAAGTTTTTTCTGATGCTCCGTTCCAATTCTCGATTTTAGGACGATCACAATACATCACTGTAAATATGGAAGTAACTCTGTAAATATGGAAGTAAAAATTCTTATTGAATAGTGTAGATTCAATTAAAATTTTTTAATTATGTATATTTTTGGCAAGAATTTGAATGAAATTAAAATTTGACTGCATTATTCGCATACGGTAACCGTACACCTTACTAGAGTCTAAAATACCGTACTGAAAGGTAATTACCGTACAGGTTGGCAACTTTGCTGCCCAAGAGCCAAAGAGGTGTCTGGATCTCCAACTGGTGTGTCCTCGACGCCGCAGCTCAAGCGCTTCCAGCAACCTTCCTGCAAAGTCCATCATCACCTCTTCGACAAATTATGGAAATTTAAAGAAAAAAATAAAAATTTGTTGACGCTAAAGTTTTGTTTCAATAGAATACCGAAGTAAAAGTAATAAGTTTTTGATTTTTTTCTCATACGCAGGAGAGTAGAAAGCCGCTTGTGATGGTTCGTGGACGCAACAGATGGAGATCCAGACGCCTTAAAGAGCTAATGCAGAAGAACTCTTCTTCCATGGCTAATGCCTAATCACTGATTAGTAATCAGAAGTTTCACACGAGAAGTTTCTTGCAGGCACCTGGCTGACCAGGAGCGCTGATTCCATTGCGGCCAATAACAGAAACACTCTTATAAATTTGTATTTTATGCGTGGATATTTTATACGGGGAAAAACTTTTTTTACCCTGCAAAAGAGCTAGGTATATCTCTCTGCTTGATAGATGTACCTATGTCAGGAACTGACGCCGGGGAAAAGAATAGCTCAACCGGGCTCATAAATGTCCAAAAAAATAGACTTGAACTTGATTTATTATGACACGATCACATAAACATCGTTCGACCAAAACAACACTCCTCCTTCTCAAAAAGGTGCCAAATGGCCGCCTCAGCCGGGTCAGTGTCGCTATCTACCGAGCCAGAAACTCAACACACTCCCACCTGAGGAACAACGAGACTCACAAAAAACTTCAAAAATTAGAGATATTACAAAAACCTAGCAAGCACTTTCACTTTACGACCACATCGTGTGGTAAGTTCCTTGATTGCAGCCAATGGTGCACCGACGGGATCTTCACGGACTTGATCTTCGTGGCCATCGTCTCGTTCTCCATCCCCAGGCGCAGATTCCAAAGGGGGTTCGTCGCCTCCAACCTCCTCAGACATTGAATTCAACTCCAACGGGAACGGGGTGTTGAATCGCTCGGGTCAGATGTCCGTCAGAAGTTCGCAGCTTGACGGCTCGACATCTTCCATCTTGCCCAACAATGAGCTCTTCAACAATAGCTAACGGCCAATCCAAACGTTTGTTTCCATCCGAACCAATCAGGACAACCTCTCCGACCTCTATTGCTCTGGAAACGACTAGGAGGGAGCTTCAGCAAGCCCAAATACTCCAGACGAAATCGTTGATGCAATTCTTTCAGCTGCAATCGACGCCTCAATTTCCTCTTGATCGAGGAAGCATCAATACTGTCAATATCGGCAACACCAGAGCAGGGAAGTTCTTGAAGGAACATTAGTGGAGAGATCGGGATAGGATCATCAGGATCGTCGGACGAATAAGTGATGGGCCTCTGATTGATGTAATTAGGCCACTCATACGCTACGGTCTGCAGCTCTTCGCCAGAAAGGGACGCTCTGCCTAGAATCTTCCTGAGGAGCACTTTGAGCACGCCGATCATCCGCTCCCAAAATCCACCCCACCATGGAGCCTTTGGAGGGTTGAACCGCCAATCGATTCTCTCAGCAACACCTTGCGCCGATACCTTGTCCCAGTCAATCTCCTGTAATGCGTTGTTGGCGCCCTTGAAATTCAGGCCGTTGTCCGAATACATGATCGAAGGCCTGCCTCGCAGCGCGATGAAACGACGAAATGCCATCAGGAAGGCATCTGTTGATCGGGGTGAGACGATTTCTAAGTGCACCGCCCTGAACACACCGCACGTAAAAATGCAAATCCACACCTTTTCACCACCTTTTAGGTACAATGGCCCTGCAAGATCAGTACCGCAAACCTCCAACACATTTGCATCCCGTACACGGTTTTCCGGGAGTGGAAGCGGATCCAAGTCAAAATGTTTGGCAGAGTGGCGCTGGCACGTTTTGCATGCTTGGACGACCTTTCTCGCAGTTTGCCTGCTCCTCAGTATCCAGAAACGCTCGCGAAGTAAATTCAATAGAGTCTGCCCCATAACGTGTCCATTTCTTTTGTGGAGCTCCAAGACGAGCTTTGAAACGAGCTCGTGGTTCGAGGGCAAGATAACAGGCGAGCGAAAGTCCTCACTGTCCTTACGCGCCCAGATCTTAGTACGTAAACGAATGAGACCAAACTCATCCTTATGAGGTTTCAGTTTGCTGAGATGAGGATCACTGATGCCCTCAAACGATTCCTCCTGCACCATTTTCAATAAGACTCTTTCCGCTCGATTGATTTCCACCAGAGAGAGATCTGCAGAAGTCAAAGGCTTCCCAGAGTATTTGTTGAAGAGAAAGCGAAGCATCCATCCGATGACCCGCACTACTCTTGAGAACTTCTCAAATATATTCACGCATGACGTGCTGATACCTGTTTCCAGAGCCACGGTCGAAATCACGGTCTTTTTTCTTTCCTGAACCACTTCACTCTCATCGGGCGTTTCTTCAGCTGACGGTCACTCTATGGGTGGTAGACGAAGCCATGGCGGTCCCTCCCACCATCTTGACTCTACATAGGCCTGTGGGTGGCTGCCTCTACTTGCCAGATCAGCTGGGTTTATGTCACCTGGTACATGACGCCAGTCACCTGGATCAGTCAACAAACGAATTTCGTTGACTCTATTGGAGACAAAGACACCCCATGGATCTTCTCTTCGTATCCAGCTGAGAACCGTTGACGAGTCACTCCAGTAAAAGCAAGTCATTACACCCAGCTCGCGAATGACGTTTGCAGCAAGTCTCGAGCCAATCGTTGCAGCAAGAAGCTCCAGTCGAGGGATTGTTAATTTCTTTACTGGCGCAACTCGAGATTTAGCGCTGACAAAAAATATCAGAACCTGTCCGTCCCCAGTCTCGACTCTGATAAAAATAACTGCTGCGTATGCGGAATTGCTTGCATCACAAAAAGTATGCAATGAAACTGACAGGTCACCAGACGTCATCATCCATCTTGGGATCTGGATGTTCCTTAGAAGGGGGACTTCAGACAACCATTTTCGAAATTTTTTCACATTGTGCTCACTCAAAGGGCAGTCCCATGTGCCACCTTCGACCCAGCTTTCTTGAATGATCATTTTTGGTACAATGCTTATTGGTGAACACATTCCCAGAGGATCAAACACCTTTTGAGCAGCTGATAGAACCGATCTCCTAGTTACCCCAAGATCAGATGGCACTTGCAGATCTGGAACGTTGATGCAAATCGAATCAGATTTTCTCTCCCAGATGAGCCCAAGAACTGGCGTCTCCACCGGGTTTAAAAGTGACGGATCAGACCACTCCCACCCTCGAAGGTCAAAACACGCTTCGAGGAAAACTGACTTTGATTGAGAAATAAACCGATCAAGTTCCTCACGATCCTCCAGAGACGTACAACACAGTAACACAGTTGTCAACGTACAAACTTTTCCGCAACTGTTTGAGTACCTTCAGTTCACACAGCGAGCTGCCAAGCTCTATCTTTTTCTCACATTCAGAAAGATGGTGGTCGATAATGGCACCAAGGAGATAGGGACTGCTGATGACCCCAAAGACGACACGCTGATGTCGGTAGATGATCAGTTGCCCCGAGGAATCATACCACAAGAACCGGAGGTAGTCGCGATCAGCCTGGTGGACAGATATCTGCAAGAAAGCTCGCTTGATATCAGCGATCACACCAAGCCGATTTAGCCGAAATTTCAGCAGAAGGGATGGTATCAATTCAATGAAATTATCGCCTTTTTCAAGGCATTGATTCAGATTGGGCTTCCCTTTTTCACTTGCTGATGCATCAAACACTGGCCGTACTCATGTTGTACTGCCCTCCTTGACAACCGCCCGATGCGGCAAGTAACTCTCTATTGACCGCGATCCCAATCTTCATCGGGCATTCTCTCGATCACGCCGTCCTCCAACCATTCTTTCAGCACACCGTCATAATCGCTCAGTAGGCCACTTGATTGAAGCCTGCGATAAGTGGCGTTCAAACGGTTCATGGCAAGATGAAAGCTGCGACCCAAAGGTCGATGACCTGGCAACCAAGGAAGGCAAACCTCATAACGACCGTTGTCGAGTATTTTGACAGTCTTCAGAAAATTCTCCTGAACAGCTGTTTTCATTTCTTCCGTTGAGTCGCGGTCAGCAGGCTCCCTAATACCAATAACGTCCAGATTCCACAATTCTGACGGAGAGAGGTCAATAGAACACATCGACTCCACATTCATCATGAAGTTTGAGTTTGGTTGACGTACTCTTCCCATGACTGTCCATCCCAAATTGGTTTCCATGGCGACAAGACCATTACTCAGGACCTCCTCACGGCCGGTGAACAACTTCCCTGCCACATCGGCCCCGATCAGTATGTCGATTGGGCCGTCTCTCACATCTGAAATCATAATTTCTCTCTTCTCAAGCTCGGCCAACCAAGGACCCTTAGGTACCGACGGAACTGAGTGGCAGATAGCCTCCGAATCCAAAACCTCAAAATTGCAGGCCAATTGACCCCAAACATCTTCCAGTCGAATTCTGTAGCACTGATGCGTTTTAACACCAGCCATCTCGCCTCCAAACAGAGCGTGCATGAATCTTTCTTCCCGGATCGGTCTGAGATTCAATCTCCTCGCCAAACGACAAGTCACATAGCTGCGCTGAGAACCTGTATCTATCAGTACCCTAGCATTTACAGGATTATCTCCCAGGGTTTTCACCTGATGGGTCTGCAACAACACTGGTGAAGAACTTAATTTTGACTGCAGATGTTGACTGGGTGCCGGACTGAACACATGGATTCGATTCTGTGCACATTGCCGTTGCATGTCCGTTGGAGCATAATGAGCAACGAACGCTTGATTGACACGGCCGTGTTGCGTGAAATTTTCCGAGGCAAACAAAGCAAAGCTTTCTGATTCTCAGCACTCGTTTCTTCTCGCCGATGGACATCTCACGTGCTTTGGGACAAAATTCGCTCTGATGTAGGCCAGGACAAAACACACATTCTTGACCAGACATGAATGGCCCTTGGTTAACCAAGTCTGCAGCAGTCGGGATTTTACTTGATGTTGATGCTTGGGAGGGAGTGTTAGGCTTCACTAGGTCCAAACGGCCTGCCCTAGCAAAAGTATTTTTGGCGAGGTTCAAACGCTCCTCAAAAGCCACTTCTCGACGTAGAAACTCCCTTAGCTTTGCAATGTGAGTGCCAGCATCCAAAAACGAGTTGCCATCATCTCCACCGTCACTGATTCTTAGCCTTTCCCACTCTCTCAACAGAAGGTCGGGTAGGCATGATTCGACGAGCAGACTCAACATACAGGCATATTTCTCAGAGGTAACGCCCAAACTCTCAAGTGCCAGAAGTTGCGTCTCGAGACGATCATGAAGTTGTGAAAGAGATAACGTGTTCTTCCCACTTGCCTGAGTCAACACAAGGTTGAGCAACTCTCGAACGTAGAGCTCTATCAGCAACTCGGGACGACCAAATCGACTTTTTAGCTGGCTGATGGCCTTCTCATAATTTTCCGAAGAAGGTGGAAAACTGTCAAGAAGTTGTCTGGCAGCCGTGCCTTCCTGGGCTGTGAGCAACAGTAGTTGGAATTTATCTTCAGCATCAATATCAGTGCGTTCATGAATCTTTCTGAAGCATGCCCAAAAACTGATCCATGTTCTTGGTTGGATATCAAACTTTCGTAACTCAAGCTTTGGTAGTTTCAAAACGCCCTTTTCTGATACAGATAAGGAAGAGCCAGCGCCTGTTGGAGGTAGGCTATTCACAACTATGTTTAGCCCCTCAAAGAACGTATCTCGTTTTGTGCAAAGATCAATGCAAACCTCTCGGTACTTCTCTACTGACTCAAATTCTTCATCAAGGCTTCCTTCGTCCAAATTTTCCTCGGAAAAAAGGCACTCGCTTACCTTACGATCGAGGTCAAAAAGACAATCAGCCTTGTCTGTGAATTTCGCAAATTCAGTTTAGATCTTGTCTACGTCTGGATTCTCCTCCGTCAGAGCTTCTTCAACCTTCTTCGCCGAGAGTGAAGAATCGCCGAATCGAAGTCCTTTTCTTGGCAGGTTTTGAGTCCATCTTCAAGCCGTTCAACAATCCCCACAAGGGATGCCAAATTTGTCAGGAACTGACGCCGGGGAAAAGAATAGCTCAACCGGGCTCATAAATGTCCAAAAAATAGACTTGAACTTGATTTATTATGACACGATCACATAAACATCAATCGACCAAAACAACACTCCTCCTTCTCAAAAAGGTGCCAAATGGCCGCCTCAACCGCTCCTCAGCCGGGTCAGTGTCGCTATCTACCGAGCCAGAAACTCAACAACCTACCCATCTTGATTCTCATCCATTTACTAATATGGCCATTCCTTTTCACTCTCATTCAGTCAAAATAAAAGTACGCCACATTATCGAAACATATAAAATATCCACATATTTTGTAAGGTAAAACAAAGATTTCAAACTGAGATTACCGATGAGTGCGCTGCGGTCGCCTCTACAATTGCGGCTATAGAAGATGGTAAGAGTTGACTTGCGAGCGGTGCGTAGCGGTCACTGCCGGCATTTTCGTCCCACGGTTTGTTTACAATAAGGTACCAGTGTTGCCAAGGTGTGGCCGTCAAAACCCCCTGCGGCAACGTCAAAAAAAAACCCCAAATCCCCCCAAATATGAAAAAATCCCCGAAAACCCCAAAAGTTAAGGATGAATAATTTTTTTTTTAAGCATTAAAAATATAGGTACTATTTCTCATAAAACATACCTAACTCCATAATATACAACTAAAATTTTAAATGTTACCTAAAACTATAAACCATTTATTACTAACTCTTTCTGAATACTTATCAGTAAAGTCAGTAAATTAACATACTAAAACACCAATAAAAATTAGGTTTGTACCTACCCACAAGTTGGTAGACGTACATCCCAAACCCAAATGGCTTTTATTTGAGTACCTATCTCTCAATTCAGTTAGCTGTGCAGTGGCAGCCTTAGCTGTAATTTATCTGCAGCACTTACCTGGTATTTCTTCATTTTTATACTTTTTTCTCGTCCCTCTGACTTCCACAAAAACCCCCAAAATCCCCCTCTGGCGGAGAAAAAACCCCCAAATTTGGGGGGAAACCCCCACAACTTGGCAACACTGTAAGGTACCTACCTAGGCAAGTTTCACTTCAAGGTCAATCGATGCCGAGTTGAATCGAGAAAAATCAACAACACTACCGTTTCAATCCACCATAGCTTCTGAACGGATCAATCGATAATTTTCCGGCAGCCACCAATCGATTCAAAATTTAATCGAGAATAAATGAGATTATGTGAGAAAATGCCGATAACCCAACAGTTTTCGAGCCAAAAATAGTTTTTGTTGGACAAGCCAGGGGCCCCCATAAGGAACACACAGGAGACAACAAGATCTGTAGGACGAAAATGTGCCATCGGCCGCTAGGCGCGCCACCGTCGAGAATTACCATCTTCTATTGGTTGGACAGTCTCTCATCCATTTACTAATATGGCCATAGTTCACTCAATACTCAACCTTTTTTCAAATTTCTTTAACTGAAATGTTTGTCTCGGCAAGCTCTAACACCCTGTTTAATCGGAATTTGAATTACTCACAGTACTTCCGACATATTTGCATTTTTAGTGTTTTCTATTTTATTTTTTCCGGCCACAAAAATGAACCGATTTGACCGTTCTTGGTCTCAAAATCTTCGTTTTACCTTGCAGAATATGTGGATATTTTTTATATTCCAAAAATGGAGCGATTTTTTTGTTGCGAATTTTAATATTTGCATAGTGAACTTTTCGATATTTTTGACCTAAACACCCTTGAAAACAGTCAAAGTATGATCAAATTTTGTCAAATATGTACGTTTTAAAATATGAAAGCATTGTGTGTTATCTCCGCACCACTGGTTGTAAATGACCACAGACGGGCACACAGACACTTGTTTGGGAAGTGATTCTGAGTAAATGTGTAAAAGTGAACGTTTTTTATGAAGCTTCGTTCCGATTTTCGATTTTAGGACGATTCCAATAGGTACTTCCATTTACTCCGTAAATATGGAAGTAAAAATTTCGAAGGAAACCTGCGATTAACATTTTGATCAATAGATAGAGAAATAGATAGATGCTTTTATTTGCCTCAAAAGCAGTCAAAACATGATTCAATTGTGTCAGAAGTGTAGGTACCTACGTATCAAAATATGGAAGTATTGTGTGTTATCTACGCACCATGTATGATTAGTCTAATGAATGGCCCCGTGCGAGAAAATTGAAAATTTTCGTCACCAACATAAACAAAACCAGCGTGATGACATGATGTGAGACCTGTACCCTACTTAGACTTATTATAACAGTGTTTTAGTATAAGTCAGTGGGCCTATTTCATTTTTCTTTCGCGTTGACAATACCAATATCCATACTGAAAAGTACAGAATCACTCGAGCTAGAACATTCTGGAGTTATCAAAGAAAATTCATCAAAAAACTGGTCAATGGCTATGCTTTCCAAGGGACTGGAGCCGGGGTTGTCCAAACAATACTAGTTCCGCCGCTCGGCCGCTAGAGCGCTCATCGTTAATCATTTCTCGAACATTTCTTCTTACATGGCCTACTAGGTAAAAAGTTGTTTTTCTTGGTTGCTTGAAGTTGTTTTCGTTTTATACCTGGCGGGAGTTGTTAACTACACTCCGATTTCCCGGCAGCGTTTTCGGCAGTTAGTTTTTGCTATTAAATAGCAAACGACATCAACGGTGTCATTCACTCTGTCAAGTACCAGAACTGCTTCCCACGCAGGAATGTCAATTTGTCAACCATATCTGGCGAAAGTCAGTCCCTTTTGTAAATTTTATTAGTTAATATAAATAAAGTAGGCAGGTAATTTTGAGACTATCCATTTGAGTATTTTTTCTGAAGTCGGGAAAAATACTCGATACCTACACTAGTATCGAAGCAAAATATTCGATACCAAATGTACTTGGTATCGAAAGAAGATATTCGATACCATACTCATATCGATAAGTATCGCCCATCACTACTGGCTCATCTCATTTGCTCTTAGTTTGAATTGATATTTGGCTGAAAAGAGAGGATTGTCTTCAATTTTGTGTCTGATATTCCCTTGGCATTTTTTCCATGAAAATTATGGTCTGGGTGCACCCCCTCGGTTTAAGAGCAGGAGCCGCCACTGCGTAGATGAATGGTCCGTTTGAACCCTCAAATGCGCGCAAAATTGAAGGTGAATTCCGTTGTTATGGACTTAAGGACTATTTTATACAAGAATGTCGGCTTTTGGGCTCGTAACTGAAAAACGGTGGAGATGATCCAACATTTGCTGCATGTGGCCACGGGAGGCACCACCATTCAACTTTGTACCTCCCATCGGACCTAGGATCGATTAGCTCCACCCCGAGTTTGCTTGGCAACACTGGTTATTGACTCGCATCCGCATCCGCAATTCCGCATAAGGACAGGGAGAAATCGGGGAAACTCTGCACCCTGCACCTCCTCCCCCTCCGACTCCATTTATTCCGAATTTTCTCGCACGCTCCACTTTCCCTGTCGTTTCCATTTCCAGTGAATTTCGTCCTAGAAAATCGCTTTTGCTCTCGAAGGAGGTAACTCTCATACTATTATTTTGTAGTGGCTTCATTTCATATCAACCACTCTTCCAATGGTCTTGTCGCATTGACTGCAAGGGTGGGATTCTTTGGCCCTTCTTTGGCTTTTGGAGCATCGCTTTTCCTCCATTTTCGCGTTTTGCAATGCTGAATTTATTTCATTCGTAGTTGACTCTTTGATTGTTACCTTCCGTTGAAAGAATCAATCTCTTGTTATCCGCGAATGGTAATTGCAAATGCACGAATCTCTTTCCTGACTTTTTATTGATTGGAAGCCAAGCTTACTGGGTACTTGGCTTCGCTATCTTCTTACTAGAGTAAGAGCACCATTTATTGGATAACAACTCAATTTACCTAAATTCTTTTGATTCTTTTTTACTTCCATGTTTACGAAGTAAATGGAAGTATTGTAATCCTCCTAAAATCGAAAGGAGCTTCAGATTAAACTACTCATACACTACTCAACTACTTATACATAATTACATAGGTACTCATACTTCCTGATCAAGTATGGCCACAACTCCCTCAATTCTTATTAAAATTTCTTGAACTGGAATGTTTGTCTCGGCATGACTTATCACCCTGTTCATCGGGATTTGAATAACTCTCAGTATTTCCGATATACAGGGTGATTTAAGTGACTGACGTTTTTCAAAAAATCGTAACTCGGACAATATTTCAAGAAAAAACTCTTTATTGGTCTCAAAGTGTTCACAAGAAGGGGAATTTTTTGTCGATAGGTACTTATCATGTTTTGAAAATAATGTCGAGCATGTAACGGCCATCAGTCTGTATGCAAGTTTGCAGTCTCTACGGGAAGCTCTGCATGGTGCTCTCCAACATGTACCGAGGGATGCGGTTCTATTAGGTATTCTTAGAAATGGTTCTTTCAGGTATCCCCACTAAAAACCAGTGGTGCGTAGATAACACACAATACTTCCATATTTGGAAACGTAAAATTGTGACACAATTTGATCATATTTTGACTGCTTTTAAGGGTGTTTAGGCCAAAAATATCAAAAAATTCACTATTAAAATTTTAAAATTCGCCCAAAATGAAAATACAATACATTATTGGAACATAAAAAATATCCACATATTCTGCAAGGTAAAACAAAGATTTTAAGACCAAGAATGCTCAAATCGGTTAATTTTTGTGGCCGGGAAAAAATAAAATAGAAAACACTAAAAATGCAAATATATCGGAAGTACTGTGCGTTATCCGAATTTCGATTAAACAGGGTGTTAGGTCTTGCTGATACAAACATTTCAGTTCAAGAAATTTGAAAAAAGGTTGAGAAATGAGGGAGTTATGGCCATTTTTGTAAATGACCACAGACGGACGTAACGGACACACAGACACTTGTTCAGGAAGTGATTCTGAGTAAATGTGTATAAGAAAAAGTTTTTTCTGAAGCTTCGTCCCGATTCTCGATTTTAGGACGATCACAATACTTACTCTGTAAATATGGAAGTAAAAAGCCCCAGGGGGATAGATATGGGGACCTGGCGGGCCAGGGGATGTTACCACGTCGAGGAATGAGGCGGCCCGGAAATCGTCCAAACCATCTCGACTACTGCCCCTAAAAAGACTCTCCCCTCTCATGAGAAAAATGACCCCAGCCGCACCTTACGAAGTCCCCACGCCGAGTACCTACTACCCTTTTCAAAAACGTCATAGCCTGTTGAATCACCCTGTATTAGAATTTTTAATGGTTTCTGTTTTATTTTTTCTTGGCCCCAAAAATGAACCGATTTGAGCGTTCTTAGTCGTGGAACCTTTGTTTTACCTAGCAGAATACGTGAATATTCCGATATCTTGACGTATTTTGATTTTAGGCGAGCTTTAAAATTTGCATAGTGAGTTTTTGATATTTTTGTCCTAAACACCCTCAAAAATAGTCAAAATTTAATCAAATTGCGGCGAAACGTTACGCATAATTATGGAAGTAATGTGAGTTATCAACCCCCTGAAAATTCTTTCTTTAACCTTTCAGAGGTTCTAGAACACAAATCTGCAATAAAATTTTTTTCTCACAACCTACAATTATTCACAACCTAGGTATAAAAATAATTATTTTATTGTCCAAATTTTTGAAATTCGACATTTCGACGGTGAAGAATTGAAACCGCGTATCTCCATATTGTTAAGACCGCCACTGTTCCTATGACACCCTATGTAACCACATTGAATTTCCATGACATCTCTAATGTGCACGTGCAGGTACGAAATTGGAGATACGGGGTTTCAATTCTTCACCGTCAATACTGGTTTTTGAAAAACTAAGTTTAAAAATGGGTGGCCAGTGACTGGTGCTCTTACACTAAGGTGCTTGTGGTACTCAACTAGTGCTGGTGGTCAGCGCACGTCTACTCGTGTTTATGTGTGTCGATGTGCACGTGAAGAGATTCACATCAGTGTTGCTCCCGTTGTTTTGCCCAATACACATTTAGTATATTATAATGGACGACCGACACGTTTTTGACTCGATTCTGGCTCTCGCATTCGGTGCGCTGTGGTGGCCTGGCATGAATCAAATATCCATAGTAAGTAAAATTGTAAAACCTCGTAAGTCTCAATTTTTGGTAAAATAAGGATTTGAGCTCTATGGGTAGTATTTGAGCCATAGATCCATCAAGTGAAGCCGGATTCCTCCGTTTTCGTCTCATTTCTTCTCTGTGGCCATGTGCAATAGCCTGTAAGTCAAAACTTCCGGAAGTGTTGCAAAAACTATCACGTTTTTTAGGTACCATGACAAATTTCTGACTTTGGACTTACAAGAATTTACACTTTTACTATCGACGGGAGGCGGGAGGATTATTTGTAATATTATTACAAATTGACGGTGAAGAATTGAAACCCCATATCTCCATTTTGTTAAGACCGCCACTGTTCCTATGACACCCTATGTAACCACATTGAATTTCCATGACATCTCTAATGTGCACGTGCAGGTACGAAATTGGAGATACGGGGTTTCAATTCTTCACCGTCGAAATAATCCTCCCGCCTACCATTCAAATTAATCGTCCTGCAAATTATGGGCTTTGAAGAATTTAATGTATTCAGTCAGGATTTATTGATGGAAAATGGGTGTAAGAGGGTATAAACGCGGTCAAAATTCCTACCGGCGTCTGTTGTCCATTACCTATACTTTTTCGAAAGTCTCACGTCACTGCAATTTGGTTACCACTGGTTGGCACTGGAGATCACTCAAAGAGAAATAAACCGTAGGGCAAGCAAAGCTTTTGTACCTAATTACGAAATTAGTAAAATTCAGCTTCATTTCTAACTTTTGGTTCATTTTTCTATAGAAATGAACCTTTGTAATCGGTCAGGAAAAAAAAATTTTTAACACCCCCTGAAAATTTGTTGGTTTACGTTTCAAGGGGTGTAGAATCCAAATCTGCAATAAAAATTTTTTGTCCGTCCGCCGTCCGCCGTACGCCGTCCGCCGTCCGGGGTTTTTCAGGGGGAAGGAGTTATCGAAAAATTTTGAAATTTTTACCAAAAATCAAGTTCCGTATCTAGTTGGTCCTAACATCTCGACAGAACCCTACCTTAATTTTAAGGCCAGTAAAACAGCTGTTGAAGTGGGAAAAAATTCGTGTTTTTCTGGAAATATGAAACATAGGCATGTGACGCATCATTTTCTATAGATTTTTCTATGCTGAATCGAATGAGACCATCGCCACGCCGGTAGCTCCAACCGTTTAGGATTTATTACAGTTTTAGTGAGACTTTTTTGAGTTTTTCAAAATTTTCCCAATTCTTAATAACTCGAAAACTACTCGAGCCACAAAATTCGTTTTCCACTCGTTGGAATCCCCACAAAAACTTCTGTCCTCCCAATATCTTCAATTTAAAGAATTTGGTCGAATTACACAAATCAGCAAAACAAAAATTGGAAAAAGTTGGGAATTCGGCATCGGTTCTTAGATACAGTTGATTGATCTACTTACGACCACTAGCCTATGACACCAACAAAGTGACGCACTCACACTAGGCCAGTTGCGCTTGGCAACGTGAGAGCGAGTGAATCTTCAACAATGGTTCTGAGGCATTCTTGACGCATTTTTAATTTAATTATTATAAATTTTATTTAATTATAAAATAATATATAAATAATAATAATAAATAAATTTATTTAATTATTCAGATAATTTAATAATTATTATTATTCCGTTAGTTATGTAGGTAAATAAGAATAGATTAAATGATGATTTCAACAAAAATTAACGACGCGCTGCGTTGAAAAGATAGATAGGTAGGTCAAGCAAGGAGGACCAAGCAAAGAGGATGATTATTTTTTGCCGGGTTGAAAAAACGTTTTTCCAAATCCCCATCTAGAACACCAATTTATACTGAAATTCTAGAATAATAACAACTAAATTCCGTGTTTGAGGAGAACCTATGTATCGTTAGATTTGTCTTTGCAATCGAAAAATGAACCCCTGTGCAAAATTTGCAGAGTTCTTCGGCTACACCAAAAACTGATGTGCACATGCCACTGATCTACTTAGCAGCGTTTTTTTTTTGTGAATTAGTCGAATTGAGGGCCGGTTTTGCAATTTATTTGAAACTGGATTTACCCAAAGGACGCGTGCATTTCCAAAAAAATTTCCAAGAAATTTTCAGTACGACCGTCAATGAAAATATGTCCTAGGTAAAGTGTAGCGCTATCGTCCTTGGGTATATCTAGCTTCAAATAAACCGGTCCTTAGTGACTTTGTGCCGCGTAAAGTGATTATAATCAGTGGCGAATTCACAGGTAGAAGCAGGGCAAGCAGTACTAAGGGAATTCGTAACTTGAGAACCATAGGCATGAGTTATGGTATGCTAGTTCTTGGGTAACGATTGGCAAGGTCTACTTGCCCAGGTTGCCCTATGAGACTTCGCCACTGATTACAATCGTGTAAAAAGTTTAAAATTAGTCTTTCTCGTGACTTTCATTTTTACTTCCATATTTACAGAGTAAATGGAAGTATTGTGATCGTCCTAAAATCGAGAATCGGAACGGAGCCTCAGAAAAAACTTTTTCTTATACAAATTTACTCAGAATCACTTCCTGAACTGGTCCGTCCGTGTGTCCGTGTGTCCGTCTGTCCGTGTGTCCGTCTGTGGTCATTTACAAAAATGGCCATATCTCCCCCATTTCTCAACCTTTTTTCAAATTTCTTGAACTGAAATGTTTGTCTCGGCAAGACCTAACACCCTGTTTAATCGGAATTTGGATAACGCACAGTACTTCCGAGATATTTGCATTTTTAGTGTTTTCTATTTTATTTTTTTCCGGCCGCAAAAATGAACCGATTTGAGCGTTCTTGGTCTCAAAATCTTCGTTTTACCTTGCAGAATATGTGGATATTTTTTACATTCCGAAAATGTGGCGTTTTTTCATTTTGGGCGAATTTCAAAATTTTAATACTGAATTTTTTGATATTTTTGACCTAAACACTTTCAAAATCAGTCAAAATATGATCAAATTGTGTCACAATTTTACGTTTCAAAATATGGAAGTATTGTGTGTTATCTACGCACCACTGGTTTAAAAATCATTTGAGGAGGGCTAAACTCCACTTTCAGACTAAACTCTCAAACTCGACTGTCAAACTAAGCTCTCAAACTCAAGTTTCAAACTCAACTTATAACACAACCCACAAACTCAACTTGCATACTCAACCTAGAAAACTCATCCCAAAAACTGAACTCTCAAATTCAACCATCATACTCAACCCTCACTCCACTTTAATACTGTAATCACTAACTCAACTCTGATACTCAACCCGCAAATTGAACCCTCAAACTGAACCCACAAACTCTACATTCAAAGTCGACTCGCAAATCCGACTTGCAAACTCAACACTCAAACCATAAACTCAACTTCCAAACTCGAATCACAAGCTCAACTCTCAGACTCAACCCAGGAACGATGTAAACAAACAATGGCGATCCCATGGCCCTTTGGTCAACCTCCAAAGTTGAAATGGTACATACAGTTTTTCCCCCAAAGTCACGGGTTGAAGTTCAACTTTTTCTAATTTCCCGTTCGATAACAACATATTTAGTTCATTTCATCGTATTAAATTTGTATTTTATGTGTTGATCACCGATATTTTGCTTAGTTTGTCGACCTTAACCAGAGTCGGATAGCCAGGACCTGCTGGTCGGCGAACACGTAGAAAGTCGGATACCCCTCCCCAGAGCAGCAGGAGCAACTAACGATGCCGGCCCCAGCGACCCCAGCGGAGCCTCCGGTCCCCAAAACGGAACTGCAGGAGATCCAATTCAAGTCGGAACAGGTGACGGATGAATCGCTGGAGAGCACGCGGCGGATGCTCGCCCTCTGCGAGGAGAGCAAGGAGGCAGGCATCCGGACGCTTGTGGCCCTCGATGACCAGGGCGAACAACTCGAGCGGATCGAGGAGGGCATGGACCAGATCAACGCGGATATGCGCGAAGCCGAGAAGAATCTGGAGGGCATGGAGAAATGCTGCGGCCTCTGCGTCCTGCCCTGGAACAAGAGCGCATCTTTCAAGGAGGACGTCGGCACGTGGAAGGGCAACGACGATGGCAAAGTGGTCAACAACCAGCCGCAGCGCGTGATGGACGGCCAGTGTATGGCTCAGGGCGGCTACATCGGCAAGATCACCAACGACGCCCGTGAAGTGGAAATGGAAGACAATATGGGCCAGGTGAATTCGATGATCGGCAATTTGAGGAACATGGCCATTGATATGGGCTCGGAACTGGAGAACCAGAATCGGCAAATCGACAGGATAAACAGGAAGGGCGAATCAAACGAGACGAGAATCGCCTCCGCCAACCAGAGGGCCCACGAGCTGCTGAAGTAAATTCACGAATCTCCTCGAGAAATTTGAAATTTCACTTTTTTCAAGGATCCCGAGTGCGTACATAAATATTCTTAGCCTAGCCTACACTCAATTGCTATCTATCTTTGGGGAATCGCTGGAAAAAATGAAAACAAGTTAAATATTACCACCGTTGTTTCTCTTAAGACATTTTCAGATTCTCAGCTAGTCATGTAATGTTCACTTCGAATTTTGTAAGTCGTTACATAGTCGTTAGTAGGGTGTTGACATTTTTTCAACAACATTCGAATTTCGATTCACTTTTTGCGAGGAAATTCGTAGCAAAGTCGACTTTCGCTTTTTATTTCCTCGATTAAGAACTCGATAACCTGATGTTGAATCAGGGAGCGTGTCAAATGCCTTTTTAACCTACTTCAAAAATGAGGTTAATCAAGTTGACTTGGAGGGATTTTTTTTGTTTGGGTTGCTTTTTTTCGGTATATCTGTGCAGCTCTCACGCAGCCAATTTTAATCCGATTTGAAAAAATTTTTCACTGAAATGTTGAGGAAGCCTGCCATTTGGTATCCTAGAATGGATACTGGTGGGTCTACTGTCAAAAATGTAGTCAAAATTTCCAAAAAATGAAAACATTTTATGCGAGAAAATTTGCGTTTTACAGCTGGTTTGCTGTGAAAAACTATTCCAACTCTTTTCGTTTGGTTGGGTACAAAATTTTTCCAAAATTGTCCAATTTTTTCCAAAAATGTCCGATTATAAAGGTGATACCGTGCGCTTAGAATTTTTTTGAGCATTTCCCCCAGATCTCTCGCTTAATTTTAGGAAGGTACCTACTTTTTCTGGAATTTTTGAAAACACTAATTTTTGTCCCAGATTTCTCGATGCGTTTTCCCTTTTTCCGGATTTGAGAGAGTTCTAACGAACCGATCGGTACCCAGCAACGGAAATTTGAACGCTTCCTCATTCCTGGGAAATAGATTAAAACCGTCTCTTGAATCGATTTTTGAAAATGTTTGCTTCCAAAGTGTTGGCACCCTAAATTTGTGCATATATATATACCCTCCCCAATTGGGAGGCTCTTTAATGAGCATGTTGATGAAGATACTTAGGATTGTTAATCGAGTAGCGCAGTTTCGCACCGCCGGGCATGTGGATAATGGCACTTGGCCCGGCTCATTCTAATGCATAGAAAATGATAAGTCATAAGTGGGCTATATTTTGATCAAAGTTGTAAATTTTTTCACGGCCGGATGCTACTCATTGTTGAAATCAGTTAACTGGATTTCGGTTAAAATTTAGGGCAAAATTTTTGAGAATGAGCCGTTTGTCTCTTGTTGAAGTAGGTACTCTGAACTCCGGTTGTTTTGTTTCCATCTCTTGTTGTTCCTTCAGGCTCAGTGACGTGTTTTGAACCCCTGCCGACCTGCGACGAGCTAGGGTTGAGGAAATTGGCTTTGTCTGGGGTCCGTCAAGTTCTGAAGGTTTTCCATCCATATCTGACTTGGGGTCTGTTCGATCAGGCCCGTCCTGGGCGAGTAACTCATTGAACAGACAATTGTTTTGAGCTCTAGTTAAGCAGTTGAGCCGTGGTTGAGGGATTTTCGGTTCTAGCCGTGTTGTTTCGACCTCTAGTAAAATTGAGGACCGAGAAAGCTCGAGGCAACTTGATTTTTCGTCGTCAACCTTCGATTTGAAATTTTTCAAATCTTCGAACCGCTCCCAAGTCCAAGTCGATGTAGAGCATAATTGGGACTGAGAGTAGCATTCCGGTCAAACATATCAATCTTCGTGAATGATAAACCCGGATATTTGACTCGAACTGCGACCAAATTGACGGGAAGTCATTTCGAATTTTCCTTCGCGGAGACGGTGTCTTTCGGAAGTCCAAACGTCCGGTTCAACCTGGGTTCTATTCCTATAATCCCATACAGATCGACTTATTCGGAGTTTTGGGTTACCTATCTGTCTTTTATCTCATCGAAAGCTTAAGAATTGAAGCTGAGAAAATAGCAAAAGAATTCCGAAGAATTTCTGCAAATTTGAATAAGTTTTGGGAATTTAGGAAAGAATCACAAACTGGGGAACATTTTACGTTCTGAAAACGTTTATCCAGGCGAACTCATGATTTAAAGTTTTCAAAAGATGTTGGATTTTTGAAAATTTTTAGAAGGCCCATGCGGTAGATAGGTATTAATTACAAACATTTCAGGGTTTTTGCAAGGAACATCAGTGTTTGGTACAAAGTAAGTTGATAAGTTCATATTTCCTAATAAATCTAAGCATTTCTGAAGGAAGCATAACTGAATGCTAGGGACTAAAATTTCGGTTGGTACTTGGGTTCATATTTTTGTAAAAACCCAATCAGAAGTCTTGAAAAAATCAGAAATGTTCGGTAATTTTTTAACTGGTACCACGACCAAGTTATTGATGTTTTTTGTCTTCTTTGGAGAACGCCGCTCCGCGAAGGAACGTTGGAAAATGCTTTGGATTCCTTGGGAATGAGGAACATGCATGAAAAACGAAATCCATTTTTTCCGCCAGAATGATGCTGTTTAGGATGCGAAAATGATGTAGTGATGGTCTAAAATGAAAAAACAACATTTTTCTGGGTGAAAAACGCTAATGAAAAATGCACTTTTGAATGTGGCGGTTAACCCTATGACGTCACTGTGCGGACATGACTGCACGTAGTTTCTTAACGTAACGGCAAAAAATCCGTTATCGCCGTCCTATCCCTATCACAACACACATGAACTCGGATGAGGTTGCACTGGTGTTCACGGGAAGATGTGTAACCTTGCGGCTGGCCATTTCCCGCTCGACTTCAAATCTGCGATTTTCACTAAGCCTCCCTCCTCTTTTAATTACCTCTTTTCCGAACCGTCGTCCACCATTTTCGAAGCCTAACAAGGAATATTATGGCGAAAAAACAGTTTATTTTTTTCATGTATGTTCCTCATTCAGCTGATCTGGAATCGGTGGTGCTTGCAGCCCCAAGAACATTAGCAACGAAATAGTTAGGTTATAGAAATATTTCCATCTTTGAGTAAACCCAGCTAATAGGTAATTAATTTTATTATTGCCTGATATGAAAAATGTTAATGGAGGGATACCGCGCATGCTCACTGGCATCTATGCGCAAGTTACATGAGTCGTGGGACCAAGATTACGACGTTCGATCCGCACCGGTCACGTCTAAACGTATTCCATGACGTAAACAAGCAACCGCGGCACCCGAGTTCTCTTAACCTTTTCTCTTGCCAGCTCTACCTCCCATACCCGCGCATGTGCATCTTCCCTTTCCATCCGGAAAATAGGTAGGTACTCTGGAGAAATTAACCTCTCTGATCTCTTCGATTTGTATAAGTAAATACGATCAATGCTACATCGATTATTAAATTGTTTTAATAGGTAATAATTATCGTGTACTTAGGTTTTTAACAAACGAGTATTTCTGCTAGTCGTAATGGTTTTCGATTAATACCTCTACTTAGATTATACCCTGTAATATTTTACAGAGGGATTGTGATTTTTTCTAGGCTTCATTGCTAGATACTGTCTGTGATTTTTGGCGGTAAAAAAAGTTTCGAAATTGTCGCGCATAGGTTGATGATTTTTGGGCATGTGGTTGGAGTTAACTACGATATCTATTCGGGATTGGTAGACTTGGGTAGAAGGGGTCGGACGACTTTTTTGTTAAGAAATGTTTTGCTGTTGTGTCTGGAGGATTTTATTTTTTATGTGGTAGGTACCTACTTACCTGCCACAGATTGTGAGGAATACGAATAGTTCTAGCTAGGTACGTTTTTAGACTTTTTTCATGAATTCATGTTATACCTACCTTTTTCTTTCAGAATGTCAATCCTTCGATTTGTGCTTGAAATGATTATGCTCCATCTGTTTATCCTTATTGATGTTTACATTCCGTCCTGGACGGAAATATCGATTGCACAATATAAATGAACTTTGTTTCATACTGCAGTGCGGTAAGGGTTTGTTGAGATTTCGACGGTGAAACTAGGTAGGTACAATGCTGTCCAATTCAAAGCATCGTGTCTTTTGGTGCGGCTGGTTTGCCTACTTCTCAAAACTTGGATTGGTGGCAATTTGTCATATAACCCGTCCATGGCAAAATGATTGGGTAGTGTTGATTCTACACCGTCGATTTGTTTTTGCTCACTGTTGCTATTTGTTAATGTTTGAAATTCGGAAAACGATCGTGCTGCTTATTGTTGAGTTTTCGGCTGTGACAGCTGGATATACCGTGTGATAAGGTTCTATTGGCAAGTGCAAGCTCTGCTGTTCGAACTCTCGAGATTCTGAAAAAGGTTACAAAAGCATTAAAAGCTTGGGGTGCTTAGTGCTTAGCTGTAAAAACGATTTCCCTGAAAGAACCCAAAATCGGAAGCTGGTGCGTCTTCGCATACCGGCCGAACGGTAATTAAATTGAGGAGTAAGCCTATCGTCACTGTATATATAGTTGCATGGTGATTCATGTCTTTTTTTTTGCTTTTTTACATTTGTTTTAAAAACACCTCGATTTTTCCTTACTCTGTGGTGCTTGGTCCATTGAATTCAATAATTTGGTAAAATTGTTCAAAGCTATGGTCACCTCCAATATTTGTCAACCCTCATCTGCTCCGATAACTGGTTTTCCGCCAGTAGTTTATGGACAGAAGTCCCTTAAGGGCTTATCTTCTGTTATCGGATGGAAAGCCAACGCCTGGAACGGCGGTTTGTTTTTTACCATTTACCCCTCCTTCTACCATTTACTCATAGGTTTCCCAACGGGTTTTCACCTCGTTGGATGAGATGAGGAAAATCGTGAATCGTTTTCACCCCGAGTGCATCAACTTAGTTTTCCAATTTTCTGCACCTGAGCATTGTTTGTCGTTTCGTGCCTCACTGTACGTGAAAATTGATTGATCAAAATTCCTAGTACCTAGGCACTGCTTTTTCGTTAATAGTGTCGATTCGTGTAAATAATAGGTGTAAAATAAATTGATCTCTAAATGTTGCGTAGTATTTTGAAAGGAAATTATGCTCCTCCGCTTTTCCGACCTAAAAAATGCGTTGAACCATCTGACACAACTTTCGAACAATGGATTTGACTGACCATCAAACAAACCTACGTCGCATTTACTCAACTCGATAAAAAATGTTATTCTCTTTTTGTTTTGACAACAATCTCAGTTTTTAAATATTTTATTCCACATTATTTTCGTGCTTGGTTTCAGTTACTACGTTTTCCTGAGAATACGAACTTGACTCAGTCTGAACACAGTATAAAGTTCATTCATATACGATCGTCACATAATTAATGTTATATGGGTGTACTTGGTGTTTCTTAAAGGGTGAATCAAAGGCTTTGCTGGCCTTGTTGATGAACTTTGGCCCGGTATATTGGCAAAATTCATCTATCCGATGTATCCAAAGAAACACCCGATACCCATTACCAATGAGATTTTTATGTTGAAATTCAATTTAAAAACTAAGGTGGTGAAGTTCACCCGAAGGTTCCTTGGAAAGCGGATGATAAATCTTGTCAATAAACAATCAGGAATACGATTTTTGCATAAGCAATTCTGGTTTATTATTCAATTATAAACCATTGCAATCGCGCAAGAAAAATGTTTTTCTAATCTCCCTGAAATTTTCATGGTTTACGTTTCAAAGGGTGTAGAATCCGAATCTGCGATTAAACCAGTGGTGCGTAGATAACACACAATACTTCCATATTTTGAAACGTAAAATTGTGACGCAATTTGATCATATTTTGACTGTTTTTAAGGGTGTTTAGGCCAAAAATATCAAAAACTTCACTATTGAAATTTTAAAATTCGCCCAAAATAATAATACAATACATTATTGGAATATAAAAAATATCCACATATTCTGCAAGGTAAAACAAAGATTTTAAGACCAAGAACGCTCAAATCGGTTCATTTTTGTGGCCGGAAAAAAATAAAATAGAAAACACTAAAAATGCAAATATATCGGAAGTACGTACTGTGCGTTGTCCAAATTCCGATTAAACAGGGTGTTAGGTCTTGCCGAGACAAACATGTCAGTTCAAGAAATTTGTGAGTTCATTTCAAGAGTGATTCTGAGTAGAAGTGTATCAGTGAAGATTTTTTCTGAAGCTCCGTTTCCATTTTAGGGCCATTAAACTACTTCCATAATTACGAAGTAAATGGACTAATAATACTAGGCAAGTTTTCCACGTAGGTAGGTACTACCTACTAGGTTGTGAGTAAAAATTTAGAAAGCCGCGGGAATAATAAACCCTTGTTTAAGAATTAGCTGTGTTTTTTAATCAAGAGCAATTTTTTCAGCTAACACACTACTTCTGATTTTCCAATTTTGAATTTTTGAAAATGAGTCGCACTTTTTTTCAAGACTAATTTCTCCGACTGCATTTCGTAGGTACCAGATAACTACCTACCACTTTTCAAATTCGTTCGAATTTAGAAAAACTTCTTTTCAATAAAAGAAAAATGCATTATCTGGATTCGGTAGGTTCATTGAAAACTAAAATACGTCAGTCTGTTTAGATCTTCAATGACAAAAAAAATCACTCGCCCTTTAGTAACCTTCCTGTTTAGGTACGTAATAAACAACAAAATATTTCCTAATACCTACTGTAATACCTACTATCGACAATATTATATTCATCTACGTTGGGTATTCACCTTCTGGGGCTTTGCACTACCATTCCACTGTCTATGAATGTACCTACTGTTTACACAGTTTTCAATTTTTTAAACGAGAGAGAACCTATTTTAGAAGAGGAAACCTATAACATTTTTATCATAATCGACATTTCCAATTTCAAACATAATATGTTTCTAAATTTCAAAAATTTAGTTTCATAAAGTAGGTATATTATACCTACTTTATGAAACCAAATTTTTGAAATTTAGATTTTATATAGTAGGCAATATTCCTGTACAATGCACTATACTCTCATTATACCAAAAGCAGAACACGGTTGTTTAGGTACGAACCTACTGGACATTGTCGCGATTACTTCATGCCTCTTATGATTTTAGCGGAATCTTTATGGGCTTACATGAGTTGGCCAAGAAAACTTGCTTCCTACAACATGGGGCTTCAATCATGTTGAAATTGAGAAAAATACCTGAGTTTCCACCTTCTATAAAAAAAAAATCAAGTCTTAGAAGCTCAATCAGATATGAGAAACTGAAAAGACTGGCTTTTAGGATACATATGTGAATCTTTATTGTGTGTACTATTATAATTCTTTGGGTTGAGGCGAAATTACCTAAATTGTCACGTATAGTTATTGAACTGTACATCCGTTTATTCGCTTGAAGGCGATTTACTTATCACAAGCGATTCTGTCATTTCGGTCAGCATCACTCCGTCGTCGCTTGTTTATTTAATTATTAAAATTATTATTGTGCAAAAGAACCGATTTTGACACGCATGGGCGCAACATGATAATAAATATGATACCTACAGTACTAAATCACATGTACACACCCGGTCACTATTAAAGGCATAATAATTAGCTGATGTACACATGATAACATGCCTTTGGAATTCTCAATTGTTAATAGAAGTAGGTAGTGAGCCTAGATTTGTTAAAATTAAAACTTTATCCAGTATATTCTCTCCTTGAAGTTGAAAGTGAGAATGAAGAAAATATATCGAAAAATTTTAAACGAGTGGATTTATTTCGAACACTTTTCCGCATTGGCAGCGAAGCAACGACAGGAGAACAATGTCAGCAACTAACGGTGAGTGCCGATCGCGTTCAGAGAAAATGATGAGAAAACTAACATGATGGTATTGGAGCACCAAATGAGGCTGCTGGGGCCATGGTCAATTTGCCATACCCATCTGGACTAACATTTTGGCAGTTTTCAGGTAAAACGGAAAATTATGTTTACACTCTGTGCCACATCACTGCTCAGTTTCAGATTCGCAAAATTCGCCGTGGAATCCACTGAAATATTCCTTAGATACGCTTGGATACCTGTGTTAATGCATTGGAAACGAATTGGTTTTTCCTTTTTCCTGAAAATTTGCCAAATGTTAGATATGTGGTGTTGCTTATTAAGCGACGATATGGCCATAGCTCACTCAATGCTCAACCTTTTTACTTCCATATTTACAGAGTAAATGGAAGTATTGTGATCGTCCTAAAATCGAGAATTGGAACGGAGCTTCAGAAAAAACTTTTTCTTAGACACATTTACTCAGAATCACTTCCTGAACAAGTGTCTGTGTGTCCGTCTGTCTGTGGTCATTTACAAAAATGGCCATAACTCCCTCATTCCTCAACCTTTCTTCAAAATTCTTGAACTGAAATGTTTGTCTCGGCAAGACCTAAAACCCTGTTCAATCGGAATTTCGATAACGCACAGTACTTCCGATATATTTGCACTTTTAGTGTTTTCTATTTTATTTTTTTCCGGCCACAAAAATGAACCGATTTGAGCGTTCTTGGTCTTAAAATCTTTGTTTTACCTTGCAGAATATGTAGATATTTTTTATATTCCTATAATGTATTGTATTTTTATTTTGGGCGAATTTTAATAGTGAATTTTTTGATATTTTTGACCTAAACACCCTTAAAAGCAGTCAAAATATGATCAAATTGTGTCACAATTTTACGTTTTAAAATATGGAAGTATTGTGTGTTATCTACGCACCACTGGTTTCAAATTTCTTTAACTGAAATGTTTGTCTCGGCAAAACCTAACACTCTGTTTAATCGGAATTTGAACTACTCACAGTACTTCCGACATATTTGCATTTTATTTTTTTCCGGCCACAAAAATGAACCGATTTGAGCGTTCTTGGTCTCAAAATCTTCGTTTTACCTTGCAGAATATGTGGATATTTTTTATATTCCCAAAAATGTAGCGAATTTTTTTTGCGAATTTTAATTTGCCTATTGAACTTTTTGACCTAAACACCCTTGAAAACGGTCAAAATATGATCAAATTTTGTCAAATATGTACGTTTCAAAATATGGAAGTATTGTGTGTTATCTACGCACCACTGGTTGTGAATGACCACAGACGGGCACACGGACTAACGGACACACAGACACTTGTTCAGGAAGTGATTCTGAGTAAATGTGTATAAGAAAAAGTTTTTTCTGAAGCCCCGTTCCGATTCTCGATTTTAGGACGATCACAATACTTCCATTTACTCTGTAAATATGGAAGTAAAAATTGATAATTGTACCCGCCCGTGTGCCCATGTTGTCACTTTTTTCACTTTTTACTTCCATATTTACAGAGCAAATGGGAGTATTGGAATCGTCCTAAAATCGAGAATCGGAACGGAGCTTCAGAAAAAACTTTTTCTTATACACATTTACTCAGAATCACTTCCTGAACAAGTGTCTGTGTGTCCGTCAGTGGTCATTTACAAAAATGGCCATAACTCCCTCATTTCCCAACCTTTTTTCAAATTTCTTGAACTGAAATGTTTGTCTCGGCAAGACCTCACACCCTGTTTAATCGGAATTCGGATAACGCACAGTACTTCCGATATATTTTCATTTTTAGTGTTTTCTTTTTTATTTTTTTCCGGCCACAAAAATGAACCGATTTGAACGTTCTTGGTCTTAAAATCTTTGTTTCACCGTGCAGAATACGTGGATATTTTTTACATTCCAAAAATGTAGTGTTTTTTCATTTTGGGCGAATTTCAAAATTTTAATTGTGAATTTTTCGATATTTTTGGCCTTAACGCCCTTAAAAGCAGTCAAAATATGATCGAATTGTGTCACAATTTTACGTTTCAAAATATGGAAATATTGTGTGTTATCTTCGCACCACTGGTTTCACTTTTGAAACTCACTTTTTTAAAACTTAAAAACTCACTTTTTCACTTTTTTAATATTAAGGGCCGTATTCACAGCACTTCCTAAGCTTGAGGGGCCGTCCTAAGGAGGGCTCCTATACGAAAAACCGTTTCATGAAGCTTCCTAAAGGGGCTTAGGAGCGCCGAAACTTGAGGGAGCCTTTTCCTGAGGGCCCCTTTTCGTTAGGTAGCAATCGGGCTGCCTTTGGGCCCGAAAGGGGGCCTTACTCGGGTTTTCACTTCACCAGACGGCAGCCATCTTGCATTCCCAATGTAAACAAACCGCGAATTTATCTTCTGATCGCTCATCCATTTCGTTCCATTCAGTTTAATTATTTATTTTTCTTCGTCGCGGATGATTTCATCGAATTTGTGCGAGGAAATCAAGATAAAAACATTTCCAATGGTCTGAGAGCGCCTCTGGACAAAAGACAGCAATCGTGTACCTTCGTTTCGTTACGTGTATTTTTTCGGAGCTCTTCGGACGATTCTGGTAAGTGCTCATAATAATATTATGGGAATATTATTCATTAAAATAATGGGTAGTTATTCCTCATTAGGAGTTTAGAATTCTAAAAAAAAGTAGGTAAGGAGTAGATACATAGATCAGGCGCATCAGCGGTTTAGCTAACCCAGAAGTAGGCAATACCTACGAATTTCATGTTCTTCTGCTGATTCCAAGTAATATATTAAGTACTCAGTATTCAAAACCCTAATCTAATGCCTTCGGTTGTAGTACTGACTGTTGCAGAGTCAGATTACAGTTGGCTGTTTTTTACGAAATCGGCACCTCCATGCTAGTTAGGTAATGGTTTTCTCTGACTCCCATTTTTCAAATTTCGCTCGTTTTATTTCAGGTGAATACTAGCGATGATGATTGATGGGTCCGTCGGCAGCGTACGAATGATTTGAAATCTCTGGACGCACAAGTTCCTGAGCTGAAGCGAAGAGGTTCTCAGAGGGTACCCCTGGTTAAGCTACAGTGAAGCACCCCACACCCATAAAAATGTACATTTACCATCAGAAATAAGCCTCTTGTATTGTTTTGTATCTTGTATCGATCCAGGGGTACGGTACCTACGCTTAAGGCCGAATTTATTGCGTGGCATGATGCGAGTTATTGTAAAATAAATTAATTTATCCAGTATTCGTCTTGATAGTACCTTGCCTAATTCCATTATTGGGAAATTCCGGTGTTCTTTCATCAAGTCAATGATTAACCTGTGCAATCACTCAGACAAACAAGAGCAGCAAAAGATAATTTATGTTCATACCTAGGTACTTGATGGATTTCTTACTAGAAAATTTCTAGTCATCATCTAGTCATCAATCTATTCTCAATCAATCAATTCTAGTCATCAATCATTTAATGATGAAAAAGCTCCAAAATAGCCGCAACTATGCAAAGTCCTGCAAACTGTTCCATTTTGACCAGGATTATTGTGGAAAAGAAAGATTTATGATCAGACGTTTATTTTTCACTCATGAGTACAGTAAGTAAGTAGGTACTTAATTAGGTATGTAAATAATTACAGGTGTTCACAATGCTTTTCAACGTAAAACCGCAAAACAGTGGTCATTGCATTCTGCCAGTTCAGTAGGTACACGATTCTTTGGAGATGAATATTTCGGGCTTCCGCGTTCAGATGTATGAAATACTTCGCATTCTTTTCGATTGGCAGTAATTTTTGATTAGGTACCCTGTAACGAGAACTACACCAGAATTTCTCCAAGATCACTGAAATTAGGACGAAAAACACAAGTTCCATTATAGATGATCAAGAAGTGATCGAAAAATAACTTGTTTGTTTACATTCCAAAATTAAATGCCCAAAAAAACTTTTGTTGTTGTATAACTTACCTCTTTTACTGACATGGTAGACATAAATGTTGTCAAAAATGGTAAAATCGCATGCGATTGCTGTGTGAACGCGGCTTGAAGTGCGGATTTTTATAAGCTCCGTGGCGTCACTTTTGAAATTTCGAAAGGGGGCCTCCCACTGTAAGGCCCCCTTTCCGAGAAGCTAGGAGAGTTCATGAATAACGTTTTTCAAAGGAGGCGTCCTATATGTTAAGGGGGCCTCCAAGTAGGAGGCGTCCTAAGAAGCCAGATAGGAAGTGATGTGAATACGGGCCTAAACAACACTTGCTTTTATTATTATAACAATGTTTTAGGGCCGTATTCAGAAACGATTCTTTGCATAGGAGCCGCTCGATGCGCCAGCACTTCCTTTGCACATTTTATTGGTCAATTTTAAAAAAAATAAACATTCCGTTCCCATAAAACCCCCATGGCATGGAGAAGATCATCGCAACCCTTTAAGCCGCGTACGCACTTGTAACAAACGGCCGCTCCGCTCCTCCGCTCCGCTCCAAGGCCAGGTTCGGGGCGGCAAAACTTCAGAAGGAGGAGCGGAGCGGAGCCCGATCGGTCTGTTGGCGGTTTTCTCCCGTCGCATCAAAGAAATGTTCGGAGCGGGCTGAGCTTAGTGTGGACGGGGTCCGCTCCGCTCCCCCGAACTTTCTCCCGCTCCTCAAGCAAGATATGAATATCGGAAGTATCGAAAGCTAAGTATCGATACCAGTAAATCTCCATCACCACTTCTTCGACATTCGTTTATCTTATAAATAACTTTTTCACATAGAAATGATTTGTTAACCTTGTTGAAAAGTAATATAACGTTAAATAAATGACGTAAGGGCTTAATAGTGTTTTGCTTCCATATTTACTGAGTAAATGGAAGTATTGAATCGTCCTAAAATCTGAACTGAAATGTTTGTCTCGGCAGGACGTAACACCCTGTTTAATCGAAATTTGGATAACGCACAGTACTTCTGATATATTTGTATTTATAGTTTTTTATATTTTATTTTTTTCCGGCCACAAAAATGAAACGATTTGAGCGTTCTTTGTCTTAAAATCTTTGTTTTACATTGCAAAATATGTGGATATTTTTTATATTCCGGTAAATTAGCGTATTTTTATTTTGGGCAAATTTTAAAATTTTAATAGTGAATTTATTGAAATTTTTGACCTAAGTACCCTTAGAAGCAGTCAAAATGTGATCAAATTGTGTCCAAAATGACCATAGCTCCCTTAATTCTCGACCTTTTTCAAATTTCTTGAACTGAAATGTTTGTCTCGGCAAGACCTAACACCACTGGTTGGAATGACCACAGACGGGCACACAGACACTTGTTCGGGAAGTGATTCTGAGTCTATTTTATTTTTTCCGGCCCCAAAAATGAACCGATTTGAGCGTTCTCGGTCTTTAAAATACTTTGTTTTGCGTTGCAGAATATGTGGATATTTTTTGTATTATTATTTAAATTTGGTAGGATACCTACTTTTAACATTTTGGAATTTGAAAATTTGCTCAGTGAGATTTTTTATATTTTTCGCCTAAACAGCCTAAAAAGTCGTCTAAATATGATCCAATTGCGTCAGAAATGTAGGTACCTACGTTTCAAAATATGGAAGTATTGTGTGTTATCTACGCACCAATTTAATCTGTTATTTCCATGTTTATTAACATCTAATGAATGGCAACGTGCGAGAAAATTGAAAATTTTCGTCACTCATACGATTCAATACTCTTCAGCATCGAGTACAGGTATCGAATATTTTGTGGTAACGCTGACGCGGAGCGCTCGATTCTCCCGATCGGCCTATTTGTTACGGAACGAGGTTTGGAGCGCTACGATGTTACGAACCAAAGTTCGTTGAAATGTTCGGAACGGAGGAGCGGAGCGGAGGAGCGGAGCGGCCGTTTGTTACTAGTGCGTACGCGGCTTTACAGTCAATCGCTACTACAATTTTCGAGGTCCCAATTCCAAGGTTCTTTAAGGTTTCAATACTAGTTCCGCCGCTCAGCCGCTAGAGCATGCACAAATGCATTGTCCACAATTACTAGAAACTACTTATTCCGATGAGTGCACTGAAATTGTAATTTTTGACGAAATTTGATCATATTTTGACTGCTTTTAAGGGTTTTTAGGTCAAAAATATAATAAAACCCTGCAAATTTTACAGTTTGCCCAAAATAAAAATACGCCCCATTTTCGGAATATAAAAAATATCCACATATTCTGCGCGGTACAACAAAGATTCTAAGACTAAGAACGCTCAAATCGGTTCATTTTTGTGGCCGAAAAAAAATTAGGGCGGGTGTAGATTGGGCCCCGAGTCCAAGGGGCTGAGGGAAAGGAGTTAATGAGGTGTGTAGGCTGGGCCCCGAGTCCGAGGGGCAGAGGGCAAGGAGATAATGCAATGTGTAGACTGGGCCCACCTTACCAAAAACCGCTCAAGATGTGTTCGACGTGATTCGATCTTCAAATCTGAAAACACTAAGAATTTAGGTAAATATATTGGAAGTACTGTGAGTTCCGATTAGACAGGGTGTTAGGTCTTGCCGAGACAAACATTTCAGTTCAAGAAATTTGAAAAAAAGGTAGATAATTTAGGGAGCCACATTTGAGGCGTTGATAGCCAGAGTGGAGGGCTCACGGGTTAGTCTAGTGGCTAGCGCGTCTGCCTAGCTGCAGGCTATACCTGAGAGTTGTGGGTTCGATTCCCACAGGTGCCATGAAAAATTTGGCCCATAGCCTTATGATTCATGTCATCCCTGGCATTCGGGGGTTTCGGAAATAAATGATATTGGAGAACTAAACCCACTCCTTGTGATGCCCTATGGGTTAAAACAATTAAACCATCATTTTTTTTTAGCCAGAGTGGACGAACTGGTCCATGGAGGATGGAAAACAGGAAGGTAATCTGGGTAACCCCAAAATGAGATAGGGCTGGTATCTATCGAATATTATTAAAATTTGACTCGTTCTCAAATGTGCCAAGAGAGAGCGCAACTTTTCAAGTGGTCCGTCCTCAAATTGGTCGCCGATTTTGATGGCCAGAGTGGAACATGTGGCTTGTAGAAAAGTCCCTATGGTTCATGATTCATCTTCTCTTGGGTGAATGCTTGTTTTTTTTTCTTCAAAACACCATAACAAGGCCATAACAATCAATCACATGAAATTAGTCGAAATTTTCAAATGCGATTTTCTCAGTTCGACACCTGAGTGGAATGGTCCACTCTGGCTATCAACGCCTCATTTGTAAATGACCACTGACGGACACACAGACACTTGTTAGGGAAGTGGATCTGAGTAAATGTGTATAAGAAAAAGTTTTTTCTGAAGCTCTGTTCCGATTCTCGATTTTAGGACGATTCCAATACTTCCATTTACTCTGAAAATACGGAAGTAGAAAATGTAATTCACACGGATTGACAATTTTTCAAATGTGGGTAAGGACACGCGCTTAAATCCTCCTCTCTCTTTCTAATGATAAGATCAGGTTTGCCAACCATCTCGGTACAATCGATTTCTTGCACCCACCCCCGCCCACGACCATTTTGTAAACAAATTTCCATAATCTCTTCGGACGGGCCGAGTTGACGTTCGGACGTCTCCGAATTCAATTCGCCTGGAATTAACCCATCTGAAAATTTCGTCGTATCTAATTGCGCTCGGTTCGTTTCACTGCCGACTACTTGAAATCCGCTGTTTCGTGTCGCTGAAGCCGGCTTCGTTGTTTTTCATTCTCAATTTTCCCCAGCAACGGAAAAGCCTCTCGGACATCGACTATTCAGGCACACATACGCTGGCCCCATCCAAAAGTGGGAGTGGTTTTTCGGCTGTTAATAATTATAGAAATTTGGATTATTTCCCCCAAAATTGGCAGTCCTGTTGCAGAAGTTCGTCAGCTACGTTCTGCTCGTCGGTAGAAATGTCCAGCGTCCAAGAATGTTCATGAGGTAATTGAACGAGCTGTCAGGTTTTTGAATATTTGATCGTATTTTGTCTCAAGTCATTGCACCTCTTGTTGCTTTCGATCGGGATCGATTGACTGGCGTCGGCCGACTATTAGGAAATATCGGACAATCTGATTGCACCATCCAATATTCACGAAGTGACAACTCACTTTCCTTATCGTCAAGCTTGAAATAAAAATACTTGGCAAAATGCCTGGGAAAAGAAAAAAACGCGCCTTAGGAATGCGAATTCGTCGAATTTTTCTTTCTGTTTTTAGTCTTAGAATAGACTAATTAAATAATAAATAAATAATGAAGATTGCTATCAGGTGGATCCGAAATTTGAGCGTCAATATAATCAAAATTTTCAACAGCTAGGTAATTGATAGCCATCAAATTCGTGAAAATAACATTTTTGGCAAAATTTCAACACTACCGCCCTATCCTTGTGCGGGTAGTTTTTTTATTCATGTTGCTTGTGAGTATCTAGTTTTCGTTATTTTTAAATGTCAACCATCCGCTGAGGTGGTAATGGTCGTGTTGCTGTCTTTTTATTCGGTAAAATACCCTGATATGGGATTTTTTATAGCTAGTACCTAGTCCCATCGATTTACAGTCCTGCGCTGACCTCGCAAATCAACCCGTTGCGCCAAAAGCGTTAGGTACTACCAATCACTCACTGCTTGGATGCTTCAACTACAATAAAATTAATTTTCAATTTAATAACTTAATTTCTAAACCAAGTACATCAACTTTTGATGTTTTTGGTACATTATTTCCAGAAATAATGTACCTATGTAATTGATCAAGAAAATTTTTTTACAACACCCCCTGAAAATTTTTTCTTTCACGTTTCAGAGGTTCTAGAACACGAATCTGCATTAAAAATTTTTTGTCCGTCCGCCGTACGCCGTCAGCAGCAAAACGCATAGAAGGAGTGGTCCGATTTAAAAAAAAAAAAAAACGAGCGTTTAGCAAATTTTCCTGTGACGTGCACCTCCTATAAGGGAATCCTCTGAAACAACTCTAGACTACTAAAAAACGATCAAATGTAAAAAAAGTCATGATCTCAAAAACAGTTTTTTTGGGGTTTCGACCCCTTAAAATTTTTTGATCGGATTCCCCTGGCAATATGCCTCAAGTTGGAGCAAAACACAACTTTTAGGACCAACCGCACCAAAATCGGATCAGCGGTTCGATACGAAGTGGACGGACGAAATTTTGGCCAAAATTTTCGTCCAGCCACTACGTATTGAAATACTGATCCGATTTTGACTAAATTAGTCTTGAAAGTTGTGGTTTGCTCCAACTTGAGGCATATTGTCCGGGCAATCCGATCGGAGAAGGTTAACGGGTCCAATTCGGCATAATTAGGGTATATTTTTAAAAAACACAAAATCTCAATTTTGAAGGTGATGCCGTGGGTTTAGAACTTTTTGAGTATTTTTCCCGGCTTTCCCGCTTGATTTATTATAAGATAGGGTGGTTTTTCCGAAAAAATTCGAAAATTTTGTTTTTGAATCGGTTTGGCTTGAATTTCTTAATGCGATTTCTGCGTTTTCGCGTTTTTGGTGATTTGAGAGAGTCCTACTGAACCGATATTGAATTTTTTGAGCTTGATGGATTCCTTGAAGGTTTTGTACACATTTTGCACTCCATATAAGTCAAAATTGATTGGGGTTTAGTGATCAAAAACTGGTTTAAAGACTAATTTTTGACCTAAACAAAAAATATTATTTTGACCCTTTAAAAAAATGTTAAAATTCCAAAAAAAATATTTTTGAGTAGGTTTTGGGCAGGTACAAGACACAAAAAATTTGCAATTTTCTACAACTCTCCAGGACTAAGAAAAATGCAAAAAACCAATTCCAGCTGGAAAACCCAAGGTGGAAAAATTTCAAAAAAAATGGTGGATTTGGCTTCGGGGTTTTCTGGCGGGAATCTTTAGATATTGACTATGAAACATGAAATTTGGCATTTTTTCGAGATTTTGGTCACCAGGGTCAATTTTTTCGCAATTTTCTTGGTTTTACGGCCTAAGCACCCATGGGGTTAAGCAAAAACGTGATACAGGAGAAAACGTCTTGTGATAAATTCCCTATCAGATGCATTCCCACCCTTGATAACGACTGTTTTATCGGAGGGCGTCGGTTTATAGGCTTGGAACTGCAAAACTGCGATTCGTGAAGTTATTGGGAAATGAACGTTATTGGGATTAGCCAGTCTCACATATTAATAAGGTGGACAGATTAATTAAGGGAATTTAAAG
Organism: Nesidiocoris tenuis; assembly: GCA_036186465.1. Taxonomy (NCBI): domain Eukaryota; kingdom Metazoa; phylum Arthropoda; class Insecta; order Hemiptera; family Miridae; genus Nesidiocoris; species Nesidiocoris tenuis. Next base: position 336,971 of record AP028921.1, read on the forward strand.
AGCTGTGCGGTGATCCCGAGTCAGGCCTTCTCGGAAATCTCAGGTATCAATACCGTGTATGAGGGACCCGCAGGGACCTGGTTTGCGTCCAGGTATAAGGGAAGGGATTTTTTTTTATTTTAACATTTTGATTGGGGAGGGGGATTGTCCCCTCGTGATGAGACCTCGTCAACGGATCTTGTTTAATCGCTCAGTGTTTTTTCTTCTTTTTATACGTGGGTGATTCCAGAAAAAACTGCAATTTGGGGGTTTGCCATGGCAAAAAACTAACCTTTGATTTTCCGTATACCCCTAATTCAAACTGGTCCAAAAAAAGGTCTAGTTTTGGAAAATATAAATGGCGAGATACTTTACAAAGCCCAAAATTAGATATCACGGAAAAACTGAAAAAAAGTGCAAAATTTGGTCAAGACCGTCACACAGTTTGGTAGTCCTGTGAGAAAAAGGGAACACGATTGTAACCCCTGATTCCTCTTGGAATAAATAACCTGTCACCATAACCAATATGTGAAATACAGTTTTGGGCCCTAAGTGAAAAACTAATGCATCAGAACGGGCTTCAAAGGCAACTTTTTCGAAAAATAGCATTTTCGGTAGATGAACTTGTTCCTGGTTTCAACAAATTTGGTTCAAAACCTGGATTTCCGCTGTGATTTGATAGAATAATTCCTTCAGATTAATACCAAAACAAATTTTGGGCAATTACCAGGAATCCTGAAACGATTTGAACCATTAATGTAGAGGACAAGGGGTGTGAAGGTCGTGATCTTAAAATTAGAATTTTTTTTAAATCTCTAAATTAGCCTTATTGCACGAAATAAATCATCCGAGACATCTAATATTGTAAGTTGAACGTGGGGAAAATAAATTTAGATTGTTTTATATTGTTGAACTTCAATAAAAAAAAACACAAAATGCAAATCACTGCTATTTTGCCATATCAGTCTTATTAAGTTGTGGAAGTCAGAGGTGACAAGCCTGCTATACATCTGGTAATTTTAGTTAATTCTACTTACTAGAAATGGCTTATTTCGTGCAATAAGGCTAATTTAGAGATTATAAAGAAAATTCTAATTTTAAGATCACGACCTTCACAGTTGGAGTCAAGACCTTAACACCCCATTTCCTCTACATTAATCGTTCAAATCGTTTCAAGATTCCTGGTAAATGCCCAAAATTGGTGGAAAGTCATTCATTGATAATTCCTGAATTTAAACTAGGCGGCATCAGGTAGTTCTAGGAAGATAGCAGTGGTGGTTGCAAATTTCAGCTAGCACATGTGGCGTTTTTTTAGGTTTTGAGCGACTTCTAGCGGATTTTCGGAAAAAATAAGTAGTTCAGCGCATGGAACGCGAGATTTTGCATACAAATAAGTGTATCGAACTCATTTTCCCCTAAGTTTTGGATAGCAAATGTTAGAAATTAAGCGACGAAATGTGACGGTCGCGTGACGGTCTTGACCGTGAAGGTCGTGAGAAAGTACCCCTAATGTTGAAAGAAGACGGCGACTTTTGTTTGTAGAGGGGAATCCGGCCTCGTGTCACCATCAGCACATGATTTGCAACCAAATGGAGATGAAAAATTTCCGAATATAGTCTAACTTATTATTACTGTCACTGCTGTGAAGGTCGTGACAAAAAGTATCTCAGAAACATGACTTTCCTCCGGAATCGTCGCGTTTTATTTATCTCAGCCTCCTGACGGTCCTGCGACAGATGTGATTCACGCCAAGGATTGTTTTTGACTGAGGACAAGTTGGTTGCAGCTCAATAAACAACACCATTGAACTCTACCATCAAGGCGAAGACATACTTTTTTGTGTGTGAAGGTCTTGATTAGACCCCAGTGACGCGACCTTCACAGGGTTTTTTAAAAACGTTTGTTGATCTAAACCACTTGAATGCCTTAAATTCATAAACTAGAATATCCAGTGGACGAACCAGTGAAAAAAAAATTGGGGGCTATCACTAAAAATTTGGATGCAAACACGTTCAGAAGTAGGTGATAGCGCTCGAGTTCGCGTGAAGGTCGTGAGATTTTGGGCATTCTAACCCGATTTTCTCCGCCATCCAAAGCCCAAATTGATCAAAAGTATCAGGAGACTTGGGCGAACTTATGCCAAACGACAGAAAAATAAAAATAGAAAGATCGCGTGTATACTGTAGGTGCTAGAACCCGGTACGGTCAAATTGCAGTTTTTTCTGGAATCACCCACCTATTTATTCATCATTGTGAACAAGTACCATTTAAGCATCATTGAACTCACCATTGACCATTACTCCACAAATGATATGATGATAAACCTACCTACTCCAATTATTTGAACTTTATTTTCTGTGATACCCAGACAAATAATGTACCCATGTCACTAATCTACTTAGCAGCGTTTTTTTCTAGGCAATGTACTGATGTTATTCAAGTAGGCGTGTTCATGTTGACATTTTCTGAACCGTTTGAGCCCACTTTCACTTCACATATTTTGACATATTCCACTATAAATCCATATTTTACAAATATTTGGTCCACCAAACACTTACCTATTTTCTAATTTTGGGTAGTTTTTCATACTTTTGAGGAAATCATTCCTCATCCAAAAACCTCTAACCTATGGTGAATCAAGCGAGAGACCCGGGAAAAATACTCAAAAAATTCTTAACCCCCGACATCACCTTCATAATTGAGTTTTTGTGTTTATTCGAAAACTGACAATGCTAATGCCGATTTGCACACAGCCTTCAACCGATTTTGACCGAAACGATTCAATGATACTAGTCCTAAAAGTTGTGGTTTGCTCCAACGTGGTGCATATTGTCCGGGGAAAATCCGGTTGAAAAATTTTGAGGTGTCGAAAGTCCAAAAAAACTGTTATTGAAATTGTGACTTATGGTACATTATTTTTTTTTACACTGGAACGTTTTAATTTAAAGTGATAATCCGAGTTTCACAACTAGTATAAATTAACTAATTTTTGTTTTTTGTGAAATCGGGCGTTTTGCTGCCGACGGCGTACAGTGGCGGGAAAAAAATTATTGCAGATTTTTATCCAGGCACTCTGGAACGTGAGTCCAAACTCAAACTAAAAGTCGAAGTCAAACTCAAACTGAAGTTCGAACTCGAACTGGAACTCGAACTTAAACTCAAACTAAAAGTCGAAGTCAAACTCAAACTGAAGTTCAAACCCGAACTGAAATTCGAAGTTGAACTCAAACTGACGTTCAAACTAGAACTGAAATTTGAAGTTAAACTCAAACTGAGTTTGAACGTCAGTTTCAGTTTGACTTCGAGTTTCAGTTCGAGTTTGAACTTCAGTTTGAGTTTCAGATCGAGTTTGATTATCGCTGATAATTATTATTATTCAGTAATAACCAACACTGATTATCAGTAATAACTAAGACGGCCTCATGCCTATAATAAAATTGATCGGTTTCTCCAACTTACATGAGGGTGGTTTTTTCGGAACAATTCAATATTTTTGAATCTATCGTATTATTATTTTCGAAAAGTTAGAGGTTGATGATATGATGTTACTTAATTAAGTTATGTTTGTTTTGTTGGTTTTCCTCCAAAACTGCATTCATCCACTTGCAAGTTTTGTCGATATCGATTTCGTTTTTCGATTTCGATTCATAGCAGCTTTGGTACCTGTAAGCAATCGAAATCGAAACCAGTGGTGCGTAGATAACACACAATACTTCCATATTTTGAAACGTAAAATTGTGACACAATTTGATCATATTTTGACTGCTTTTGAAAGTATTTAGGTCAAAAATATCAAAAAATTCAGTATTAAAATTTTAAAATTCGCCCAAAATGAAAAAACGCCACATTTTCGGAATGTAAAAAATATCAACATATTCTGCAAGGTAAAACGAAGATTTTGAGACCAAGAACGCTCAAATCGGTTCATTTTTGCGGCCGGAAAAAAATAAAATAGAAAACACTAAAAATGCAAATATCTCGGAAGTACTGTGCGTTATCCAAATTCCGATTAAACAGGGTGTTAGGGCTTTCCGAGACAAACATTTCAGTTCAAGAAATTTGAAAAAAGGTTGAGAAATGAGGGAGTTATGGCCATTTTTGTAAATGACCACGGACGGACGGACGGACGGACTAACGGACACACGGACACACAGACACACGGACACACAGACACTTGTTCAGGAAGTGATTCTGAGTAAATGTGTATAAGAAAAAGTTTTTTCTGAAGCTCCGTTCCGATTCTCGATTTTAGGACGATCACAATACTTCCATTTACTCTGTAAATATGGAAGTAAAAACCGAAATCGATATCGACAAAACTCGAAAGTGGATGAATGCAGTTTTGGAGGAATACTCTTCAATTAATGGTACCTTAATTCGATGTTTGGGAAAAACTGTTTTAAATCAAAATTGATCATGTCATACCTATATTTTGTTTCAGGTTTAGCGTTTCTCCACGGATAAACATGATCTGGGAGGAAATGAACCAATATCTTCAGGATTTGACGTAATCAGTCCTGTCGCAGTAGCGATTTTTTGGGGGGCGTGAATTCAGGGACCTCGGTTGGTCTTAGTTTTGAAAAAATCCCATTTCCTCTCACAGAGTTCCATTAAATTTGTGCGTACAAAAGACCCAGTTGAAAACTGGCTTCTGATTACCGGAACTCGATTAAAAAATTGGAATAAAAATTAGAAATATATACCACACAAAAGTCATTCTGTAAGAAGTAATTCAACCATTCCTTTTCGTCTAAATTCATTTTTTCCCTCGAACTTACGTTAATTTGAACCAAAGCGTCCTTTTTTCCCCTCCAGGGGTTAAAATTTCATTTTGTACCCCCGCCCCAGATTTCCCTACTTTCGTTTGTTTGTATCATGCTATCAGAAATAGTTGAAGAAATCGACGATATCGATGAAACCGTCAGCAAATACTTTTCTGAATTCGTCGACCAGTCGCAGGTGCCCCCTGATGAGTACCGCCCCCCCGCACCGCCCCCTGCTGGCCCCGGGTGTGGGGGCAAGAAATCCCCACCTCCCATCACTGGATCGCCATCGTCATCCGAACATCTCAAAACGTTCAACGAGATCGAAACTCTGCTACTTTATGGCAAAAAGCGCGACGTCAAAACCATCATAAGGTACACCCGAGTAAATATTTGCCTTTCTTGTTTGGTTTCATTCTTAGGTTGTATTGCTTTTTGGACTTGTTTGCCCTTGTTCAACAGCCGACAGACATCGCGCAGGTGCAACCTATGGTATATTGCCTAATAAATAGGCTGATCTATAGTTATTTAGTTCCAAGATATTTGGCCTTTAGCCTGTTTTTACTTCCATATTTACGGAGTAAGCGGAAGTATTGTAATAGTCCTAGAATCTGATCGGAGCTCCAGTAAAAACGTTTACTCCTACACTTTTACTCAGAATCGCTTCTTGAACAAGCGTCCGCGTGTCCGTCTGTGGTCACTTATCGAAATGCCATAGCACCCTCAATTCTTAACATTTTTTCAAATTTCTTGAACTGGAATGTTTATCTCTGTAGGACCTTTCACCCTGTTGAACCGGAATTTGAATTACTCGCAGTACTTCCGACATAAAAGCATTTTTAGTGTTTTCTATTTTGTTTCACCTCGCAAAATACTCCTATAACCATAATTCGCATTGGGAGTTTTTGATATTTTTGACCTAAACGCCCTCATAAAGAGTCAAATTATAAAACATTGTGTCAAAATTTTACGTATCACAATATGGAATAGTGTGTTATCTATGCACCAACGGTTATTTTAATAAACGAATCTAGTTTTTTCAGATTCATTCCAATTTTCATGTTAAATGGGGATTATGAAAGTGTGTTTTTGGTGTTGGCCTAACTTTGAAACCACTGATACCATCTGAAGAGTTTTCCTCCAAAAATGCATTCATCCACTTTCGAGTTTTGTCGATATCGATTTCGTTTTTTCGATTTTTGATTGCTTATAGGTACCAAAGCTGCTATGAATCGAAATCGAAAATCGAAAAAACGAAATCGATATCGACAAAACTCGAAAGTGGATGAATGCAGTTTTGGAGGAAAACTCTTCATCTAGTCTTTCTCTCATCCCTCGATTCAAAAACCTCAGTCCAGCGATAATTTAATTTTGTCTGGATTCAGGAACAAGTAAGAGGAGCAATTGCCAACGATATCTATTTTTTGGTGCTTGTGTCGTTTTCCGTAGGTTGGAGGAGGATTGAGGGTGAGAGTTGAGACACGACGTACTCTCGAAATTTGTAATTGCTCGGGTACCTTCGGCCGTTCGGCCATCTTCAGGAGCATCATTTTCGTGGGGTCTAAGTTGGAACACCTCCCCGAAGGCAATCAGAGCGGCACGCAGTCCAGCTCGTCGTTGTTGGCAATTTGGCCTCGGGCCATTTACGCGGCTATGCCAAGCGGCATGCCGGTCGAAATTTAAGATACGTTCGCCCGTCGCAGGGGTCGTCATGGTTTTGGAATGATATTGGGAAACGGTGCTTTTTCCAAATTTTTTCGATTTTTGTACGCTAGAGAAACACTTGGGTCCAGAATGAATCGCAGACTGCAGACTGCGATTCATTCTGGACCTGAGTGCTTCTCTAGCGTACAAAAATCGAAAAAATTTGGAAAAAGCACCGTATCCCAATATCATTCCAAAACCATGACGACCCCTGCGACGGGCGAATGTATCTTAAATTTCGACCGGCATGCCGCTTGGCATAGCCGCGTAAATGGCCCGAGGCCAAATTGCCAACAACGACGAGCTGGACTGCGTGCCGCTCTGATTGCCTTCGGGGAGGTGTTCCAACTTAGACCCCACGAAAATGATGCTCCTGAAGATGGCCGAACGGCCGAAGGTACCCGAGCAATTACAAATTTCGAGAGTACGTCGTGTCTCAACTCTCACCCTCAATCCTCCTCCAACGATATCTATTTTGTGGAGCCTGGCTGAACGCCTTTGCTCGAGTGAATTCGAATTTTGAATAGAAAATATTCGATTCCAGGGAGAACGATTGGCCCCTTCGGCATTCCATTCGGTGCAAACTCTGGCCAAAACTATGTAACGGTCACAGTAAGGACAAGAATTCCTTGGACGACCCAGCCTTCTATTGGGAACTTGTTAATCAGCTGTTCGGCAATACAGGTCAGTAAGCATCAGTTTGGTTCCTTGTGTTTATCTTTGTAGTTTGGTCCTACTTGAAGTTTCTGGTTTATCATTCAATAATTAACCATTGTAATCGGTCGAGAAAAATGTTTCTAACCTCCTGAAATTCTCAGTGGGCAACCAAATCCGGCCGAACTCTTGTGAACCATGCTTTAGTCCACATCCGAATTTATCTTGGCCATTATTTTCTTTGGCGTAGGAACTTGGTTGCGAACTTCAACGGATCTATCCGGCTGAATGAAGTTCAAATCTGGAATCAGACCAACTTGAGAGGATTGAGTTGTAAACAGGACGTGCTTGAATTCTTTTTACGAACTTGTTCCCTTAGGTGTTGATGATTGACGGTATAAAACGATTTTTCGGTTGTGATGTTCCGCTCGGAAAGGCTTCGAATAAACAATGGTGTGAATCCTAAAATAAACTGTTCTTTCAGCTTCAGGTGGTTGTGTAGGTATATTATGTCTATATAAACCGACTTGAATGCCAGTCATGTATACCGGCTAATAGCTTCCCTTTTGTGATATGGCAGATCAAACTGCTTGATTTCTAAGTCCCTCACGTACTGCGTGTTGTTTCGACTGGGACCGCATCTCTAATCAGCGGAGTTGAGCGTATATTATGTCCTGTTGACATATTTGCAGCTCCCACTATTTTAGAGTGTTTTATTTGAATGCTGTGAATTTCATTGGAATCAGGGGAATAGGTATTGTGCTTCAAGTCCAACATCGCACATCTGACACCAGCCGGTTTTTGGTAAACGCTGTCAATTAATTAGTCGAAAATATTATTTCATAGAAAACTCAGTACAAATACATTGCACTTATTCAAGTATGCCGGTAACCGCGTATCCAAACATCGAATTGCCATACTAGGTTGCTTTTTACTACCATAATTACCTACAGAGTAAAATTTACGGACACACAGACACACAGACACTTGTTCAGGAAGTGACGCTGAGTAAATGTGTATGAGAAAAAGTTTTTTCTGAAGCTCCGTTCCGATTCTCGATTTTAGGACGATTCCAATACTCCCATTTAATCGAGAATCGGAACGGAGCTTCAGAAAAAACTTTTTCTCATACACATTTACTCAGCGTCACTTCCTAAACAAGTGTCTGTGTGTCCGTGTGTCCGTCCGTCCGTCCGTGTGTCCGTCTGTGGTCATTTACAACCAGTGGTGCGTAGATAACACACAATACTTCCATATTTTGAAACCTAAAATTGTGACACAATTTGATCATATTTTGACTGCTTTTAAGGGTGTTTAGGCCAAAAATATCAAAAAATTCACTATTAAAATTTTAAAATTCGCCCAAAATGAAAAAAAAGCCACGCTTTCGGAATATAAAAAATATCCACATATTCTGCAAGGTAAAACAAAGATTTTAAGACCAAGAACGCTCAAATCGGTTCATTTTTGTGGCCGGAAAAAAATAAAATAGAAAACACTAAAAATGCAAATATATCGGAAGTACTGTGCGTAATCCGAATTCTGATTAAACAGGGTGTGAGGTCTTGCCGAGACAAACATTTCAGTTCAAGAAATTTGAAAAAAGGTTGAGAAATGAGGGAGTTATGGCCATTTTTGTAAATGACCACAGACGGACATACGGACACACAGACACTTGTTCAGGAAGTGATTCTGAGTAAATGTGTATAAGAAAAAGTTTTTTCTGAAGCTCCGTTCCGATTCTCGATTTTAGAACGATCACAATACTTCCATTTACTCTGTAAATATGGAAGTAAAAATGACCGTAAAGCTGGGTTCACATGTGCGTATGCTTAATCTGCGTATGCGTAAAGTGCGTAATGAGATCTGATTGGCTCGCAATTTTACGCGCGCGCAATTTACCTGGTAAATTTACCTGGCAGCCAATCAGATATCATTACGCACTGTACGCAGTACGGAGATTACGCAGACTTTTACGCACATGTGAACCCAGCTTTACTCCCTCAATTCTCAACCTTTTTTCAATTTTGGTACATTATTTCCAGAAATAATGTACCTATGTAATTGATCAAGAAAAATTTTTTTACAACACCCCCTGAAAATTTGTTCTTTCACGTTTCAGAGGTTCTAGAACAAGAATCTGCAATAAAAATTGTTTGTCCGTCCGCCGTACGCCGTACGCCGTACGCCGTATGCCGTACGCCGTCAGCAGCAAAACGCATAGAAGGAGTGGTCCGATTTCAAAAAAAAAAACGCTGCTAAGTAGATCAGTGGCATGTGCACATCAGTTTTTGGTATAGCCGAAGAACTCTGCAAATTTTGCACAGGGGTTCATTTTTCGATTGCAAAGACAAATCTTACGATACATAGGTTCTCCTCAAACACGGAATTTAGTTGTTATTATTCTAGAATTTCAGTATAAATTGGTGTTCTAGATGGGGATTTGGAAAAACGTTTTTTCAACCCGGCAAAAAATAATCATCCTCTTTGCTTGGTCCTCCTTGCTTGACCTACCTATCTATCTTTTCAACGCAGCGCGTCGTTAATTTTTGTTGAAATCATCATTTAATCTATTCTTATTTACCTACATAACTAACAGAATAATAATAATTATTAAATTATCTGAATAATTAAATAAATTTATTTATTATTATTATTTATATATTATTTTATAGTTAAATAAAATGTATAATAATTAAATTAAAAATGCGTCAAGAATGCCTCAGAACCATTGTTGAAGATTCACTCGCTCTCACGTTGCCAAGCGCAACTGGCCTAGTGTGAGTGCGTCACCTTGTTGGTGTCATAGGCTAGTGGTCGTAAGTAGATCAATCAACTGTATCTAAGAACCGATGCCGAATTCCCAACTTTTTCCAATTTTTGTTTTGCTGATTTGTGTAATTCGACCAAATTCTTTAAATTGAAGATATTGGGAGGACAGAAGTTTTTGTGGGGATTCCAACGAGTGGAAAACGAATTTTGTGGCTCGAGTAGTTTTCGAGTTATTAAGAATTGGGAAAATTTTGAAAAACTCAAAAATGTCTCACTAAAACTGCAATAAATCCTAAACGGTTGGAGCTACCGGCGTGGCGATGGTCTCATTCGATTCAGCATAGAAAAATCTATAGGAAATGATGCGTCACATGCCTATGTTTCATATTTCCAGAAAAACACGAATTTTTTCCCACTTCAACAGCTGTTTTACTGGCCTTAAAATTAAGGTAGGGTTCTGTCGAGATGTTAGGACCGACTAGATACGGAACTAGATTTTTGGTAAAAATTTCAAAATTTTTCGATAACTCCTTCCCCCTGAAAAACCCCGGACGGCGGACGGCGTACGGCGGACGGCGGACGGACAAAAAATTTTTATTGCAGATTCGGATTCTACACCCCTTGAAACGTAAACCAACAAATTTTCAGGGGGAGTTAAAAAGTTTTTTTTCCTGACCGATTACAAAGGTTCATTTCTATAGAAAAATGAACCAAAAAACGAGCGTTTAGCAAATTTTCCTGTGACGTGCACCTCCTATAAGGGAATCCTCTGAGTCAACTCAAAAACTCTACTACTACTCAAAAACGATCAAATGTAAAAAAAGTCATGATCTCAAAAACAGTTTTTTTGGGTTTTCGACCCCTTAAAATTTTTTGATCGGATTCCTCTGACAATATGCCTCAAGTTGGAGCAAAACATAACTTTTAGGACCAACTGCACCAAAATCGGATCAGTGGTTCAATACGAAGTGGACGGACGAAATTTTGGCCAAAAATTTCGTCCAGCCACTTCGTATTGAACCACTGATCCGATTTTGACTGAATTAGTCTTGAAAGTTGTGGTTTGCTCCAACTTGAGGCATATTGTCCGGGCAATCCGATCAGAGAAGGTAAGGGCTCCAATTTGGCATTAGTATGGTACATTTTCGAAAAAACACAAAATCTCAATTTTGAAGGTGATGCCGTGGGTTTAGAATTTTTTGAGTATTTTTCCCGGGTTTCTCGCTTGATTTACCATAAGATAGGGTGGTTTTTCCGAAAAAATTCGAAAATTTTGTTTTTGAATCGGTTTGGCTTGAATTTCTTAATGCGATTTCTGCGTTTTCGCGTTTTTGGCAATTTGAGGGAGTCCTACTGAACCGATTTAGAATTTTTTGAGCTCGTTGGATTCCTTGAAGGTTTTTACACATTTTTCACTCCCTATAAGTCAAAATTGATTGGGGTTTAGTAATCAAAAACTGGTTTAAAGACTAATTTTTGACCTAAACAAAAAATATTTTTTTGACCCTTTAAAAAAATGTTAAAATTCCAAAAAAAAATATTTTTGAGTAGGTTTTGGGCAGGTACATGACACAAAAAATTTGCAATTTTCTACAACTCTCCAGGACTAAGAAAAATGAAAAAAACCGATTTCAGCTGGAAAATCCAAGGTCCTAACCTAGGAAAAATTTCAAAAAAATGATGGATTTGACTTCGGGGTTTTTTGGCGGGAACCTTTAGATATTGACTATGAAACATGAAATTTGGCATTTTTTCGAGATTTTGGTCAACAGGGTCAATTTTGGGGGCAGTGACACTGCTGAAATTGCGGTTTTGCAGTTTTCTTGGGTTCACGGCCCATGTTCCAATCGGTTCAAGGCGTGAGGAATACGAAATGGCGGCTGTAACATTCCCACCCTTGATCTTGGTAGGGTGGGGAAGTAGGGGACTTCCCCTACCCCTACCGGCTCTTTCGTCGTTTATTGGCTCAGAACTGCAAAAATGCGATTCGGCTATTAGAAACTGAAAGTGTGAAGCTGGGATTGGACAGCTTATGTTAATGGGGCGGATCTTGATAACAGTTGTCACCTGTTAACGCGGTTAACAAAATGGCTGCCTTCTTGCCGCCAGGCCTCAGGAAATATTTCTTTGAAAGCAGCCGCCAGGTATTTTCTTTTTATACCTACCTATTTATTCATCATTGTGAAAACTTACCTTTTCGGCATAATTGAATTCGCGATTGACCATTACTCCACAAATGATATGATGATAAACCGACCTACTCCAACTATTTGAACTTTATTTTCTGAGATACCCAGACAAATAATGTACCCATGTCACTAATCTACTTAGCAGCGTTTCTTGAACTGAAATGTTTGTCTCGGCAAGACCTAACACCCTGTTTAATCGGAATTTGGATAACGCACAGTACTTCCGATATATTTGCATTTTTAGTGTTTTTTATTTTATTTTTTCCGGCCACAAAAATGGACTAATTTGAGAGTTCTTGGTCTCAAAATCTTCGTTTTACCTTGCACAATATGTGGATATTTTTCATATTCCAAAAATGGAGCGAATTTTTTTTTGAATTTTAAAATTTGCATAGTGAATTTTTTGATATTTTTGACCTAAACACCCTTAAAAGCAGTCAAAATATGATCAAATTGTGTCACAATATAGACGTTTCAAAATATGGAAGTATTGTGTGTTATCTAAGCACCACTGGTTTATTTTTAGTATCATTTTATTTTTTTATCATTTTATTTTAAAGAATCGGAGCTGCACAGGAAAAAAATTTTCAAAATATGTTCCAAAATCCTTCCAATCTTTTAAAAATCGGCAAATCGTTTCAGAACTCGGTAATATTGTTTTCTTTACGTTGCACTCGGTCTCTAGAAATATTCAATAATGAACATAGCAAAATTCTAGAAACATTCCATAACGAATATAGAAAACTCCAATTTTGATCAAACTCTATGTATCAGAAGTGGAGGTTTTCAAAGTCGATTATTTTCGAGTGGCAGTGGTAAGGAGGTGGCTAAGAATACATCCTATGTAAACAGTGTTGTCGAGTTATGACTGATAGAAGTGGACGTTTACCTTCTACTTGCAAAACCTGCGCAATAAATCAGTCAAAAGGTCTTAAGGCATTCGAATTACATCCGGATCTTTTCTTTGGATACCCGAATGGCGGGCTCGTTTGTTGTCTTTTAGTGGCGCCACAAAAAGCCTGTAGGGAGGTACTTACTATCTGGTTCGATTGTGGAACGGTGGAGTTCTATTGTTATTTTCCGTACTGTTTGTTGTTGAGTTTTTGTAGTTTTTTGTCAAATTCTGAAGTCAATTTTGTCAAATTCTGAATTCTCCGATCTTGGGTATTGCAATGGAGAAGTGTTCAGGGCAAAAATATAAAAAAACTCACAATGCAAATCTAAAAACTCGCCTAGAATCAAAATATGTATGTGTATATGGATTGTAAGAAATACCCACATATTCTGCGAGGTAAAACAATAATTTTAAGACCAAGAACGCTCAAATCGGTTCATTTTTGTGTCCGAAAAAGAATAAAATATAAAACACTAAGAATGTTATTATATTGGAAGTACTGTGAGTTATTCAAATTCCGATTAAACAGGGTTTTAGGTCTTGCCAAGATAAACATTTCAGTTCAGAAAATTTGAAAAAAGTTGAGAATTGAGGGAGCTATGGCCATTTTAGTAAATTACCACAGACACTTGTTCAGGAAGTGATTCTGAGTAAATATGAATAAGAAAAAGTTTTCCCTGAAGCTCCGTTCTGATTCTCGATTTTAGGACGATTACAATACTTCCATTTACTCTGTAAATATGGAAGTAAAAACTAGATAACACTATAAAATTTATATTTATATTATATAAAAAGCATTTAATGCTTTTATGTCAGTGACAGAAGTGATCTCGACTTGACCCATTGCTGTGTTGATACTATGTCTATACTATTACTATGTCGTTCCCTCATCGATTCGTCCAATAATCCATACAGAATAGGCCTCCAGGCGATAAAACTGATAAGGTCTATCAACCTTTTTAGCCAGGCATCGAAAAAAGGTTTCCAATCCATCAAAAGGCATGAAAAACCAGTGGTGCGTAGATAACACACAATACTTCCATATTTTGAAACGTAAAATTGTGACACAATTTGATCATATTTTGATTGCTTTTGAAAGTGTTTAGGTCAAAAATATCAAAAAATTCAGTATTAAAATTTTAAAATTCGCCCAAAATGAAAAAACGCCACGTTTTCGGAATGTAAAAAATATCCACATATTCTGCAAGGTAAAACGAAGATTTTGAGACCAAGAACGCTCAAATCGGTTCATTTTTGCGGACGGAAAAAAATAAAATAGAAAACACTAAAAATGCAAATATATCGGAAGTACTGTGCGTTATCCAAATTCCGATTAAACAGGGTGTTAGGTCTTGCCGAGACAAACATTTCAGTTCAAGAAATTTGAAAAAAGGTTGAGAAATGAGGGAGATATGGCCATTTTTGTAAATGACCACAGACGGACAGACGGACAGACGGACACACGGACAGACGGACACACGGACAGACGGACACACGGACAGACGGACACACGGACACACGGACACACAGACACTTGTTCAGGAAGTGATTCTGAGTAAATGTGTATAAGAAAAAGTTTTTTCTGAGGCTCCGTTCCGATTCTCGATTTTAGGACGATCACAATACTTCCATTTACTCTGTAAATATGGAAGTAAAAAGGCTGCTAAGTAGATGAGTGGCATGTGCACATTAGTTTTCTGTGTGCCCGAAGAATTCTGCAAATTCTGCACAGGGGTTCATTTTTCGATTGAAAAGACAAACCTTATATAGGTACTTCTGAAACACGGAATTTGGTTGCTATTAATCTAAAACTTCAGTATATATTTGTATTCTAGATGGGGATTTAGAAAAAGTTTTTTTTCAACCTGGCAAAAAAGCCACATCATCCACTTTGCTCGATAGAAACCTACCCATCTTGATAGGTAGGTATCTATCTACCAGTCTTATCAACTCAGCCCATCGTTTAATTTTTTTTAAATTCATCATTTAATCTATTATTATTTGCCTACATAATAAATAGGCTAGTGGTCGTAGGCTAAGTAGAAGATCAATCAACCGTATCCAAGAACCAAGGCCAAATTCTCAACTTTTTCCAATTTTAGTTTTGCTGATTTGTATAATATGACCAAATTCTTTGCATTGAAGATATTGGGTGGACAGAAGTTTTTGTGGGGATTCCAACAAGCGGAAAACGAATTTTGTGGCTCTGGTAGTTTTCGATTTATCAAAAATTGGGAAAATTTTGGTAAACTCAAAAATGTCTCACTAAAACTGCAATAAATCCTAAACGGTTGGAGCTACCGCCGTGGCGATGGTCTCATTCGTTTCAGCATTGAGAAATCTGTAGAAAATGATACCTCACGTGCCTATGTTGCAAATTTCCTTAAAAAGACGAATTTTTTCCCACTTCATCTGCTGTTTTACATGCCTTAAAATTAAGGTAGGGTTCTGTCGAGACGTTAGGACCAACTAGATACAGAACCTGGTTTTTGGTAAAAATTTCAAAATTTTTGGATAACTCCTTTCCGCTGAAAACCCCGGTTTTTATTGCGGATTCGAATTCTACACCCTTTGAAACGTAAACCAACAAATTTTCAGGGGGTGTTAAAAATTTTTTTTCCTGACCGATTACAAAGGTTTATTTCTTAAGAAAAATGAACCAAAAGTCTCACGTGTCCAAAGAGTTTGATATTGTGGCTATGCCATAACGATACTATGGAATGATGGAAGTCTTACTATAGCGATACCATGTCTATCTCATTTCAAGATAGAGACTGCTCTTATCTCTACAGAATAGGCCTCAAGAATATAGGCTAGGGTATAGGCTGTTGGGACCCTGGGCGTCGCGACGTCTTGGTCTCTCAACTTGGTCGTATTGGTTTTAGTTTTCTTCAACTTCACTACTTCAATGCTTCATTCTTGAGTTTCTTTTTCTGGTTTTTGATGAATTTTCTTGACCAGCTTTGAATTTTCAAAAGAGGCTCCAAACTGATTCTGAAATCTGAACCCCCCCGATATACCCCAGAGGTACCTACTCAGATTTGTACCCCTTTGTTTTCTGTCGCCTATCCACTCTCTTCTTACCCGGTGTCGGCCAGTCACGTAAGTATTGTTCGAAAAGCGATGTCCACCCTTGCGTCTCCTATTTAAAGATCCGCAAGTTCAATTCGGTTGGAGCCGTGTCAAGACAACAGGCCAATGCCAAAACGTTATGCAGCCGATCGGTACTGCTTGGTCTAGTTGTCTCTCATTTTCCGACGAGATTCATCCTCTATTCGACTGCGGCGATCAATTTGAGGAAAATAAAGAGCCGTCGCCCGTCCAACAGGATATGACTCGACTTCGATTGCCATAATCCGTTGAACATGTTTTTCTTCTAGAAGACTTTTTGCATATTATTTCATTCAAACATTCTTCAACGCAATTATGAAGTCCGTTAGGTGGGTTCTATGCTTCAGATTACCTATTTATTGAAAATTTGGAGAGTTCAGAGAGAAGAAAGAATCTGGAATTTTGTCTGCCGAGCTGGACAAGTATCACGTTAACTCTCAGATTGGACTTGTGAGAAAAACTTTGTTCGTTATAAAAAAGTTCCTCTCAGCTGTAAATTCACGTGACAATAATAGAGAGTTTTTGCAAGCCACTAACGGGCAACGTAGAACCTTGCGACAAAGCCCGTAAGAGCCGGGTGACGGTAACTCGACATGACGTTAGCTACGGGTGCCGGTAAAATGGTCCATTCAGCGTCGCCCGTTGAGCCGAAGAGACGGGCCCGTTCAATGCCTAACCAATCATAACCCTAACTAATAATGGTAATACGGTTACCATGGCAACCAACATAGCAACCGCTGGCGTTGTTGCCCCTAGTCGTAGTTAACGTCGCACGCGAAACGTCACCCGTGAGAAACGTCACCCCGTCACCCGTTGGCTGCAAAAACTCTCTATTAGACGAGTGACGGGGTGACGTTTCTCACGGGTGACGTTTCTCACGGGTGACGTTTCGCGTGCGACGTTAACTACGACTAGGGGCAACAACGCCAGCGGTTGCTATGTTGGTTGCCATTTTAACCGTATTACCATTATTAGTTAGGGTTATTATTGGTTAGGCATTCAACGGGCCCGTCTCTTCGGCTCAACGGGCGACGCTGAATGGACCATTTTACCGGCACCCATAGCCAACGTCATGTCGAGTTACCGTCTCCCGGCTCTTACGGGCTCTGTCGCGAGGTTCTACGTGGCCCGTTAGTGGCTTGCAAAAACTCTCTATTGTCATATATTGCCGGTAAAGAAGTGAATTCCCGTATCTCCAATTTCGTACCTGCACGTGCACATTAGAGGTGTCATGGAAATTCAATGTGGTTACATAGGGTGTCATAGGAACAGTGGCGGTCTTAACAAAATGGAGATACGGGGTTTTGCTTCTTCACCGGCGATATTATATTAGATATAATATATTATATCTAATTAGATATTATCTAATATAATATAATAATATTATTATCTCTTCGTGCCAAAATAGAGTTTATTCACTGCGTTTTCACTAGAAACTTAAAATGGTATCTGCGGCGGATAATGCCTGAGCTTGGAGGCGAGCCTACTTGTATAATATTGCGGAGGCCTTAGTTGGCCGGAGCCGTCGAATGTGGCCAATTTGACTCAAATCCTCCATAGAGTCTGAGAGAACCCTATTTTGGTTGTGCTTAATCAATGAGCGTCTTTCGACTGCGTCTTTTTTCTTTCCAGAAGAGGGGTAGGTCAGGTGCGCCGCTTGAAGTAATTGTTATGCCAGTGAAAAATCTGGACGTATTGATGTGAAAGCTTTATGGCCGAATCGGTGAAAGCGCTAGCACTTAACACAGATCAATCTCTTAGAATGATGGAATTTCAAGGCCGAAATCGGACGGTTGCGTCATTATGCAGACTGGCAGAAAAGAAATCTCAATTTTGCTAGTGACCTCTGCCACTAAACGGAGGCCATTTTCTGCTCTTCATCGATTCGGTCGCCTCCGGGTTCAGACTCTTCCAACTCCTAACAGGAACCGTCCAATTGACCCGAAGGGGAATTAAATTAATAATCCGAAAGAGCCGTCACACAGACCTACGACCCAAGAGGAGCTATGCAGAATCATACGGAGACACTTGTTCTTCACCTCTTCTCTATCCATTGACGCGGCATTGACAATGACATTCGACACCATTCAAGTTCACGACGGACATGATACAAAACACTGGCTCTCCGTACTGTCTTATTGTTGTTATGTGGCATACTACGCGATACATTAATCCTTTATCCATTAATCTTATCAGATGAGCATCGGACTACCGATTTTTCCTATACGTTATCGCAAAAATCAGACCGAGGAAAAAACCAGCGGGTACCGCGCATTTTCTTTCATGTTTTGGTTAGTAAACATTTTGACCAAGTTTTTTATTCCTATTTGGACGGATTTTATGAACTTTAGGCTTCATGATGCATCGGAAAATTGAAACTCCAAAACAATCCAAGTACGCGGTGGTCAAAATGAAATAACTTACTTCAACATGTCGTCACTTAAGTTCTAACACCACCTAACTCAATTTTCCCAAGTTTTCAGGAGACACAAAAAACTAATTATTTCAACTTGGAAGTACATTAGGCGGTGCTGTTTCTTCTCCATCTCCTTCTTCACTGGTTGGTTCAATCTCCTTGGCAGTGTTACCATGATATCGGCTATTGAAAAATCTATCGAGTGGTGTGTCCAACTCATTTTCGCCAAAAATTGAGTTAGGTGGTGTTAGAACTTAAGTGACGATGTTTTCATTTTTCCAATATTTTGGTCGTTCTCTGATTGGCTGATCCTATGGATATGTTCACTTTGGCGTACCTGCATCAAGGTTTCCATCATCCTTAAAGGGTTCCTTTATACATTTTATTGGTCAATTTCAAAAAACAAACATTCCGTGTCTGTAAAACTCGCATGGTATGGAGACGATCACATCAACTTAGGTACTGCCTATCGCAACCGATTTTATGACGATTACAATACTTCCATTAAATGGAGTAAATTTTACTCTGTAAGTATGGAAGTAAAAATGGTACCTATATTATGCTACGAGAATTTGTCTGTATTTTCGAATTTGTGTTTGCAGAACTGCCGGATAAAAATGTTCTGCTACCACCGTTCGTTGAGATGGAACACAGGCACACCTATTACCTTAATAAGAAAGGTAAGGCAGCTATCAATATATGCCCGATTGTTGACGTTTCTTTTTCGGAGAGGAGCATCGGTTTAAATTTTCACATAAGTAATGGCCGAAAACTGAACTGAATATGGACTTTTGGTGGACATTCGTCAGCCAGTTTCTCAGTTTGCAAATGTGGATTGGCGGAGCCTAAATTTCCAGTTTGCAGCCTCTAACCCTTAGGTTCGTTCGCAGTACAAGTTCCTCCTACAGTTCAGATCGGTTCGGCGAATGCGTAGTCAAGTTTCGTCGTATGCTGTGGCAGAATTCCCAGTTTGGAACTAGGGGCGCTGTCGCACTGCAAACGCAGAACCCAGTTCCTCACGGTCCTGGCAGTTCCTCTTTTTTCGAATTGCAGAACTGGAACGCAGGAGAATAGCAATGTGAAAACAACAACAGATAAAAATTTTGATTAGTACACTGGTAAACAAAATTGATACGCCATGGAAATAATAATATTGTGATGTTTTGCGATCTGAAATCTTTCACAGTGCAGGAACTGGTGTCACAGTTCTCGACTAATTTTCAATCCCGTTCCCATGAATTTGAGACCTTGCTGCTTCCTAGGTTCTTCCTCACTCTAAAGCAGGGTTCACATGGCGTACGGTTGACCGGATCAGGTCGGCCTCTCATTGGTCGACGGGAGAGCGTGCCCCCTTCACCACCGCGACCACACCGCGTGCGCTCTCCCGTCGACCAATGAGAGGCCGACTGTACCGACCGGATACGGCCAACCTTACGCCATGTGAACCCTGCTTAACAGCCAGTAATCTGGTAGTGTGCGGTCGATTTTACACATTTCTGTAAGGGGCCGTTCAATAATTACGTAAGGACATTTTTCGGATTTTTTACCCCCCCCCCCTCCCCCCTTGTAAGGGTTCAGTAAGATTTTCAAACCCCCCCTCGATCCTTACGTAATTATTGAGCGGCCCCTAAGTGTTGTTGCTGGGGCCCGTTTCCTCATGCCTACACTCACGCGGCCAAAGGGGCAATCTTTACTGTCTTTCTATAGCAGATTGGCCCTTTGGCCACTAAGTTGTTGACATGAAAAGTTGATTTTTCTGGAAATTTATAAGAATACATCCAGCAAATAAAAATCAATTTCAATTAATGTTACCATTCACATCATTTTAATAAAATTTATATCTACGTGCGAAAATATGTAGATATAACCCCATTATTTCCATCTTTATTTGGAAAATGTTTTGGTATAATTTTGAGTAAATCGTTTAGGCAAATCGACGGTTTTACCCGGTGCTGTTTGAAAGATGAAGGCGGCTGTCCAACTCATCAAAATTCCGTTTCTTGATTGAAAGTTATGATTTATTCATAAATTGTTCTTCTGAATCGATTGTCAATTCTGTTGTTTGACGTGGAGACTGTTTTCTTCATTGTTGCGGTTCTATGGTTGTTTGTAGGCAGCCGATTACCCCTTATTGAATACGAAACAGCGCTACATGTAGCCGAATAACTAGATTCATTACAGAAAAATGCACCTTTTCTATTGCTTCATTAATACAAATAGGTATCAGATTTCAAGTTTTCAGATTCCTTCAGGAAGTCTTCTAGAGGCTTAATTCTTCGAGCTCCTTTACTTAAAGATGCAGTTGATCGAGTAAATATTTTGAGAATTTTCCCACATTATGGATGCATTCATTTTTATGACGATTTTGAATAATATATTATATTCAAAATATTCGATATATCGAAAAAACTCTCACTCTTCTTGTCTTTCGCTGCTAATGGCTGCCGTTATGCCAACTGGTTAGGCTTTCAACCTACTGAGGTGAAATGCTTGGGTATTTTTGGGGAGCATGGCCAACATGGAATCAGAGTCGTGGTAGATCGAGGAAGCTAACCTTCCCTATACTGCATTCCCAGACAAAGATTCATCGTCCTGGTTTTAAAGGAGCAAAGCCCAAATGCATATGATTGAGAACCAAGGAACCGCATGGGCTATATGGGGTGGCTTCCACTTCTTGGTTTGACCTCCAAGTACACTATGGCCTCTTTCCTCAAACATTTTGAAGATATTTATTTTTGGAATGCCAATTATTCATGTCAAATTCAACTATAGGTATCAAAGTCGCTGACCGGATTGTCTGTGTGCTGGGCTTCTCCTGTCCTGACATCACCTACTCACCAATGTTATACCCGATAGCTGCCCTCCTTCTTCATTATATGTCAGGTATCTTCTAACATACTAGTTCCCAAATACTGAAATTCCTTATCCAAGTACGTATTTTTTCTCGGCCGGGTAGCAAACGTTGGATTATTGACAATGGGTTTTTTCCAGGGGTGTTGTCTTTATCATTACCATGCAGATTCCTCATTGATTTCGTCTCGATAACGTATCAATTTTACCAAAATTCCCTGGAGAATAGGCCTCCTACGAGCATGGGTTAGGCAGTATTGGTAGTCAAGTAATGTTGCTGGGGCCTTGCCTACCAAACCCATTAATGCTGTTCCTCCAGTCAGGCTCGTGTAAAAAGTTGATTTAATAAAACAATGAAATGGAACAAACTGCTTTAAAAAAAAGGTGTTACTTGTCAGATGAAAATCAGTGAATTTCCATCCGCGTTTGTACCCGGTTTGGCAACATTTGACAGTTTTTGGGGTAATCTAATTTTGTTTTTGTAGAAGAGCAATGTTACAATTGTATCGCAACCCTGGTCGCAGCCAAAACACCGGTTTTCTTCCACCAGACAAAACTCCTGCACGAAGTGACGTGGCGGACTGTGATGCACATCACAAAAAAGCATGTTGTAAGAGGAAATACAATATCTGTATGAAAAATCAAATCTTTTTTCACTTTATTTCAATTTTTTCTATGACTGTTACAATTATAATTTGTGTTGTCATTGATTCTTCAATAAATTAGTGTAGAAGTGTAGATTTACATGAACTTGATATACTGGCCATAGCTTTTATAATTTTTATAATAATTATTGACATTATTGATTTTGATTGTTTTGCATTGCCAAACCCAGAAATCGGCCGCTGCTAATTTAAGCCGGCATTGCCCGACGTCACGAGCAGAGCGAATCTACACTGACTGGATTTGGTGGGTCCTACAAAATCTACCATTCAATCACGTGGTAAGCTCGATATTTTCTAAAATTGTGTTTCTACACGAATTGAGGAGATGTCTTTCAAAACTGAACATGTCCTTTTAGAAAAATTGGCGTTTTATGAGCTTTCCTACGATCGTATAGTACATAAAATAAATAATTTATATTTTTACTTCCATATTTACATAGTAAATGGAAGTATTGTGATCGTCCTAAAATCGAGAATCGGAACGGAGCTTCAGAAAAACTTTTTCTTATACACATTTACTCAGAATCACTTCCTGAACAAGTGTCCGTGTGTCCGTTAGTCCGTCTGTCCGTCTGTGGTCATTTACAAAATCCAGTGGTGCGTAGATAACACACAATACTTCCATATTTTGGAACGTAAAATTGTGACACAATTTGATCATACTTTGACTGCTTTTAAGGGTGTTTAGGTCAAAAATATCAAAAAATTCACTCTTCAAATTTTAAAATTCGCCCAAAATAAAAATCCGACACATTATCGGAAAATATAAAATATCCACATATTCTGCAAGGTAAAACAAAGATTTTAAGACCAAGAATGCTCAAATCGGTTCATTTTTGTGGCCGGAAAAAAATAAAATAGAAAACACAACCAGCCCTAACCAGCCCTAACCCCAACCCCCTAAATAGAAAACACTAAAAATGCAAATATGTCGGAAGTACTGTGCGTTATCCGAATTTCGATTAAACAGGGTGTTAGGTCTTGCCGAGACAAACATTTCAGTTCAAGAAATTTGAAAAAAGGTTTTTGTAAATGACCACAGACGGACTAACGGACACACAGACACTTGTTCAGGAAGTGATTCTGAGTAAATGTGTATAAGAGAGAGATACAACCTTTATTTTTTAAACAAAAAAATGGCGAGCTGCACGAAAATACGGGTTGCCGGACGACACAGCATTCTTGTTCAGACATTCTTGTTATAGGGTTTTTTCTTTCTGTTTCTTTATATAGTTTGTGTAAATCGTTGCTTCGGTGGAATGGGGTTAATATGGTTAGGTAATGGGATGGAGTTGAGTGAAGTGGGTTGAGTGAATGTTATAGGGGAATGATGGAGGATTCATGAATAAAGATGGCGGTGGATGATGTGCAGAGTATCGCGAAGAACGGTGAGGCAGAGTTCGGCCAGGGTGGTGTTGGCGATCTGGAATCTTTTGAAGAATCCGCGGAGTAGTGGCGATGCTGTTCCCCTCACTCCAAACCAGAGGCCGTGGACCTCCCAATTCGTAACACCGTATTTCTCTTGGAAATACAGGACGGTGGGTTCATAGATACTCTTCTTCTCCCTGTCTATGTCAATGTCTAGTGAGTCCGCGTTGGACTCCCAGCGGAGGGTGGGATCGATGATCATGGCTCGATCTTGCGTGCGATCGATGACGACTATGTCGGCTCGGCGATTCTGCTCCCCTCCTTCATCGTCCTGGCTCCGGCAGTGGATCTCCTCGTGCACCTCCCATCCCTTGCACCTGAAGATGCTGGCAACCGCAGAACGGATTTTGTGATGTGCGGAATTTCGGATTTGGGGCAAGATCCGCGGATGTGAGGGATTGTTTCAATCTGGTTCTTCTCTCCGCAGGTGGGGTTCCTGCAGAGGCGATTCCCTTGACTCCGCCCTCCTGTCCCTCTGTTCGACATCAAATTCATCGACAGTTTGATGCCGTTCGTCCA
This sequence comes from Nesidiocoris tenuis, assembly GCA_036186465.1. Taxonomy (NCBI): domain Eukaryota; kingdom Metazoa; phylum Arthropoda; class Insecta; order Hemiptera; family Miridae; genus Nesidiocoris; species Nesidiocoris tenuis. The sequence continues at coordinate 360,916 of AP028921.1, forward strand.
TTCTGAGCTCGTTAAGCCGCCTTTGTTGGAGACCCAACTGTTGGTAAAGGGTGTGCTTTTGTACCACTTGACGCCTATACCCCTTTGTGGCATTGCAGCCTGTTCAGTTGAATGTGATGTTTCTGGATAGGGAAATTTGTTGCCTATCTTTCGGGACAATTCGCGTGGCTAGCGACCCTGCCGGGACTTTTCTGTCGCCGCGCCATTTTACACTCTCTCGATCTCGAACGTTCTATGTTATTCTTTGCTGTTCGCTTATTCGTTAAAATTAAAACCAGATCATATACAGTCCGCTTTTTTGTCACCTTATGTATGTAATTGCATACATAAAATGGTCCTACGGGACGGATAAACAGTGAACCGGAAACGAAAAGTGTTTTCAAAAGTCGGCATCGTTTGAAAATTGCGATCGCGACGCGTGTGAATTAGAATTTTGCTGGCAGCGTCGACCGACCACAGTCACATTGACGTCGAAGTTCGCGTTCGCAGCTACTATAACTGTAAGTTCGTTCCATCTTACGTTTATCCTTTCTCGCTTAAAATGGAGAAAGAAGAATACCAAAAGTTGATCGTGAAAAGAAAGTCGATCTTGTCCAAGTTGGAAAGATTTGAAAAGTTCATGGCTGCACAAGCTGTTCATAATCCCGACTGTGACCAAATTTCGGTTCGTCTCGCAATTATCGAACCTCTTTATTTTGAATTTGATAATATTCAGTCGTCCATTGAACTTATGGACTCTCATGAAGCTGCAGCTAGCGATGACGAGTCCCAAACTGACGATCCTCGTTTCAAATTCGAAACTCTATATTATCGATTGATCAGTCAAGCTAAAAAATTACTCAAACTTGAGAAAACAGAATCTGAAACTTCGATTCCGGATCCTGGTAGGATAAAACTCCCAGATCTTGTTTTGCCTGACTTTGATGGAAAATACGAAGAATTTCGTTCATTCAAAGAAGAATTCACGTCCATTATCGATTCTCGTACCGATTTGGCACCTGTTCAGAAATTCAGGTACCTTATTCGAGCCCTCAAAGGAGACGCGGCTGCCGCGCTGAAAGGAATGGAGGTAACCAACGAAAATTATAAATTGGCCTGGGAGCAGCTTGACCAGCGATTCGATAATCGAAAACGTGTTGTATCAAAACACATCAAATCGATTATCGATTGTGAAAAAATCGATAAACCCAATTCTTTCAAATTACAGCACCTTCTTGACACTGTTACATCAAATTTACGATGCTTGACATCGTTGGGTTTGCCTGCTGACAATTGGGATGCGATTCTAATCCATATTTTGGTCAGAAAATTAGATCCTCTGTCCCGCCAGCGATGGGAACAGGTTGGCGACAAAAATGATTTACCCACCATGAAAGAATTCACTTCATTTTTGCAAGATCGCATCAACGTGATTGAGACCATCGATGAAGAAAAAATTCCCAAGGGCAATTTTCCTGGATCACGAACCCTGGTTGCACATGCCCAGGGAAATTCTGACAATGATAGGACTCTGAAGTGTACGTTTTGTGGAAAGCACCACAAAATATATTTTTGTCGCAGCTTCAAATCACTCTCTCTGTCGAATCGAAAAAATGAGGTAAAAAAGCTGGGACTCTGTGAGATGTGTCTCATTCCTCATAAAGACGGAAGCAAATGCGCCCAATATCATTGTCTGATCTGTGGGAAACCCCACAACAAATTACTTCACGGGGACGAACATCCTGCAGGAGTCAGCGAACCTATCGTCGGGGCTATTTCTGCTTCTTCCTATCTCTCTCAGCTCATCGCAAGTCCGCCGTCCTCGAGTGCTACTGTCAACGGCCATCGTTCATATCAATCGAGCTGATGGAACAGTCCTCCCCTGCAGATTGCTCCTGGATAGTGGCAGCATGTCAAACTTCATATCCAGCAGATTGGCCAAAGAACTAAATCTGGACCATGAGCGCACCAATGTTTCCATCAGCGGTATTGGTGGCAACATTGCAGGAGCTCCATCGTTTCGTACAAACTGTTTGATAAAATCTCGATACGAGCCATTTGAAATAAATCTCGAATTTCTGGTGATTCCCAGGATCACTCTTCCCATTCCTGAGAGTCCAATTGACATTTCTAAGTGGAACATTCCGTCCGGAATTTTTCTGGCCGACCCTGATTTCATAACACCAAAAAACATCGACATGTTAATTGGTGCCGAGCTCTTTTTCAATATTCTAAAAGGAGAGCAAATTTCCTTGGGCCCAGACATGCCGAAAATGAACCACACTATGTTTGGATGGGTTGTCGGAGGAAAAATCGGCAAGACACCGCCAAAGGAGGATGAAATCACTTGCGTCAACACGTGCATTGCACTCGACGAAGCTCTGAAGAAATTTTGGGACATAGAAGAAGGATTCCTGCATCCTCGCCTCAACAAGGAGGAACGATCGTGTGAGAAACTGTTTGTGGAAACCACAACAAGAGATTCCAGCGGTCGATTCATTGTTAAATTACCGACCAATGAGAAACTTCCTTCCTTGGGAAATTCGAAGACAACTGCCTACAAGCGGTTCCTGAACCTTGAGAAGCGACTAAACCGTGATCCCAAACTTCATGCCAGCTATGTGGCATTTATGTCAGAGTACAAAAAATTGGGTCACATGGAATTAGCGTCAGATTGTCCTACCAATCTACCGTCCTACTATTTGCCACATCATTGTGTAACAAACGCCAACAGCTCTACGACAAAATTAAGGGTAGTTTTTGACGGGTCCGCCAAAACGTCCACTGGCATTTCGTTAAATGATGTACTCATGACAGGCCCAACCATACAAGATGACCTGTTGTCGATTATTCTCAGATTTCGAAAATATAACTTTGTTATCACGGCCGACATCACAAAAATGTACCGCCAAGTGATCGTTCAGCCAAACGACAGACATCTGCAAAAAGTATTCTGGAGAGAATCTTCTGCGGAACCCATCCAGGAATTCCAGTTGAAGACGATTACTTATGGCACCACTCCAGCATCTTTCTTGGCTACTCGATGTCTGCAGGAAGCTTCAGATTCAATGAAAGACACTTATCCTGATGCGGCCAAGGCGATAAGACGAGACTTTTACATGGATGACTACATAGGTGGTCACGATGACTTGAACGAGCTGAAAAGAATTAAAGAAGGAGTGATCTACATTCTCAAAGGAGCTGGCATGGACCTGCATAAATGGTGCTCAAACAATCCAAAACTTCTGGAAGATATTCCTCGGGACAAACAGGAAGCCAAATACATCCCAGACAGCAAGGACATCTGCATCAAGGCCCTAGGATTGTGGTGGAACCCCTCTGAAGATGACTTCAAGTACTCCGTCAGCGTTTGTAAAGATCGAGATCAAGTCACTAAACGCCAAGTCTCGTCTATGACTGCTCAGATATTCGACCCATTAGGTTTAATCGGGCCAGTGATCATCAAGGCGAAAATGTTTCTTCAAGCTCTGTGGAATGAAAAACTTGACTGGGACGATCCTCTACCGGAGGCGTTGCTTCAAGAATGGAATGTATTTCTACAAGACTTGCCTAATCTACAGCATCTGAGAATTCCAAGACAAGTTTTCAAGAATGGTGGTCTACGCGTTGAGCTTCACGGCTTCGCAGATTCATCGGAACGAGCATACGGCGCAGTCCTCTACGTAAGAACAGTGCATGATGGTGTCTTCTCAAGAAACAAGATATTGATCTCCAAATCGCGTGTGGCTCCCACAAAGAAGATAACTCTTCCTAGACTGGAGCTATGTGGGGCTCTTCTTCTTGCCACTCTCTATCAAAAGGTGAAACAATCCATACAAGTCGACTTTTCCCAAGTCTTTCTATGGACGGATTCTACTATCGTCCTCTCATGGCTCAAGGCTCCATCATCACGTTGGAAAACGTTTGTTGCAAATCGGGTCAGTGAGATTCAGGACCTTACCACAGGATGCACATGGCTCCATGTGAACAGTAAGGACAATCCAGCTGACAAAATCTCAAGGGGGTTGTCCGCTTCAGATCTCATCAGCGACGACCTATGGTGGAGTGGCCCAGAGTGGTTGAGAAAAAATGATGTCCATTGGCCAAAACAACCAACGGATTTTGATGTGAATGAAGACGAAAGAGTCACAACACTTACCACAACGAAACCTGCTGAAATAATCACGTGGGAACGCTACTCATCTTTTTCAAGACTGCTGAGGATCATCATTTACATCAAGAGATTCATCAAGATTCGTCTGGAAAAGAAACTAAGGATACCTCTGGATTTTTCTCCGCAAGAGTTTCGGGAGGCTGAAGTGACCCTACTCCGTATGGTGCAATCTCAAAGTTTCAGTGACGAGATGAAACAATTATCGAAGTCGGAACCTCTTCAACGGAAAAACAAAATCAGCAATCTCTGCCCCTTTTTGGATGATGAAGGTCTAATAAGAGTCGGCGGGAGGATTCAAAATGCTCCAGTTCCTTACGATCAGAAACATCAGGTTTTACTCCCAAAAAATCATCACGTCACCAAATTGATAATTCGAGCAGAGCATCTGCGTGCCTTGCACGCTGGTCCTCAATTGACGCTGTCTGCTGTTCGTCAGAGATACTGGCCAGTCGATGGTAAAACTTCGGTCAAGAAAATCACGCGAACGTGCATCACATGTTATCGGAATAAACCCAAACCTGGGCAACAGCTGATGGGAAATCTACCAATCGATCGCCTGACATCGACTCGCGCCTTTTTGAGAACGGGCGTTGATTATTGTGGGCCCATTCGAATAAAATCTGGCACGACAAGAAACGCCAAACCTTGTAAGGCCTACGTAGCAATTTTTGTATGTCTTACTGTCAAGGCAATCCACATCGAACTAATCACTGACTTGACTTCCGAATCCTTCCTGGCTGCCTTGAAACGATTTTCATCTCGCAGAGGAAAACCGGCTCTGCTTGCGTCCGATAACGGAACCAATTTCACCGGCGCCAAACGAATACTCCATGACCAATTCCTCAAATTGAAAGAAGATCCCGTTCTCTCTCAGCATCTCGCGTCGGAGCAAATGGATTGGAAGTTCATTCCCCCTTATTCGCCGGAATTCGGAGGCTTGTGGGAAAGCGCAGTTAAATCCTTCAAGCATCATTTCAAGAGAATCTGCGGTGATACTCTGTACACCTACGAAGAAACTTACACCTACCTGACGATGATTGAGGCTTGCCTAAATTCACGGCCAATCACACCGATGAGCGACGACCCAAATGAGGTTTCTGCCCTGACCCCAGGACATTTTTTAATCGGAGATGAGCTTACTGCTCTGCCTCAACCTGACGTTCAAGACTCGAAGACTCTATCTCTACCCCGATGGCATCGAGTTCAACAGATGTTCCAAACCTTCTGGTCACGATTTACTCGCGAGTATTTGACGACACTCCAGCCAAGACCGAAGAACCTCAAGGCAGCTCCTAATTTGCGTCCAGGACAACTTGTTCTTATTAAGAACGAAGACCTACCACCCATGAAGTGGCCTCTTGGGCGAATCCTACTGGTCCATCCGGGCGACGACGGCCTAACCCGAGTTGCAACAATCAAGACTCAATCCGGAACTTTCAAAAGAAGCATCAACAAATTGTGTCCGCTACCTATCGAAGATGAAAGCAGTCAATTGTGAGCATTCTGTGTCTACCCCAAATCCAACTGGAATGTTGTTGAACCAAGTTGTTTCAAGGCCGGGTGTATGTTCAGTTGAATGTGATGTTTCTGGATAGGGAAATTTGTTGCCTATCTTTCGGGACAATTCGCGTGGCTAGCGACCCTGCCGGGACTTTTCTGTCGCCGCGCCATTTTACACTCTCTCGATCTCGAACGTTCTATGTTATTCTTTGCTGTTCGCTTATTCGTTAAAATTAAAACCAGATCATATACAGTCCGCTTTTTTGTCACCTTATGTATGTAATTGCATACACAGCCCATTTCTTGAACTCTCGGTCTCGTAGAAAAAGTTTTTTCTGAAGCTCCGTTCCGATTCTCGATTTTAGGACGATCACGATACTTCCATTTACTCTGTAAATATGGAAGTAATAACCATAACTCCCTCAATTCTCAACCTTTTTTAAAATTTCTTGAACTGAAATGTTTGTCTCGGCAAGACCTAACACCCTGTTTAATCGAAAGTTGGATAACGCACAGTACTTCCGATATATTTGCATTTTTAGTGTTTTCTATTTCATTTTTTTCCGACCACAAAAATGAACCGATTTGGGAGTTCTTGGTCTTAAAATCTTTGTTTTACCTTGCAGAATATGTGGATATTTTTTATGTTCCGAAAAACTGGCGTTTTTTTATTTTGGCTGAATTTTTAAATTTGAATAGTGAATTTTTTGATATTTTGACCTAAACACCCTTAAAAGCAGTCAAAATATGATCAAATTGTGTCACAATTTTACGTTCCAAAATATGGAAGTATTGTGTGTTATCTACGCACCACTGGTTTTTATAAGTAGTTATATTTATGGAATATATAAATGACTAAATAATAAATAAATTATTTTATGTACTGTACGATCGTAGGAAAGCTCATAAAACGCCAATTTCTCTAAAAGGACATGCTCAGTTTTGAAGGCACTTGAAGTCTGTGAGCTGTAGCTTAACTGCCCTTCATTTCTGAACTGGACGTTACGGAACGCGCAGCTCCAATTGTAATTATGCCATTATTGCTTGGAACTTGCGACAAAACTGCGATTCTTCACTTTCTTCACTTTCTTATCATTAATCGCGTCATTAATTCGCTCGCAGGCCCGAGTGATGGATTGCTACTTGAACGAAGGCGTCAAAGTCCTCTACCGCGTTGCAATGGCAATTCTTGTGTTGTTCCACAAAAATTCTGCCGCCTGGACCAAAGAGATAGCCGAATCCGGAGTTGACGCTGCCCTGGCCAAATTCGCCAACCAGATACCGGTCAGTCTATAATTAAACATAATCATTGTAAAAAACGCTGCTAAGTAGATCAGTGGCATGTGCAGATTAGTTTTTGCTATGTCCGAAGAACTCTGCAAATTTTGCACAGGGGTTCATTTTTCGATTGCAAAGACAAACCTTACGATATATCGGTACTCCTTAAACACAAAATTTAGCTGTTATTATGTGTCATCCCAGTCCTCAGACACCACGTGAGAACAATTGCAGCTCCTCGGTCAGGGAGCGCAAACACCGATACTTTTAAAGAGACAAAAATGTCTATCATGCTCTCTGCAGAGGAGGACACTTCGGCCTCTGCCCATATCATCTGCTCGCGCGCCTGCTACATAAATTTCAGTCTTCGTGTTCGGTGCGCGCGACATCGGTACTTTTAGGCTCTCTCATTTTACATTTTGCTTAAAATTTAATTAAATCGCCTTTTCTCGACCGGTGATTGTTGAAATTAGTCGTTGTCCGACTAATGATTACCGGAGACCGCGGAAGTTCGCCGTTTTTTGGTGAAGTGCAGTAGCTGGAGACCGCGGAAGTTCGCTGTTTTTTTTTTGGTGAAGGGTAGTAGTTGGTCAACGGAGGTAGCCGACCTTGAGGCCATTCAACCTCTTCCACGAATCGACTTGAGTTAAGGTCGTAAGTGGTCATCTCCTTTTACCTTTGTAATTCTAAGTTGGCCAATAATTCACGTTTTTCAGGATAGAATCTACGTTCAGATTCGGATGCGGTTTTCCGACATCGACAGTTGTTGAACAAGTTGAGGAAGTTGGGAAGAAACGTCCGTCGACTCTCGGCTCGTAGGAATGAGCACGATCGACGCAGGCGCCATTCCTCTTCCTCGTCGCACGAAGGGCTCGCGTTCCACATCCGACAGAGCTCGGCCTTATGATGCATAAGGCTCGCTCTGTGCGTCGACAAGATGGAACTCGACCAGTTCCACGCAAGAGTGTGGATTCTGGTCGTCAGCGCAAGAGCGCTGATTCTGGTGACCGAACACAAGAGTGTTCGAGCGACTGACACAGGAGTGTCGATTCTTCCGACCGCCACATCCGACAGAGCTCGGCCTTATGGTGCATAAGTCTCGCTTATGGTGCATAAGGCTCGCTCTGTGCGTCGACAAGATGCAGCTCGACCAGTTCTACGCAAGAGTGTGGATTCTGGTCGTCAGCGCAAGAGCGCTGAGTCTGGTGACCGAACACAAGAGTGTTCGAGCGACTGACACAGGAGTGTCGATTCTTCCGACCGCCACATCCGACAGAGCTCGGCCTTATGGTGCATAAGTCTCGCTTATGGTGCATAAGGCTCGCTCTGTGCGTCGACAAGATGCAGCTCGACCAGTTCTACGCAAGAGTGTGGATTCTGGTCGTCAGCGCAAGAGCGCTGATTCTGGTGACCGAACACAAGAGTGTTCGAGCGACTGACACAGGAGTGTCGATTCTTCCGACCGCCACATCCGACAGAGCTCGGCCTTATGGTGCATAAGTCTCGCTTATGGTGCATAAGGCTCGCTCTGTGCGTCGACGAGATGCAGCTCGACCAGTTCTACGCAAGAGTGTGGATTCTGGTCGTCAGCGCAAGAGCGCTCATTCTGGTGTCCGAACACAAGAGTGTTTTTGGACGAATGACACAGGAGTGTTGATTCTCCCGATCGACACAGGTTTGTCAATTCTATTAACCGGCACAGGTTTTTGTCAATTCTATTAATCAACATAAGATTGTCGATTCTAATAACCTACACAGGTTTTTTCGATTCTATTAATCAACATAGAATTGTCGATTCTATTAACCTACACAGGATTGTTGATTCTATTAACCTTCACAGGGTTGTCGATTCTATTAACCTTCACAGGATTGTCGATTCTATTAACCGTCACTGGGGTGGTGAAAGTTGAGTCGGATGCCTCAAAAGGTTCGTTCGCGGTGCGAGTTCTGGGGGTGCCCACTCACTGTCCGAATGCTGGCTGCTAGAAGAAAAATTACCATAGGAACGTGGTTTTGAACGCTAATGAAATCTATTTGAGTAGTTTATTGAATAATCGCAACCAATTAAAGCAATGAGTTGATTTGGCCCCACGACTAGCGGTCGGATGAGGTATGGACCCTTGTCTGTTCAGAGCGGTTCTGCGCATGCGCCATTGCGCAGTCGGGTTTTGTCGTTCGCGGTGACAGAATTCCTAGTTCGGAACTGGGGGAACCGTTAAGCTGCGAGCGCGGAGCCCAGGAACGCAGGTGCGTAAACAACAGATAAAAATTTCGAGTACTGGTAGACAGAAACTTGTAACAAACATGGTACCTATACAAAATGATAAGTTATGGAAATAATTCCCATATGATGTTTTGAGTTCAGGAGACCTGTTCTGTGGACTGGGGGCGGTGTGTCTTGGGAGGTCAATATTGATTTGCCATGGCAAACCTGATGGCAACATATGACAATTTGGGTAATGAGTCGATAGCGACTGCCAGGACATATTGCTTCGGATTTGCGGAGTAGGCCCCTGAAATCGTTTGCAGTGCAAAAATAAATGCCACAGTTCCAGGACTCTACGGATTTTTAGTCCCATTCGCATGAATTCGGGAGATCATAAAAACGATGTTCTCATCACGGGACCATGGGACCCTCTATACAGGATTGAGAGAGTTTTTTGGCTAAATACAATCCTCCAAGCATCTTAGATCTCCTCTCCCCACCAACCCTGACCTGCCATGATGACCCCACTATGATCCATGATTCCCCAGACCCTTAAAATTTGTGCTGAGGTAAGTCAGCCATTGACGTCACCCTTACGGAACTAGGGAAAAATGCCCATCTTCCCGGGAATCATATCGGAAATACCTCGCAGCCAACGACATCGAGGTCGTAATTTATAGCAAGATTGGAAATTTTTAACTTAAAATTCTACTATTTGGGGATGGATAGAAGGTTGCAGACCGCCTCCCGTAGAAATCTCATTTCAAAATTTTAGATCCTTCTACTAAACGACGTACTTTTTCGGAATCCAAAAACTTGGCAATGCAGACAGAACTGAATCTTTTGCCAGATATTGGCGCTATTGAGCCTTATCATCCAGAGCCCAATCCGTTCATTTCACCAAGTTTCATTGCGGACAAACCTTGCGGGAAGAAAAGGATTATAGGGCCACGGCTCAACTTTATATTGAGCCACAATCGACCTCCGCGAGGCGTATTGCATGCTATCAGTGGATCCTCGAGTTATTTACGTTTCTTTTTCACGACAGGCTCTATTAATTCACTTGTCTCTGTTTTGGATGTCCATCAGCCCCATACACGTCCTCCAAACTGTGTAGGCCGATCTTACAAGAGTTGCGGTCCCCAGGGGATAATTGGTTTGAATTACTTAGATGATTTCCGCGTCATTGTAGAAAATTACCAGCCTTGTGATCGACATACTATGTCGAAAACAGTGAGATTGTTGAGAAATCTCGGGTTCACCATGGTCATGGAAACGAATGAATCGGTCCTCAGGCGTCTAAAAATTTTCTTACCAGTATTCTCCTCATCTGCTGGAAATTACGGACTTGATAATCGAAATTACGGACCCATACCATTCGAGATAATCAATTTTGCGATAATCACATTCGTTTCTAGGACTCCAAACCATTTTCTTACATTAGTTCGTCGGACAGTTATGAAGACGATTATGGCTATAGAACTCTGCCCGACGACAAAGCAAAGCCTTCTGATTCAGAGTGTGCTCTGAATTTGGAGGTATTTGACGAAAGCATTCGCGAATCAGGTCAGTCGACCGGAAGTCGACTTATTTGCCTCTTCTTAACATGTAACTTCGAAGCGCTAAGTGCCGGCTATTCGTTTCCTGGCATCCTGACATTGCCTCCTGGAAGATGGATGCGTTCACATTGGCCCGTAACCGTGAAAAGTTTTATGCGTTTCCTTGTATTTGAAAACCTGAATTTGAAAATTCTCCCAAAAAATTGTTGTTGATAAGGCTAAAGGGATTGTTGTGATACCACGCAGGGCCCAAAGCTCCTGTTTGTAAAACTTGCAATTTTACAACTTCATTTCGACCCATCTGACGACCTTCCAGATCCTCCTCCGAGCTCTAAGGGCCTTCATCCACTTTTGCCAGACCCTTATCCTGGTGGTAAGGTTTATCCTTTTGTGAGGGAAGCATTTCTCGCAGTGGCAAATTCTAAGTTAGAAACAGAGCATAAAATTTTTTCCTTCAGAACCATGAACGTGAGTTATGGTATGCTAGTTCTTGAGTAACGATTGTCAAGTCCTGCTTGCCCTGATTGCTCCGTGAGACCTCGCCACTGATTCCTCGGGAAAGGTATCCCGGATAACGTAAGCGACTTGCTACTAGAAAGTATCACCCCTTCCACGATGCAGCAGTACGAATCGTCACTCAGGCTGTATTGGAAATTCTGTGTATAGAGAAAGTGACCTCCACTCACGACCAAGATCCCAAAAGCTCTCTCGTTTTTTGTCAACAAGTTTTGAAAAATCGCCCCATTTGTATGGAACGCTTAATACCCATCGCGTAGCTATATCACTGATTGCAGATAGAGATATTAGCCATGATCCTTCCATCAAAAGAGTTCTTAAAGGGGTTTTTTCTTCGTTAACGTCCGCCTAACCCGCCATATTCCAACACTTGGGACCCCAAGTTGTCCTCAACTATGTTGAAGCCACCATTGATGGCGACGTTGACTGTGTGGCAAAAGGGTGGGTTGCTTTTCTCTGTTTAGCTACACTACATAGACTTCAGACTATACATTGCATCAGGATTTCATACATTCAGAGGCATGCCTGAGGGTTTACATTCCCAATCCTTTGAAGTCTTCCTTCCAAACAATCCACAGCCTGGCCAGGATTTGCCTTTCTTATCCGAAGATTCAACATTGTGTGTGACAAGCTGCTTGGAGCAATACTTGCTACTCACACGCTCTTGGCGACCTCCCGAATGTAAAAAATTATTCATCACTTAGACTAGTCCATCCTCGGCCGCATCAAGACAAACCCAGAGTCGCTGGGTGAGAGTCGGGTTAACCACCACTGGGGTCGACTGCCAAATGATAAACCCCTCTCAGTCCGGCATGCCTCGACTTCGACAGCCTACCGTCGTGGTAAGACCATGGAAGCCATTAAAAAAGCCTTCAAGCTGAAGGGCGCAGGCTGCGTAGTTTGCGAAATCTGGCTATCGAAGTGTGGAAGGATCAAATAGCTTACTTCATACGGGTATTTTTTCCAGTACCCCTTAGTGAAATGATTTAATTGTCTATATTTCACTGCGGCCGACTTAGATTAAGTAACATCTACTGTAACCTTATTGCTGTATCTCAGACCAGAATCTCTGAGGTTGATGCAGATTTGGATATCTTTGAACATCTGCAATTGTTCTCACGTGGTGTCTGAGGACTGGGATGACACATAATTGGACGATTAAACGAACTTACCTGTGAAGTTCAATCGTAATTATGTGCATCCCAGTCCGAAGACACCACGTCCCCTGTACTACCCTCCCACCCGTGGTCAAATCTTCATCAACTTCAGAAAATCTTTGAATGACTGAAATTTATGTAGCAGGCGCGCGAGCAGATGATATGGGCAGAGGCCGAAGTGTCCTCCTCTGCAGAGAGCATGATAGACATTTTTGTCTCTTTAAAAGTATCGGTGTTTGCGCTCCCTGACCGAGGAGCTGCAATTGTTCTCACGTGGTGTCTTCGGACTGGGATGCACATAATTACGATTGAACTTCACAGGTAAGTTCGTTTAATCGTCCAATTATTCTATAATTTCAGTATCAATTTGTATTTTAGATGGGTTATTTAGAAAAACGTTTTTTCAACCAGGCAAAAAATAATCATCCTCTTCGCTTGATAAATACTTACTTACCTATCCATTTTTTCAACGCAGCTGATCGTTCAATTCCGTTAAATTCGCCATTTAATCTATTCTTAATCACCTTCATAATTAACAGGATAATAATATTTCGTCACTTAAGTTCTAACACCACCTAACTCAATTTTTCCAAGTTTTCAGGAGATACAAAAAACTAATTATTTCAACATGGAAATACATTGAGCGGTGCTGTCTCTTCTCCATCTCCTTCTTCACTGGTTGGTTCAATCTCCTTAGAAGTTTTACCATGATATCGGCTATTGAAAAATCTATCGAGTGGTGTGTCCAACTCATTTTCGCCAAAAATTGAGTTAGGCGGTGTTAGAACTTAAGTGACGATTTATTAAATTCTCTGAATAATGAAATTAAAAATGCCTCAAGAATGCTTCAGAACCATTGTTGAAGCCTGACTCGCTCTCATGTTGCCAAGCGCAACTGGTCGTAGTGTGAGTGCGTCACCTTTTTGGTGTAATAGGCTAGTAGTCGTAAGTAGATCAATCAACCGTATCTAAGAGCCGAGGCGAAATTCTCAAGTTTTTCCAATTTTTGTTTTGCTGATTTGTGTAATGCGACCAAATTCTTTAAATTGAAGATATCGGGAGGACAGAAGTTTTTGTGGGGATTCCAACGAGTGGAAAACGAATTTTGTGGCTCGAGTAGTTTTCGAGTTATTAAGAATTGGGGAAATTTTAAAAAACTCAAAACTGCTTCACTAAAACTGCAATAACTCCTAAACGGTTGAAGCTACCGGCGTGGCGATGGTCTCATTCGATTCAGCATAGAAAAATCTATAGAAAACCAGTGGTGCGTAGATAACACACAATACTTCCATATTTTGAAACGTAAAATTGTGACACAATTTTATCATATTTTGACTGCTTTTAAGGGTGTTTAGGCCAAAAATATCGAAAAATTCACTATTAAAATTTTAAAATTCGCCCAAAATGAAAAAATGCCACATTTTCGGAACATAAAAAATATCCACATATTCTGCAAGGTAAAACAAAGATTTTAAGACCAAGAACGCTCAAATCGGTTCATTTTTGTGGCCGGAAAAAAATAAAATAGAAAACACTAAAAATGCAAATATATCGGAAGTACTGTGCGTTATCCAAATTCCGATTAAACAGGGTGTTAGGTCTTGCCGAGACAAACATTTCAGTTCAAGAAATTTGAAAAAAGGTTGAGAAATGAGGGAGTTATGGCCATTTTTGTAAAAGACCACAGACGGACAGACGGACACACGGACAGACGGACACACAGACACTTGTTCAGGAAGTGATTCTGAGTAAATGTGTATAAGAAAAAGTTTTATCTGAAGCTCTGTTCCGATTCTCGATTTTAGGACGATCACAATACTTCCATTTACTCTGTAAATATGGAAGTAATGATGCCTCACATGCCTATGTTGCTTTTTTCCTGAAAAGCACGAATTTTTTCTTACTTCAACAGCTGTTTTACTGGCCTTAAAATTAAGGTAGGGCTCTGCCGAGACGTTAGGACCAACTAGATACGGAACTTGATTTTTGGTAAAAATGTCAAAATTTTTCGATAATTCCTCCCCCCTTAAAAACCCCGGACGGCGGACGGCGTATGGCGGACGGACAAAAAAATTTTATTGCAGATTCGGATTCTACACCCCTTGAAACGTAAACCAACAAATTTTCAGGGGGTGTTAAAATTTTTTTTTTCCTGACCGATTACAAAGGTTCATTTCTTTAGAAAAATGAACCAAAAATTGATAAAATTTAGAATTCTGTATGTGGAGTCCAATTGAAGGCTGCAGAGTTGTAATTACGTTCCATTTGGAGAGGATTTGGTATATTTCTGAAAAATATATCGCAATTTTGGTACTTTTTACTTCCATATTTACAGAGTAAATGGAAGTATTGGAATCGTCCTAAAATCGAGAATAGGAACGGAGCTTCAGAAAAAAACTTTTTCTTATACCTACACATTTACTCAGAATCACTTCCTGAACAATTGTCTGTGTGTCCGTTACGTCCGACTGTCCGTCTGTGGTCATTTACAACCAGTGGTGCGTAGATAACACACAATACTTCCATATTTTGAAACGTAAAATTGAGACACAATTTGATCATATTTTGACTGTTTTTAAGGGTGTTTAGGTCAAAAATGTCAAAAAATTCACTATTCAAATTTCAAAATTCGCCCAAAATAAAAAAACGCCAGTTTTCCGGAACATAAAAAATATCCACATATTCTGCAAGGTAAAACAAAGATTTTAAGACCAAGAACGCTCAAATCGGTCCATTTTTGTGGCCGGAAAAAAATAAAATAGAAAACACTAAAAATGCAAATATATCGGAAGTACTGTGCGTTATCCAAATTCCGATTAAACAGGGTGTTAGGGCTTTCCGAGACACACATTTCAGTTCAAGAAATTTGAAAAAAGGTTGAGAAATGAGGGAGTTATGGCCATTTTTGTAAATGACCACAGACGGACACACGGACACACGGACAGACGGACACACGGACACACAGACACTTGTTCGGGAAGTGATTCTGAGTAAATGTGTATGAGAAAAAGTTTTTTCTGAAGCTCCGTTCCGATTCTCGATTTTAGGACGATCACAATACTTCCATTTACTCTGTAAATATGGAAGTAAAAATGACCGTAGCTCCTTCAATTCTCAACCTTTTTTCAAATTTCTTGAACTGAAATGTTTGTCTCGGCAAGACCTAACACCCTGTTTAATCGGAATTTGGATAACGCACAGTACTTCCGATATATTTGCATTTTTAGTGTTTTCTATTTTATTTTTTTCCGGCCACAAAAATGGACCGATTTGAGCGTTCTTGGTCTTAAAATCTTTGTTTTACCTTGCAGAATATGTGGATATTTTTTATGTTCCGGAAAACTGGCGTTTTTTTATTTTGGGCGAATTTTGAAATTTGAATAGTGAATTTTTTGACATTTTTGACCTAAACACCCTCAAAAGCAGTCAAAATATGATCAAATTGTGTCAAAATTGTACTTTTCAAAATATGGAAGTATTGTGTGTTATCTACGCACCACTGGTTTCCTGAAATAATGTACCTATGTAATCTGTCAGGAATCCTTTTTTACAACACCCTCTCAAGATTCTCGTGACAATACGCCTCAATGATTTTTTTGTGCTGAATCGAATAGTACCATTGCCTGATCAGTAGCTTCCTTCGTTCAAAAGTTACAGGCTTAACCTTTTCCTAACGGTTTGCCCTTACAATTTGCAAACCGCGACTTTTAGGGCCAGTTAAAACATGTCAAGGGGGGAAAACGTAAAAAAATCATGACTTTTTTGGCTTTTCTTGTGGGATACTTAAGATGAATACTGTGGGTTCTTTTGCCCGAGGTGCCCATCGAGGTTATTTTTGCTACATACTCCTTTTTACTTCCATATTTACAGAGTAAATGGAAGTATTGGAATCGTCCTAAAATCGGAACGGAGTATCAGAAAAAACTTACTCATACACATTTACTCAGAATCACTTCCCGAACAAGTGTCCGTCTGTGGTCATTCACAAAAATCTCAGGACTCCCGCGCTCCACTTCTGCATTTTGACAAAAAATGTGGAACTGTCAGAACCGTGAGGAACTGGGTTCTGCGTTTGCAGTGCGACAATTCCTCCGGTTCCAAACTGGGTAATCGGTCACTGCAAAGAATAAAACCCGACTGCGCATGCGCAGAACCGATTCTATTGGTAAAAACTCGCACTGCGAATGAACCTTCAGTATACAGTTAAGTTTGATTTTTGGAGATGGTAATTTTTACTGGAAATTTCTTAAAAAAGAAAATTTTTTCAGGTCGGGCCTAGGAAACTGCTCAGGGTTGCCTTCGGCATCAGAGGGCTCAGTTCGGCGTACATCTTTCGGGTATTCACCAAGACGGAGATGACGTTGCGAGCAAGGACTAACGTTATGTCCAATTCGCGTCAGCTCATACGGTCGCGATCATCTGAAAATCTGCCAACGTCCCAGTCCCAACTGAACGTTCAAATGATGTCGCATACGTTGACAATTCGCGAGGTGAGATCTAGCAAATTTTATGGTTGAAGGCTCTTTTGATTGTAAAATGCTAATTGATAATTGCAAAAATAGATAATTGAGATGACGGCGAATTCACTTGTGCGCGTCTTTGTGCGGCACAAAAAGGTCGGGAAAACACAATTTGAACACCATTTCAACGAAGGCTACGGTTGAATGTTAGCAACCATATCCCCTGAACTCCAAATCATATGGTTTCTCATAGACGCATGATTACAAAAATCGGTCAATATCCTCAACTTCTGGACCTGGAAATATTCGATTTGATGTTTAGAGCGATGGATGTAGAAGTGCCGAAGCAACGACGATACTCTTTCTATAGAGATCAATTCACCAAGCTAAAAAAATCGAGGAGTGAATGGAAGTATTGGAATCGTCCTAAAATCGAGGATCGGAACGGAGCTTCAGAAAAAACTTTTTTTTATACACATTTACTCAGAATCACTTCCTGAACAAGTGTCTGTGTGTCCGTTAGTCCGTCTGTCCGTCTGTGGTTGTTTACGAAAATGGCCATAGCTCCCTCAATTTTCAACCTTTTTTCAAATTTCTTGAACTGAAATGTTTGTCTCGGCAAGACCTAACACCCTGTTTAATCGGAATTTGGATAACGCACAGTACTTCCGATATATTTGCATTTTTAGTGCTTTCTATTTTATTTTTTCCGGCCAGAAAAATGAACCGATTTGAGCGTTCTTGGTCTTAAAATCTTTGTTTTACCTTGCTGAATATGTGGATATTTTTTATATTCCAAAAATGTAGCGATTTTTTTTGGCGAATTTTAAAATTTTAATAGTGAATTTTTTGATATTTTTTGACCTAAACACCCTTAAAAGCAGTCAAAATATGATCAAATTGTGTCACAATTTTACGTTCCAAAATATGGAAGTATTGTGTGTTATCTACGCACCACTGGTTTGATATTTTTGACCTAAACACTTTCAAAAGCAGTCAAAATATGATCAAATTGCTTCACAATTTTACGTTTCAAAATATGGAAGTATTGTGTGTTATCTACGCACCACTGGTTTCTTTTGAGGCTGCGCAAGATGTGATGTGGCCTTAAAAAAGTGCAAAGCATTGAATTTTGTTTTTGTTGTTCCGGTAAGGTTTGATTCGATGAGGATATGCCTTGGATTAACAAAATTGGTTCAGTATTTCAAGAGTTGAGACCATGCTCGATGTTTTCATATCGACCCCCTTCAGAGAATAGAAACAAAACCCAAATATATTTCGACGGCGAAGTGGTGAGACCTCGTATCTCCAATTTCGTACCTGCAAGTGCACATTAGAGATGTCATGGAAATTCAATGTGGTTACATAGGGTGCCATAGGAACAGTGGCGGTCTTAACAAAATTGAGATATGAGGTCTCACCACTTCGCCGTCGATTTAATGATTGGCACTGTTTAAGTGCATTATGAGTGTAGCATGCAGCCGGAGCTATACGCAATGTGACTGCCTATTGAAATTGCGACTGGTCACATTCCAGTCCTTCTATAGGTATTTGAAAAAAGTATGTACTGGCCATTCACTCCTGAGATTCCTTTCTACCTTATGGAATTTTTTAGTTGAATTACGTTCTGCAAAAGTAGTACGTACCTAAACTTTTTTCTCGTAATTATTTTCCGTGTTGTCAACTTTGTATCAGTGCAATGGCCTCAAACCTGTTAAACCCTCCGTTGGTATGGTAAGAGGACTGTCCCCGACTGCCACCCCATTCCCGTTTTTGACCCAACTGCCTTTTACCTCATTATGTTTTTCATGATGAAAAACTACTTAAACCCTCATTAGGTACAGTAAGGAGCCGGTCCCCAACTGCCACCCCATTCCCGTTTTTTCATCCAACTGCCACCGGGGGGGGGGGGAGACTGTGCCGTTGACAACTGCTACCCCACTAAGTTTTTTGTGCTGAAAAACTCTTAAACCCACCCCGTTGGTGCTGTGGAAAGACGGGACCGCGAAGAAAATTCAATTTTCTGCAACTTAAATTCAATAGTTTAGGCGATACAAATTTGTTGGAAATTTATTGAACTTCCATTTTGACTGGGGTCACTCCAACCACCCCTTTTCAACTTAATGAGATTTCATGATTTTCCGACTTTGTTCTATTCCTCGTTTGTGATGCTAATTTCTGCGGTATCGTCTTCCAAACTAACAATCTTCGCCTGAAAGTCGTTATGGAGAAACTGGTAAAGAATTCAACTTTCCTGAGAAATGTGCTCCAATTGCTTATTTCTACTTCCTTTGTACAGTGGATTATTATTTAATTATGAGCCAAAGAACTAAGGGTTTAAGTAGTGGAAATTTCATGGTACCAGGTAATAGCTTTACAAAGGGCCGTATCAATTAAGTTTTTCTGTGTTTTACCTGTTGCTTTGAACCGTTATACCCTTGTCTTACCCGTACCTTATTTCATTTATTTCTTGTTGTTTTTGTTCTCTTCTGGTGGCGGCGCTAACCGCTATGCGGTTTTGGGTCATTTCTCTTTTTGGTGTTTTTCCGATCGACCCGTATTTGATCGCTTGGCACTATGGACAACTTTTCTCCTTCAACTGCTTCCTCGTGGGTTAAAAAATTTCAACAACATCGTTTAAAAACAAAATGTGTACTATCAGGAGGCAGAACGTAGAGCCCGGATACTACAGTTGCCGGGAGCATTGAGCCAAATGGTACGTGGTCATCGACTTTTGCAATGTGCTGCAGAAAAAAAGATGTGTGCCGTTTTTTTGACAGCTCTGCGAATTGTTTCAAGTAGCAAATGGGACGTCTTGTTTGTTGCAAAGCTTTTCCAAAAGCCAGCCATCTATGTTTTTGGGCTTTGCGTGTCGGAACATTTGTGTTGCCAGCGAGTATGGCTAATTCTCACTATCATAGTTTGCCTTTCATACACACACTTCATGTTCCGTTTCGTAAGTATCATCACTAACACGAACATCGAAGCACTAACCAAATTCATGGAGAGACATTGCGGCTTTGTCTTGAGTCGGAAAAACTTACGTCTCCTTTTGAATGCTTGAAATTTTAAAAAATCTGCTACTATTTCAGCTGGCACTAGTGTATGAAAGTTAGTAGGTCTGGTACTGGTCAAGTTAATCACCGCATACCCGAGTTGAGCTTTGTTCACATGGCGTACGGTTGACCGGATGCGGTCGGCCTCTCATTGGTCGACGGGAGAGCGTGCCCCCTTCACCACCGCGACCGCACCACGTGCGCTCTCCCGTCGACCAATGAGAGGCCGACCGTACCGACCGGATCCGGTCAACCGTACGCCATGTGAACCCAGCTTTATTCTCCGCGTTCCGGGCCACTTTTAAAGAGAATCGGTCCCTGCTCCACTATTAGTTGGTACCTGGAGCCTTACTACAAATTGAAAGCAATCGGTCTGTTTGGACACGCAGAGTCAGCGGACGCAAGGACCAGTTGCTAAAGATGCAACGCCAAACAAACTCAAGCTGAGATTGGACAAACAGCTTCATGAAGAAAATTAATCTAATCATGCATGGCTTACCGTTGTTAGCAACTATTCATACTCCACACTGGGACTGCCTGTTTGAACAGACCCAGTATGTCTTTGATGTCGGTATCAACTACTATTGCTCAAGTTGTCATTTTTCGCCATGAAATTTGGCGAGGCAACATCCATTTTGACTACCTAAAGGCCCATTTAGACGGGCAATTTTTCACGGCAATTATTGCTCAAACTGAATTGCCGGCTGCAAAAAAAAAATTGCCGAGCAATTTTTTCCCTACGTCCGGCAACTTTCTCCCTACTTCCAGCAACTTTTTCCCTACTGGAAGTTGCTCATTATTGCCGACAATAATTGCCCCGAGTGGAGCAATATTTTCGGGAATTGACGTGAAGCCAGCAATTATTTTCAGGCAATTTTTGAAACCCATCGCCCGTGGGTTTTAATTGCTTGTTTTCGGCAATTTTTTCGTAACAGACAGAATTGGATGGAAAACATCTGTATTTTTATATTGTATTTATTCATTGTTGTAGGTATTTACTATTATTGTATGCTGCCTCCAAGAAGCCCTCAGCAATGCCTAAATTCTTCCTGATCAGCGGAGGAGCCCATTGCGCTAAATCCAATACCGTTGGTCGTACGATGCTGAAATTCGGTATGCTGCCTCCAAGAAGCTCCTCAGCATGACTGGCAAGACCTGAGTTCTTCCTGATCAGCTGAGGAGCCCATGGCGCTGATTTCAAAACCGTTGGTTGTACGATGCTGAAATTTGGTACACAGCTTCAGAGGAGTCCCTCAGCATGACTGGCAAGGCCAAAATACTTTCTGATCAGCTGAGGGGCCAGTGGCGGTAATTTCAATACCGTTGGTCGTAGGATGCTGAAATTCGGTACTCAGCCTCAGAGGAGTCCCTCAGCATGACTGGCAAGGCTAAAATTCTTCCTGATCAGCTGAGGATTTTGGCCCTACCAATCTTGCTGAGGAGCTATTCCGAGGGTCCATATCAAATTTCTGCATCATACGACCACTGGAAATTACCGCCACTGGCTCCTCAGCTGATCAGGACGTATTTTGGCCCAGCCAATCTTGCTGAGAGGCTCCTCTGAGGCTGTGTGGTACCGAATTTCAGCATCCTACGACCAAGGGTAATGAAATCAGAGCCATGGGCTCCTCAGCTGATCAGGAGGAAATTTGGTCTTGCCAGTCATGCTGAGGGACTCCTCTGAAGCTGCGTACCAAATTTCAGCATCGTACAACCAACGGTTTTGAAATCAGCGCCATGGGCTCCTCAGCTGATCAGGAAGAACTCAGGTCTTGCCAGTCATGCTGAGGACATTCCTCGGGATTTTCCTCGTGATTAATTTTTAAAATCTCGTGATAGGGCTCCTCTGTGGCTGCATACCAATTTTCAGTATTGTATGACGAGCGGTATGGGAAATGGCGAAATGGGTCCCTCTGCTGACAATTCGCCCACCCACACACACACACACACACACAACACCCACACACACGTCATATTTATTACCTGATTATATTATTTTATTTATTTTATTATTATATAACAACATCACGAGCTCACAAGAAAACACTAATTGCCCGTTCACCGTGTAAACGCAAAAATGGAGCAACAATTATTGCCTGGAGTTGCTCCATTTTTTTTAAGCAATAAATTGCTGGCAATTAATTGCTTTTTCTCAAACAAGAGAACAGGGAAAAATTGCCGAATTGATCGGAGTTGCCGGCAATTTTAATTGCCGAGAATTGCTCAAGTTTCGGCAATTTAGTTGCCCGTCTAAATGGGGCTTAAGACATACCTTATTGGGTTTGATCGAGGAGTGTGAGTGTAGGCATGAGGTAAACAGGTTTGGTTGGCAACCACACCTACGTAATTTCAGGAGGCCTATCCTATGTTTGCAACTCGCCAGGCGTTGAATTTCTTGGCTGCACGTTCCCAAGCAGGAATGAATCCAGCTTAACACATTCGGTCTGATTCTCTTTGTACTAGTCACTCGGAGTTGGGCATAATCATAATCGCAATTATGAATCCGATTGTAATCGCGAGGGTTTAATTTGAGATAAAGACCAGTTTCACTTCATTTGAATCTAGACTTCTGCCGACGATAATTAATTACCAAGCAATTTTCAGTATGACGACCAATCATTAAAAGTCCAAGAAGAAGTGTAATGAAGCGTCCTTGGATAAATCCAGATTTACATGAATTGGTAAACCGGCCCTAAGATTACAATTGCATTTATAGGGTCTTAAGCTATGAATACGACTACGATTACACTCACAATCCCCACTCGCAAATTCAACTGACATACTCATTACACAAACTCAACTTACATACTCAATCAATACAAAGTCAACTCACAAACTCAACCCACCAATTCAACTTACTAAATCCTCTTACAAACTCAACTCACAAACCAGTAAAACTCGCAAACACAACTCAAATACTCGACCTACAAACTCAACTTACCTACTCAATCAACGCACAAACTCAAATTGCTACGTATTCGAATTGTGACGTTTCGATACATCCGATATTTACTGATATCGATACTTTTATTCGATACTTCCGATATTTATATCGGGTACTGGAGAATCGATATTATCGTGATATCAGTAAAGACTAAAGAGTATCGAAACGATATCGATGAATAATTTTTGCCAAGAAATAAAAAACATAATTACTTAAATAAATCCTATAAAGGCAATTAAGTTATTAAAATTCGATAAACGTTTTACTTTCACTTGTTTTTTCTTATTTTCTATTTTTACTTCCATATTTACAGAGTAAATGGAAGTATTGGAATCGTCATAAAATCGAGAATTGGAGCTTCAGAAAAAACTTTCATTTATACACATTTACTCAGAATCACTTCCTGAACAAGTGTCTGTGTGCCCGTCTGTGGTTGTTTACGAAAATGGCCATAGCTCCCTCAATTTTCAACCTTTTTTCAAATTTCTTGAACTGAAATGTTTGTCTCGGCAAGACCTAACACCTTGTTTAATCAAAATTTGGATAACGCACAGCACTTTCGATATACCTATTTGCATTTTTAGTGTTTTCTATTTTATTTTTTTCCGGCCACAAAAATGAAACGATGTGAGCGTTCTTGGTCTTATGGGTCTTGGAAGTAATGCGTGTTATCTACGCACCACTGGTTTTTACCCAATATCTACTCTGTATAGGCGAGGAAATATCGATTGATACTCACGATATCGAATACTTTCATTCGATATATTATCGATATCAGTACCAATCTCTTAATTCTGTTTCGATACCATTTATCGGGTAAATGGAAGTATCGAAACGTCACTAGGTACCTCGAATTCATCTCCCAATCTAAACCCACAAAATCATCTCTCAAGCTTTAAGAAAAAATTTATCCAATCATACAACTTGAAATTGCTTGGTTCAACTGGATCAGAAGTAGTCCAAGACTGTCTCCCCAACAGACCCTTAGTTTCATACCAGTTTCTGAACTGAAATTGAAGTTTATTGATCGCATTCAAAAAGAGGACACGATTTTTGGGCATGAATCAAATCATTTGGGAAGAAGTTGTGGAACCCCATAATTCGAATTAGAAACTCAAATTGAGGGAATGGAAGTTGTCAGTTCCTGTAGCTGTTCGGTTTAATATGGGGTTAATTGGAAGAGAAAATTCTATGAACACCCAAAATCGGTTCAGCCGCTATTCATGTGAACCAGAAAACCTTGTGATTTTCTTCTTTCTGAACTACTGAACCGATTTTGACCGTTCAAAGCTCTTCTGATTTCTTCCATATCAAAAACCTTTTATATGTAACTTCTTAATGAGACCTTTTATGAGAAACTTTTTGTACGATTTTCATATAGATAGGCAATGATTTTTGAAAAACTGAAAATTGTTCAAGTTAGTGATTCAATGTCCCTCTCAATAGCAGTCGCATGAACGGCGCTAGCGGAACTGATTATTCTTTAGCTAGATACTGTTCAATTTGCAATTTAATTTGGAACTTGCAATTTATGTTGGCTGGCGAAACATTGAAACTAAATAATGCACGGTTGGTACTGCATGAATCGGCCACAATATGATAGCAATGTAGAAATTGGTTTATTCGTCCGCCTTTCGATTTACGGATTTTTTCCTATAGCTATAGGCTGACATTGCAATATAATGAGGGAATCAATTTTTTTTGCGTCCCATGATTTATCCCATGATTTAAGGATGATGCATCGAATTTAACGTTGAGTTTCCCTTCAATCTTAGAAAACTCTTAAAAGCAGAAATTTCTGTCATTTATTTATTTCTTCCATATTTACAGAGTAAATGGAAGTATTGTGATCGTCCTAAAATCGAGAATCGGAACGGAGCTTCAGAAAAAACTTTTTCTTTTACACATTTACTCAGAATCACTTCCTGAACGAGTGTCTGTGTGTCCGTCTGTCCGTCTGTGGTCATTTACAAAAATGGCCATAGCTCCCTCAATTCTCAACCTTTTTTCAAATTTCTTGAACTGAAATGTTTGTCTTGGCAAGACCTAACACCCTGTTTAATCAGAATTTGAATTACTCACAGTACTTCCTATATATTTGCATTTTTAGTGTTTTCTATTTTATTTTTTCCGGCCACAAAAATGGACCGATTTGAGCGTTCTTGGTCTCAAAATCTTTGTTTTACCTTGCAGAATATGTGATATTTTTTATATTCTAATAATGTATTGTATTTTTATTTTGGGCGAATTTTAAAATTTTAATAGTGAATTTTCTGATATTTTTGGCCTAAACACCCTTAAAAGCAGTCAAAATATGATCAAATTGTGTCACAATTTTACGTTTCAAAATATGGAAGTATTGTGTGTTATCTACGCACCACGGGTTTTTCTTACTAGTAGAGTAGGTATTAGAAGATGAGAGTGTTAGAAGACGATCGTGGCGTATTATGCCACCGTATGATTTTTATTATGATAAAAATTGTGAATCATTAAATTCAACCCTTGATGTAGATCATGATTGTGCCTATGAAAAAAAAATTAAAATCAATATTTAATTTGGCATTTGTTTTGACTTGAGTCAGTTTTACTGAGGGTAACTGAGGGTGACTGTTTTTTCACTGCCACTTACTCTTTTGCGTTTGGGGTCGGGACGCCTTCAACTGTACAAGTCGGTTTCAAATTTTATATTTTTTAGGCATATGCCTTACATGGATTCCACCGTTTGAATTTATTGTCCAACATTTGTGAAGTTGAGAACAATTCTCCTCATTATTCAGATTGGCTGTGATCCCTCCCAGTTGGAATCGTTTTAATGTGAATTTCTTAATTGGATTTCTAGAGGAGAATATCGCGAAGGGTGTCGTTTTCAACTTTTGTAAGTATCATTCGTAGTTGGAAGCGTTTGTTTTTTATTTAGAGCGTGTCCGTCTCTGTAATCGCCTCCTGCCAGCTACATTATTTGCGGCTTTTAACTCCTGGCAATTTCGCTCTAATAAGAAATTTAATCATATCTAATTGGGAGTGAATTTTTTCGGTTTTCAGGGTTTTGCCCGAATTTACAAAAGCTGGGAGCAAAGCAAAATTAGTTTATAGGAAACCAGGGGTTTGATTATTCTTCCTTTATTAAAGTTGACATTATGTTGTTTCTTTTGTACATTTTTCTTAAAAAATGAACCTTTGTAATCGGGCTGGAAATTTTTTTTAGCACCCCCTGATAATTTTTGCGTGTAGAATCCGATTCTGCGATAAATTAGTTTTGTCCGTCCGGGGTTTTTCAGGGGGAAGGAGTTGTCGTAAATTTTTGAAATTTCATCAATAATCAGTTTCCGTATCTAGTTGGTCCTAACATCTCGACAGATCCTTATGGCCAGTAAAACAGCTGTTGAAGTGGAAAAAATTCGTGTTTTTAAGGACATTTGCCAGATAGGCATGTGAGGCATCATTTTCTATAGATTTTTTATGCTAAATCGAATGAAACCATCGCCATGCCGGTAGCTCCAACCGTTTGGATTTATTGCAGTTTTAGTTTTTTGAGCGTAGAAACTGTATTCATCTTTCAATTTGGATTATTACTAACAACATCTACAAAAATCTCCTTTTATGGAAAATAAGTTTATTATTTAGTTGGTAATTTATTTTGTTCCCTCTTTTTTGACTGTCATTTGTTGTTGGAATAACCAGATAATGACGGGAGTGAGAATTTTTACTGGAGCCAGGGCCGGTTAATCAATTCATCTAGATTTATCCAAGAAGGCTTGCACTAAATTTTACCTAGGACACATATTCATTGATCGTCTCGCAGAAAATTACTTGGTCATTATTCAGTGCTAGCGTCCTTGGGTAAATCTAGATTTGAATTCATTTTTAAGCCGGCCCTCAAGGGTTGTCAGAATCTGAAATTATCTGATAATGTTGGAGAAATCCACTCTACTTGTAGGATTCCTTGTGAGCGCAAAGGGGCGTTTCCTTAAAATCCCAGAGCAATCATCTTTTTCCTTGTCTAACAAGTTTTTCATGTTTAACTGGAGTTGCCCATAGGTACCTGCCTAACCCCTCATTCAGTGGTTTAAAATTTTCGATACCCGACTCGAATGTATCAGGCCATGATGAATATTCACTATCGTGTGCATACTATGTACGATATTATCTCCGGCTAGATTTTACATGTGTTTTGTCAGGTTTGATTTGTCTAGTTGCACGGCGTGTTGGTGGTATGCACAAAGTAATGTTTCCGTGAAAAGCCAGAAATGTGGTGAATTCTAAAAAAGGAGTATCAAATAATTTAAAGCATATTAAATATGTAAGTAAGCAAATTTTGCTTTCACGCTTTTTCACGAATATTCCAATATCCATGGAGTCGTACCGTGAATTCTACATTTTCACCTAACGTTTACTGAGTCGTTAAATTAACCAACTCTTTGGTTGCTGTTGGTAGCTTTTCTGATGTATGCTTGACCAACAGTACCTATATATTTATAACCAACGAGTTGGTAACTTTAACAAGTCAGCAAATGTCTGATGAATAAATGCCCTCAGGTTGATAATTTATGTAAATAACTGTGGATTCATCAATTCAGTTTATTCATAGAATATCCATAAAGCTCCAAATTTTGATGAAATTTTTAACGTTCTTACTTATCGATGAACCCTCCCTCATATTGATTCAGTAACTCAGAAACCCCAATTCCAATACGAGCAGGTAGAAGATGCAGCCTTGTTCGGGGGTCCTATATCAATAATTTATATTCCTAATTTGGAGGACAGAGGTCGTTAGCCTCGGTTATTTACGGTGGGATCAGGAACCAAGAGACTCCCTATACCGCTCATCCGGATTTTGGACCGGTTCCTTGGGTTGCATGATGGCAGGATGGCAAGGACGAGGTAGTTATCTGCCGGATGTGGGATTGGGAGGTGGGTGTCTTCCCGAGCTAGCTCTTGGGGGATGGGTGATCATTAACCCCTGTCCTTGTGGGTAAGGCACTAAGCCCATGTGCATATGGATGCAACCCAAGGAACCGGTCCAAAATCCAGATGAGCGGTACGGGGAGTCTCCTGGTTCCTGATCCCACCGTAAATAACCGAGGCTATCGACCTCTATCCTCCAAATTAGGAATAGATCCCGCTCCGTAGAGTGGCGGTGGTCGAAAGACCAGAATTCGTACTCTACAGTTACTGTAAAGTAATAATGATTATTACTCGCCTGCGTACCACACCAATAGCATCATTCCCTGCCGAGCTATGTCGATACAGAGTCGAGGTCGAAACCGCTCTTTCTCTGAGATTTTTTAGAGTGTAGAAAACCCAAGGATTGAAATAAAGCTGTACTATAATTCATACCCCTTTATCGAGATAATTTTTTTGTTGAAGCATCGGTTACATTCCCTATTATTCCATGCCTATAACCGTCCGCTGCTGCAATGCGCCCAAATACTAATAAATTATATCGATATTCCGTTTTTCTATGCCGAATCTGCAAGCCAATGCTGAAAAATTGTGCGAGTTGTTTAATAGGTAGTTTTGAAAATTGAGAACTTTAGCTCTCCTCTGTAAAATGAATTATATAATTTTTTGTCAACTGTTAATGCCGCAAACAGGGCGATAGCTCGCCTGGACCTCGGGTCCCATCGTCCGTCGGGGCGTATCCCGTTTTCAACATTCGCTCGCTTGTTGTCGATCAACAAGATGTAAGTTTTGCCGTCCGACGGGACACAACATGGCCCCTTTGACCGAATCTAGATGTTGCTTTAGTGGCTGTACCTAGGTCACCATGCCCTCGATGTACGTGTCTATGTTGTAGCACTGATGGATGTTGTCACTTCTCCCTTAATTTGTTTCATTTTTTTTTTAATTTTGATTGAAAGTAGGTAAATTGGAGAGAGCAAAATGGGGCGGAAACCAGCCACCATCAGGAAAGTTGCATGTGGACGGCAGAAATTTATTGATACAAAAAAAACCTCCAATATTTCATGTGGTTTAGGTACCTACCGATGTGGGTCTCATTTTTATTGAATGTGGAAGTATCGACCCGCAACTTGATGTAAATGTCAGCTGATCGGGAATGGAGTCAAACCAGAAACAGACGCCTCTTTTGCCCAAAGAGGCAAAAGAGGCGTCTGTTTTTGGTTTGACCCCATTCCCGATCAGCTGACATTTACACGGTCTCATTTTTAGGTACCTACCGATAGATTTTGAAAAATCGCCAACTCCATTTGTGCTTAACCGATTAATTTTTTCATTCAGATAAACTTAATTCCACGATTCGCCTCCCCTAGGATCGAAAATTATTTTAGAGATGAGTTTGACTGATAAGCTGTCGATGTTGCGTTGCTGAATGAATTGCAGGAATTCTGTTGGATTCTCCTTAAATGTACCACAGTGCACCAGTTGATCAATATGTTGCTCTTATCATCGCAGGCTTCGATATGCACCACCGCGCTGTTGCAAGAAGCTCTCCGTTCCTTACTTATCATGTGCATGTTTCAAGTGAATTTCCGAAGATTCGTGTTTCGATTGGTGTGGTTGAAAAATTACAGACCCAGATTCTCGATGAGGTCCTTATGGGTTTCCTGTTCAGCTCAAATATTTTTCGCGGAAGCATACCACGGAGGCTGAGATGAGGGCGCAGCGTTAACGTTGTGGCATACCTAAACCAAATCGGGTTTTCCCCAAAAATAGAGTAAAAAGCTGCAAATTCTTAGACAGGGGTATATATTCAAGTGGTTTGATAGTTTGCTTCTCTCATTCTGTCCAAGGTTCAACGTTTTCTCACTACCTATTTTGAAAAACGGTCTTTAATATCGGTAGATAGGTACCTAGATCGGTAGATAGATTGGTAGGTAGGTACCTATCCCGGTAAAAATTCTTGACATTGGATCGTACTCCTATAATATAGGGTATACATATTATGTAGGTATACTCGTAACCGTGCATCCAAACGGTTACAGTTTTGTTCAAAAACCTTTCCTGAAACACATTTGCATACCTATTCCACTCAAGTTGTAGAATTTTAGAATTTGATATCCAAAACATATCGACTGTGAAACCTGCAAAACCTCGTATGTTCAAAATCCAAAATTTTAGAGAAGGTGCAAAAATTTCCCATTGCTGGCTGCGCAAATGGAGATGACCATGGGGGCTTGGCATAGGAACGCCAACGAAATTTGTTGGTTTCAACCTCGACCAATTAAATTAACGAATCGTCTCGACCTCACGATCAGCTTTTGGATAGTGAAAGAGCGCCAAAAAAGCAACTTGAGTCCATTTTCTTGATTTGAGCAGATGCGCAAGGAGTTGTTTTACTAGTGGAACTCAAAACATCATTTTCCCAAAAAACTGGACTTACGAGGTTTTGCAGGTTCACTGTCGATATTTTCTAGCTATCGCAACATTGTACATGGCTACATTAGTTGAAACTGATTAAAAACAGAATGAACTTCAGGGGGCCTATTCTGTAAAATTGAAGCAATCCTTCAAAACATCAGGGTACCCAGCATCCCGTAAAATTTTCGGTTTTTCACCCCGCTTCTAGATTTGAGGCGTTGATAGCCAGAGTGGACCATTCCACAAACTGGCCGAAAATGAGTTATACAGTGCAATGGGTCTGTGGTTGCTCTATCTATCGAATTATTATTAAAATTTGACTCGTTCTCGAATGTGCTAAGAGAGAGCGCAACTTTTCAAATGGTCCGTCTGCAAATTGGCCGCCGATTTTGATGGCCAGAGTGGACCTTGTGGCTTGTAGAAATGTCCCTATGGTTCATGAGTCATCTGTTCACCCAAGAATGCTTGTATTTTTTTCTTCAAAACACCATACCTAACAAGGCCCTTAATCAATCACATGAAATTAGTCGAAATTTTCAAATGCGATTTTCTCAGTTCAACACCTGTGTGGAATGGTCCACTCTGGCTATCAACGCCTCAATTGTCATAATATGAAGATATTATCTTATACGGACCACTGGTTTACACTAGATAGAATAAAGTGGATGATCGACCCGTAATACTACGTAGCTACAACAATGTTGATGGTGTCCAAGTGTAACTTTTTGCTTTCATTGACAACTGAAAATTTATTTATTAGGTCAAATGGATAACAATTGGATGTGGGAAGGAGCTAAATTTTTTGAAACTTGTCTAAATCTATTTTTTAAGCCCTGATGAAGGCCTAAATAATTGTTGGCCGAAATCTAGGCAAAGGAAAAGGTCGCTATTTCATCTGAGACCCCACCCCTGATCGCTGACAATAGCTACACTAGATAGCGGAACATCCTGTATAGTTCTTATTACCGTGGAACGTTGCAGTGAATATTCATTGCCCCACCAAAAAATAGTGGCTTATTAAGTCTTGAGAAAAACCACCGATCCGATGATATTCTTTTGTTAGGTACCATACCACCTTTTGGTTACCCCCATCCATATCATAACACGTTTAGGCTATGATATAATTTTCGACCGGCTGAGTCAATTGAGGGCCTCTTTATCATTAGTCGATTACCAGAAAATCATTAACCAATCATTAGCCTAGGTGGTTTTCGACTTTTTGCATAAATAGGCTGTGTTTCCAAGAAAGTATTGGCCTAGAGTCTGGTTAATGTTTATTGGGATTGTCGACTATTGATAAAGCGGCTCTTAGGCTTCGCAATCACGAGCATGTCCCGGGCGTTAGCTTTGAGAAGTCTCTCGCATAAGCTAATCAGCTTCTATAGTGGTGCATCTTGTATTATTTTTCGAGTTCTTTAGTGTTTGTTTACTTGAAAAAGAAAGGCCTATAAGAAAGTCAAGTATTGACGCCATTACTTCGACATTTTGGCTTTTCGCGCATGCTAGTTCTTTCCAATTGTCCGTTTGAATATGCCAGCTGGTTTCAGGTGATAGAGCAGCATGCATTTCTATACGTAATGCTGTAAGAGTATTACTTCTGTTATTCCCAATGTAATTATTTTCCTTATTGCATTCTCTTTTCTTCTTTTATTACTTCTATTATATTTATCTTCCTTGCCTCTGTCATCTGGGTTGGAGCTGTTCATTTTGCTAAACTTCCCATATGGGAGCCTGAGAAAGTTAGAAAATCCCTTTCTAATTGTCTCGTATCAGTTTACAAATAATTTCGAATTTGGATTGCGATTTGAATTTTTCTTGATTGTAGCTGTTCACCTTATGGTCATGGCTACCCGTCCGGATCACGATGTATCAGCCGGTGCTCCTTTACACCACTGAAGAGCACGGCTGCTCGCTGCAGACGTTCTACGTTCGAGTCGAGCACCACGAACCGACGCTTCTCCTAATCAAAACAGCCAGTAACGAGGTTAGAGTCTTCATTATCGGCGTAATTTTAGTACATTATTTCCAGAAATAATGTACCAATGTAATCGGTCAAGCAAAATTTTTTTTGCAACACCCCCTGAAATTTTTTTCTTTCACGTTTCAGAGGTTCTAGAACACGAATCTGCAATAAAAATTGTTTGTCCGTCCGCCGTACGCCATCAGCAGCAAAACGCATAAAAGAAGTGGTCCGATTAAAAAAAAAAAATTTAACAAATTTTCCTGTGACGTGCACCTCCTATAAGGGAATCCTCTGAATCAACTCTAGACTACTCAAAAACGTTCAAATGTAAAAAACTCATGATTTCAGAAACAGTTTTTTTGGGTTTTCGACCCCTTAACATTTTTTAATTGGATTCCCCTGACAATATGCATCAAGTTGGAGCAAACCACATCTTTTAGGACCAACCGCGCCAAAATCGGATCAGCGGTTCGATACGAAGTGGCTGGACGAAATTTTGGCCGAAAATTTCGTCCACCCACTTCTTCCGAATCGAAACCACTGATCCGATTTTGACGAAACTAGTCCTAAAAGTTGTGGTTTGCTCCAACTTGATGTATATTGTCCGGGCAATCCGATCGGAAAAGGTTAAGGGGTCCAAATCGGCATTAGTATGGTCCATTTTTGAAAAAACACATAAACTCAATTTTGAAGGTGATGCCGTGGGTTTAGAATTTTTTGAGTATTTTTCCCGGGTTTTTCGCTTGATTTACCATAAGATAGGGGTTTTTTTCCGAAAAAAATTTGAAAACTTTGTTTCTGAATCGGTTTGGCTTGAATTTCTTAATGCGATTTCTGCTTTTTCGCGTTTCGCCGTGCGCCGTCAGCAGCAAAACGCATAGAAAAAGTGGTCCGATTTAAAAAAAAAAAACGGGCGTTAAGCAAATTTTTTTGTGACGTGCACCTCTACTAAGGGAATCCTCTGAATCAACTCTAGAGTGCTAAAAACCGTTCAAAATTTGACATTTAATGTCAAAAAAGTCATGATCTCAAAAACAGTTTTTTTGGGTTTTCGACCCCTTAACATTCTTTGACCGGATTCCCCTGATAATATGCCTCAAGTTAGAGCAAACCACAACTTTTAGGACCAACCGCGCCAAAATCGGATCAGCGGTTCTGTTGAGGAATGAAAACAATTAATTTCCAAGTTTCCAAAATCAAAACTCGAGTAGGGAGCCTCCTCAACTACCTACTGCAACGATGCTTCACTTTGAGAGGCCAAGCGCCTAGCGCCCGCGACCTCCAGCTTCAAGACGCTCGTCGCCTTGGCAACCGCCATCTGATCGGCGGATGAACCTCATTTTTGACTTTGCAACTTTCTCATCTCTCTACTTCTACTTCTAGGGATGGGCATAACGGTTATATTTGAGTAACGTGAAATAACGTTCGTTACAAAAAAATAACTAAAAAAAAACTAGTTACAAAATAACTAGGTAGTTTCTTTTCTTACGAGAAAAACGTGTAAAACAGTATTGCAGGTTTTCTAACCTCCTTATAGTCATTATATGCGTTGTTAGTAGTTAAAAAAAAACGAAAAACTGTCCCCCTTTTGATTTGATACTAGGAAAAAATTTTTCCTAGTATCAAATCAAAAGGGGGACAGTTTTTCGTTTCATTTAATGCATTTTTTTCAGCACTTGAAGAATTGAGGATTAAGTTGGTTTTAAGTTATAGAGGAGAATATTTTTACTGGATCATACAACATACTTGTGAGGTGTCAAGTTTAGGCATGAATTAAGGTAGGAGGTTGAAGTAAACGAAAATACGACTTCTATGAATTATGGTTTTTCATTAATGTATGCAGTAATTTAAGGGTACACATTGTCGTACTATCGACCTTTAGAGGTACCGTCGCAAAAAACGTTGAGATCCACTATTTTAGACAAAATAAATAACAATAAATAAATCTTTCAAACATCATTACATCACATTTTCAGTCTTATGGTAGGGATGGGCATAACGGTTATATTTGAGTAACGTGAAATAACCAGAAACCTAATAACCGAAAGATCAGGAACGAAAGGATGAAAAATAACGGATAACGGAATAACTAGGTAGTTACATATCAATGCCCTGATCTGCAAGTTTTTAGAGAAACTCTATGCCTGTCTTGGCACCTACTAGCGTCGTTATTTTGTAACTAGTTTTTTCCTAAACGAAAAACGGTTATAACGTTATTTTTTCGAACTAGTTATTTCTAACTAGTTTCTCGTTATGTGACCCATACCTATCTACTTCCATACTTTGCTCGTGATTGCTAGAAACTCATTCCATTATTGGATTCAACCTTGCCCCTCAATTTTTGTGCCTCTAATTTCAATATACTTATTTCAAAGTTGTTTATTATTTCCGACTAGTTCTAATTTCCCCACATCAGGTTCAATACGAAGTGGCTGGACGAAATTTTGACCAAAAATTTCAAGAAACTAGTCTTGAAAGTTGTGGTTTGCTCCAAAATTCCATCAAAATCGCGTTTTTTCGCCGTTTGCTTAGTTTTACGGCCTAAGTACCCCATTTTGTCTCTTCTTTTGAGATTTTGTAGAAGTACTCCCATTTTGTCACTTTTTACTTCCATATTTACAGAGTTAATGAAAGTATTGGAATAGTCCTAGAACTTTTTCTTGTACACATTTACTCAGAATCACTTCCTGAACAAGTGTCTGTGTGTCCGTTAGTCCGTCTGTGGTCATTTACAACCAGTGGTGCGTAGATAACACACAATACTTCCATATTTTGGAACGTAAAATTGTGACACAATTTGATCATAATATGATTAAGATCAAAATACAATAAGATACATAACAATAAGATCAAAATATTATTTTGACTGCTTTTAAGGGTGTTTAAGTCAAAAATATCAAAAAATTCACTATTCAAATTTCAAAATTCGCCCAAAATAAAAAAACGCCAGTTTTTCGGAAGATAAAAAATATCCACATATTCTGCAAGGTAAAACAAAGATTTTAAGACCAAGAACGCTCAAATCGGTTCATTTTTGTGACCGGAAAAAAATAAAATAGAAAACAATAAAAATGCTAATATATCGGAAGTACTGTGCGTTATCCAAATTTTGATTAAACAGGGTGTTAGGTCTTGCCGAGACAAACATTTCAGTTCAAGAAATTTGAAAAAAGGTTGAGAAATGAGGGAGTTATGGCCATTTTCGTAAATGACCACAGACGGACGGACGGACACGCGGACACACAGACACTTGTTCAGGAAGTGATTCTGAGTAAATGTGTATAAGAAAAAGTTTTTTCTGAAGCTCCGTTCCGATTCTCGATTTTAGGACGATCACAATACTTCCATTTACTCTGTAAATATGGAAGTAAAAACCAGTGGTGCGTAGATAACACACAATACTTCCATATTTTGAAACGTAAAATTTTGACACAATTTGATCGTATTTTGACTGGTTTTGGGGGTGTTTAGGTCAAAAATATAAAAAAATTCACTATTCAAATTTTAAAATTCGCCCAAAATAAAAAACCGCCACATTTTCGGCATATAAAAAATATCCACATATTCTGCAAGGTAAAACGAAGATTTTGAGACCAAGAACGCTCAAATCGGTCCATTTTTGCGGCCGGAAAAAAATAAAATAGAAAACACTAAAAATGCAAATATATCGGAAGTACTGTGCGTTATCCAAATTCCGATTGAACAGGGTGTTAGGGCTTGCCAAGACAAACATTTCAGTTCAAGAAATTTGAAAAAAGGTTGAGAAATGAGGGAGTTATGGCCATTTTTGTAAATGACCACAGACGGACAGACGGACTAACGGACTAACGGACACACGGACACACAGACACTTGTTCAGGAAGTGATTCTGAGTAAACCTGTATAAGAAAAAGTTTTTTCTGAAGCTCCGTTCCGATTCTCGATTTTAGGACGATCACAATACTTCCATTTACTCTGTAAATATGGAAGTAATGACCATAATTCCCTCAATTCTCAACCTTTTTTCAAATTTCTTCAACTGAAATGTTTGTCTCGGCAAGACCTAATACCCTGTTTAATCGGAATTTTAATAACTCACATTACTTCCAATATATTTGCATTTTTAGTGTTTTCTATTTTATTTTTTTGTGGCCACAAAAATGAACCAATTTGAACGTTCTTGGTCTTAAAATCTTTGTTTTACCCTGCAGAATATGTGGATATTTTTTATATTCCGATATTGTGGCGTATTCTGTATTTTGGGTGAATTTTAAAATTTGCATAGTGAATTTTTTTATATTTTTGACCTAAACACCCTCAAAAGCAGTCAAAATATGATCAAATTCAGTCAAAAATGTACGTTTCAAAATATTGTGTGTTATCTACGCACCACTGGTTTTTAATGTTTAAAAATATTCAAGCTTTGGCTCTTGTGCCATCAGGGCCGTCCAGAGGGGGGGGCAGGGGGGGCAAAATCCCCGGGGCCCGGGGCCCAAGGGGGCCCGGGCCCGCCCGTGGGCCTTTTACGTACTAATATGCAAATTAGAAAAAATGCTTTTATTGACCGGGGGGGGGGCCCGGTCGAGTCTTTATCCCCGGGGCCCGGCTTGGCTCTGGACGGCCCTGTGTGCCATATTCTGTGGATCTATTCCCTCTGTATAAAATGTTTCAAATCTTAATTGTGTTGTGGTAATGCAGTTTCTGTAAAGCAATAAATCTCTCTTTCTCTTTCTCCGTGTCGGTTCTAGACTTACAGATTCCTTATTTGCCTACGCACAATAAGCTCGAAAATCCGATAGCAACAATTCTCCATTCCAGGTTTTTGGCGCCTATTGTTCATCCCGATGGATTGAACGGAACCAGAAAGACGAAAGAGGCAATCGGGTCGCCTATTTTGGCACCGGAGAGACGTTTCTCTTCTCGCTGTATCCGGAACGGGCCAAATACTCCTGGGTCGGAGTCGACGAGTCTAAATCGCACGTCAAACATTCGGCCGAACTGTTCATGGCTGCTGACGCCAAGATGATCACCGTCGGAGGCGGGTAATGATGAATTTCGCTGATGAATGATTTTTTTTTTGCTCTCGTTTCAGCTTATTGGTACATTACCGATAATTTTAGCTAACAAAAGATTGACAATTCTTTAGCCAAGTCGTCAAGTTATCGGAAGCCAAAAAAATCGAAAAATTCACTATTAAAATTTTAAAATTCGCCCAAAATAAAAATACAATACATTTTTGGAATATAAAAAGTATCAGCGTATTCTGCAAGGTAAAACAAAGATTTTGCGACCAAGAATGCTCGATTCGATTATATTTTGTGGCCAGGAAAAAATAAAAAATCCCGGTTAAACAGTATGATGGGGTTAAACAGTGACGAGTTCAAGAAATATGAGAATTGCGGGTGATATGGTTATTTTTGAGAATGCTCACAGACGTACGCGCGCGCGCGTACACACACACAATTGTTGAGGAAGTGATTCTGAGTAAAAGTTTCCCAATCAATGTTTTTCATCTAAAGCTCTGTCCGATTTTCAACTTTAGTGCCATTACAATAATTCCATTTGCTTCATGAAAATAATGCCATTGTTAACAAAATACGGGTTTTTTTAAATGATGCATACAAATTTGGATGTAAATGAAATTGAATAACATGCTAAAAGTCCAAGAAACCCAAAAACATGAAAATGTTTGTTTCAGCGATGGACAAGCGATTTGGATGGACGAAAATATCCGCTATGGAAAGACGGACAGCTGCCTCACGTTCAACAATCCGCCGCTCTGCCGAGGCCGGGACTTTGAAATCAAGGTACTGGAAGTCTACGGGTTTGGAACCGGTTGATGCGGCAGAGGTACAATTTTAGTATTACGGTTGCTGAGATTTATGTCATTGACGTAAAGGGGTTTTATCCTTGTTTTTGAAAAAACGAGAAAATCCTCCCTTGGCAAGAAAAGAACGCTGTGCTATCGAATTGGCGGTAGACATTATTTTCTGAAAGAAACGGCAGAAAATGAGTGTACAACGAATGTTTCTCTCTACCTCTGTTAGTTCACCGATTTACTGACTATTTTAAAAACTGTTGAATTCTATCCTGATATTTTTGAGAAAAAATTCATGTTTCCCAAGACGGGGAATTTCGGATTGTGACATTTGAAAGAATTGAAATGTTCCCAGATTTCTAGTGATTTAAGAATTTCAAATGGCTAGTTTTTGATTGATTCAATTTTTTCTCAGGTTTCTTGAAACACTGAATTTTTTTATTAGGTAGTTGTTTTATTATTTCGTCACTTAAGTTCTAACACCGCCTAACTCAATTTTTGGCGAAAATGAGTTGGACACACCAGTCGATAGATTTTTCACTAGCCGATATCATGGTAACACTGCCAAGGAGATTGAACCAACCAGCGACGAAGGAGATGGAGAAGAGACGAGACCGCCTAATGTATTTTCAAGTTGAAACAATTAGTTTTTTGTGCCTCCTGAAAACTTGGGAAAATTGAGTTAGGTGGTGTTAGAACTTAAGTGACGATTTGTAAAAATTTAATTTTTTTAATTTCAATAAAACTTTGAAGTTTTCTGGTTTTTGAAAATTGATTTTTTTAAAGTAATTATCCTATTTGGAAAAAATTAAACTCGTACAATTTTTTTGCCTAAATTTGAAGTTGTTCAATTTTTTTAAAAATTGTTTAATTTTATTGGGAATTCTGTTCTTTCATGACAAATTTCTTGGAATTCACGCTTGATTTTTCTGCAATTCTGAAAAACTGGAATTCAATCGCATACCTACTTATATAGTTGCCTTATATCGTAATCCAGCGAATTGTGATTCTATCAGTTTCCAACCAATTTGGCAAACTGTACGAATAGTTTTGAAGATTTTCGTACAAATATACGAGGAATTTAAGTGTCAGTTATCGAGTATTTGCCGTTTCAGTTACGTAGCGTGTAGTTGTTTAGATTTTCTATAGGTTGTCATTCTATTTGACTGTCTCAAAGTCTATGGGCGGGGTTGGAGCCCAGTATTTTGTTTTAGCATTTAGAGGACTCAATAGCCCTGTTTCCAAGGTTTCGATTTTTTCGCATATTTCATGTTGAAGATTTTCTGTGTACCCAACACAGGTGGGCCACCAGTTAATGATGAAGGTTCGTTAACAATTTGAACAATTTTTTCCAAAACAAAAAAAATTGCGCGAGTGGTTTGGTCTAAAAACAGTTATGGTTGATTCCCAAATAACTGTCAATTTTCAATTTGGAAAAAAATTGAAATTTCACCTCATTGAAAAATCTTGAAAAAATTCCTGCATGCTCCCAGGACCTTCCTAAGATTAGAAAAAAAATCAAGAAAAAGATCGGACTCACAATCTTCGAGTTTTTAATTGAATTTGAAAATTTAGAATCCATGGAGGGTTACACCATTGGCGTGTACAGAATTATTGGCATTCCTACCAAGAAACAAGCTGTAAATGTAATAATCCTGAACTTCATTAGAGTCTACCCTCAAAATTTCAGGTCAAAGGGATCAAAATTACACAAAAAGAATCTCTTTGTAACCCTCCATGGAAAGCTGGTAACGTTCCATAGTCGGTTTTTGGTCAACTGTAACCCTCCATGGTCAATTGCAACCCTCCATGGGTATAAACTAAAATGTGGAGGTTACAGGTTTTGCAACATGGAGGGTTACATTCTAACTTTGCTCCTTAATTATAAATCAGGATTGAAAGATTACTGAATAAAATTGTTATGGGATGTTAGGTTGACAGAGAACTTCGATATTCTATAGGGGCTTAGTTTATTTTATAGTTACATACGAGACAGCATGTAATACAGACAGCGTTGCAACAATAGATTGATGTATCAAAACCATGTAGCGGTGGATATATTGATATATGCCCAACTCTGATCGAAACATTGGGGCGATACAGTAGATCAATATTTTATATCAGTATGTCTCTTCAATGTCTCGGGTGTCAATAATATGTGTAGAGCTGCGGTAATAGATCGATGAATTGAAACGATACGGTGACACAATGGATTGATATTGTGTATTGATTCATAAACAATTAATAATTCTGGAATGATAGTGTATCACTGAGATTCGGCTCCTTGAACCTGATTTTCCCGTTTCTGTTCATGAATTCCTCTTTTGTGTGGGACTTTCCCCAATTTTTTGGAGGGAAAAAACTTCAAATCGACGGTGTAGAATCAATACTGCCCAATTCGTTTGCCATGCAATCCATGGACGCGTGATTTGCCAAGTTGCCACCAATCCAAGTTTTGAGATGTAGGCAACCCAGACGCCCCCAAAAGACACGATGCTTTGAATTGGGCAGTATTGCAGTTTCATCGTCGAAATACAATTCGACCATTTTATTTTCAAGTGAAAAATGGTCTTACGGTAGGGACTGCGAGTACGCTATGAATTGGTGAGTGCCCTGTACCTACTGATTTTATGTGATTACGTGTGATCAATATCTAGAAATTAACGTTTACGCAAAACGTTGGCAGGAACATGTCGACAGTGAACCTGCAAAACCTTGTATGTTCAAAATCCAAAATTTTGGAGAAGGTGAAAAAATTTCCCATTGCTGGCTCTGCAAATGGAGATGACCATAGGGACTTGGCATAGAAACGCCAATGGAATTTGGTGGTTTCAACCTCGACCAATTATATCAACAAATTGTCCCGGCCCCACGACCAGCTTTTGGGTAGTGAAAGAGCTCTGAAAAAGCAGCTTGAGTCCATTTTCTTGATTCGAGGAGATGCGCAAGGAGTTGTTTTACCAGTAGAACTCAAAACATCATTTTCCCAAAAACTCAACTTG
Organism: Nesidiocoris tenuis; assembly: GCA_036186465.1. Classification (NCBI taxonomy): domain Eukaryota; kingdom Metazoa; phylum Arthropoda; class Insecta; order Hemiptera; family Miridae; genus Nesidiocoris; species Nesidiocoris tenuis. The sequence goes on from AP028921.1 coordinate 401,827, forward strand.
GGAGGTTTTCCAGGTTCACTATCGATGTATTAGCTTCTAGACAGCCTTAGTGGTTTCGTACCTTTTTGGAAAACAAATATTACTCAAACTGAAACTGCCATTTAATCGTTGTGAGTGATAATTTCTGTGTTGAATGTAGTACATATTAAATGTAAGATTGGAGTGTGGGTATTGCGCATCCGCTTATAGGGATCCCTAATTTCATAATCTCTTATTTGTAAGGGAAAACGTCATGTGAACAGGTTGTTCATTCAACTTAGTTACACTTACACACAACATACACGTTTTTTTCCGCGTAGTTAAAAATTTCATTTGATTTTTTTATTTATCCAATTTCTGTGGATAGAGTGGAAATTTTGTGAAACATCAACAATATTCGATCGGTTTTTTTTTTAATTTTGATCAGATAACCAGCCCTTATTGTTTTCGCGAAGGATAGACGATCAACAGTCGATTATTTATTGATTGAAACGCTTGCAATTCCCTGATGATAAAATCGGCAGTTGATAATCGATATGATCGATATTTTGTTTGATAGTTCTTGTTTTCGCATGATATCACGTCACCAACATTCCAACTGTTACTCATCCCTCTTTGTAAATACTGCCTAGTTGTAATTTCTTGTTGTTAACTTATGATCAGGAAAAAATGTTGAAGTCCCGTCTATATTTTTGCTTTATCTTCGATAGTGGACTGTGTTGTCAAGTTATCCGCCTCTTGCAACTTTGATTCGGTTGAAGCTAGTCTTATTACCTGTCTTATCACCCTACTATTCTTATGTGTAAATAGCCAATGTAGCGCCGTGTTGTTATTCGGAGAGAACCCGTAAAAATTCAAGTACATCGACGTTTACTTGACGATTGGGTTTTACATTTTGTTGAGTTTGAGATGAGGATAGTTGTGTTCACTTCCTTTTGTTGTTGAGCAATTTCTCGAATTTATTTTCATAATTTTGATTCGGTAGTTATGTTTGATATTTCATCAATATTTTGTTTGAGATGATCTTCGCTTAATATTCACAGTGGAAAGTTGCTTCAAATGGTTCTGATACTCGAAAATTTTATAAAAGTTTGGCTTTGACAAATCTGCAAAAATTAATTCCTTTTCTTAAACCAAACTATCGATTTGTTTCGTTTGAAAATATCTAGAACCAAAAGTCGATTAATCGCATCGACCAGATGATCCGTGCCCAACATTTAACTAGCTAGCCTCTTAGCTGATCTCTCGCTAATTCTGTACAATAATTTGTCTCTGTAATCTAGCCGCATATGTACTCTCGTTGTTGGTGGAATGGGGGGGGGGGGGGCTTGGAAAACGCAGTTTCTTAAAATTAGTTTGTAATATTGCCTATTTGGTTGATGGGCCCGTTGACAAATCTCGGTGGTTTTTCTTGTCCAGTTCGATAATCCAGATGTTAATAATCCCATGTTTGGCATGTAAGATCAGTTCAATAACGCCTTTTACAATTAATATATTTAGGTATGTTGTTGTACTTACAACAACAGCATCAACAAACTCGCCAAAAATCCTCTATGATATGGGATTAAAACCCCAAGAAAACCATAAACTTTGTTCAAAGGTTAGCGCACTACTCAGCATGAACGGTTTGGTACAATGTCATTTAAATTTGTTCACACCATTGAAAATATTGCTTTTGAGGCGTATTTTTCCGTTGTTACTCTCCGACCTGGCTCGCCCCAACTGCTCATCTACAAGCTGTGCTCTTCAACCAAAAAAGGGCAGAATAGGTCACAACACAGGGTGACTGGTTGTTGATAGGAACGGAATGGCTCTTTCGCACTGTGATGCGCTCCACCTGTAGAATCTGTTGCATACCGTAGATTTTATTTTTTCCGCCCATTATCATTAAATTTGTGTCAAACTGACATCAACTTTTTTGTACATTTGGCCAAAAAATTATCTCCGTAGAGATCATCCGTCTGAAATGTTTTCCTCATTTTTCGTTCGGCCCGACGGCAAACCGCTTATAGTCGATCATGTTAGCGCTCGTAGCTTTGAACGCGTCACAGATAGTTCGATGTATCGATTGTCATTGACTTATCGATCCATTCAAAGATGAATCAAAGCTTTATTTCTCTAAAAATCGTTTCTCTAGAGATGTTGGTTAGTCATAAAATTTGTTGAGTTTCTTTTTTTTCTAGTTCGGATTGGTGATACGTTACAATATTGTTAGTTCCCTCAGTTGCCAACTGACTTCGTTCGTAAGTGGCGCTTTGTTGAAATGGATGTTGCGTTATGAACTCTACTCGATATATACATATATTATAGTTAATGAGCGTTTCTCTTGCTTCATTTTATCGAATTACGTTGAATGTTAATCTGTGTCCATCAAATTTATATTGCATAGAATTTATGTTATGAACATATCTGTACGTTAGTGATGTTGTTAAGGATGAACATTATGCTGTAGTAAAACCATAATAGACTTTTCCCGGTGTTTTATTTTCGCTTGAAACTTGTTACCTTCCTATTTTGAGCCAGTGAGTCGAATGTCATGTTTCCTCTGCGGGTTAGTGTTCCTCAGGATATACCAATTGTTGGGAAGAAAGGAAATTCAATAGTTTGGTTGTTCCGTGATTAAATGAGCAGTTAAGTCGGTGGTTTGTTCCCAGAGTTGGATGGATTTGCCGAATTAGTTACTAAACTAGATGCATACTAAGACAGAGGCAATTGAGATATTAATTGAACAGCCAAGACTTTCGTGGCTTGTGTTGGCCTGGCTGAGAATTGGATGAAATGGGGGTTTTCCCAGTTATTCCCAACGACCAGTCTGAGAGCTGAAGGCGAGAATAAGATGGGAAAAAGGCAATTTGATTTTGACTAATCAGAAGGATACAATGATCAAAAATGTCAAAAAATAAAATTTCAAAACCCGCCTAAAATCAAAATACGCCCAGTTAGCGGGATATGAAAAATATCCAGGTATCTTTCAAGGTTACACAAAGATTTTAAGACCAAGACCGTCTAAAATCGGATACGTAGGAAGTGCCTTGAGTAATTCAATTTCCCGTTGAACAGGGTGATAGGTCTTGCCGAGCCGAACATTCCATTTCAAGAAATTGAAAAGAAGGTTGAGAGTGAAATATTCTTCCAAATATTGTGTTACCTACTTGGCGAAAATAAAAACACTGCTAATTCCCAATTTTCTTATTCCGATAGCTGGTGGAGGAGGAAATTTAGACTGCGCATGCGCTAGGTAGACACATGAATACACTCTCGCTCCTGGAACAAGCCCAATTATTTCAATGCCGTGGATCCTGGCCCTCTATTATTCAAGGGAAAATAGCAATCACTAGTCATGAGGATACATACAGTAAAGTCGGCCACACATTGTCCAATTGGTGGCTGTTGGAGGTGGATGATGATATCAAAAGACAATTGATATTAAGCCAGCACTATCGTGAATAGTTCCGATCTTCTCCTTGAGGGCGACAGGGCACGCCCAGGACAACTTTTTCTTCAGATTTCTGTCGTTATTGGCGTCAGAATTGGCGCCAGGGAGTGGTCAGTTTTGGTAAACATTTTTTAAATCTCCTTTGTAATATTACAGCTGGGTTTCAGACTCGTCATTAAAATGCTATCAATTTTTAGGCGATTTGCCCACTTCAGTGAAAGGTTTGATTTTGACAAAAAATACCATAGGAGATAGGAAAATTCTGTTTAATGTAGGTGACGATTACATTCTCTAAGACTTATTTGCTGACGTTATCAAACATCACTCGCTATGGCGTCAGAGTATTTTCTTAAGATAATCCACAATCTATCCATTTCAGCAGGTCATCTATCAAGATACATTAGACATTTCACTGCTGTATAATCGACTGTTGCTAAGGTTATTAAATAAATTTTATAGTCTTATATTTGTCTCGATTTCCCTATTTTGAAAAAGTAGGTAAGTCAGCTTTTGCGTTCTCTTCGTAGTTGCGTTTTTTTTTTTTTTTATGACTTCATTGTTGGTAGAATCGTCATTCAGTTGCACCCTGTGTTTTACAAAGAGTGGCAGTTGCTCTCGGTCACCTGTCTGAATCCGAGCCACGGCTTAACCCAGACGTTGATGTCGCATTCGAGATCCTGGAAAATAGGTTTATTTTTTGTTAAAAACAATTCATCTTTATCCTGTTTGTTTTCAGATGCATTACCCGTTCATCAGTTCAGTTTATTCATCGAATAATAATCCATTATTGTCTGAATAGGTACAATTTTCCATGGATGCATTGACAACAAAATTTGTAGTCTAAATTTCCAAGAAACAAGTTATTTGGAGAAGAATGTTTATCTAATTAATATACTGGAGTGATAAAAACTTCTTAAGGCCCCCTTCACCAAACATTTTAGAATGTAACCTACTCAACTGGCAAAAACCGACCCGGCCCTAGTGTTGCGGTTGCAGCCAAATCTATGGTTCTGTAGGCTAGCTAATAGAGAGTTTTTGCAGCCAACGGGTGACGGGGTGACGTTTCTCACGGGTGACGTTTCGCGTGCGACGTTAACTACGACTAAGGGCAACAACGCCAGCGGTTGCTATGTTGGTTGCCATGGTAACCGTATTATCATTATTAGTTAGGGTTATTATTGGTTAGGCATTCAACGGGCCCGTCTCTTCGGCTCAACGGGCGACGCTGAATGGACCATTTTACCGGCACCCGTAGCTAACGTCATGTCGAGTTACCGTCTCCCGGCTCTTACGGGCTCTGTCGCAAGGTTCTACGTGGCCCGTTAGTGGCTTGCAAAAACTCTCTATTATCTGTCGCTTATACACTAAAATTAATGAAGGTACCAACTTCAAAGTTGGATTTCATGCGAGAATTTGTCCATGTTACTGAGCTATTAAGTAGAAAGGGTCCCTACAATAGGTCAGTATGGTTTCCTTATCATTTCAAAAATGGCTATCAACGATTTTGTTGGTTGAGAATTGAGGGAGCTATGGCCATTTTTGAAAATGACCACAGATGGACACACGGACGCTTGTTCGGGAAGTGATTCTGAGTAAATGTGTATAAGTAAAAATTTTTTGAAGCTCCGTTCCTATTCTCGATTTTAGGACAATTACAATACTTCCATTATGAATGTAAACAAACAGAGTAAATGGAAGTAAAAACCGTTGCTACAATGTTGTCTATCAAAAAGGCCGTGTCGTTTTCACGACGCCGCCAAATACGAGTCAATAGAGAGTTTTTGCAAGCCACTAACGGGCCACGTAGAACCTTGCGACAGAGCCCGTAAGAGCCGTGAGACGGTAACTCGACGTGACGTTAGCTACGGGTGCCGGTAAAATGGTCCATTCAGCGTCGCCCGTTGAGCCGAAGAGACGGGCCCGTTGAATGCCTAACCAATAATAACCCTAACTAATAATGGTAATACGGTTAAAATGGCAACCAACATAGCAACCGCTGGCGTTGTTGCCCCTAGTCGTAGTTAACGTCGCACGCGAAACGTCACCCGTGAGAAACGTCACCCCGTCACCCGTTGGCTGCAAAAACTCTCTAATGTTGTCGTCTGTATGCCAAATGTAGCTGTTTGACTAAATTAATGGAGTTGTTACAGGACTACAAAACCGAACGCTATCATTGTGTAAGTCTCATCTGACAATCCAAACGCATCTAGGGAACCGGTCGAAATTTCAGATGAGCAGCATGAGGGAGCCTGTGCTTCCCGGTCTCATCCTAACGCCCGAGGTAAAGTCGGCGTTCCAAATCCGATAATAAGTTTTGAGCAAATTTGTGATTTTCCTCCTCCCCTTTTACCTCCTCCTCTGAGGCTACCCCATTTATGTAATCCAGCCAATACGCATACCCTTTCAGCAGGCTGAGCGGAGAAATTGCAGTTCTCAGTCGGGTGGACAACTCCGTTTTGTTTCAGGCAATCCGTGGCACGCAACACGATGGTGAAGTGGTACAGAGTTCCAGCAACGACCTGCAGACAATTTTGCATTGTTTTGAGAGAACGGAAGTTGCGTTTTCCGTCTAAATTGAGAAATATTCTGTGCCTTTTGTTGCTGACAAAATACGAAATTCAATGCTTGATTGTAGCGTGATGACGTCATCAATAGCTAAACCTCTATATTGTCTATTCGAGAGAATGTCGTCAAACTATTCCGTCAGACAGTCAAGAATGTACAACAATCGAACCTATAGCACCAAAAAAATCGTCCCCTACCCACCAAAAATCATGCTCTTCAAATCGCTTGAAGCTATTGATCATGCCTGAGAAAGGCTCACCTGTTGTTGGACTTTGTTGATCTTGTACAGTCCTTTCAGGTACATGGAGTTGACTTTCTTGTTGATGTACTTGGTGGCGAACTGGGCAGCGTCGTGCATCTCCTGGGAGTCCTTACCGTTGGCAAGGCCGCCGGGAAGAGCGAGGAAGGAAGTGGCGCTGTCATCTGTGTGACACTCTGTGTGCAAAACCTGAAAGGGAGGATTTTTGAAAAAATATCTATTCAGTGTCCATGACTGAATGGACATTCCTCTGGCCCATCCGGTCTAAACAAAATAAAGCAAACTACCTTTCCAGGTGTTGATTTTCGCCCTATAACTGGAGTTTTCCAAGGCGTGGCCCTCAGGGACTATCCGTGTGCGTTAAGTCCTGTACGTTTATAATTGAGCTTTGCAAGCTGAAAAAGCTTTGCGTATCGGGTCTTTCAAGAATTTTATCCACCCACCTGGACTCTGGGAACGTCATGGACAAGGAAGTTGTTGGTGTAGACAAGGGATTCGCACACTTCCCTTGGAGCGACTTCTTTGTTCATGCAATCATCATTTGGGGTCTCATCCATGGAGCAAGCAGTCGTCTTGACGACGTACTTGAACTTGTAGTTGACACCATTGACGACCTGGTGTAAAAAAAGGGCAAATTATCTCGCATAGCAAGTCTCTGGCATTGGATTTTTAACCAGCACGTGCTTGTTTCCAGCGTTCCTAACTTCGCTTACCTGTTTCTGGGCCTTGAGGACCTTGACGACGACTCTCCTCGTGCTGGCTCCATTGTGGGTGTTCTGGTTGGAGGCCAAATCGCCGTAAGCTTGGACTGTGGGAATTTCAGAAGAATCGACATCTGTGAAACCTCCAAGCAGTGACCTGCAAAAAAATTACATCCCATTGTCATACTACTCTGTGGATTATCTTGGAATGTCAATACTGCTAGCAGCAGTTGCTTTGCATCTTGAAGGTCTTATTCGGTGGATTGTAGATCTTTGTCGAAGTTCTCTAGCCAAATTCAGAGCCAAATTACCAGATAAATGCTTCATTTGACTCTAAATTAGCCATTTGTCGCCTGTTTTCCAATCAAGGCCGACATTAACTAGAATTTCAGGTTAAAAATAGCGTAACCTTTCCATTATACCTTTTGGCTTTGCAAGAGATTTGGGTGCCAAGGGGCAGCTTGCTTTCCCATTCAGCTTCGATCCATGTGGCCGTGCATACTTTCCCAGAGGCAGACTCGTAAACGACGTTGTACTTGATACCGGCAACAACCTGTAGAATCAATATATAAAATGGCATGGTAACTCTCAAAAAGAGGCGTTTGAATTGTTACCATATGGAAAGTCGAGTCAGCAGAAAAACTGACTGAGCCTCCAATTCGAGCCCTCCGAAAAGTAATTATTCGACAGACGGTCGCCTAGGATAAGAAATCCGCTTGAGGAGCGAGGGGTCTCAAGATCGCGGTTTAGGTAACCCATTGTAAACGCCTCTAAATCGGAAAAGCCAATCGGATCCGAATATCAGCTTCTGAATGGCAGATTTATGTAACTTTAGCGCCTGGTTTTTGGAGGAAACCTCATCACATCATTGCAATTTTAAAGGCCCAGACCTGAGTAGTGACGCTGATGATCTTGTTGACGCCTTCGTTTGCGTTTGCAGTGGCAAGAGCCCTGTGCAGTTTGTTCATTGGAAATCCAGAGACATCCTGATGGACCGGGCATCCAGCGCATACCCCCTGTAAACAAAAATTAGATTGAAATTGAATTTAGATTAAAGTGATCTTAGTTTAGGAAACTTTACTTAGCGAGCTAAAAAAATAATGCTTTTTTCTCAGTAGACCATTGTCATGAGGTTGTTGATGGATCAGGTTTCCGGCCCATACCCATAAAAGCTACTTAGGGCCACACCTCAGTTTTGGGAATGGCATGTTAAACAAACTTTGTTTTTTGAAATTGACCAAAAAACCGTGCAAAATTTATTTTGGCGCTCCCTGCACATATGGGATTATAAACCGAAATAATCTCACAAAAATGGACTCCACCGGAATATCAACTCTGAAAGTAGATGTTCATACCTTGGCGTCGGCTCGGGAAGAAATGGCGACCAATGCGGTCAAAAGGAGAATAGCGTACCCGCGCATTTTTTTAGGTAAGGAGAGATAGATCGCAAGGGACTGACTTGAGTTCAATGTGAAAGTAATGTTCAGTGGCAAAAATCAGCCTTTTATAGGTAACCAACTGTTGATTCGGTGATATAATATTATTTTTTATTTCTAAAACATCAGTATCAAATTACACTGGGAAATGAGTAGGTAGGTACGTGATATTCGCCTAATTAATTTTTCCAAGAGGCCAATTAACGTTAACAACTTGAAATTTATCTATCACTTATTACCCAATTCAGTTATAACTTTTTGTCATAAATGTGTGCCACTACTGCTATCTGACTATTGGATGGCGTGAGCACAAGTGCAGTCTGCGTTCAAGTACCACTTTAAAACATTTGAGAGGAATAGGAACATTTGGAATAGGACCTTCAAGGTCACCTACAGTTTGATAAATCAAAATAATATTCGAGCACGCCCAAGCTCATGATTGCAGATGTCATTCAATAGAGCGTCGACACCCTGCTGGACAATTCCTGCAAGATTCTCCATTGGTACCTGTCCACAGAGCCATCAAAACGTCATCTGTGTGGTATCATATTATTTCGAGTGGTTTTCGACAGTCTGAGGTGAAGAATATATTTATGCCCATGGAGAGCACATTCTTTTTGCTGATTATTAAAAGTTCGTATCTGCATTACATGCGGTGAAATTTCTTTCATTTCCCCTCGCCAAAATTCACTTCACTTTTGTTCACCCGCTTCACGGTGTAACAGTACCTACACATCTGGATACTTGAATCGAGTCTTTAGTATGATGCAATATAATGCTTAAAAACACAGATAGGTAGCTTTTACCTTATATTAAAAATATTGTGTAATGAATCGATAGTAACTACCAAGACATATTGCTTCAAATTTACAGAATAGGCCCCCAGAATGGACTATTTCCAGGGGGCCTTGGTATTCAATTAGGTTTGATTGATATTGAAAAAAAAATCGTAAATCTTAAGCAGGTGACTTCAGATTTTCGGTAACACACATGAGATTTGTGCCATACAAAACCGCATTATGTCATTTAATTTGCTTACAAATGAATGAAATCAATCTTGGAACGTAGTTTACGGATTCTTAAAGAAACCAGTGGTGCGTAGATAACACACAATACTTCCATATTTTGAAACGTGAAATTGAGACACAATTTGATCATATTTTGACTGTTTTTAAGGGTGTTTAGGTCAAAAATGTCAAAAAATTCGCTTTGCAAATTTTAAAATTCGCCAAAAAAAATTCGGTGCATTTTTGGAATATAAAAAAATATCCACATATTCTGCAAGGTAAAACGAAGATTTTGAGACCAAGAACGCTCAAATCGGTCCATTTTTGTGGCCGGAAAAAATAAAATAGAAAACACTAAAAATGCAAATATATCGGAAGTACTGTGCGTTATCCAAATTCCGATTAAACAGGGTGTTAGGGCTTTCCGAGACAAACATTTCAGTTCAAGAAATTTGAAAAAAGGTTGAGAAATGAGGGAGTTATGGCCATTTTTGTAAATGACCACAGACGGACAGACAGACACACGGACACACAGACACTTGTTCGGGAAGTGATTCTGAGTTAATGTGTATAAGAAAAAGTTTTTTCTGAAGCTCCGTTCCGATTCTCGATTTTAGGACGATCACAATACTTCCATTTACTCTGTAAATATGTAAGTAAAAATCGAATGATAAGACAGTATTGGAGGTTGAAACTGAATTTTCAATAATGGTAACGGGTGATTCTAAAAAAAAAAAACGTGGGGCACCCGGAGATCATTCCTGGACGGGGTGCACTATTTCGACTTTTTTGTTTATTTTAGGGTCTGCCCTCCTCTGCATACATGAGAAACTCAGAAAAAGCAGTTTTCCCCCGAAATAAAATTGCTGAGTGGCCCTCAAAACAGTCAATTCTCATTACCGCCTCGTGTGCCTTTCTCGTTTTTCGTATAATATACGACTATATGGGTGATTCCACTAAAAGTGGCGAAATTGGGGTCAGCAAATTCCGTTTTACCAATGATAAAATTTTGCATGTTTTTCGACGAGAAATTGTTCATTTGCCTGCTATTAATGAAAACTATATACCAGCAGTGTAGTTTCATCACCCAGAGAGGGTTTACAGACATGATTAGGTAAAAATCAGTGGTCCAGGGGAATGACAAAATTGAGAGACTTAAAAAAATCTATTTAAACCTCAAATTAAGCGCTGCTAAGTAGATTAGTGACATGGGTACATTATTTGTCTGGGTATCTCAGAAAATAAAGTTCAAATAATTGGAGTAGGTACGTCGGTTCATCATCATATCATTTGAGGAGTAATGGTCAATTCGATGATGCCAAAATGGTACGTTCTCACACTGATGAATAAATATGTGTAAAAAGAAAACCAATGGTGCGTAGATAACACACAATACTTCCATAATTTGAAACGTAAAATTGAGACACAATTTGATCATATTTTGACTGTTTTTAGGGGTGTTTTGGTCAAAAACTCAAAAAATTCACTATTCAAATTTTAAAATTCACCCAAAATAAAAATACGCTACAATATTGGAATATAAAAAATATCCACATATTCTGCTAGGTAAAACAAAGATTTTAAGACCAAGAACGCTCAAATCGGTTCATTTTTGTGGCCGGAAAAAAATAAAATAGAAAACACTATAAATTCAAATATATCGGAAGTACTGTGCGTTATCCAAATTTCGATTAAACAGGGTGTTAGGTCTTGCCGAGACAAACATTTCAGTTCAAGAAATTTGAAAAAAGGTTGAGAATTGAGGGAGCAGCGTCCTAGCTGACAAACCTCCATCCAGAACATGCAGGGGAATGACGGCCAGGGGAATGACAAATCGCGGTTTTTCCCATTTCTTCCCTCCTCCTTTCAGTACCTAAATTTTGAAAAAAATACGCTGGAAGGTGCACCACCAGACCTAAAGAATAGTGGCAGAGGGAAAAATTTACTACTTCAATTTGATAAGATATTGAATACAGGGGAATGACGCATAATAAAAATACTCACCATAAATGAGGTTGTTTTTCGCCTCTCGATGGCTTCTCAACAAACACTAGTGTTATCTGGCAGGTCAGGCACGTTCTACAGTTCCAGAGCTACTAACTGCCGTTTTCAAAATTACCGAAACTGTTATAGTTTCCCATTTATGGGGGTGACAAGTTTTTACAGGGGAATGACGCAAAAAGGTGGGGACACGCTGTTCTTTGCTTCTAACATTGAAGCCTATGCATTTAAAATTATGAGAACAGAGGAGCTAATACGAGACTATATACTGAGTGCATTCGTTTTAGCAGATTCTGAAAATCTCGATCCGAATAACCAGGGTTGGTTGAAGAAGTAGCGTACCTAGGGGTGGGGACATGCCAGGGGAATGACATTTCGGCTATATTTATATATTTTTCTCCACTTGCTAATAATGTTTTTGGACAGTTTACACGTGCGGAGCATGGGGACCAACGATCTAATCACAACGCTTTTTGTTCCATCGCAATACTACGAATAGTTTTCAAGATATAAAGAAAAGACACGATTTCGCCACTTTTAGTGGAATCACCCATATTATACTTGTGTCCTATATTTGAAGGGTAAGGGGAAGGAACGAGGAATGTCACAAAAAGTACTTTTAGAGAAAAAGCAGGTTTTGTATTTTAAATTCTATGTTTTTTCCCCTTACACCGAATCTTTCGTTGCTTCTCAGGGCGACATTTACACTTTTTTCCCCTTGGAGTTTCACTATACGGTAAGTACCTTTGAATTCCTACAAAATACGCTATTGAGCTTGTTTTTGGGAAAAATGGGCATTTCCTGTTCTTTCCCCTTACCCTTCATTTATTATATTTATATTTTATTTATAATATTAATTATAATTATTAAAATTAATTATAATTAATTAATATTAATTATTATAATATAATTATTTATTTATATTTATTATATAATATATTATATTATAGTTGTGTCCTAGGCTTGAGAGATGTTCTTTGGGCCGCAAAAGAACTTATGGAATCGAAATAAAATACGTAGACCTTTTCAGGGAGAGATTGGTGCAATTTTTAAACCGATTTGGTGACATTGATAAGTTATTTCAAAATGTGTGCCTGAAAAAATTCTCATCTTTCATTCTCTTCATCATTCTCATCTTTCAACTCTTTCTCATTTCATTCTCTTCTTTCAGTTCTATATCGTCGGCACCACGCCATAACCGCGAAACTGCTCATTATTACTGAGCAGTTTCGCGGTTATGGCGTGGTGCCGACGATATAGAACTGAAAGACAACTATTGATCCACAAAAATGTGTAATGCTGAAACTCTTCCTTATTCGGGTGCCGTTTTAAAAGATCCGCCTAAAAAATATTTACTCATTCTAAGTCATATCCGCTTCTCATCTCCGCTTCTCAACCGAAAGTTTCCCTCCTTGAACGGCAAAAATGGAAAATCGGCCAACTTATCACAATGGCTACAGAACGTTAGAGTTTGATTGACCATTACTCCACAAATGATATGATGATAAACCTACCTACTCCAACTATTTGAACTTTATTTTCTGTGATACCTGGACAAATAATGTACCCATGTCACTAATCTACTTAGCAGCGTTTTTTCAAATGCAATATTGAGTTTTACCAAAATAAACTAAAACCGTTTTAAGAAAAATTTATTAACATCTCAAAATTGGGTCGCAGCTCTTCATCAGTTTATATAGGCTAGAAAAAAGCCTATCAAGTGTCACGAATAGAAAATTCACAGGCACACGCTACACTGCCGAAAATGTAATTCTTGAAGTTAGTTCTTGAAGTTGTTTTAATATACGTTAGGTTTTTGAACTCAAATTCGTCGCTCTTCGTGCCTTGTCAACGACTTGATGAATTTCTTCAGATCATCTTCATTCCTCCGACTCGGATTGGCTGGCACATCACAGTTCTGCGAAGAAATTTTTTTACAATTGAAGAATTTTCTTTGGGTATTTTACGTATTAAAGCATGATAATATTATATTATGATATTATCTATTGAAAGCATAGGTATTAAAGCATAGGTAGATACTCACAATTTCCAGTATCATTTGAGCAGTAATAAAAGTTGTAGCATCATTTCAACATTTCTGGCGAAGGATATTGGAATTTTGAAACTGTTGGAAGTTTTTTGCAAGGGTTTTAAATTGAACGAGATTTACCAAAACTCACCTGTACATTTCTGCAATCGACATTAGTTATCCGCCTGTGGCCATGTTTGCTTGAAATTAGTTCAGACACGCAGGACAAATCCTGCCGAATAAAGAAAAAATTGCATTCATAGCCTTCAAATTCTTACTAGATATTTTGGTTCATTTTTCTTAAGAAATGAACCTTTGTAATCGGTCAGAAAAAAACAATTTTTAACACCCCCTGGAAATTTGTTGGTTTACGTTTCAAGGGGTGTTGAATCCAAATCTGCAATAAAAATTTTTTGTCCGTCCGCCGCCCGGGGTTTTTAGGGTGAAGGAGTTGCCAAAAATTTTTGAAATTTTCACCAAAAATCAAGTTCCGTATCTAGTTGTTCTTAACGTCTCGACAAAACCCCCTCAATTTTAAGGCCAGTAAAACAGCTGTTGAAATGAGAAAAAGTTCGTGCTTTTCAGGAAAAAAGCAACATAGGCATGTGAGGCATCATTTCCTATAGATTTTTCTACGCTGAATCGAATGAGACCCTATGGTCTCATTCATTAAGAATTGGGGGAATTTTGGAAAACTCAAAAATATCTCACTAAAACTGCAATGAAACCTAAACGGTTGAAGCTACTTTCGTGGCTATCCACGCCAGTAGCTTCAACCGTTTAGGTTTCATTGCAGTTTTAAGCTGGGTTCACATGGCGTACGGTTGATCGGATCCGGTCGGTACGGTCGGCCTCTCATTGGTCGACGGGAAGGCGCACGCGGTGCGGTCGCGGTAGTGAAGGGGGCACGCTCTCCCGTCGACCAATGAGAGGCCGACCGGATCCGGTCAACCGTACGCCATGTGAACAAAGCTTAAGTGAGACATTTTTGAGTTTTCCAAAATTCCCCCAATTCTTAATAAATCGAAAACTACTAGAGCCACAAAATTCGTTATCCACTCGTTGGAGGAACCCCCACAAAAACTTCTGTCCTCCCAATATCTTCAATTTAAAGAATTTGGTCGTATTACACAAATCAGCAGAACAAAAATTGGAAAAAGTTGAGGATTTGGCCTTGGTTCTTAGATACGGTTGATTGATCTACTTACGACCAATAGCCTATTACACCAACAAGGTGACGCACTAACCAGTTGCGCTTGGCAACATGAGAGTGAGACAAGCTTTAACAATGGTTCTGAGGCATGTGAGGTATTATTTTCTATAGATTTTCTACGCTGAATCGAATGAGGCCATCGCCACGCCAGTAGCTTCAACCGTTTAGGTTTTATTGCAGTTTTAAGCCCGTATCACACGTCAGACTGTTCTCCTCCCCATCCCACAGACCGTCTGGACAGACCGGTTCTTTGGTGATTTTTACGTGCAAATTCATTGAAAATTTTTCTAAGAAATAAGGTTCCATAGATGAATAATAACAAACATTGATGCAGGTGCGCCAAAGTGAACATATTCATAGGACCAGCCAATTGGATAATTTGGTCAGTGTGTCTGTCCGTGGGATGGGGAGGAGAACGGTCTGACGTGTGATACGGGCTTTAGTGAGACATTTTTGAGTTTTCCACAATTGTATACTGTCCACGGTTACCTATTGGTATAAATATTTAAAATAAAATGTTGTACTCAATTAGCTACTATCTATTTATTACTAACCCGCGATTCCGGCTCGTCGAGTATTTGACATTCTCTGATATGCCAGCGTCCACCCCTCTTGACGCAGTCGGTTTCACGAAGAATGAGGTCGAAGCGGTACGAAATTCCGTCTTTCAATGTCTGCTTTGATGAAATTTGACAGATTAGTTAAAATTGAAACTAGTTGAACTTGGATCAATTATGGAAACAAATACATTTGTGCAAACAATCAGTTTAAAATACCTAATTGGATTAAAAATTGTCAAAACATATAATGAAGTAGGTGGTTATTATTACTTCCATAATTACAGGTAGGTAAATGGAAGTATTGCGATCGTCCTAAAATCGAGAATCGGCTCTGAATTTTCACTTATACACTTTTACGTCCTAAAATCGAGAATCGGCTCTGAATTTTCACTTATACACTTTTACCCAGAATAACCTACTTCCTGAACAAGTGTGGGTGTGTCTGTCTGTGGTCATTTACAACCATTGTTTATTTTTTTGTTATTTTAAGAAAAAAAACACGCAGCACGTACTTCTCGTTCTGCTCCGTTGACTATGTAGACGCCCATGATTTCATTAGAGTTCAACATCATGTTAACGCGATCGACCGCTGCGTAAATTGCATCCTGCGTGTCCTCATCGTAATCTTCCATACGCTGAATGAAAATAGTAGAAGTATTTTACAATTGACTGGTTTTACAGCCGTAAGAGGACATTGGTCAGATTGGGGCTTTTTTCATCCATAAGTACTAGATTTTTCATTTTGTCTCTTTTCAATTTTACATTTACGTTCAGGAACTTGCGCAAGTTCTTCCAAAATTACTGGGATGCGTTCAATTAATTCGACACAATTTCGCACGAATTGATATATTAGTTTGAAATTTTTTCTATTTAAACCGGCTATAGTTTATAAATAGTTGTTCGGTCAGATGCCATTTAAGAAGGAAGAGAGAGCCTTATGGCCTTATTTGGTACGCAGTTTTGAAGCAATAAAACCGTCAATCATTGATCGATTTTCAATATTTTTTCCCACATTTTCAAAGTACCGTGAGTGATCTTACGATTCCTTCATCCCACATCTCACCTTGGCTGAGACGAGGAGAGTCATCAAGGCCAAAGCCGCCAAAATGACGATAGCTTTGCCCCAGGAGGATGTCATGATTTCTGAATTTGTGCACTACCGACAGAATGACGGTCGATGATTTGTTGAAACTGTCATTTGACTTGAAGCCAATAACAGCAAAAAGGAGAATTTCGGCTTGAGAATGACGGCAATTCATTGGCCGACAAATCTGCAAATCTAATCTAAACGGGAAGGTGATAATTGGACACTTGAAAGTCACTACCCAGTGAGAAATTTCTATGATTCGACATCATACTCTGGTTCACACAACTCTAAAATAGGCGGGAGCAAGTAGTTGAGTGCTAAAAACATTTTCGCAGTTTTGTATTAAAATACGGATGTTACCCGTCGGTCCCGAGATAAGTACACAAATCGAGCCAGGAACCATAGAAAACTAGAAATCGGCTAAAAACATATATAATTCCAATAATTAAGTAGGTAATCAAATCTGTGTACAATATTTACAAGAAATTCGCCGAATTAATACAAAGATTAATACAAAGAGCAAGTTTCAGGTACAAAATGGACGAATTTACAAAATGCAAGAATAACTCATAACTATATCTGTTACAGAACGAGCCAAAAGGGAAAATTATACGCATATTGTCGTTAACAATAAGTGACAAGTTGCCCTTTTTACAGCGAGGGGGCCATAGGTATCTCCTAGATATGAATAAACGCAATAATACGTAGGTACGTCTAGTCATACTGACGAAGAAATAAATGTGGCACTCTTTGGGATTTTAAAATATTGACAACAAAAATATTTTAATATCTATAAATCAGAGTTGGATAGTAGTGATTACTTTGAGTAATGATTACTTTTTAAATTACTGTTTAAATAACGCTGAGATTAATTGCAATTCCCATTCCAATTCCTGTAATGGTAATCGAAATTGCAATTACTTTTTTGATTACATGTAATGGGAATGGGTTTTTTGAATTCCCATTACAGGAATTGGAATGGAGTAATCCGATTACTCGCCTGTAATCCGATTACGCGCCTGTAATCAGATTACAAGTGTGTTATTAGGATACACACCATAAACATTGATTTCTCTGTATTTTTTGGCGCTGAATCGAACGGTGGACAACGTTATGTCTCTCCTACATGTTCTCGGTAGTAGATACGTACTTAGTCACTGTTCGATTCAGCATCAAAAATTACATAGAAATCTACAGAGAGTATTCTAATTACAGGCGAGTAATCGGATTACTCCATTCCCATTACTCCATTCCAATTCCTGTAATGGGAATTCAAAAAACCCATTCCCATTACATGTAATTAAAAAAGTAATTGCAATTTCGATTACCATTACAGGAATTGGAATGGGAATTGCAATTACATTTCTTCAAAGGAATTTGTAATGGGTAATGGGATTACTTTTTTACCAACACTGCTATAAATTCGAATTTAATTTAGGGTTCCACAGTTTAATGTTGTCAAAATATTTTTTTCTAATCGAATCAAATTAAAATTCTAGATTAATATAAACTTTCGTATTTGCTGATAGCTCAGCGAAAAAATTTTCTATAGTATTCATTCAACTGAATCGAAATGCCTTGAAAACAAAATGTAAAATTGGCCATCTAATAAAGCGTGAAATTTTAAATTCAGTAGAACATGATTTTAAAAGTCACACAAATCAATGGAGCACCATTTGAAGATAGAACAGGAATTACGACAGTCAAGCGAATTCCACCATCAACTATCATCTCGTCTTCTTAACGTTTCTATTCAGATGGTAAGAACCGTAGATGAAAGGTGAAATCATGAAGAGTAGCGCACTTAAAAGAGCCATGGACGATAGGAAAATCGCCTGAATCCAAATGGCAATGTCACTGTTTTCCTTGAAGTTCGCCTGTATTCCATGGAAATCGAGCGCCAGAGTTCCGTTCGGAACCGGGCACGGCAAATGAACAATGATGTCCTGCCGCTGGACCTGAAAACATGCCAATGTGAAATCATTGGGTAAGAAGGCAACAGGAGAAACCATTCGAAACCCTCCGATTTTTCCGAATTTAATTATATTTTGACTACTATTGAGACTGTTTATAGCATTAAAATCGAACACCTCACTGTGCAAATGTTGAACCTCGCCGAAAAACCAAATACGTTGAGATACAGGAATATAAAAAATATCCACGCATTCTGCCAGGTAAAACAAATATTTTAACACCACTTGAACGCTCAAATCGGTACATTAATGCAGCCGGAAAAAATGAAAAAGGAACAATTCCGGTTAAACAGGGTGATAGGTCTTAGGCCTGGTTTATTGACAAAATTTATCCTCCCGATATCCAAAGAAGCACTCGATACCCATCACCAATGAGACTTTTACATTGAAATCTGATGGAAATCCCACCGTTGTGAAGTATATCTGAAGCTTCCTTGGGTATCGGAGAGATTAATTTTGTCAATAAACCGGGCCTTACTGAGACAAACATTCCAATTCAAGAAATTGAATAAAGTGGATGATCGACCCGTAATACTGCGTAGCTATTGTCAGCGATCAGGGGTAGGGTCTCAGATGAGAAAGCAACCTTTTCCTTTGCCTAGCTTTCGGCAAACATTTATTTAGGCCTTCATCAGGGCTCGAAAAATAGATTTAAACAAGTTTTGTTGAAACTTGTTTAAATCTATTTTTCGAGCCCTGATGAAGGCCTAAATAAATGTTTGCCGAAAGCTAGGCAAAGGAAAAGGTTGCTTTCTCATCTGAGACCCTACCCCTGATCGCTGACAATAGCTAATTCAAGAAATTTGAAAACCAGTGGTGCGTAGATAACACACAATACTTCCATATTTTGAAACGTAAAATTGTGACACAATTTAATCATATTTTGACTGCTTATAAGGGTGTTTAGGCCAAAAATATCAAAAAATTCACTATGCAAATTTTAAAATTCGCCCGAAATAAGAATACCATACATTATTGGAATATAAAAAATATTCACATATTCCGGACAATAAAACAAAGATTTTAAGACCAAGAACGCTCAAATCGGTTCATTTTTGCGGACGGAAAAAAAATAAATAGAAAACACTAAAAATGCAAATATTTCGGAAGTACTGTGAGTAATTCGGATTCCGGTTAAACAGGGCGTTAGGTCTTGCCGAGACGAACATTTCAGTCCAAGAAATTTGAAAAAAGGTTGAGAATTGAGGGAGCTATGGCCATTTTTGTAAATGACCACAGACGGACAGACGGACGTAACAGACACACAGACACTTGTTCAGGAAGTGATTCTGAGTAAATGTGTATAAGAAAACGTTTTTTCTGAAGTTCCGTTCCGATCCTCGATTTTAGGACGATTCCAATACTTCCATTTACTCTGTAAATATGGAAGTAAAAAGGTTGAGAATTGCGGGAGCTAAGGCCATTTTTACTTCCATATTTACAGAATACCTAAATGGAAGTGTTGGAATCGTCCTAAAATCGAGAATCGAAGTATTGCGGGCACCACTGGTTGTACATTACCACAGACGGACATGCGGACAGACGGAAGCAATTCTGAGTAAAAGTGTACGAGTGAGAATTTTTTCCGATCTCTGTAGTAATCAGATGGGAGATCGGAGGAGGGTGCTTAGTATCAAAGTGCAAAATGAGAGAGTATAAAAAATATAAACCTGCTTATTTCGGCAGACAAGATGCGAGTTGATGGTCTTGAGAACAGCCGGGGAATAATCGGCAGATACGAGCGACCTGTACGCCGAACCGACCGGGGAATAAGCAGCTACATAGGGCGACAGGAGAGCATCGTCTGAATGTATCGGGTAGCCGGTCGTCGAGCTTAGCAGGACATGTACAAAAGTGTACACGATAACTGCCCAGCTCCGGCCGACCGGTGCGGCGCAGCCAATCAGCGTACAACAGTACTGTAGACCCAACAGACAAAGCAGACTGACTCCTGCGGAAAAACGGAGAAAAATCATGTCAGTTTCAAAAAAATCGATACATTAGAAAACATTATAATGTTTTAACATTATAATTATGATAATGATAATTATCATTGAAAATATTGAAAAAAGTGAAATGAACAAATCTAAAAACCAGTGGTGCGTAGATGACACACAATACTTCCATGTTTCAATACGGGAAATTTTGAAATAATTTGATCATAATATGATCAAGAATATGATCAGAATATTATTCTGGCTATTTTTGAGGGTGCTTAGGTAAACAAGGTAAAACGAAGATTTTGAGACCAAGAACGCTCAAATCGGTCCATTTTTGTGGCCGGAAAAAAATAAAATAGAAAACACTAAAAATGCAAATATATCGGAAGTTCTGTGCGTTATCCAAATTCCGATTAAACAGGGTGTTAGGTCTTGCCGAGACAAACATTTCAGTTCAAGAAATTTGAAAAAAGGTTGAGAAATGAGGGAGTTAGGTATGGCCATTTTTGTAAATGACCACAGACGGACAGACGGACACACGGACGGACGGACACACGGACACACAGACACTTGTTCAGGAAGTGATTCTGAGTAAATGTGTATAAGAAAAAGTTTTTTCTGAAGCTCCGTTCCGATTCTCGATTTTAGGACGATCACAATACTTCCATTTACTCTGTAAATATGGAAGTAAAAATGAGGGGTCTAGATTCAAAACTGGCAATCTCCACCCAAGGTAACTTTTGGGGAAGCGTGATTTATTGATATATCGTTTACCCATTCAGATTTTAACGCGCTGTTTTTTTTAAAATGTAGTTCTAAGCAATATTTGAGGCCTGAATATATTTTTCCCCTACAAAAAGTCCCTAATTTTTTGTAATTGCATTAGCTAAAATGGAGATTGCATGTTTTGTTCTTGAATTGCTACTTTTGAACTTAAATCAAAGGAGATTGCTACTTTTGAATTAAAACTTACTCGGAGATTGCTTGTTTTGAACTAAAAGACGGCAATGGCAACGCTTAAACAAGCGGGTCGAGCGGGCCTCTGATTGGCTGAAGTGGAGATTGACTCTTTTGAACCTCACGGCGCGGTGGGGATTGCAAGTTTTGAAACAAACTGTCATATTGGTCTTTGATTTTAAGTGGGAGATTGAAGGTTTTGACTCTAAATACCTCAGCAGCTCGATCGGGGATACTTTCAACTGCGAAGTCCCGCCTCTAACTCGTTTTGTGAAACCAGTGGTGCGTAAATAACACACAATACTTCCATATTTTGAAACGTAAAATTGTGACATTATTTGATCATATTTTGACTGCTTTTGAAAGTGTTTAGGTCAAAAATATCAAAAAATTCAATATTAAAATTTTAAAATTCGCCCAAAATGAAAAAACGCCACATTTTCGGAATGTAAAAAATATCCACATATTCTGCAAGGTAAGGGCTCACGAGTTGGTCTAGTGGCTAGCGCGTCTGACTGGCTGCTGGCTATACCTGGGAGTTGCGGGTTCGATTCCCTAAGGTGGCATGAAGAATTTGGCCCATAGCCTAATGATTCATGTCATCCCTGGCATTCGGGGTTTTCGGAAATAAATGATATTGGAGAACTATACCCACTCCTTGTGATGCCCTATGGGTTAAAACAATTAAAACCATCATTTACATTTACATTTACATTCTGCAAGGTAAAACAAAGATTTTAAGACCAAAAACGCTCAAATCGGTTCATTTTTGCGGCCGGAAAAAAAATAGAAAACACTAAAAATGCAAATATATCGGAAGTACTGTGCGTTTTCCAAATTCCGATTAAACAGGGTGTTAGGTCTTGCCGAGACCAACATTTCAGTTCAAGAAATTTGAAAAAAGGTTGAGAAATTAGGGAGTTATGCCCATTTTTGTAAATGACCACAGACGGACAGACGGACACACGGACAGACGGACACACAGACACTTGTTCAGGAAGTGATTCTGAGTAAATGTGTATAAGAAAAAGTTTTTTCTGAAGCTCCGTTCCGATTTTCGATTTTAGGGCGATCACAATACTTCCATTTACTCTGTAAATATGGAAGTAAAAAGTGGAGATTGCCAGTTTTGAATCTAGACCCCTCAAATATCGGAAAAATCACTATGGAAATTTTCAAACCCGCCTGAAATGAAAAATGTCAAGTTATCGGAACATAAGTGTATAAGTAAAAGTTTCTTTTGAGGCTCCAATCCGATTTCGAGGGTTTCAAATCAAACCGCCGCAAAGATTTGGCTTCGAGGACGTCCTCGCTGATGCCCGCGTGTGAGGATGTTAGAAACGGACCTTCACCAGTTTTCATGTTGAAACCAAGCGCCGACCATATGTTGCGCACCGAACGTGTTTCTCAATTTCTAAAAAATATAATTTGCAATATTCGTTCGCTCCATGAAAAAGACTAATTTTCTATACTGCTACATAATTCTCAATTTAACACTTTACCAGGTAGAATTCCAGGTAGGTATTCTATGAGTTTTAACAACTGGCGACCGTGATTATGGAACCTTTGAAAACCAGTGGTGCGTAGATTACACACAATACTTCCATATTTTGAACGTAAAATTGTGACACAATTTGATCATATTTTGACTGCTTTTCAGGGTGTTTAGGCCAAAAATATCGAAAAATTCACTATTAAAATTTTAAAATTTGCCCAAAATGGAAAAACGCTACATTTTCGGAATGTAAAAAATATTCACATATTCTGCAAGGTGAAACAAAGATTTTAAGACCAAGAACGCTCAAATCGGTTCATTTTTGTGGCCGGAAAAAATAAATAGAAAACACTAAAAATACAAATATATCGGAAGTACTGTGCGTTATCCAAATTCCGATTAAACAGGGTGTTAGGTCTTGCCGAGACAAACATTTCAGTTCAAATTTGAAAAAAGGTTGAGAAATGAGGGAGTTATGGCCATTTTTGTAAATGACCACAGACGGACAGACGGACGTAACGGACACACAGACACTTGTTCAGGAAGTGATTCTGAGTAAATGTGTATAAGAAAAAGTTTTTTCTAAAGCTCCGTTCCGATCCTCGATTTTAGGACGATTCCAATGCTTCCATTTACTCTGTAAATATGGAAGTAAAAAGACGAAGTGATTGTTCACACGAGTTGTGAATCAATTTGAGGGACTCGAAGATCGAGAAGAAATCATTGGCAATTTGGAAGTTCTTGAACGGAAATTCAACGAGTTGAAGAATTTAGACGAACAGATCATCACTCTCATCAGCGAAAATGGTACCGAAGAGGAGA
This sequence comes from Nesidiocoris tenuis, assembly GCA_036186465.1. NCBI lineage: Eukaryota > Metazoa > Arthropoda > Insecta > Hemiptera > Miridae > Nesidiocoris > Nesidiocoris tenuis. Next base: position 425,287 of record AP028921.1, read on the forward strand.
TCGAAGAGGAGATGAAAGGAACAACCGAATATGAAAATACATTCGCTGTAGCAAATGCCCGGTATTCAGCAATTCTAAATCCCGTCAATCCTCAGGTCAGTCGTTCTGTACCTCATAAGTTCAAACTGCCTGCGCTAAACATTGAGCCTTTCGGAGGTGATATCAAAGATTGGCTTTCTTTCGATGGTCAGATGTCCAAAATTGAAAACGATGAGTCCATCGATGACATACCTAGATAAATTTCGGTATCTAGAACACGCCACTATTCCGGGAAGCAGGCCTCACACCATTGTTAAAAGCTACCCTCCTCATACAGGAAATTTCGAAAAAGCATTTGGCAGTCTAAAATCGCGGTTTGGTAGAAAAGACACATTGATCGAATTCTACGTCCGAGAGTTGTTGAAACTTACGCTTTCTATGTCCAAAGATACGAAATTGAAAATCACCACGATTTACGACAATATTGAAACTCAGCTACGAGCGTTAGACACTCTTGGAGTAACTACTAATACGTACGCGTCAATGCTATTTCCTCTCGTAGAATCGTGTCTGAACGAAGATCACTTAAGAGCTTGGCAACGATCTTTATTCAATCGCGAAAAACCCGCTCATAATGCCAGTAATCTGTCGCTAGACGCAATTTCAGAAGCAGCTAGCAACCCGGACGAAACGACGAAACTCGAAAAACTGATGAATTTCATCAAGAACGAAGCAGAAGCCGAAGAAAGGATCACATTGGCAGTAAATTCTTTCTCTCTGGAGGATAAGAGTGAAAGAAAAAATGTTCAAAGCAAGCTAACTTTCAGTACCTAAGTCTCATTCTCCAAGTGACCATCCGTGTAAGGTCTCAGACTTAGTAAATATTCGATCAGCGCAAGAATCATCATCACTTCCTACGTAGTGTATTTTCTGTGAAGGAAAACACGGTAGCGAAGATTGTTTCAAAGCTAGGAAACTGTTGATTGAAGAGAAACGAAAAATTGCCACAAACAAAAAACGCTGCTGGTATTGCTTGAAAGTATCTCACCCTGGCAAGCCTTGCGAATTCTTTTCGAAGTGTATCATTTGCGATTTTCGACATGTAGCTATAATGTGCCCAAAATACGTTCCCAAATCTGAATCAAGTGAAAATTCTCAAACTAAACGTGAAGTGAACCTTTCCAATTTCATAAGCAACAATGTGTTTCTTCAAACGTTCATTATAGAAATTCAAAGCCCTGGTTTTGAGCCAAAAATTGTTCGCTCTCTAATTGATACGGGTTCACAGCGCTCATACATTCGGAAAGATTTAGCCAAAGAATTGGATCTCAAGGCTACAGGACACGAGAACACTGTTCATGGCCTATTTGGAGGTGTCAACACCGAAGAATGCCACCACTCAAGATACAAAATTTATCTCGCCAATCTGTCTCAGTCATTCTTTTGTAATTTCGATGCACTAGACCAAGAACTAATTTGTACCCCATTACCCAATATCGAAACTGCTACATTGTCAAACGAACTTCAACAGAAAAAGATCCCGTTTCGCGACAAACCTGGACCAATTGACATCTTAATTGGTGCAGATGTAGCTGGAAAATTGCTCACAGGCAAAAGAGAAAATTTGGACTGTGGATTAGTAGCAGTGGAAACATTGTTGGGGTGGACCCTCATGGGAAAAACTCATCTTCCGTCTAACGTAAACGCATCCAACATAGTTCCCTCAATGACGAACCAAGATAAAAATTGGACGGCTCTGGGTTTTTGGGAGCGGATTGCAGGACTCCTGAACCGAACGTATCGACTACAATTGATCGTCAAGATACCAAGGAGCCAGACGACGATCAAAAAAAGAAATCGACGTCAAGCGAGCAAGAGCACGACGACACGAGAGGCCGTAGTGTCAAACCGCCGAAAAGATTTGGCTTCAAGGACGTCCTCGCTGATGCCCGCGTGTGAGGATGTTAGAAACGGACCTTCACCAGTTTTCATGGTTGAAACCAAGCGCTGACCATATGTTGCGCACCGCAACGTGTTTCTCAATTTCTAAAAAATATAATTTGCAATATTCGTTCGCTCCATGAAAAAGACTAATTTTCTATACTGCTACATAATTCTCAATTCAACACTTAAGAATTACCAGGTAGGTATTCTATAAGTTTTAACACCACATGTCGTGTCACCAAAAATTCGGCATTTTTTTTGGTTTCATGTTTTTAACCTAGATTTAGTAAAATGGCCATAATACGGCAAATTTTGAATTTTTGGTGATACGACACGAGGATTTGAAACCCTTGATTTTTGATTGTTAAGCGATTATACAACACTTCCATGTACTTCGTAAATATGAAAGTAAAAATGGCAGAAGCTTCAACAATAAAAGAAGGGGGAATAAAATAAAATGAATATTTATCAATAGGATAATATACTATCAGCTAAACAGATCAGGCTCAACAAAAAATTAATCAGGTCAATGCTCTTGTACCTCGAACTAATTGGTCCTGAGCACTTGAAATCGAGCAATGTAGGCAACTTGAGATTTTTAATGAGAAAAAATGTTCGATAGTAGGTGATTAAAGGTTATTTAGACATTATTTAGTGGAATTATATAAGAGCGAGATAAGGCGTACAGTCTGCAGAAAACGACAAAATGTAATTAAAAAGGTCTTAATTTCAGTTCGGTAAAAGACTTACCTAAATAGTTGGCCAAATTATCAGAGAACATTTGGTCGTATAGTCCAGACATGCAGTACGCCGGTATGAGGTAGGCCAGCCAAATCAAAGAGGATGGAATCAACGTGAATATCAACTATGAAGAACATTTTTAAAAAATTATTCAAAATGTCTATAATATTATAAGTACACGTTTTCCAAGGAGGTAATCTCAGTTGTAAAAATTTCATAGCCATTTTACGGTTTTCATTTGAAATTATTCATGAAAACCAGTGGGGCGTAAATAACACACAATACTTCTATATTTTGAAACGTAAAAATGTGCCACAATTTGATCATATTTTGACTGCTTTTAAGGGTGTTTCGATCAAAAATATCAAAAAACTCATTATGCCAATTTTAAAATTCGCTCAAAATAAAAATACAAAATTAAAAAATATCAGAATGTAACATTATCGGAATGTAAAAAATATCCACATATTCTGCAAGGAAAAACAAAGATTTTAAGACCAAGAACACAACCAAGTATCTAATTGAAATTTTTAGCCCCACCTGTGCCCATGAATAAAATTGAAATGTTCGTAAACAACATTTTTTTTATGGATAAAAGGTCACTTACTGTAGTAAATATGTAAATAAAACGCGAATAATGGCTGTGGAAAATGTCACTTTCCGTCGCTTCGCGTTCCCGCCCGTGCGTCCGAGATGTGCCCAAGATTGCGGCGAGAGGCCATGACGTGACACACAGCATTGTAAAGTGGTAACCCAACCTGTTCAAATTTGAAACAAAATTAACAGACTCAAAATATCAATTTTGAAGTAAAAACAGAAATATCAAAGTAATTGACCTTTCTTCGCGCACAAGTTGCGGATCAGAGGATGGAATATCCCAGAAAATGGCACCGATAACAACCGAAATGAGAGCTGCGACGATTACACGGAGGATCCAACACGTGAAGCTCACCGGCTGCGAATAATAACAATCTCGCCTGAAATGGAAATGAATAAGAATTATACATAAAGAATGCAGGCAAATTAAAAAGAAAATATCTAAGAAAATACAAGAATTATGCAATTTTTGAAGGTGATAACACTGAGTCCCACGAATGGAATTTGCCAGAAAACTCACCGGCATGTCAGTTTATTGACAGAATTTATCTACTCGATTTCCCAAGGAAGCTTCAGATAAACTTAATCGCGGTGGTATTCGCATCAAATTTCAATATAATAATCTCATTGGTAATGGGTATCAAGTTCTTCTTTTGATATCGGACGGGATAAATTTTCTCTATAAACCAAAAGTAACTACAGCTACATAGGAAATTTAACGCTCAACATTTTCTTCTCCATCACTTTTTGCCTTAAACCCATACTTTGGCCGTAAAACCAAGATAACTGTGAAAAAAAGCAATTTCGGCCGTATCACTACCCCTCAAATTGACCATGTTGACCAAAATCACAAAAAAACGCCAAATTTCATGGTTTCTAGTCAATCCATCGAAGTCAATTCCATACATTTTTTTGAAATTTCCCCTTGGATTTTTCATGTGGAATTGATTTTTTGATTTTTCTTAGTCCTGGAGAGAGGTGGAGAATTGTCAACAATTCTATTGACAACCGAACGAGAATTGAAAAGTTGACAACTCTACTTTTCAGCAATCAACGTTTAAAAAACCAGAATTACTGCTTTACGCAGAGTTTCCAGAATTGTAACGAGTAGAGTGAAAAGTCTTTGTTGAAAAAACAAAAAGTTCTCAAATCTTTGGTCAGAATCAGAAAACATAACCACTTTTCACTGTCCAAAAATAGGTCCCACGGGTGGAAGTATTCCAAAAAATTCAATTTTTTTCATCCAAATCACAGTTTATCTCCAACTCCAAAGTACAATCTCTTTACTATTTGAAATAGTTTGATGCTAAGAACCCCTTTAGCCTAGGGTTTCGGGTACAATAACTTTATATGCTTGAAACAAACATATCGATTGAAAATTGCTAAGAACTGTTCACACATGAAAGCAACAGCAAACGCCTCCCAAGCGATTTGTCCAAAAATAAGTAGGAGTATGAACTTGGAAAATGATTATCACTTACAGTAATATAGCAAACGCCTGGGAAAATATCCAGGGACGTCGAAACGGACTAGGAAGCGTATAGGGAGGCACGTCGGTGAGCGGAGGTACCCTCCGCCTGTACAGGGCAGCCAACTGATCCACCCGCTGACTAGATTCCAGCATCGCCTCGGCCGACAGGTCGTCCAAAGTCACCAGATCAACTTTAATCGAGAGCATTTTTATTGATCAGCATTTTGAAAAGTCCAGGTTACCATCTACTCTAATGCAAACACTAATAAGAATCCTTTCTTACGGTAGTAATCGGCAGGATTCTTGTATGTCGGGGCAGGACATTGGACAGGGGTGAAATAGTGGGCCAAGGATCTGGCCGGTCCATCATACATCGTGTCAGGTCCTGATAAAATGAGCAAACGGGATACCATCGTCAGGATTTCGTAGGTGGGCGGCTGCAGGCACATGACCACAATACGGCCTGCAACACCACCTATGGGCGAACAGAAAACTCCAGGATAAAATCATAGAAATAGCAAATATTGTTGAAATAAATCGATCCGAATTTATTTCTATAGCCAGGGGCCACTGAAGACTGCAAAGCGTTTGTGGGGACTCACCTCTGCAAGCTATTCATAATTCAGTTCACTCACCCATTGAGGTGAACCGGTTGCCATCTGACAACACTCTGACACCCGACCCAGAGCATTGTCAAACCACCATGGTCGTTCACACATGTCTGCCTGTCCTGTCAATTTCTTACCAACCAGTCGATCCCATGAACACTCGTATACAAAGATGCCAGCCTCCTCAAGCCTCGTCTACGAGGACATCGGTCATTCGCACAGATACCTTTCTCTCAACACCATACCTTCCATTTGGTCACACGAACTGAGACATTATTTACAAGGCCAGCCACCAGGACCCTTGGGACACCTTATCGTACGCACATATGCCACTCTCCCCGACCCAAGTACTGGCCTTTTGTTGGTTGCTTCAACACTCAAACTTGCTTGGCTTGCCTTTGAACCAGTTCTTCGGAGCCTATAACTAACAACTATAGAGGTTAAGATTTCACAAGTTTGCTAACCTGTTGCACCGGCGGCCCAGTACCGAAGGAATTCAACAAGGAAGAAAGTGTCGAAGATATCCATAGGTTGAGTGACGTCGTCGACGAGAAGAATCTGTGGGTCGGCCAGCAACTGCAGCGCTACTAGAAGACGGGATACTTCAGAAGGTGTCAATTCTGAGATTCGCGTATCCAGAACTGGACTTAATCCTAGTTCTTCTGTTACTATCGAAACCTGGGGGAAAATGCGTTTTTTGAAAAATAGTGAGGGGTTAGACTCTATGAGAGAAAGGAGCCTGAGGTACAGGGCGAAGAATTTGTTCATATCTCAACATGAACGTACATTGAATACAGAATCCAAAATGTCAGACGACCCAAATCCTTTACCTGGTCGGCCATTGAAAGTTTGCCCCTAGTGCCTGGAGGCCTTCGGAGAGCTGCGTAGTACCGGAGTGACGCTGCTACCGAGAGGTCGCCATGTAGGACCGTCCCTCTTCTAACGACCGCGCATGTCCGCGCAAGTTCGCGTCTACCAACCTCCAGCCCGTTCAGGGTGACCTGGCCTGAGTACGGTTGGCGCCCGCAGAGCGCTTCCAGCAGACAAGTGCCTACAGTTGCTGCGGGCGTAACATCATCACCGTAAGTTTGACTCAAGGATACATCGTGAATAAAAATTTTCTGCTTTTCTAGCAAACAGCGCTCAAAAGCTGTAGGCACCTACCTATGTACCAATTATAGCCATAAAATGTCTTTGTTTACCTGAAAGGAAACTCCAAAAAAGGAAAAGTATAAGATTTTCGATAGCTACATACTCACCATTCGTGCACATTATGGATAGAATTTCACCAGCTTTGACTTCAGTCGACAAACTGTTGATCATGGGCTCTCCTTTCCTATTTCTGATGTTCAAGTTCCTCACCTGAAATGAATTGAACTTTGATGAAAGGAAAAACTTAAGATTCACTTTCTACCAAAGTGAAGCTCGACTATCAGTTTTATCAAAAAAAAAAAAGATAGAAAAATCAACATTTCTGACCTGAAGGTAAGGGTAAAGTCCCGAGTACTGCTGGGGGTGGAGCATCGAGAAGGAAAACGGTTCTGGCGTCGGGCCGACGGCGTGCGAAGGAGGCGCCGCTGAAGAACGACGCGTCCTCCTGTAGAGCGATTTCGCGATTTCATTCAGAAAAATCATCGATCCGCGATATTATTGGAAACTAGGTATTTTCTATACGCTAAATTGACAGTCATCAACTGAAATTCATCGAGAAAAATGAAAGAGACACAGTTTCTTGAGTAAATCTGCAATGCCATTTTTGGCTGAGTATCAGTTTTGTAGACAATCGAGGAAAGGTTAGGAGAAAACCTTAAATTCCAGGTGGTCTCTAGCCTAAGAGGCTTTGGGTGCCATGGTTTCATGTTCGCGTATTGATGTTTGGTATAGACAGTTAGTAAGTACGACGTGACCAATCAACAAAAAGTGGCATCAAAAGCGCATCATAATTTTGCCCCTTTACCCATGTAACCTGCGCAATTGTAACCTTGATGGCCTAGAGCGTATTCGTGGAATTCCACTTCGGAAATTCTACACAATTCACATCCACATGGATTTTGACAGAACAATGTCGCAGATCGGTTGGTCAGAAAAAATCATCATCATCACATGGACGTTTAGTTTATTGTTCCTTTTTTTATTTCAAGCCAAAGACCATTACCGACAGTTTTTAAACTGTTTAAACGTTTAAAAACTTATTTTGGTGAGAATTGTGTTGCAAGACAGGTTTTTACACAGAAATTCATTACTTACAGAGATTCACACCGAATTCATTACTTACAAACCCCCGTAGAATCAAAAATATTTGTTGCAGCTGAGTTATGACGCCACCAGACGGTGCGCAGGGCCAATAGCTACCAGAAAAGCTGAAAACCTCATTTTCGCCAAAAATCGTACTTACAGGTTTTTACACTATGACTGTCGATTTACAGATTTAAACCCGCGATATTGTTAGGTAGGTAGGTGCTCGAAAAATTCGCAATATTTGTGACGCCGGCCACACCAGTTGATTGAGACAAACCACTTCAATAACAAAAACTTGGAATGAAAACACAAAATATTTGAACAGATCAATAATCCGAGAAACTATTTAGACAGTACTTTCAGAATATACGGACTTGGAGTGAGTGTTCTCGCTTTCAACGAAACCCCTCCAACTGGAGTCGACCAGTTTCATTGACTAACGGTTCTGCACTGTCAGGTGGACATCCCTTATCGGACGACTTTCACTCCAGCTAGCGCTAGAATTTTCTACAAGAAAAAAATGTCACGTAGGCCGTTTTTTATGTTAATAGAGAGTTTTTGCAGCCAACGGGTGACGTCTCATGGGTGACGTTTTGCGTGCGACGTTAACTACGACTAGGGGCAACAACGCCAGCGGTTGCTATGCTGGTTGCCATGGTAACCGTATTACCATTATTAGTTAGAGTTATTAGAGAGTTTTTGCAGCCAACGGGTGACGGGGTGACGTTTCGCGTGCAACGTTAACTACGACTAGGGGCAACAACGCCAGCAATTGCTATGTTGGTTGCCATGGTAACCGTATTACCATTATTAGTTAGGGTTATTATTGGTTAGGCATTCAACGGGCCCGTCTCTTCGGCTCAACGGGCGACGCTGAATGGACCATTTCACCGGCACCTGTAGCTAACGTCATGTCGAGGTACCGTCTCCCGGCTCTTAAGGGCTCTGTCGTGAGGTTCTACGTGGCCTGTTAGTGGCTTGCAAAAACTCTCTAATTACCGGGAAAAAACCGTCACGAATAAATCTGACCACAGACGGACGTAACGGACACACAGACACTTGTTCAGGAAGTGATTCTGAGTAAATGTGTATAAGAAAAAGTTTTTCCTCAGGCTCCGTTCCGATTCTTGATTTTAGGACGATCCCAATACTTCCATTTACTCTGTAAATATGGAAGTAAAAAGGTAGAAAAGAATTGGGGCAACTACTGAGGGTCATGTAAACGAACACAAGGGAACACAAAGGGACGCACAGACACTTGTTCAGGAAGTGATTGTGATAAGAGTGTACAAGTGAAAAATTTTTCTGAAGCTCCGATCCGATTTTCAATTTTAGGACGATTACAAAACTTTCATTAACTAATCATTCATTAATATAGCAGTGAAAATGAGGGTAAAGAGAAAACAGGCACAACTTTACTGTTTTCTGAAAGTAAAATTTTCGCTACATTATTTCCAGAAATGATGTAACCTATGTCATCTGTCAGGACACCAACAACCCCACTTTTTTCAACCGAAGAGCCAAAGTTAAGGAGGATTAAAGTCGACAATTTCCAAATGCGTCTCTGACCTTACTTCCCCAAGGCCGCCGTTCAATTTTTTTATTGCTTGAACATTTTTACCCTGATTGATGGTGTGGGTGACGTTTGAGGTGTTGCTGCGACCCCATCCCTGCTGGGTGATGGGCCCTGTGACTGTGCGGATGGGGCGCCAGGAGACCCTGCGCGTGGGCCAGATAGTCGGTGGTGGTGCGCAGGTCGTGAAGCGATCGCCGATGAGCCGCCGCCGCTTGCCGCATGATCGTCTCCGTGCTCAGCAGGTCGGCGTGCGAGTAGCTCTTTCCGCTTCGGCCAAGTGTCGTCGTCTTGAAATTATTTATATAATAAATAATAATAATCTATCATAACCTGCCACAATTCATACGTAGGTTCCTTTCGGAATTGAAAATTTGGCATTCTTTCTTTTACATAAGTGGATAAATTGCCATAAATGGGTGATAAATAAAAAATAACAATCTACAATCGACAATCTAAATAAAATGTGAGAACTAAACTCACCGGATGGTGGTAATTGAGATTGGTGAAATCCACTTCGCTCGTCGATCGGCCCGGCCTCGAAGACGGTCTCCGTTGGTGGCCGTGGTGAACCTGAGGCGGCGGGCCCATCATCGACGATCTGTGGTGACGTCCGCTGGGCGGTTCCGCTCCTTCGTTCGAAGAGTTGTAGCCGCTGGAATTGCCTCCGCCCTCGTTCGGCGGGAAGACACGCGGGAGGCCGAATTTGAGATACGTGTACATATTAGCACCAAGGGGAGACCTGGGGCAAAAAGTTTAACAAATACCTACGTAAAATTTCAAAATTAAAAAAAAATAAGGGAAAACATCCGAATTTTAAGGAAAAATGTCGCGCAAGTTTTTCAAGAAATTTGGAAATCACGAATTAAATTTTCCTAGAAATGTCTTACTCGAGAACTCGACGATTTTTTGACGGTCGAAAACAATCCATTGTTCGCTTCGAGGATAAATTTTAACGGCAGTTGCTGACAATTGAACCTGTCTATGACAGTTACGAATACCACAAAACGACGAACAAAAAATGACGATGGCTTAATAAAATGTTTTGGAAAACCGAATTTTGCCGGGTCGGGGTTCAGCATAACTAGCATAACGAACATGAAAAAATACCAGACAAGGCACAGCAGGCATCACTATTCACCAAGTAATCACCGACTAACCACCGAACTGGTCGCAAACATTGAAACGACGAAAGGAAAAAACTGAAGAACGAAAGTGGACAGATTTTGGGCCAGCGGACAGCGGTCGACTGATCTTCGGCTCGAGGACCGCGGTTCATCGAGTCCATAATTTCCCGTCCTGGACGTCAGGATGGACCGGCGGGGGCGACCTGGAATTTCCCTGGGGCGACCCCGGAGGCCGAGCCTTGCAGGAGGTGCCCGTCTCGCACTCAAATAGCGAATTGGGGAGAGAATGTTGTCAAATATACGGCCGAGTAAAAAGAAATTAAAATAATCAAGTTTTGATTTTCAATCTAAAAATAATACAAGATCAAGAAGGTCTGTCCGAATCTAGGTAGGCAATTAGGACATCCACAATTGATGCAATTTAGATCTCAAAATCTTTATAATTTCAGATCTTTATGAAAGTTAGATCTTCAGTTAAAACAGATAATAATAAAGATTTAGATTTCTTCTTCTTTAAAAATCCAGACAGGGCCAAATCTTCATGAATTTAGATCCTTATAAAATTCAGACCGCAGCAAACGGATGCAAATACCTATCTATACATAAAATCCTAATGCGCAGCCAAGAAATCTAGAAATCGAAAAAATTTGCATTCCAAAATCCACAGATTGGCAACAACCCAAAAGAATCTTTATCCAAGTATTTTTATGGAAAAAGCATTCATAGGTCATAAAGGGGATACATAGTCGTAGGCCGTAGTTAATAAACTAATTTGCCAATTGAAGTTTTCCTTCAAGACTTCATTCATCCACTTTCGAGTTTTGTCGATATCGATTTCGTTTTTACGATTTTCGATTGCTTATAGGTACCAAAGCTGCTATGAATCGAAATCGAAAATCGAAAAACAAATCGATAACGACAAAACTCGAAAGCAGATGAATACAGTTATCCAATATTCAGATGAATACAGATGAAAATACAGATGAATACAATTATTTTGCAAAATAATTCGTTAGAGAACGACAACTTTCTGCTCCTGGAGGTGCGGTTCCTCGCACCTTCTCATCTGACGCTTGTCCATTGTCGAACAAACAAACGGGACAAAAGGCGGCACAAATGGGCACGGCATGATGAGGAGGGGAAATACGAGAATACTGGGTCATCGGGACCGAGAGGGACGATCTCTAGATCGTAGATCCCGATCTGCGGTACCTTCGTGCAAAGGCCGATTAGATCGTGGCCCGCAACTCGACCGCAACTTGGGTAGAAAGGTGACCGGTCACACTCGGTAATTCCATAATGGAAAAAGTACGCTGATAACGCACAATACTTCCGTAATTTGTTAATCTTAAATTCTGAACCTGATTTTTACTTCCATTTTTACAGAGTAAATGGAAGTATTGTGATCGGCCTAAAATCGAGAATCGGAACGGAGCTTCAGAAAAAACTTTTTCTTATACACATTTATCAGAATCACTTCCCGAACAAGTGTCTGTGTCCGTCTGTGGTCATTTACAAAAATGGCCATAACTCCCTAATTTCTCAACCTTTTTTCAAATTTCTTGAACTGAAATGTTTGTCTCGGCAAGCCCTATATATTTGCATTTTTAGTGTTTTCTATTTTATTTTTTTCCGGCCACAAAAATGGATTTGAGCGTTCTTGGTCTCAAAATATTGGTTTACCTTGCAGAATATGTGGATATTTTTTATATTCCAAAAATGTAGCGAATTTTTTTAGGCAAATTTTAAATTTAGCATAGGTAGTGAATTTTTTGGCATTTTTGACCTAAAAACCCTTAAAAACAGTTAAAATATGATCAAATTTTTTCAAATATGTACGTTTCAAAATGTGGAAGTATTTTGTGTTATCTACGCACCACTGGATACTTTCACATTAGAGAGTTTTTGCAAGCCACTAACGGGCAACGTAGAACCTCGCGACAGAGCCCGTAAGAGCCGGGAGACGGTAACTCGACATGACGTTAGCCACGGGTGCCACTAAAATGGTCCATTCAGCGTCGCCCGTTGAGCCGAAGAGACGGGCCCGTTGAATGCCTAACCAATAAAAACCCTAACTAATAATGGTAATACGGTTAACATGCCAACCAACATAGCAACCGCTGGCGTTGTTGCCCCTAGTCATAGTTAACGTCGCACGCGAAACGTCACCCGTGAGAAACGTCACCCCGTCACCCGTTGGCTGCAAAAACTCTCTATTTACAGAGAGAAATTGTAATCGTCCTGAAGTCTAGGATCGGAACAAAGCTTCAGAAAAAAACCTTGCACTTTACTTTTACTTATACTTACTTTTACTTTGGTTACTTTACTGGTTACTCTGTAAATATGGAAGTAAAAATTTGAACCCGAAACGAAACCAGTGGTGCGTAGATAACACACAATACTTCCATATTTTGAAACGTAAAATTGTGACACAATTTGATCATATTTTGACTGCTTTTGAAAGTGTTTAGGCCAAAAATATCGAAAAATTCACTATTAAAATTTTAAAATTCGCCCAAAATGAAAAAACGCTACATTTTCGGAATGTAAAAAATATCCACGTATTCTGCAAGGTAAAACGAAGATTTTGAGACCAAGAGCTCTCAAATCGGTTCATTTTTGTGGCCGGAAAAAAATAAAATAGAAAACACTGAAAATGCAAATATATCGGAAGTACTGTGCGTTATCCAAATTTCGATTTAACAGGGTGTTAGGTCTTGCCGAGACGAACATTTCAGTTCAAGAAATTTGAAAAAAGGTTGAGAATTGAGGGAGTTATGGTCATTTTTGTAAATGACCACAGACGGACAGACGGACAGACAGACAGACGGACAGACGGACTAACGGACACACGGACACACAGACACTTGTTCAGGAAGTGATTCTGAGTAAATGTGTATGAGAAAAAGTTTTTTCTGAAGCTCCGTTCCGATTCTCGATTTTAGGACGATCACAATACTTCCATTTACTCTGTAAATATGGAAGTAAAAACAAAAAACTCACTTGGGCCCATATCTGGGATGGTTGAGTATCGACTGAACAGTCGACTCTCGGAGTTGGAAGTTGCCGTAGGGAAGTGGCGATTTCTCGCTCGATCCCAACGCCGAATCCGTGAAGTCCGAGTTGAGATTTTGCCTGGGCGAACAAACAAAATGTTCGGATTAGTCATAGGTACCAGGTACCTGTAAAGTTTAGCGGAATGACCTCCGAAAAACCTGCGAGGCAACCTACAAAGCCTAGTGACGATGATTAGTCGAGTGATCAAATTATTATTAATATACAGTAATAATATAATTATTATTGATATATATATATATCGACGGTGTAGAATCAATACTGCCCAATTCGTTTGCCATGCAATCTATGGACGCGTGATTTGCCAAGTTGCCACCATTCCAAGTTTTGAGAAGTAGGCAACCCAGACGCCCCCAAAAGACACGATGCTTTGAATTGGGCAGTATTGCAGTTTCATCGTCGATATATCAAATTATTAATATTAATATTATTAATATATATATATTAATATATATTAATATATTAATATTAATTATTATTAATATACACTTCAAATGGTCAAAAATGAAGGAAAATGTTCTATAAGCAACTTCCAAGTTTTGAATTCAAACAAATCGTCGTCTGACGCACAAATGGCACATCTACATTTTCCCAACTTTTCTGGAGAGCCTAAAAACTGTTTTGCGAGTGTGTTGCGATGGTGTTTTCTTCATTTTCTGTGGTCAGTTTGTGGTCAGTGGTGAGTTCAAGTTTAAGTTCGACTTTGAATTTCAGTTCAAGTTTGAAAATGAGTTTGAATTTAAGTTCGACTTTGAATTTCAGTTCAAGTTTGAAAATTAGTTTGAGTTTAAGTTCGACTTTGAATTTCAGTTCAAGTTTGATAAGTTCGAGTTATAGTTCGAATTTGAATTTCAGTTCAAGTTTGATTATGAGTTTGAGTTTAAGTTCAACTTTGAATTTTAGTTCAAGTTTGAAAATGAGTTCGAGTTTAAAAATGACTTTGAGTTCAAGTTCGACTTTGAATTTTAGTTCAAGTTTGAAAATGAGTTCGAGTTTAAGTTCGACTTTGAATTTCAGTTCAAGTTTGAAAATGAGTTTGAGTTTAAGTTCGACTTTGAATTTCACTTCAAGTTTGAAAATAAGTTCGAGTTTAAGTTCGACTTTGAATTTCAGTTCAAGTTTGAAAATGAGTTCGAGTTTAAGTTCGACTTTGAATTTTAGTTCAAGTTTGAAAATGACTTTGAGTTCAAGTTCGACTTTGAATTTTAGTTCAAGTTTGAAAATGAGTTCGAGTTTAAGTTCGACTTTGAATTTCAGTTCAAGTTTGAAAATGAGTTTGAGTTTAAGTTCGACTTTGAATTTCAGTTCAAGTTTGATAATAAGTTCGAGTTATAGTTCGAATTTGAATTTCAGTTCAAGTTTGATTATGAGTTTGAATTAGGACTACGAATGCATCGATTTTGTTCGTGATTAAGGATATTCATTTAATTTACCTCAAACTAGTTTATTCAACGCGAAAATGGCTCCGATCCTATTTTCGATTTTAGGACGATTACAATACTTCCATTTACTTCGTAAATGGGTGATTCCACTAAAAGTGGCGAAATTGGGGTCAGCAAATTCCGTTTTACCAATGATAAAATTTTGCATGTTTTTCGACGAGAAATTGTTCATTTGCCTGCTATGAATGAAAACTATATACCAGCAGTGTAGTTTCATCACCCAGAGAGGGTTTACAGACATGATTAGGTAAAAATCAGTGGTCCAGGGGAATGACAAAATTGAGAGACTTAAAAAAATCTATTTAAACCTCAAATTAAACGCTGCTAAGTAGATTAGTGACATGGGTACATTATTTGTCTGGGTATCTCAGAAAATAAAGTTCAAATAATTGGAGTACGTCGGTTTATCATCATATCATTTGAGGAGTAGTGGTCAATGGTGAATTCGATGGTGCCAAAATGGTACGTTCTCACACTGATGAATAAATTGGTGTAAAAAGAAGACCAGTGGTGCGTAGATAACACACAATACTTTCTTTATTTTGAAACGTAAAATTGAGACACAATTTGATCATATTTTGACTGCTTTTTAGGGGTGTTTAGGTCAAAAACTCAAAAAATTCACTATTCAAATTTTAAAATTCTCCCAAAATAAAAATACGCCACAATATTGGAATATAAACCAGTGGTGCGTAGATAACACACAATACTTCCATATTTTGAAACGTAAAATTGTGACACAATTTGATCATATTTTGACTGCTTTTGAAAGTGTTTAGGTCAAAAATATCAAAAAATTCAGTATTAAAATTTCAAAATTCGCCCAAAATGAAAAAACGCCACATTTTCGGAATGTAAAAAATATCCACATATTCTGCAAGGTAAAACGAAGATTTTGAGACCAAGAACGCTCAAATCGGTTCATTTTTGCGGCCGGAAAAAAATAAAATAGAAAGCACTAAAAATGCAAATATCTCGGAAGTACTGTGCGTTATCCAAATTCCGATTAAACAGGGTGTTAGGTCTTGCCGAGACTAACATTTCAGTCCAAGAAAATTGAAAAAAGGTTGAGAAATGAGGGAGTTATGGCCATTTTTGTAAATGACCACAGACGGACAGACGGACAGACGGACAGACGGACACACGGACACACGGACACACGGACACACAGACACTTGTTCAGGAAGTGATTCTGAGTAAATGTGTATAAGAAAAAGTTTTTTCTGAAGCTCCGTTCCGATTCTCGATTTTAGGACGATCACAATACTTCCATTTACTCTGTAAATATGGAAGTAAAAATATCCACATATTCTGCTAGGTAAAACAAAGTTTTTAAGACCAAGAACGCTCAAATCGGTTCATTTTTGTGGCCGGAAAAAAATAAAATAGAAAACACTATAAATTCAAATATGTCGGAAGTACTGTGCGTTATCCAAATTTCGATTAAACAGGGTGTTAGGTCTTGCCGAGACAAACATTTCAGTTCAAGAAATTTGAAAAAAGGTTGAGAATTGAGGGAGCAGCGCCCTAGCTGACAAACCTCCATCCAGAACATGCAGGGGAATGACAAATCGCGGTTTTTCCCATTTTTTCCCTCCTCCTTTCACTACCTAAATTTTGAAAAAAATACGCTGGAAGGTACACCACCAGACCTAAAGAATAGTGGCAGAGGGAAAAATCTACTACTTCAATTTGATAAGATATTGAATACAGGGGAATGACACATAATAAAAATACTCACCATAAATGAGGTTGTTTTTTGCCTCTCAATGGCTTCTCAACAATCACTAGTGTTATCTTGCAGGTCAGGCACGTTCTAGAGTTCCAGAGCTACCGAATGCCGTTTTCAAAATTACCGAAACTGTAATAGTTCCCCATTTATGGGGGTGACCAGTTTTGACAGGGGAATGACGCAAAAAGGTGGGGACACGCTGTGCTTTGCTTCTAACATTGAAGCCTATGCATCTAAAATTATGAGAACAGCGGAGCTAATACGGGACTATATACTGAGTGCATTCGTTTTAGCAGATTCTGAAAATCTCGATCCGAATAACCAGGGTTGGTTGAAGAAGTACGATACCTAGGGGTGGGGACATTGCAGGGGAATGACATTTCGGCTATATTTATATATTTTTCTCCACTTGCTAATAATATTTTTGGACAGTTTACACGTGCGGAGCATGGAGACCAACGATCTATTCACAACGCTTTTTGTTCCATCGCAATACTACGAATAGTTTTCAAGATATGAAGAAAAGACACGATTTCGCCACTTTTAGTGGAATCACCCAAATATGGGAGTAAAAACTATCAACAACCTATCTTTACTTTTATTCTTACCAGAAGAAACAAGTACGGCGTAGATTAACAGGGCTATTACCCGCAACACAGACGGGATCGGCAGGATTGCCTATCAAAACCAGCGGTGCGTAGATAACACACAATACTTCCATATTTTGAAACGTACATATTGTGACACAATTTGATCATATTTTGACTGCTTTTAAGGGTGTTTAGGTCAAAAATATCAAAAAATTCACTATTCAAATTTTAAAATTCGCCAAAAAGAAAATTCGCTACATTTTTGGAATATAAAAAATATCCACATATTCTGCAAGGTAAAACGAAGATTTTGAGACCAAGAACGCTCAAATCGGTCCATTTTTGTGGCCGGAAAAAATAAAATAAAAAACACTAAAAATGCAAATATATCGGAAGTACTGTGCGTTATCCAAATTCCGATTAAACAGGATGTTAGGTCTTGCCGAGACAAACATTTCAGTTCAAGAAATTTGAAAAAAGGTTAAGAATTGAGGGAGTTATGGCCATTTTTACTTCCATATTTACAGAGTAAATGAAAGTATTGTGATCTTCCTAAAATCGAGAATCGGAACGGAGCTTCAGAAAAAACTTTTTCTTATACACATTTACTCAGAATCACTTCCCGAACAAGTGTCTGTGTGTCCGTGTGTCCGTCTGTCCGTCTGTGGTCATTTACAAAAATGGCCATAACTCCCTCATTTCTCAACCTTTTTTCAAATTTCTTGAACTGAAATGTTTGTCTCGGGAAGCCCTAACACCCTGTTTAATCGGAATTTGGATAACGCACAGTACTTCCGATATATTTGCATTTTTAAAATTTCTATTTTTTTCGCCCAAAATGAAAAAACGCCCATTTGGCGTTCTTGGAATCTTAAATATCTTTGTTTTACCTTGCAGAACATGTGGATTTTATATTCCAAGAATCAAATCGGTTTAATTTTTGCGGCCGGAATATTTAAAATTTATATTCCAATAAAATGTATTTTTATTTTGCGAATATTAAAGTACTTTTAATCCGCCCGATTTTTAAACATGTTTCTTGGCCTAACAAACATTTCAGTTTTAAGAAATTTGAAAATATTGATCAATGAATTATGGCCAATTTTTGTTTCAAAATATGGAAGTATTGTGTGTTATCTACGCACCACTGGTCGTGTACGGCGTGTGTATTGAAACGAGGATGACTGCTTCACGGTTTGTTAAGTGAGTTCAGAATTAGGTACATTCCCTCCGGGCGATCCAAACGACTTTTATTGTACCTGATTTCCAGTGGCGGAGTCTCATAGGGAAACCTGGGCCAGCAGTACCATGTCAATCGTTACTAAAGAACTAGAATACCATAACTGAGGACTGATCTATCAAAAGGGAACATACCTATCCACTTCGAGGAGAAACACGTTTTTTTGCATTCTTCAAATCGTCCAGATGAGTACGAACGGTTCTTGCATGCAAAATGGAAACCTTGCAGAATATGGTGCGTAGATAACAATAATGTACTTCCATATTTTGAAACGTACATATTTGAAAAAATTTGATCATATTTTGACTGTTTTTAAGGGTGTTTAGGTCAAAAATATCAAAAAATTCACAATTAAAATTTTAAAATTCGCCCAAAATAAAAATACAATACATTATTGGAATATGAAAAATATCCACATATTCTGCAAGGTAAATCAAAGATTTTAAGACCAAGAACGCTCAAATCGGTTCATTTTTGTGGCCGGAAAAAAATAAAATAGAAAACACTAAAAATGCAAATATATCGGAAGTACTGTGCGTTATCAGAATTCCGATTAAACAGGGTGTTAGGTCTTACCGAGATGCGAAACATTTCATATTTTGAAAGAAATTTGAAAAAAGGTTTAGATCATATTTTGACTGTAGTGTATGGCCATATTTCACAATTAAAATGACGGACAGACGGACAGACGGACACACAGACACTTGTTCAGGAAGTGATTCTGAGTAAATGTGCATAAGAAAACACTAAAAATGCAAATTTTCTGAAGCTCCGTTCCGATTCTCGATTTTTACCGAGACGATTCACAATACTTCCATTTACTTACTGTAAAGTGATGAGTAAATGTAAAAAGAAATCCTATGATATTTGAAGCGCAAAGTGCGGCAAAAGGTCACATATCCATCCTTCATAATGGATTCAATTCGTTTCGATCAAAACGGTACATATCCTGTGTGAATCTCTAGAACAAAAAACTTGTTTTGATCAAAAGGGCACATATTCAAACAGCTCGAGTTTTCCTCATCCAAAAACCTGGATAACTCTGAGACTCCGAACAGATACAATCGATGTCGCAAACGTTTCAAGGAGAAGACAGATTTCGCCCCCACTTCCCTATATTCGCGCCTTCTTCGGCAAAGGCGTTATCAGATAAGCTTGAGTTCGTGCGTCCCATGTTTCACAGGAGTTCGTTGTTTTTACGTTTTGTGCTCATTCGCTTGTGTTTTTCCGCGAAATGGAGCGAACTGTGAATGAATTAAATCAGGGATGTCGGAAGAGACGTAAACGTGACGTAAATTGACTAAGAAGGAAGAAAACGTGGTTTTTGATTTCAGGAGTTGAGTAGTTAATTCAAAATATCAGGAACGCAATTTTTCGTAACGCTCTGTCCCGATGATCCAGTAATTTTTGTTTGGGTACTTAACTTAGATGGTGGGAAGCAAAATACAAGGTTTTTGGCGAAATTGGAGAGATTAGCATCCACTTTTCAATCAAAAGGGCACTTCTCCCAAATTTTCAATCAAAATGGCACATATCCAAAATTAAAATGGCGGCCTCTCCCTCATTTTTGGGTTTGAAACATTTGTATTCTGGGACATGATCTGTTGTGCCAACAAGCTCAGCTCTGTATAAAAAAACATAATAAAACTGTACGAGAGGTAGCGCCATTGGTTTTTCCTCACCTCCTGAACAATTATGGGGAATGGATATGTTCCCTTTTGATAGATCACTCCTCAACTCATGTCATGACATGCTAGAAACAAAAACAAGTCGCCGTTTTGTGGTAAGAGATTGTGATGAAGTGTGTGATGAAGATTTCAGCTCAAAAACCCGCAAAGTCAGTGATCACACAGTCAGTTTTTCGTTTCTGTGTAACACACGTGGACTTTTTAGAAAGAATGGTACACATTTCCCATGTCGGGATATTTTGATGGGCGTAGGGGAGAAAGGAGGTGGCAACCCTGGTCTACCCACTACCCCATCCCATTTCCACTTCAAGCCAGTTGATTCGTGGCCTTGGATGAAGAAGGTGTGGTTCGCGTGACCGTCGGTTTCTGAGCGTAACATCCATGTGCGTATCTCATAATTTTTTCAATCAACTCTCCTCCTCCCCCCCTATAGAATATCAAAGTTCTCTGTCAACCTAACGTCCCATAACAATTTCATTAATTAATCTTTCAATCCTGATTTATAATTAAGGAGCAAAGTTAGAACCCTCCATGCTGCAAACCTGAACCCCCCACATTTAAGTTTATACCCATGGAGGGTTACAATTGACCATGGAGGGTTACAGTTGATCATAAACCGACCATGGAACGTTACCAGCTTTCCATGGAGGGTTACAAAGAGATTCATTTTGAGTAATTTTGATCCCTTTGGCATGATTTGGGGGTAGACTGTTTTAAAGTTCAGGATTATTACATTTACTGCGTATTTCTTGGTAGCAACGCCAATAATTCTGTACACGCCAATGGTGTAACCCTCCATGGATTCTAAATTTTCAAATTCAATTAAAACCTCGAAGATTGTGATTCCGACCTTTTTCTTGATTTTTTCAATCCTAGGAAGGTCCTGGGAGCATGCAGGAATTTTTTCAAGATTTTTCAAAGAGGTGAAATTTTAATTTTTTTCGAAATTGAAAATTGACAGTTATTTGGGAATCAACCATAAAGGTTCGATTGGAGAACTAGACCCACTCCGTGTGGTACCCGATGGGTCAACACAATTGAACCATTATTTTTTACATATCGTCACTTAAGTTTCAACACCGCCTAACTCAATTTTTGGCGAAAATGAGTTGGACACACCACTCGATAGATTTTTCAATAGCCGATATCATGGAGAGATGCCAAGGAGATTGAACCAACCAGTGAAGAAGGAGATGGAGAAGAGGCGACACCGCCTAATGTATTTCCAAGTTGAAATAATTAGTTTTTTGTACCTCCTGAAAACTTGGGAAAATTGAGTTAGGTGGTGTTAGAACTCAAGTGACGATATACAATTGTATAATGAATTATATAATTACGATCATTTTAAGGTGAATGGTTTTACCTATAGATCGACCAGGCGTGGAGGTCTTCGGAGGTGGAAGGGATCATACCGCGAGACGGAGGCGGCAGCCGTTCATCCCCCCCGGCCCCAGCAATGGAATACCTACGATGTTCCATTTCCCAGGCCTCAGGCATCACACCTTGGCCTCCTCCTGTGAACAACGGAAAACGAACAATGAATAAGGCGAAGAAACGGTGATACTAATGCATAGCAAGAACGACAGTAAAAGGTACGCTATCAACTGGATGGGCTATTTACCAGATGAAGAAACCCCTTTTACACGCTTTGAATAATGCTGACTCACTAGCGGAGAGCCATCGACTCAACGAGACTTACGACCGGATTAATTACCTGCCCAGCTGCTCAATCGCGTGCATGAATGAAAAATTTTCTGAAGCTCGGATCCGATTTTTGGACGATTACAATAGTTCCATTGACTTCGTAAAAATGGAAGTAAAAATATGGAAAAATCCTGAGAGCAAAATATCAAAATCGGTTCATTCGTTCAAGGGGTCGGTTGCTAAAAGCCTGCCGTCAATCTCTGAGTATATCATCTCTGGGGAAAGGAAGTTGTGCAGTCCCCACTTGATATCTTTCCAAAATACTGCCTAGGTGCCCGCAGGGAGTCAGGCCACTTTCCCCGTCCAGTACGATAGAGAATTCCTCTGCCATTCTGTTGCACTGACCCGAAGAACGTGTAGAAGAAATCGGTGCAGATTACAACGGGACTGGTCCATGGCACTGGGGTCAAACCTGTTTGCAAGGAGCAGTTATCTGGAGGAATGACATTGTGCCACATGGACGTACTTTGATCCATATGGAAACCTACCTTGGCCGAAAACGTGAAAAATCGCGTTTCGAAATATCAGGCGAGCACACATCACAACTTCTCTCTACTCTGTAAATATGGAAGTAAAAGAGGCCATGGCTCCCTGTATTTCAATTTTTCTTCTTAAAATTTCTTGAACTGGAATGTTCGTCTCGAACCAATCAGCCTATTTAACTGAAATGTGAATTACTCACATTTGCTCATATATTTGCACTTTTAGTGTTTTCTAATTCATTTTTCCTGGCCACAAAAATGCACAAATCAGTGGCGAATTCTCAGTTAGAAACAGGGCAAACAGTACCAAGGAAATTCTTAACTTAAGAACCATAGACATGAGTTATGGTATTCTTGTTCTTGAGTAACGATTGACAAGGTAGGTATTGCTGGCCTAGGTTTCCCTATGAGACCTTGCCACTGGAACCAATTTGAGCGTTTTTGGTCTTAAAATCTTCGTAACGTGAAATACCTACGTGAATATTTTTCATGCACCGAAAACTTGGCGTATTTTGATTTTGGGCGAGTTTTAAAGTTTGCATAGAGTTTTTAAAAATATTTTTGACCTAAACACCCTCCAAAGTAGTCAAGATCTAATCAAATCGTGTCAAACTGCTACGCATCAAAATATGGAAGTATTTTGTTTATCTACGCACCACTGGTTTAAATGTTATCTTAGCAGCGCGTGTTTCATTACTTGTGATCCGAGTAGCCTCAAAATCAGCTCAAATGGTTAAAATCATTAATCAATATGGGGCAACAATGAAGGAAGTTATCTGGGTTCCACTATTAATAACGATCAAAACGTTTAGCATTGTTCAACGGTCCATTTAATTACGACGGGTAGTATGGAGAAACCCTTCTTGTAGTATGGAGAAAGGCTTCTTGTCCCAATACCTGTCGGCGGTTGCCCTTGCCTGGGAGGCTAACGGTCGGCTTGTGCTCGGTGCCGTTTTAGCACGTCTCTCCTGTAACAACCAGTTTCCATCTTCTTCGCTGGCACGAAGAGCAACGACATTGCGGGAATAAATACCCGATTCAGTTTGGAAGAGAGGTGCCAATACACTATCAGATTGCTGGTTGTGGGGCCTAGACAATTCATCGCTTGAATTGGTCAAGATGACTCAGTAAACAACTCGAATAAATTTTATTGGCGTTCAAAACCACGTTTCCATGGTCACAACCACTCCAACAGCCGGCAATCGGATAGTGAGTGGGCACCTTTAAGGTTCAGTTTTATAAATCGAATACCTATCCATTATTCTCCTAATAAAATTTTCCATAGAGACGTTGACAGGGAAATTCTTGGTCTAAATGTCCGAGAAACTACTTATTTGGAGAATAAGGTTTATTTGACAAATAAACTGAATAGATGAACCCACCCTTAACGTTATTTTGACTCAATACCATATTCGCTTTCAGGTTAAGATATTCGTTTTGGACCAATCGGCTTTTGATGAGACCATCAGTTCCAGAGGATATCGAGTTTTGCAATCGTCTCCACCCCTGACCCTAATCGACCAATGGCTGTCCTAGTCGTTAGAACAGATCCTCGTCCAACGAGGTAGACACCCCGTGTAGGTACTCAATCTCATCCCTTGCACGGTCGATAAAGGTGGTTACCAACAAATAGGTAAGTAGTCATGAGTGTAGGCGTTCACCAAGTCAGACCGCCCTAATACACACCAACAGCTGCGGCGTTATTCGGGTCTCAAAAGCCTGAAATGATGGGTACGATTATTGAGCCCGTTGTCCACCATTTTATGACCCTATTCTAAACCGGTTAGCGATCACTTTGAGGAGGGTGATCATTATGAACCATAACACTTGGATTATTAGTATTATTATTTGATCTCAACCTAGGACGTCACGTGCAAGCAAACCTGGTGGTAAGGAAAGTAGGTGAAAAAGGCATTTCTTTTGACGTCTGCGCCAGAATAATCATCTTAACATTGTGTAAACAGCTTCGTGAGAGCGATTTCTGCGTGAAAACATAGCCATAGCCGATCTCAGACAGAACAATGACCGTTTCCCTAATCCCTAATCCCAACAACTTCCTATTTGTTAGCTCTAAAAAAACAGGCAACAACTTGAGAAAAAAGTATAACTTAGACCCCAAAGCTCCCAAGAGTTCCCAAAGCTATGAACCGGAAACGGTACCTACTAAAGAAAACTGACAGTGAAATTAATATATCACTGTTTACTGCCTGCGTAAGATCGGAGATGAGAACGGGACTCATTTACAGAGAAAATAACAGTTTTGCCAAGTTTGACCGGACGAAAGTTGAGGCGGAAAATTCTTCATTTCTTTACTTGGAGAATAAATTTAAAAAAGTTCCATTTTCTCAGGTAGGCGGACTGACTGGGGGAACCAGTGGTGCGTAGATAACACACAATACATCCATATTTTGAAACGTAAAAATGTGACACAATTTGATCATATTTCGACTGCTTTTGTGGGTGTTTAGGTCGAAAATATGAAAAAACTCACAACGCAAATTTTAACCAGTGGTGCCTACGCGTGTTATCTACATAACACACAATACTTCCATATTTTGAAACGTAAAATCAATTAGGTACAATTTCATGATAGTTATCAATATCTCCATCTGCTGGTTCGTTCACTCGTTCACGTTGATGAGACCGGCGGAAGTCGTCTGGCATAAAAATGCCGCAATAATTGCCACCGCTGGCCGAGCCGGTTGGTCGATTGCTTGTCAGTCCTGAGTCCATAGGTATTCTCTGGAGTCGGTTCACACGGACGAAGCAACGGGACCGGCTCTACAGGCCTTCGAGGAAACGGGTAGCTGTACAGCGCAAAACTGGCTGAAACCAGTGGTCAAAATTTTTATGACAGAATACAATTGTCTAAAAAAACGCTGCTAAGTAGATCAGTGGCATGTGCACATTAGTTTTCTGTGTATCCGAAGAGCTCTGCAAATTTTGCACAGGGGTTCATTTTTCGATTGCAAAGACAAACCTAGGGATACTTATATAGGTACCCCTTAAACACGGTATTTAATTGTTATTATTCAAGAATTTAGGCATAAGTTTGTATTTTAGATGGGATTTAGAAAAACGTTTTTTTCAACCCGGCAGAAAAAAGCTACACTGCTCACTTTACTTTCCCGATAGGTATCTGTCTACCAATCTCTTCAACGCAGCTCATAGTTCAATTTTGTTAAATTCACCATTCAATCTATTCTTATTCGCTACATAATTAACAGAATAATAACAATTAAATTCTCTGAATAATGAAATTAAAAATGCCTCAAGAATGCCTCAGAACCATTGTTAAAGCCTGACTTGCTCTCATGTTGCCAAGCGCAACTGGTCGTAGTGTGAGTGCGTCACCTTGTTGTTGTAATAGGCTAGTGGTCGTAAGTAGATCAATCAACCGTATCTAAAAGCCGAGGCCAAATTCTCAAATTTATCCGATTGTTATTTTGCTGATTTGTGTAATGCGACTAGATTCTTTAAATTGAAGATATCGGGAGGACAGAAGTTTTTGTGGGCATTCCAACGAGTGGAAAACGATTTTTGTCGCTCTAGTCGTTTTCGAGTTAATAAGAATTGTAAAAATTTTAAAAAACTCAAAAATGTCTCACAAAAACTGCAATAACTCCTAAACGGTTGAAGCTATCGGCCTGGCGATGGTCTCATTCGATTTGGCATAGAAAAATCTATAGAAAATGATGCCTCACATGCCTATGTTGCTTTTTTCCTGAAAAGCACGAATTTTTTCCCACTTCAACAGCTGTTTTACTGGCCTTAAAATTAAGGTAGGGTTCTGTCGAGACGTTAGGACCAACTAGATACGGAACTTGATTTTTGGTAAAAATTTCAAAATTTTTCGATTACTCCTTCCCCCTGAAAAACCCCGGACGGCGGACGGCGTACGGCGTACGGCGGACGGACAAAAAATTTTTATTGCAGATTCGGATTCTACACCCCTTGAAACGTGAACCAACAAATTTTCAGGGGGTGTTAAAAATTTTTTTTTCCCGACCGATTACAAAGGTTCATTTCTTAAGAAAAATTAACCAAAAATGTAAAGTGATTCCCATGCATAGGTTTGTACCTGCACGGACAGTATCTTGGAAAAATAGGTATTATTCAGTGAGGATTCTTGTCAAGACGGTGCAACTGTTTGGAGACAAAGGTTGCAAACCAAACTAGATAACGACTGTTCCTTGACCCCAGCTGTGTATTTAAATGGAGGTCCGCTCACGAAGCGACTGGTTTCAAACTGATTTGCGATTAGTTGGAAATTGGTAGTATGCAACGCTGGACATTGGACTTGGGGCGTCAGCCACCGACTCATTATTCGAGAAACATTCGATCCAGGTTGCTAGCAACGCATGTGTGCGTTGCTTGAGACGCTCGAGAGAGTAGCGACGGACTGTTTGAGACTTTTCGTTTTTTCCTTCACCTAGCTTCACCATGACTTTACCAGAATATGGCCCGGTTTATTGACAAAATTTATCAATCCGATATCCTAGGAAGCTTCAGATAAAATTCACCACGGTGTCAAATTTGTCAAATTTGAAAGTAAAAATCTCGTTGGAAATGTTTATCTGAAGCTTCCTTAGATATCGGGTGGATAAATTTTGTCAATAAACCGGGCCTATGAGTGACCAGGAATTTAATGTGAAATTTGTGGAAGAAGTTGAGAAACATGAAATTTTGTACAATTATAAACTTGCAGACGCAACTGGTTTGCAACCTTTGTCCCCAAACAGTTGCACCGTGAGCAGGCTGCAGTTCTGTTCTAGTCTCATACTGGTTGCAGACGCAACTAGTTTGCAATGTTTGTTTTGAAATAGTTGCATCGTGTGCGCTGGGCCTAAGAAAATTCGTCCTATTTAGATAAGTTTCCTACTAGGTAATGAATGAGCATTCATCGATGAACCTAGGTTTGCTAATTCAAGTGGTAACACTAGTGTATGCACCAAACAATTTTTACTTTCTGCTGACATTTTCGAGGGGAAAATTGTTTTTCCTTCGGTTCGGTTAAAGGCACCGTCCGTGTGACACGACAAAAGGCTCTTAAGCGGCAGCCTGATACCGTCCAGCCGAGAGTCAGGTACCTACCGTTGCCAGGCGTGTAAAACTGACCGAGCGGGACTCGATACGCCACTTCCATGAGCATCCGTCAAATTGACAGAAAAATCGCCAGATTTTTCTTCCCCAGAACCAGTTTACGCCCTAAACTAGCGAGCGATTTCTAATAGAAGGTAAAACAGGTTAATCCGTCGTTCCAAGGAGATTGGCCCGGAGGGAATAATTCAGTTTCCAGTAAATTAACTGGAAATGTCGATTTCAATAAAGTGAGAGTGAATTCTACGGAAGTGACCGGCCAGATGGTTCAATTGAAATTGGACCATGTTCTTTATCGTATCGAAAGAAAATGTTTTCGGATTATTTATGGTTTTACACTCTGGTAACCCATCGATATTGTATTGTGCTTGTGCGCTCTACCTCTTTTGCAATGCGTTTTTAATTCTATATTTGCGAGGTATAATTACTTCCGTAGTTGCGAAGTAAATGGAAGTAATGTAATCGGAAATCGGAGCGGAGCCTCAGAAAAAACGTTTACTTATAAGGTCTTTTACTTATGCTTTTAAGGTATACACAATTACTCAGAATCACTTCCTGTACGTGAGTCTGTGTGTCCGTCTTTGGTTGTTTAAGAAAAATAGTCGTTTAGAAAAATAGTCATAGCTCTCTCTCTGTTGTTAGGGCTAGTTTTTCAATCAATGTATTTGAAGCTAGATCCGTCCATCTATCCATGGACGCTTGCATTAACTAACTAATTTTCAGTATGACCGTCGGTGAAAATAGTATTTCGTAGGTGAAATGCAGGGCAAGCGCCCATGGATAAATCTATCTTTAAGGCCCGGTTCATCGACAAAATTTACCAATCCGATAGCCAAGGAAGCTTCAGATAAAAATCACCACGGTGGTATTTATATCATATTTGAATGTGAAAATCTCATTGGAAATGATAATCTAGAGCTTTCTTGGACATCGGATAGGTAGATAAATTTTGTCGATAAACCGGCCGTAAATGAATCGATAAATCAGCTCTCGGGTCCGAAAAAATTCTTCTCGTTTAGGTTACCTACATACTTATCTTTTGAATATTTCTCATGGTTCGATCGACCGTACAGCGAAAGCTTTGCAGAGCTGAATGACCTGCACTCAGAGGAAAAGCTCTAGGGACGGAAACGCGTGCTATGATCCGCATTGGTGACCATTCTGAATGTCTCCGACCAACCACGACACGGCTCATGGTCTTCTTCTATTTTCCAAACTCGTCACAACCGTCGGCGCCCTGGGACACAGATCATTAACTACTCGCTGAGCTCTGCCTAGTTCGCTGATCTTTGGCTGGGACTTGATTTCAAAGGAAACTAAGATAATGGACCGCCCACATTTTTTGTCGGCTTATTTATACTACGGCTTCGGTTTCTGTAGTTTTTTTCCACAACTTTCCACTTTTCACTTTCCTTGCACGGTACAGAATGTACCTACGTGCAATAAGTAGGGTACCTTAGGGCAACAGACAGGTCGTTCTGTTGAAGGTAAATTTCAATTTCTCAGAACATACCCTCATGCCTTTTTGGCATACACACATCTCCTGCGGAAAGATAATGATTTCTTGAAATGGCTTTTAGGCAAATTTCCCATGAAGTAGAAATTGCATAGGTGAGAATGCAAGTACCTAAGAATACAATGGACATGAAACATAGCATCACCTGTTATCGGCGCTTCACTGGTTGAAACATACAATGCTCAGTTTTCTTGCAGGTGAGGCCAAATAGTAAGACTGCACTGTCCTAGATGACTTGAGAGTTGTTGTTCTGCTTAGCCTATACCGCTACAGGGCCAACTTTCAGGTCCGTGGTATGCAGTTAGTTGGTACTGTTACTAGAAGGCACCCACCAGGTAAATGCTGCTGGTTTCATCATTTCTGCGTGCCCTAGCACCCATTCGTTAGGCGGAATGACTCATCTTGAGCCAAGCTGAGTACCGTTGTTCCTTGGATTTATTGCGCTCATCGTCTGTGGGCCTGATTTTGGGTTTCAAACCTGCTGGCCAAGGCCGTTGCTACGGATTCAACCAAAATATGCGAAAATTATTGTTGCGTAACATAACCGAATTAATCAAAGTACGCAAGCCCAGAGGAAGGAATGAAATTATTTAATTAAAGAATTCTTGATTATGGTTGATTCCCAAATAACTGTTAATTTCTTGTCCCTGGGCAGTAACACCCTACTCAGACATGTTTGAATTTTTTTCCAATTTTTTCCAGAAAATATTAGGTGTGTTCTGTTAGGTTACCATGAAATAAGAGCGCTACCTGTTGGTTCAGAGGTGAAACCCAACGCAAACATACTAATTGGGTAACGCTCCATAGCTGTCCCAGCACACGACTTTCTAACTTCAAAATTCCTGGAAATGTCCTATGACATGCTAGAAACAAAGAGGCGACTGTTCTGTCTGCAAATTCAACTGAGAACGAACAAATTTTCCACAGGAATGAAGTATGTTGAATTGAAAGTTTCAAGCTCAGGGAGGTACGAGGAATTTAGGACACTGCAGCGAATAGTGGACTGCATAACGGTCAATCTAGGGCCATAGACAGTGCCGCAGTTCTCTAATTTTCTTTCTCTTTTTAGACATCACGAAAACACTTTGTTCTTTGTCCTCGTCTCACTCGCTCTGCCGACGGGACGACTCCGGTTCAATTCCTGTCACGTACTTACAACAGTTGTAATCTACGGTACAAGGCCATGTAGCAGTGCGATGATTTCGACATTTGATAGGGCCTGAGTCATACTGGAGAGGATTAGTGTAATTTCAGGTATGGAATGGCGAATACATCCGATTTTCAGTGAAATTAATGGGTTCAAGGCGTTTTTAATTCCAAAATATGGATTTTTCAAAGAGCCAAATATGGTTTTGATAAGTGGAAGGCACATACCTACTTGATTTCTGGAATAATAACGAATATTTCAATTTTGGCACTCCCATACCTTAAGAATACATAACACCAAAACGAGCCCAAAATTTAGACAAAATGCCATTCTCGAGAGGCGCGCGATCTAAGTGAAAAATCCATGAAAAACTCGACACAAAAAATTTTTCTCGAACGTCGCAGCCACGAAATTAGTCCGAATTTAATGAATTTGGTCCAAAATCTTATCAACAGAATATAAGACTCCAGTACAAGTATGGTCACAGTCGTTAGATGAGCATTTCAAGGGTCGATTATTGGCCATCAATACAGCTACTGGGTGTCTATACCATAAGCAATAAGTACTGGTAATTCGAAAACTACAGGCAGTTAAATGGTTCTGACGTTTCCGAATTGTGATGAAAGCTCTGTGGTTAAACGGTTTTGATAAGAACGTAGGCATTAAGTATGTTGGGAGAGAGGTGATGGCAGAATGTGATGTTTGTAATTAATTCTGCATTAACTATTCAATGATGCACTATGCTGTACAGGCAGTTGCGTTGTTATTCAAGTTATGCTACAAAGTCTTGCGGTGTTCTTAATTGAGGAGTGATCTATCAAAAGGGAACATATCCATTCCCCATAATTGTTCAGGAGAGGAGGAAAACCAATTGCGCTACCTCTCGTACAGTTTTATTCTGTTTTTTTTTTTTTATACAGAGTTGAGCTTGTTGGCATAACAGATCATGCCCCAGAATGCAAATGTTTCAAACTCAAAAATGAGGGAGAGGCCGCCATTTTAATTTTGGATATGTGCCATTTTGATTGAAAATTTGGGAGAAGTGCCCTTTTGATTGAAAAGTGGATGCAAATCTCTCCAATTTCGCCAAAAACCTTGTATTTTGCTTCCCACCATCTAAGTCAAGTACCCAAACAAAAATTACTGGATCATCGGGACAGAGCGTTACGAAAAATTGCGTTCCTGATATTTTGAATTAACTACTCAACTCCTGAAATCAAAAACCACGTTTTCTTCCTTCTTAGTCAAT
The DNA here is from genome assembly GCA_036186465.1 of Nesidiocoris tenuis. Classification (NCBI taxonomy): domain Eukaryota; kingdom Metazoa; phylum Arthropoda; class Insecta; order Hemiptera; family Miridae; genus Nesidiocoris; species Nesidiocoris tenuis. Next base: position 456,530 of record AP028921.1, read on the forward strand.
TTACGTCACGTTTACGTCTCTTCCGACATCCCTGATTTAATTCATTCACAGTACGCTCCATTTCGCGGAAAAACACAAGCGAATTAGCACAAAACGTAAAAACAACGAACTCCTGTGAAACATGGGACGCACGAACTCAAGCTTATCTGATAACGCCTTTGCCGAAGAAGGCGGCGAATGTAGGGAAGTGGGGGCGAAATCTGTCTTCTCCTTGAAACGTTTGCGACATCTATTGTATCTGTTCGGAGTCTCTGAGTTATCCAGGTTTTTGGATGAGGAAAACTCGAGCTGTTTGAATATGTGCCCTTTTGATCGAAACAAGTTTTTTGTTCTAGAGATTCGCACAGGATATGTACCGTTTTGATTGAAACGAATTGAATACATTATGAAGGATGGATATCGTCGCTGAAACAGCAACATGCTATAACTCAGTTTTCCCAACTTTTCAGGAGACCCAAAAAACTGTTTTCATTGAGAAAACGCTGCTAAGTAGATTAGTGACATGGGTACATTATTTGTCTGGGTATCACAGAAAATAAAGTTCAAATAGTTGGAGTAGGTAGGTTTATCATCATATCATTTGTGGAGTAATGGTCAATGGTGAGTTCAATGATGCTTAAATGGTACTTTTTCACAATTATGAATAAATAGGTATAAAAAGAAGAAAAAACACTGAGCGATTAAACAAGACCCGTTGACGAGGTCTCATCACGAGGGGACAATGCCCCTCCCCAATCCCTTCCCTTATACCTGGACTCAAACCAGGTCCCTGCGGGTCCCTCATATACGGTATTGATACCTGAGATTTCCGAGAAGGCCTGACTCGGGATCGCATCTATTCACCGCATAGCGCTTTAAATTCCCTTAATTAATCTGTCCACCCTATTAATATGCGAGACTGACTAATCCCAATAACGTTCACTTTCTAATAGCCGAATCGCAGTTTTGCAGTTCCAAGCCTATAAACCGACGCCCTCGGATAAAGCAGTCGTTATCAAGGGTGGGAATGCATCTGATAGGGAATTAATCACCCGACGTTTTCTCCTGTATCACGTTTTTGCTTAACCCCATAGGTGCTTAGGCCGTAAAACCAAGAAAATAGCGAAAAAATTGACCCTGGTGACCAAAATCTCGAAAAAATGCCAAATTTCATGTTTCATAGTCAATATCTAAAGATTCCCGCCAAAAAACCCCGAAGTCCAATCCATCATTTTTTTGAAATTTTTCCTAGGCTAGGACCTTGGATTTTCCAGCTGGAATCGGTTTTTTGCATTTTTCTTAGTCCTGGAGAGTTGTAGAAAATTGCAAATTTTTTGTGTCATGTACCTGCCCAAAACCTACTCAAAAATATTTTTTTTGGAATTTTAACATTTTTTTTAAAGGGTCAAAAAAATATTTTTTGTTTAGGTCAAAAATTAGTCTTTAAACCAGTTTTTGATTACTAAACCCCAATCAATTTTGACTTATAGGGAGTGAAAAATGTGTAAAAACCTTCAAGGAATCCAACGAGCTCAAAAAATTCAAAATCGGTTCAGTAGGACTCCCTCAAATTGCCAAAAACGCGAAAACGCAGAAATCGCATTAAGAAATTCAAGCCAAACCGATTCAACAACAAAATTTTCGAATTTTTTCGGAAAAACCACCCTATCTTATGGTAAATCAAGCGAGAAACCCGGGAAAAATACTCAAAAAATTCTAAACCCACGGCATCACCTTCAAAATTGAGATTTTGTGTCTTTTCAAAAATATACCCTAATTATGCCGAATTGGACCCGTTAACCTTCTCCGATCGGATTGCCCGGACAATATGCCTCAAGTTGGAGCAAACCACAACTTTCAAGACTAATTTAGTCAAAATCGGATCAGTATTTCAATACGAAGTGGCTGGACGAAATTTTTGGCCAAAATTTCGTCCGTCCACTTCGTATCGAACCGCTGATCCGATTTTGGTGCGGTTGGTCCTAAAAGTTGCGTTTTGCTCCAACTTGAGGCATATTGTCAGGGGAATCCGATCAAAAAATTTTAAGGGGTCGAAAACCCAAAAAAACTGTTTTTGAGATCATGACTTTTTTTACATTTGATCGTTTTTGAGTAGTCTAGAGTTGATTCAGAGGATTCCCTTATAGGAGGTGCACGTCACAGGAAAATTTGCTAAACGCTCGTTTTTTTTTTTTGAAATCGGACCACTCCTTCTATGCGTTTTGCTGCTGACGGCGTACGGCGTACGGCGTACGGCGTACGGCGTACGGCGGACGGACAAAAAATTTTTATTGCAGATTCGTGTTCTAAAACCTCTGAAACGTGAAAGAAAAAATTTTCAGGGGGTGTTGTAAAAAAATTTTTCTTGATCAATTACATAGGTACATTATTTCTGGAAATAATGTACCAAAATGAACATGGGAACGTGGCTTGGAAACGCCAATAAAATTAATTTGGTTCAACCCCAACACCACCTCTACCAATCACAGCAATGCATTTCCTTAACCCCATGTTTGTAGAATTTTGAAAAAACTGGCCACAGCAGTGTTGGCTTCTGTCCTTTCGCGATTTTGGCCACGGTCATGGATCCACAGCATTGTTTTACCATAATAACAAGGTCTAACTCAAATTGGGCAAAAATTGAGTTATAGCATGTTGCCGTTTAATCGACGATATGTGACCTTTTGATCGAAAAGCCGCACTTTGCGCTTCAAATAACATAGGATTTTTTCCATTTTGCACGCTAAGGATTAGAGGGACCGTTCGTACTCATCTGGACAATTCGAAAAATGCGAAAAAACGTGTTTCTCCCAGAAGTGGATATGTTCCCTTTTGATAGATCACTCCTCTATTAATGATCCGTAACTTTATTCTGCATAATTCGAAACTTGAAATATCTGTAGCAGGACCATCGAATTCACTCAGCAATAATCAATGACTGAATAATCTATAAAAAATAAATATCTATCGATTGAAATTGAAAACCAGTGGTGCGTAGATAACACACAATACTTCCATATTTTGAAACGTAAAATTGTACACAATTTGATCATATTTTGACTGCTTTTAAGGGTGTTTGGGTCAAAAATATCAAAAAATTCACTATTAAAATTTTAAAATTCGCCCAAAATGAAAAAACGCCACATTTTCGGAATGTAAAAAATATCCACATATTCTGCAAGGTAAAACAAAGATTTTAAGACCAAGAACGCTCAAATCGGTTCATTTTTGTGGCCGGAAAAAAATAAAATAGAAAACACCAAAAATGCAAATATATCGGAAGTACTGTGCGTTACCCAAATTCCGATTAAACAGGGTGTTAGGTCTTGCCGAGACAAACATTTCAGTTCAAGAAATTTGAAAAAAGGTTGTGAAATGAGGGAGATATGGCCATTTTTGTAAATGACCACAGACGGACAGACGGACGTAACGGACACACAGACACTTGTTCAGGAAGTGATTCTGAGTAAATGTGTATAAGAAAAAGTTTTTTCTGAAGCTCCGTTCCGATTCTCGATTTTAGGACGATCACAATACTTCCATTTACTCTGTAAATATGGAAGTAAAAATGTAGGCACGGTATAGAACGGACGTAACCCAACCAACAGTTATTGCCGGTTTTTCTGATTTTTTAAAGCTAGATTTATCCAAGGACGCTTGCATTAACCAATTTCCAAGGAATTTTCAGTATGCTGGTCAATAAAAACACGGCCTTGGTGAAATGTAGCACAAGCGTCCTTGAATATTATCATTGGATGTTACGGTATTAAGTAGGTGGTACCTACCTATGTGTAAACAAAACGGCAAAGACTATTAGAACATAAACGGTTCGTAATTAACCGCTATGTCTATAGACATCATACGACATTTATCCACTAGACAGCGGAGGCTAAAAAACAGAAGACGAAGAAATTTAACTGTGCAGTTACTATCTTGAAATATTTTCGCTTTTTTTGCTTAACCTGAGAGTTCAGTGGTCTTATTACCAGACAGAAAAATAACTAGCGCCCACATACGACAGACACGCTGACCGGGGTAAAAAGTTGACGTAGTCTGCGCTGGAGAAAATAACACTGTCTACGCTCACATTGTCAAAGAAACCAGAATGTGGCCAGACCAATGAACTTATTCGTAGGTACCCATCTTATATCCTGATAAGTAGGTATATTGGGTTCGCTCTTGGTAAGAGTTGCAGAAGAAAAGAATCTATATACACATGTCGAAACTCGACAGGGAACGCTTTCTTCACACACGAAAATTGCCTTCTCGATCGCGGTTGAGATAATCAACAATCGAATTCTCCAGACGGCTGATCCAAATGAACACTTGATTGGGGGTAGGTACGCTCGGGCGGAGCGATTGAGCTGAATTTTTGTTGTGGAATGTTCCTCTTGATACTATAGATGGACCCTTCCTCTCAATACACCATATGGTTGATTCCCAAATAGGTAACTGTCAATTTTCAATTTGGAAAAAAGTTAAAATTTCACCTCTTTGAAAAATCTTGAAAAAATTCCTGCATGCTCCCAGGACCTTCTTAAGATTGAAAAAAACTCAAGAAAAAGATCGGAATCACAATCTTCGAGTTTTTAATTGAATTTGAAAATTTAGAATCCATGGAGGGTTACACCATTGGCGTGTACAGAATTCTTGGAGTTGCTACCAAGAAATAAGCAGTAAATGTAATAATTCTAAGCTTCAAAAGAGTCTACCCTCAAAATTTCAGGTCAAAGGGATCAAAATTACTCAAAATGAATCTCTTTGTAACCCTCCATGGAAAGCTGGTAACGTTCCATGGTCGGTTTATGGTGAACTGTAACCCTCTGTGGTCAATTGTAACCCTCCATGGGTATAAACTAAAATGCCGAGGTTACAGGTTTTGCAGCATGGAGGGTTCTAACTTTGCTCCTTAATTATAAATCAGGATTGAAAGATTACTGAATGAAATTGTTAAGGGACGTTAGGTTGACAGAGAACTTTGATATTCTATAGGGGGGAAGGAGGAGAGTTGATTGAAAAAATTATGAGATACGCACATGGATGTTACACTCAAAAACCGACGGTCACGCAAACCACACCTTCTTCATCCAAGGCCACGAATCAACTGGCTTGAAGTGGAAATGGGATGGGGTAGTGGGTAGACCAGGGTTGCCACCTCCTTTCTCCCCTACGCCCATCAAAATATCCCGACATGGGAAATGTGTACCATTCTTTCTAAAAAGTCCACGTGTGTTACACAGAAACGAAAAACTGACTTTGTGTGATCACTGACTTTGCGGGTTTTTGAGCTGAAATCTTCATCACACACTTCATCACAATCTCTTACCACAAAACAGTCGCCTTTTTGTTTCTAGCATGTCATACGACATTCCCAGGAATTTTCAAGTCAGAAAATCGTGGGCTGGGACAGCCATGGAGCGTTACCCAATTAGTATGTTTGCGGTGGGTTTCACCTCTGAACCAACAGGTAGCGTTTTTCATGGTAACCTAACAGAACACACCTAATATATTCTGAAAGAAATTGGAAAAAAAAATCAAACATGTCTGTGACGAATTCCGCCGACGAGGCGATGAAGCTTCAAGTGGCATAAGCAACTTGCAGAAAGTTGTCGACGATGTCCTAGCATACGACAAAGATTTCAAGTCTCATTACGCAAGAGTAAAGCCCGTATCACACGTCAGACCGTTCTCCTCCCCATCCCACAGACCGTCTGGACAGACCGATTCTTTGGTGATTTTTACGTGCAAATTCATTGAAAATTTTTCTTAGAAATAAGGTTCCATAGATGAATAATAACAAACATTGATGCAGGTGCGCCAAAGTGAACATATCCATGGGATCAGCCAATCGGATAATTGGGTCTGTGTGTCTGTCTGTGGGATGGGTAGGAGAACGGTCTGACGTGTGATACGGCCTTAAGACAAATTTTGGATAGATGCCGATGGTCAAGTATCACACTCAACCGGGACAAGTTCATAATATGAACTTTTGGTTCATCTGGTTTGGCAAATATTAGAGAGTTTTTGCAAGCCACTAACGGGCAACGTAGAACCTCACGACAGAGCCCGTGAGAGCCGGGTGACGTTAACTCGACATGACGTTAGCCACGGGTGCCGGTAAAATGGTCCGTTCAACGTTGCCCGTTAGGAGCCCAAGAGACGGGCCCGTTGAATGCCTAACCTTCCGGTTTTGTAACACGCCTACGGTGATACGGTTACCATGGCAACCAACAGTTCGATTCCAAGACGCAATCGGCCGTCAACCCGAGGTTGTTTACTTGTGAATGAATGAAATTGTGAATTTCATTATCCTGCATCAAATTTAATTTTATACGAAACAAGATGGAAGATACGGTAAGTGATTCGCTCAAGTTGTGTAGAAGTCTTTGTAGAAATCTTTCTTCTCACATCTCTCAAATCGTGCATTCCCAGAATATCGAAAGGTTGAATAGGGCTGCCATCCCCGTGGGCTGCCATCGAAAACAGGACGAAGGTTCAAAAATCAGCACGCAGACCTATTGGATGCAGGATAAATCGCGGGACTCATGAAAAAAAGTCCAAACTTTCCCCAACCTCTGCTACCCAGCCTAATCTTCCGGAAGGACACTTCCAAAATCAGGGTAGGAAGCGCAGGACGTGTCCAGCGAAAGCAGGATAGATGGCAGCCCTACGTTGAACTGATCGTAGGTTTGTAATGTCGAGTGTAGAGAATGGATGGATAAAGTTGATCTCATATTTTGCGAAATAAACCGAATAATATCATATATATCATAAATATATATACTGTATGGATTCAGGCTGCCAAAAATCGGACGAAAATTAAATTCGACGGCGATGCCGATGTGGTGTTACTTAAGGAGGTGGCGGGGGAAAACCCATTCGAAGACGGAGGAAAATGGAAATTGATAGCGGAGAAGATGAAGAGGATTATTCCTAAGGTTAGTAATCGTGTTGAATATAGTTTCATTGAGATTTCTATGAAAAGTACTTCGTAGGTAATGAAATTTGACACGTCGTCATAATCGACCGTGAATTCCAGGATCTGAAAGTTTAAATTTTAAATTTACAGGATGTGGTAGAAGAACTGGTGATTCATGAAGACGCCATGCATGAAGATCTCTGCACCGAATCGGAAATTAGCTGCTCCCAGGGTAAACCGTGGTCCTTACCAGCACGAGCCGCTGAAAACACTACCGCGTCCGCTGACAACACCACCACGTCCGATTCTGCCATTCCACCGGCTCCGTCCAACTTCACCAACGTCACCTTATTATGATACGTATTGTTACCTAATTGTACTCCTCCCCGTTGCATTGCCATTAGAATATATGGGTTGTGATTGGCTGTGATTGATTGATTAAATAAATGCAGGCATACATGAGTCTGACATTATATAAGTTTTTTGCGATTAAAATAAAGGTTTCAATAAATTGATGCTCACTTTTATTTCGGAAAATTAAACGATTACCTACTGAAATCAATAAAAACACATTGTTAACTATTTAAATGTCCTTAAAATACTCATCAAGTCGAACCCTGTTTAGTCGGAATTTGGATAACGCACAGTACTTCCGATATATTGGCATTTTTAATGTTTTCTATTTTATTTTATTCCGGCTACAAAAATGAACCGATTTGAGCGTTCTTGGTCTTAAAATCTTTGTTTTACCTTGCAGAATATGCGGATATTTTTTATATTATAATAATGTAGCGTATTTTTATTTTGGGCGAATTTTAAAATTTTACTAGTGAATTTTTTGATATTTTTGACCTAAACACTTTCAAAAGCAGTCAAAATATGATCAAATTGTGTCACAGTTTTACGTTTCAAAATATGGAAGTATTGTGTGTTATCTACGCACCACTGGTTTAATAAATTTTTTCGAACTATCCCTATTTCTATTTTTTCGAGGAGGAAGAGGGGGGGACGTGAAAACGCAAGAATTGTCAATCGAAATTTTTAATAAAAATTTTAATAGTGACCAATAAAGACTTATCGCTGGTTTTCAACACAATTGACTTTTTTCTACACAATCTGCCTCCTTTCATGCTGAAGGTAATCCTCGAGTGTAGGAGGTGTTGCTTATGCTCCAACTCTGACAAGCGATTGGGATACGCCAGTCTTTTAAGCAGTAGGGGCAGCGAGGGCGGTCATCCCAGGTACTCTGTACCGTCTGCCAGGAATGTACACATCGTCAGGGATCTGTGAAAACAAAGGCCAATTGAAGAAACGACGTTGGTGTCGGTGTCGCATAGTTGTGGATTCATATTTGAAATCCTTCGGAAGAATAATGAAGCTACAAAGAAAAAGAGGTTTTTAATACGCCAGAAATAGCGGTAGGGATAGGGGGTTCCCCCTGGATTAACGAAGCATTTACATTTACCTACACCTGCCTATATAAAATGCAAATCAACACCTTGCGTTACCTATAATTTTATTAATCACACTTACCTCCAAACATCTCTTTAGCCGAGGCAAATCTTCTCGTCGGAATCGAAAATTTTTTAAAATTCCTTCGTCGCTCAGGCGGTCGAATGTGAACGCGCGGTAGCGCCGCCTCAGTGGCACAGGAGGCCGTCTCTCGCCAAGGGCCAAGAAGTTCTACGGCCGATTCCACTTCTTCCCACGAGACCAAACCATTCTCATGCAGTTCGATGAAATCACTTACGATTTCCATTCCGACTTAATTAAACTTGCTTGATTCTCGATTCGCAAAGATTCACAAACTTCACACAACTCGGAAGCTCCGCGAAACAAATAGCGTTACACTAGCACTAGCCGTTCACGTCACTCCAATCGTAGACTCTAACGGGCATGCCATTTTTCTAACGGGCCTAGGCGTTAGCCGCTGGCGTTGCTGCCCCTAGTCATAGTTAACGTCGCCCGTGAAACGTTGCCCGTTAGTGGCTTGCAAAAACTCTCTATTATTTGCCAAACCAGAACTTCCATACGTAGGATACATCGTTGGTAAATCAGGAATTAAACCCGACCCAAAAAAACTCGAAGCCATCTCCAAATTCCACCCACCACAAAACATAACCGAATTGAGATCTTTTATGGGAATGGTGAATCAATTGGGCAATTTTTCCTCAGATATAAGCAAAACCGCAGGTCCCCTAAGAGAACTTCTCAGTTCCAAGAATGAATTTATTTGGGGGCCATCTCACGAAGAAGCTTTTGAATCCGTCAAAAAGGCCCTAATGACACCTCCTATTCTTGCTCATTTTGAATTGGGAAGAAAAACAGCAATTCATGTCGACGCTTCCCGCACTAATGGTCTCGGTTATGCATTATTGCAGGAACATAACACACAATGGAAGTTGATCCAATGCGGATCGCGTTTCCTCACCAATACTGAAGCAAACTATGCAATGGTGGAAATTGAAATGCTGGGCATCGTCTGGGCAGTCTGGAAATGCAAAATCTATTTACAAGGACTCCCTGAATTCACGATCATCAACGACCACAAGCCGCTACTGTCAATTATCAATAAACAAACCCTCGATGAAGTGGAAAATCCTCGATTACAACGACTAAAAGAAAAATTACTCGGATTCAATTGCAAAATGGAATGGAAGCAAGGGAAAACACACATCATTCCAGATTGTCTATCCCGTACACCCGTAACCACTCCAAAAGACGACGATCTATTAGCAGAAGTGGACGGTCCATTAGTACACAATATTCAATTGGAACTCCAAGATCCTATACTCAAAGATATAGCCGAAATCGGGAAAGCAGTCAATGAATATCAAGACTCAAACCAGTGGTGCGTAGATAACACACAATACTTCCATATTTTGAAACGTAAAATTGTGACACAATTTGATCATATTTTGACTGCTTTTAAGGATGTTTAGGCCAAAAATATCGAAAAATTCACTATTAAAATTTTAAAATTCGCCCAAAATGAAAAAACGCCACATTTTCGGAATGTAAAAAATATCCACGTATTCTGCAAGGTAAAACAAAGATTTTAAGACCAAGAACGCTCAAATCGGTTCATTTTTGAGGCCGGAAAAAAATAAAATAGAAAACACTAAAAATGCAAATATATCGGAAGTACTGTGCGTAATCCGAATTCCGATTAAACAGGGTGTTAGGTCTTGCCGAGACAAACATTTCAGTTCAAGAAATTTGAAAAAAGGTTGAGAAATGAGGGAGTTATGGCCATTTTTGTAAATGACCACAGACGGACACACGGACAGACGGACACACAGACACACGGACACACGGACACTTGTTCAGGAAGTGATTCTGAGTAAATGTGTATAAGAAAAAGTTTTTTCTGAAGCTCCGTTCCGATTCTCGATTTTAGGACGATCACAATACTTCCATTTACTCTGTAAATATGGAAGTAAAAATCAAGTTTTGGAAGGATTCCCCCTTCGCAAAGAAAACCTTCGGAATAATTTGAAACCTTATTGGAAAGTGAAGGACTCACTAACCTTGGACGGAGACCTTCTATTAAAAGGATGCCAACTCATTATCCCAAAAGCAGCGCGTAAAAACGTTCTCGATCAACTGCATAAATCCCATCAAGGGATTGAAAAAACGAAACGCCGAGCTCGTCAAACTGTATATTGGCCGGCCATGAATAGTGACATCCAAAACACTATAGAAGCTTGTGCATCATGCCAAGAAAGAAGACCGTCCCTCCCAAAGGAACCAATGATATCCGACCCTCAACCCGAAAGACCATTTATTGACGTGTCCATGGATCTATTCTCAATCGGAGGAAAATATTTCATGGTTTACGTAGACAGATGTTCCAGCTGGCCGATAGCATGCCAATTTGGGACACGATGCCCCAACAGCAAAGTCATCATAGTTTGTCTTCAAAAAATTTTCACCGACACGGGCATACCAATCAGAATACGGAATGACGGCGGTCCGCAATTTTCTTCGTCAGAATTCAAACAATTCCTGCGAAAATGGAATATCACCCAATCGTTCTCATACTACCCTCAAAGCAACGGACATGCAGAGGCAGCAGTAAAAGTGATGAAAGCGCTCATCGTAAAGTGCATGAACAGGGGAATTCTCGATGAAGCCGAATACCATGCCGGCCTATTAGAATTCAGGAACACGCCAACAGCAAACGGACTATCTCCCGCTCAAATATTATTCGGACACCCTCTTCGTTCGTTAGTCCCAGCTCATCGAAACGCCTTTTCCCCGGAATGGCAGAAGATCCCCCGAAACGAAGACCGCGGTCGCCAACAGGAAAAAATCAAGTACTGGTATAACAAAGACGCCAAGGAACTACCGTTACTACCCCCAGACACATCGGTCAGAATACAAAACCCCATTACCAAAAAATGGGATCAAAAAGGGCCGATACTTCGCAGAGGACTCTACCGAGATTACGTCATCAAGTATCCATGCGGAAAAGAACAAATTCGAAACAGGCGATACTTAAAAATGATCCCGGGGGGGAGAGCGGAAGGGGAGATGTTCTAGGGTCTCCACATAGCCCGTTACCTTGTCCATCCATGTTGAGTTACTAATCAATTGTAAATAAAGAGTTCAGTTGAATTCCATCAATCGTACGAGTCAATCATAACAGACAGGAAATTGACAGTTATTTGGGAATCAACCAAATGCAGAAGGTATTATTGCTTTATGGATGTACTAGAGAAGAATTCCGGTCAATATCCGATAAACGAGGCCGCCCGAAGTCCTGATTTCCATTTCTAACGCCGACTCACGCGATATTTCGCGTCAGGAAGTGAAAACTATCGTTTCTCACGACACCGGCCGACACTCGCATGGTATCGGTCGGAACAAAAAATTAATTAATAATTCCGATCCCGTCGGTGGCAATTAGAATATGAACACGGGGCGGATAATTTTGGGGATTACTGAGAAGCCAAAGTACCCAACGATTGGGAAATCGATAAGTAGGGCGATGCTAAGTGGACTAATGCCTACGGAAAAACCTCAAAATTGAGAGATCATTTGGGTGGAGTGATTCGTGCAATAAAAGATCGAATTTCGCTTCTCATAGCATCGAAAGGCGTCCCGGTAACATGTGAAAGGCAAGTGCGGTTTCGCAGGTTGAAAACCGCAATAAACACCGCGATCGTTCTATTACTGCCTGCAGGGAGTAAAAAAGAAGCTAGACATTTTTTATCAGAAATAATGGGAAACTAGGAAGGGCCTGCCAGTTCATTCTTCATCGGAGAATATTTTAGCATCAGCCACACGCCCCACTCGATAAAGGCGACCAAGTGGTCAAGCCAGAGGATAGAGCAAGACCATAATCGTTAAATAGTAGGTAGGCCAGTAAATACCTAATTTCATTTCGCTAAACATAATATGTTTATGTTTATATTATCAGAAAAACTTGATTATGGGCCTGGCATAGGCTTGGAAAAACATTTCAGATGATGAATTGTCGAAAAATTTTAAAAATTGAGGGAGACATTATAAATTTGCAAAGACGGACATCGGACCTTGTTCTATTGCGTGTAAAGGCCCGATCCCACTATCCGGCTCGAAGACGTCCGGCTCAGGAACCTGTTCCGTGACGGAACAGTTCGAGACGGAACAGTCAGTGGCGCCCCTGGTGGAGCCGGAGGCAACTGCAAGGCCGTCCGGCTCGGGAAGGATAATCCTGTCATTTGATTGGCTGAGCGACCCCACCGTGACGGACGTCAAGAAATTCAGAAATCCGAATTTTTCGCCCCCGTGCCGTACGATTGTAGCAGTGATTGAAACCTTCCACGCACTCATTGTTTATGAAGTGTTTATGAACGGACCTTGTTTCCCTCTTGAGCCATCGCTGAAACATTGTTGATTTTTCATTCTGAGCACCTACTCCGACTGAAAAATGACGGTAAGTGAATGTTTTGATGAATTCTATGTTTTTATTGTCGGTCAGTTAACGGCATCAGTTGAACGCACTCGTGTACCTACATCGCGGAATTATTGTTACTACATAAGGTTTGTACCAACAAACCAAGTGCAGTTAACTTCTGTCCAATTTGTTTAGCGACGATTCTGTCTTCTCGAATTAAGCTCTGATTCTGTTTTCTCTTAAATTTCCCGCCTGCAGAGTTGGACAGTAAATGAGGAAATCGAAATAACATACGCAGTGCAGGCCCGGCCAGCCCTTTGGAACGTGGCCTCCCGGGAGTATAAGCAGGCCCCTCTGAAGGCACTAATGTGGGCTGAGGTAGACACAAGGCGGTTGGGAAGTCAGGTGAGTGAAAATTACTAAAGATTGGCAGTTTCTTGACCACTCGTTTTTAAACTCTCGTCAAATATTGGCCGACGTTTATGGGTCTGTTCGGAGAAACAGTCCCGTACTGTCCAGGACTTTTCGATACTGACAACAAACAAATCCGAGCCATATGATTCGATGAATTTGTTGGGCGTTAGAAACTAGTCCGGGACTGCCCAGGACTGGCTCGTCCGAACAGGCCTTATGGAAATGTATTTAAGTTTACATGGCTTGTTTTCGGTCCCAGGATGGAAATCGAAGTGGACGAGCATGAGGGATGCCTTTTCTCGGTCGCATAGGAAAATAGAGGCTTCAAAGACGTCAGGTACATATTTCTTGAGTAGTTTTGAGTGAATGTTGTGAGTTTTGAGTACTCAAGAAATTTTCTTGAGTAATCAAGTTACATACCATGGTCCGTGAGCTTCATTGTGGCCAAGGTGTACACTCCTACCTACTTCTGTGACGTGAAATTTAACCTTCATGATTCAGGGGCTGGTACCGATGAGACCCAAAAAAAAATACAAGCACTATGGGTTGATGACGTTTCTACTTCCATCGATGAAACAGGCTGAAAGCATCACATCGTGTCCTGCTGTAAGTAAGCCATACCGCTGAACATTGAATGCCGCTTTATCAATCGTTGGTTATCTGAACAAGCAATGACTATCATTGGTAATAATTGATTTTCCGGCAATCAAGTATTGATAAAAGTGGATATAACCTAGGTTTTTTTGCTAATACCGGTAGATGGTAATCAGTTGGTAAACTGGCAGATGGTAAACTCTATTTCCATTTGTTACAGATGAACTTGGAATCTCAGGCCACTTCATCGCTTCAGTCCCAACCGCTTCGTGCCGAGAAATTGCGAACTTGCTTGAGAATATGTTTCATTGCTTTTATTATAGCTGTCCCTCCAGAACAAAGAGCCGGAAGAATTTCCAGGTTGTTCGTCCATTTGTTTGGTGAAGAAATTTGAAATAAATTTTCATTGAAAACACTGTCTTCTTTGTTAATTTTGTCAAAATTCTTCGATATCTGAGTGGGAAGTAGGTACTGGAAAACACACGAATTCACCAGCCAAATTTGTGAATAATTTTTTATTCGGAGAAAGATTTACGAATAAATTTTTGTTCGCTGAAAAATTTACGAATTAATCAAATATGGCCGAATCAGTAAATTTGTACTGTTTTTACTCTTTTTAAGTACTTACTTACGTACTAGTACTGCTTTACTTTTCAAGTTTTACTGTTTTATAGAATCTGGTTTTAAACAATGAATAAACCTTATTGAATGTAAGTAAACAATTTATTTTTTATTGAGCTGATCGATCATCAAACGACGTTAGCCTGCCAAGGCACTTGCATAGTTGTGTTAAATATGGTCTTGAATTTGTCGCGAGTTACAGCTGAAACAAAACAGGTAAAGTATCAACATGCTGCTAGAACACAGAAATGGTTGTATGAGCCACTTCTATGGGCTCACATGACGCAGTTAAGACCTATACACCCGGCTCCTAATGATCACTCATTCGTACACTAGGTCGAGAAAGCCTGTAAATAAAAATATAAGCTCCATGTACTAAATTACGAGTAATATGTTTCTGCACCTGCTGATTGAGTGTGATGTCCACTACCTTGTCGTCCTATGCGCGGAATCCCGGGGGCAGTGCCATTTTCTCTCCAAAGCCCTGGGTTTCCTTTGGCATCATCAGCGTATCCTAAAATTGAACATGATGCATTTATAGAGGTCGAGTTTCTAGCATTACCTATCCGTTATATACAGCGGTGTAATGTATGCTAACCAGCAGGCGTGTACATAGTTGACAATACAATAAAATTATAATAATTTTATAAATTATAAAATAATAATTTTACAGTAATTACGTACCTAAATACTTTATTTATAAATATTAATATTAAATATTAATATTTATAACTACAATATTTAGGTACTAAATTCTAGTAATACCTATAAAAATATTCATATAAATAGTTATACATTTATGTACAATATTATAAGGGCATAGGTATATATTGAAGAATATTAATATTTTATAATTAAATATTTTACTTATTTATTGCATAAAATTATTTGCAGCAATAAATTAAAACCCGAATAATAGAAAACGTACCTAGAGGGAACCAACGTCCGATATCACCAACTTTTCTATCTCCCGAATAAGCTACATAAGTAAATAAATAAATTCACGGAGTACCTACCTATTTAATTATTACATACGTACTTACCTCGAATTTGGAGACGATGGAGAATGCAGGATAAAATCACAATTGACCAGGGACTGTCAAATTACTGAATATATATGGTATATATATTTTTTTTTAAATATTTATATCAAACTGAAGACGTGACAATTGTTGTTGTTCGTTTTATTGTCGTGACAATTTCAACATGGAGTCCCGACAACTTCCCTCACCCTCACACGACCCCTCCACACCCACACACCGTCTTTCCGTGTCAGGTTATCAATGCACGTTCCACAAAAAACCTCAAGGGTCGCTGCGGTCGGCCCAGTAGCACTTGTCACTGTTCCGTCATGCCGGATCGACGGACGGCTCGGAGCCGGATAGTGGGATCGGGCCTTAAGGTCAGTTGGGGCAATAAAGCCACGGGGTAACTGGGCCTTGGGTCGTTTTGGTGCCCTCAAGCGTGAGTTGATTCGTCTACAATAGTTCAAAGTCCTCGCAACGTCCCTCAATAGCAAGACTGAACAAGGTATTAAAAAAATCCATACTTGAGGGCTTCGGTCCGAGGCCCTTTGAAACCCTTGGATGCCGCATGGGGCACTAGCATGTGAATTTTTGTACAGATCCTCCGTTCCAATTTTCGGACTATTGCAGTGGGTACCTACCTCAATTCACAACGTGAACATGAAAGTAAAAATCAAACGTCAGTACGTACGTAAGTTTGATGTGCTTCATGTTTGTTGAGGTGGAATGAACGGTGTTAGGTGCAATACGAGAATAAAAATCATGTACGACACATTGCGAGTCCTTTACATGAGAGGCGGAAGCACCAGTGTGTTTTTCGACTTCCTTGCACTACCAAAGAGCTTCGTACATTCAGCGGGTTTAACGGAAACCTGTCACAGCCCAGCGAGTA
This sequence comes from Nesidiocoris tenuis, assembly GCA_036186465.1. NCBI lineage: Eukaryota > Metazoa > Arthropoda > Insecta > Hemiptera > Miridae > Nesidiocoris > Nesidiocoris tenuis. The sequence goes on from AP028921.1 coordinate 472,858, forward strand.
GGGCACCTGTTTCACGCACTCATGCATCACGCTGGCTCATTCAAAAACATAATCCCTCCAACGGCGAGTAAGTTCAAAATACGATCAGGAAATAAGATTCCCAATAGGTATGCAACACAGAAACTCGAGAAGACAAGGCGCCACTTTCACCAAACACTCACTGACTCGTTAAAGTTAGGTACCGACTCGTTGGTTGCTTCATTGATGAATACAGTAGGTACCTAATTAACAAGTCGATAGCCCTAACGAGTCAAAAATGTTTGGTCACGACGAACCCCCAAGAATTTAAGTTACCCCCCATCACTGCAACAGTTGCAGGACTTGAAAATGTAATCTTGAAGTCAAACTCACAATGAAACAGAAAATCAAATTCATAATCGAACTCGAAGTCAAACTCATTAAAAATTTTGAAGTCAAACTCACAATGGCACAGAAACTCAAACTCATCATCGAACTCGAAGTCAAACTCACAAAGGAACAGAAACTCAATCTCATAATCGAACTCAAAGTCAAACTCATAAAAAATCTTGAAGTAGAACTCACAATGAAAAAGAAACTCAAACTCATAATCGAACTTGAAGTCAAACTTACAATGGAACAAAAACTCAATCTCATATTCAAACTCGAAGTCAAACTCATAATCGAACTTGAAGTCAAACTCACAATGAAACAGAAACTCAATCTCTTAATCGAACTTGAAGTCAAACTTACAATGGAACAAAAACTCAATCTCATATTCAAACTCGAAGTCAAACTCATAATCGAACTTGAAGTCAAACTCACAATGAAACAGAAACTCAATCTCATAATCGAACTTGAAGTCAAGCTTACAATGGAACAAAAACTCAATCTCATAATCGAACTCGAAGTCAAACTTACAATGGAACAGAAACTGAATCTCAAATAATTTGAGATTATTCAAACTCGAAGTCAAACTCATAATCGAACTCGAAGTCAAACTTACAATGGAACAGAAACTCAAACTCACAGTCAAACTCACAATCAACCGAAATGGTCAAACTCATAAATGATCTTTAAGTCAAGTGAGTTGGAATATGTGATTGAGTTTCTGAGAGTTTCTGTTTCATCGTGAGTTTGAGTTTCTGTTTCATTGTGAGTTTGACTTCGAGTTCGATTATGAGATTCAGTTTCTGTTCCATTGTGAGTTTGACTTCGAGTTCGATTATGAGTTTGAGTTTCTGATAAATTGTGAGTTTGACTTCAAGTTCGATTATGAGTTTGATTTTCTGTTTCATTGTGAGTTTGACTTCGAGTTCGATTATGAGTTTGAGTTTCTGATAAATTTTGAGTTTGACTTCGAGTTCGATTATGAATTTGAGTATCAGTTTCATTGTGAGTTTGACTTCGAGTTTGAATATAAGTTTGAGTTTCTGTTTCATTTTGAGTTTGACTTCAGGATTTTTCATGAGTCAGACGGTTTATTGTGAGTTTGACTTCCAGTTCGATTACGAGTTAAAGTTTCTGTTTCATTGCGAGTTTGAATATGAGTTTGAGCTTCTGTTTTGCTGTGGGTTTGACTATGAGTTTGATTGCCAGTTCGAGTTTCTGTTTCATTGTGAGAGACGGTTCCTATAAGAATTTTTGTTCCAAAGTGCAATTTATAGTCACTGCCTTTAGCATAGCCAGGTAAGTAAAAGCAAATGTACAAGCAAATGATGTCATTGTTCACTCTGTGATAATGGTAATTTTGACAGTACCTGACTGTGTTGACTGAATTCTTTCACAGTTAAAAAAAAATTGAATGCAATGCGCTGCTGGTTCTGTTGATTGCCCCAGTTTTTCGTTCCAAACCTGGATAAAAGCTTGGCATAACTGGGGAATTATCAAGTCAGCATAGCATAACTCAACGATTTTCCCCGTGGTGAGGCAGAATACCAACTTTTTTATGTCTTACTGTTGAAGGGTCATCAATTAGGCGAGAAAATACATAAAAACTAGATTTTTGGTTTGAATTTGTCAGAGAATCAGTTTTTTTGCTCTGATGAAAAGTAGGGATATTGAGTTGTGTTGTGCTGGTTCATAGCCGCCGATATACGTTATACAATTGTATACACGTTCCAGGCATCCATGAGTTCAAAAAAGATGTTTTCGGCCAATAGTTCTTTAGTATCAGGGGGCCTGTTCTGTAAATTTGAAATAGGTAAATGTCTTGGTAGTTACTGTCGACTCATTACAAAAATTGACATATGTTGCCATTAGATTTGCCAAGGCGAATCGGTATTGACTTCTAAAGACATGCTGCTTCCAGTTTTCAGAATAGGCCCTCTGGTCTGAGTGTCAAGGGGTAGGTGTAGCCAGTAAGGGGTGCCGTCGATGCCAGATTAATCTTAATATGGACACTAACAATCAATGAACTGTCTACAAGAAAAGTGGTTTTGTGGACGTACCCATGTGATTTAACCTCAGCCAGGAATCATTAGTGCCACATTCGCTTCTTGCGCAAAAAACTCTACAGGTTCGACAGCTGACTAGCCATTAAAAGCAAATTATTAACTTTCCACAAATTACTATTACAAATGCGTCATCAGTTAGTGTAAATAGGACACAGTTTAGTAATATTCCTAATTTGGAGGATAGAGGCCGTTAGCCTCCGTCATTTACAATGGGATCGGGAACCAGGATTTTGGACCGGTTCCTTGTGCCTTACCCACAAAATCCTGATGAGCGGTATGAGGAGTCACCTGGTTCCTGATCCCACCGTAAATAACAGGGCTAACAGCCTCTATCCTCCAAATTAGGAATAGATTCCGCTCCGTAGAGTAGCAGTGGTTGAATTCGTACTCTACAGTTACTGTAAAATATTAATAATAGTTTCAGCGATGAGACTGGGAAAAGAGAATATGAATTATTCAAACTCTAAATTATGTGAATTACGCACAACTGCTCGTAAAAATCTGATCTCGCCCTTTCAAGTACCTCGAGAACATGCAACCTTGCCAACGTTGGGAAAAATAAATTGGCAACGCTGTCTATAAACATTGACCCGAACAGCCGCACTTGACTTGCATAGGCCACGGACCGATACGACAGTGAACTTTTCACGACGAACAAAGGAAAAACCTTCCTCGCGGGAAAAACGGTTGAAAACGATCAGGCCGTGAAAAAAGGTGGAAAACTAGCAACGTCGGCAGAAGGACCGAGGGAAGCCTAGTAGAGCTGAACTAGAGGCAAATAATGCCGCCAACGGTGTTCAGCTTGTTACCATGGCAGCCGGTGATTTTTATTGTTTTTAATGCAGTCTCATTGCGGACAAGTTAGTATTTTTACGAACGTCACGTGGAAAGCTGTCATGCGAAAAATCCTGACGCAGCTTTCAGAAATTGAATGCAATGAAGTTGGTTTGATGATTCACCGACGATCTCTATATCCGTATTTAATTAGCCGATTAACCGGGAACTCTCCTTGGCACACCTCCGAGTGTCGTAAGAATGGCGTCCTGAAGCGAATTATGGAAATCGTCTCCTGACTCAACGAACGTCCATCCTTGAATCGATCGGTTTCAAAATTCCGGCCTCGAAAGATCACATGTACAAGTATGAGAGGATCTGATGGCGACTGCGAAGTAAACTATACAATCCGTACAGTTTGCCGACCTCGTTTACTGTCAACCCAGATGACTATGATGCCGCGTGGGCATCGCTCGCAGAAACAATAGGCCGGATTGTTAATTTAAAGAGATATCCGGCATACCTTGTCCAAGCTTCTTTGTCACTGTTCTTCTACAAACGTAACACCAACTAACGTCACACGATACTCGAGAAAGAATATTTCAATAAGAGTTAGAGATCTATCTATTTCTCTGAACGCAAGTAGGCAAGTGCCAAAATATGGCAAAATCATAACAGGGAACAGCCGGGTTTCCAGGGCTTCCGCTTTCCCATATGACGGTCATATGACGATCGAGCGATTCTGCTACCACCAGCCTCTTCCAAAGGTGTAGCCTCTTGCTAACGCTGTGAGTAGGTAATCTTCCTCAAATCTACCTACAGAGAACCATCATTAGTAAAGGAGCTTTGTAGAGAAACCAACCCTTTTTCTCAACACTCCCTCCTTTCTCTTCATAAAGCTCTGAGCACACTTTTCTTTAGCCCATCGCATTTTGGTAGACACTGTCTTAGCTACCTTCAATCAGAAACCTCTACATCTTATGGTTTATGATTCATCATCACTTTCATCTATCATTCAATCAAACCACTACATCGTTTGGTTATGACATGGAACGAACTTACAGATTTTGTCCATCCAGTTCACCAATCATTAGAACTCTTCACTTCAACTGAGAACTTTATTTCCATTTCCGTTGTCATCAACGTCTCAACTTGAAAATCATTCCATCAAAAATCAACGGTCATTTCCACGGCTCTGTGGAAAGTAATAAAAACAAGATTAGTTGACTTCAAACCAGCAATCAATAACTCATCATCAACCATTATCATTTCATGTCACCAATTGATCACGAAAGCCAACGAATTTTTCTTGAGGCAATGGTTTCGTGAGTAAGTCTGCAATTTGCTCATCTGTGCTAGCCCATTCGATGTTAACATCGATGTGCAGCCCAAGACATTTCTTAGGCGTGCCCATATCGTTAATTTCCACCTCAGCACCAATCTTACCAATCATTTTCTTTCGTTTTGTCTGAACAATTAGATGCTAATAAGCAATCATCAACATAAATCAAAAAGATGATAAACTTTTCCCCTTCTTGCCAATAAAATATGCATTTTTGAAAATCATATTTTACAAAGTTCAATTTTTCCAACACTGAACTAAATTTTTTATACCAGAGATTTGGAGAAACCTTCAACCCATACAGAGATCGAACAAGGCGACAAACGTGCGTGTCTTTCAAATCTTGTGGAACCTGAGTCAATTCAACCACTCCCTCAGGAACCTCCATAAACACAGGTTTCTCTAGTTCACCATGAAGAAAGGCTGTCTTTACATCTAGTTGGTTCAACTTCAGGTCATACTTGTTCGCTATAGAGAGAACCAATCTGACATCGCTCAGCCGTGCAACAGGCGCGTATATTTCGTTTAGCTCGTAATGATTAGCATCTGCAAATCCTCGAGCCACAAGCCTACTCTTGTACCTATGGGTTCCGTTTGCCTCCAGCTTCCTCTTGTAAACCCATCTAGCCTTGATCACTTTGGTACTCCGATTTGGGTAGGAACTCCCACGTGCCATTAGATTCCAAAGAGCTCAGCTCATCTCGAATGGAATCTTCCCACAAATCTCGTTCGGGACAGTTCATGGCTTCCTTGAATGAATTTGGCTCAATGTACAGAAGACGATCAGTACTCGCATCTTTAGACTTCTCATCAGGGAAGCCACTTTCAGAGCTATCTTCTTCTGTACATATTTCCAACATCTCAGCCAGTGGTTTTGGGAAGTCTTTGATCTTGTCCCCATAGACCACATTTTCTAGGCACTTCACATCACACGATCTTATCAATGTTTTATGCTGTTCGTCAAGAAGGACATAACCAGTATCTCCACATTCTAACAAATAGGCTCTCTTTGCATTAGGTTTAGGATTGTAATTCACTACCATAGACAAACATCCAAAACGCTTCACATGTTTCATTGAAGGTTCGTTACCATGAATTACTTCATATGGACTCATAAAATCGTTTGAAGCATTTGGAAGCCTGTTATGGACGTGCACCACGTAGTTAAGAGCATGTCCCCAGAACGAATATGGCATTTTGGCTGAAAGGAGATTCACCCTAACTTTTTCAATCAATTCCCGGTTCAATCGTTCGGCAGCTCCGTTCAATTGAGGTGTGTGCGGCTCACTAGTGACAACATTGATTTGCTCTTTCATCAACAATTCTTTCATTTGAGCAGTTTTATACTCACCCCCAGAGTCAGTTCTTATTGAGCAAACAGAATGTTTTTCATTTAGGATTTGAGCTATTCCATCTAGACAACTTCTCAATGCCACATGAACCTGTTTCTTATCAGTTATTGCGTAGGCAAAGACATATCGACTGAAATCACACATGAACGTCACAATGTATTTTGCTTGCGTCCTGAAATTAGCGGGCTTTATTGGACCCATCAAATCACTGTGCAAGACAACAAATGGCTTTTCCACTCTTTTTCTGACTTCGTTATGTGATTTCCTGACTGTTTTTGCCTCAGCACACTCTTCACAATCCAGAATTCTATTAGAAATTTTGACATTTTTCATTTCTGGAATAAATTTTGCCGCTACTTCCAAGTATTTCTTTGAAGCATGATTGAGTCTTACGTGCCATAAAAGGTCTTGATTGTCTCTCAAACTTTCTTTGAATTTTTCTCCCAATTTTTGTAGATCAAAGTTCTTTAGCTGTATGTTCAAATCCTTAGGTTCCAAGGAGCTCCCTCCCATCTTTGCATCTTTATCGTTTGAGGAAATCTCCTGGGAACTAGGAAGAGAATGATTCATACTGCTCCCTCCCACCAGAATATCGTTGGAAGGAGAATTTCTGGTGCCACTTACTGAATCATTAGCACTATCAATTTTACCAAGACATATTTTCTTTTCCAGGTGCAGGCATGACTCGTCAGTTTCATTTTCCCTCTTTGCACTCTTTTGGGATGCTAATTCAAACTCTATCCACCAATAGCTTTCAAAAAACTCACAAATTTTGATTACATCACCTGTAGATGAATCGACAAATTTGGCCTTATCTTTTGAGAAAATAACTTCCATGCCTGCTCCTGTCACTTTTCGAAGAGAAAATAAATTTACAGCAAGCTCCGGAGAGTACAGAACATTTTTCAACCGAGATACCTTTCCGTTATTGAGTATTGCAATGTCACCATAGTACTTGCAAACTAGATCGGCCTCCAGATCCTTGTTGGCACAGGTGAATCGTTTGGGAGTTTCAAACACCCTCAATGTTTCAAAATACTCTCTTCGGTTTGCTAAATGCTCTGTAGCCCCCGTATCAATAACAGCTCGAAATGAGGTAAGATGTTTACCTGCTGACACATTCATGGCTGCTTGGCCAAGTCTTTCCCTCGAGAAGTTGAGGAGTGAGATTTCTTCGTTCTCACCCATCAACACCCAAGTATTTTCATTTTCTTTCAAGTCCGCCTCTCCAGCAATGAAAAAAGTAGTTGCGGGCTTGCCAGTGTTCATTAGATGCTTTTGAAATAACTTTGCATCTCCGACCTTCATTTTCACCACTTTGGGAACTTTCTTGTTTGCCGTCATCTTTGCCTTTGACGATGGTGTGTATGACAGACCAGGATTTCGCTTCGGCTCAGGGCACTGAGCTGCCAAATGAGTCGTAAGCTGGTTGCAATTGTAACATACTCGCAGCTTAGACCGACACATCTTAAACGGGTGACCTTTTCTACCACAATTATAACACACAATTTTGCGGTTGACACCACCACGAAATGTTTTTGCATGAAAATGCTCGTTAGCCGCAGAAGAGCGTTCGCCCAAGTTCTTTTGAACTCCTCTTCTGAGCACACCAACACCACGACCTCTACCTCTGAGAGTGGAACCTTTCATTTGATGTTGGTTTAAGCCAGTAGCCAATAGAGTGCTTGTTCGTAGACTCTTATCCAACACCGACATTTGCTCAATTTCATTGAACTCTTCAATGAGCATGTTCTTTAACTGGCTTAAACCAAAACCAGCTTCGTTATCCAACTCTCTTTGGTACGTGTGGGTATCCCGGATCGCCCCCATGAAAGTTTGTTTGATGTACGGCTCATTCATTACATCAGAATTAATTTGACGAATTTTTCTGACCAAATCGTCAAATCGATTAATGAATTCGAGCGGTGTTTCCACCTGGGACTCGAAATCCAGTCTAGCAAACTTTTGCATCAGATTGTTTACAAAAGCTTTGCTAGTTGGTTCACAAAATTTCCTTAGAACCGACAAAATTTCTTTAGGGTCAGATAAATTACCCACCATTCCTTGGTAATGGAGATCCAAGTGGGACATCAAAAAGAGCTTCAATTTCTTAGCAGCCAATCGTTTGTCCCGTTCGTTATCATTGTAGGACTCGGGCATGTCCTCCCCAGTGAGAAGAAATGCACAGTCCTGGGACTCAATGGCATCGATTATGGTGCGATACCATAAATTGAACGCTACCTCTCCATTCTGCTCAAGCTTGATGTCCAACTTGGGAAATTTAATCGAATGAACATGTTTGGCTCCCCACTGAATCGTTTTGGATGAACCACTCGCTCCTCCCCGTTCACTGATCTGTCTTTCCAGTCTGTCCTGAGCCGGAGTCGAACCCATTTTGGCAGCTTTTGGGACCCGATCGTTACCCAAGTGCTCCTGGCAAGCAACCATCCCGTCACCATCCACTTCCATCGACATCGGCAACTTTGGCACAATCGGAATTTCAGACTCAATATGGCGTTTTAGTCTTTTGATCTCTTCGACCATTGACTTTTGCATTGCCATCAGCTGCTCAGCCCAGTCAGGGTAAGACTTGACCGTGTCGGTTGCATTGACCACGTGGTTTTCCAGCGGCAACTGGTTCGGGAGAGTTTCGAGAACCGTACGGCGAAGAAAGTTCAGATCGGGGGATGAGCGACCAGAATGAGTTTCATCTGGACCGATAGCCAAGAGCGATTCCTCATCCATTGTTTCGTTTCCCTTTCTTTCAACTCCTACAAAAACAATTTTCTTTCAATTTTTTTTTTTTTTTTCAAATTATATAATTAATCTGTTTTTGATTAATTTTTATTTCCAAAATTCACTCGTTAGCACCACACTCAATCTATTTTCATTAAGTGCACTTATTATTTTTATTTTCCTTCTCAAAATTTAGCAAATTTTGTCTCATTAGGAAAATCAGATCACTTGCCTACTTGCTCATTTTTCATTATCAGTATTAATTTTTCATTATCAGTTATCAAATCAGTCTAATACCATTTTTCGTTTAGTTGGACCATATCATCGTTAGAGGAATTTCTTCATCATCGTTTCCTCACCAATCTTTCCATCATTATTCGTAATATACACACAATCAAAAATCAACACTTCATAATTAGCAACGTAACTTCGGGACTTGCAACAATTCAACTATTTGAACTTGAAGAATTTCGTTTGTGAACCCAATAATATTTTCTCTCTCTCTTTTTTTTTTTCTTTAATATATTTTTTTTTTATTTTTTTTTTATTTTATTTTATTTTATTTTATTTTTTTTTTTTTTAAATTCGTTTGGTTCACCAAATTCTTCACTCATTGTACTTTTGCTCCGGGCGACAATAGACGACATCTACGGACTAACCTATTGACGAGGACCTTCTTCACCTACTCGACCAACGGAACCATCCTGTCGCTAATGCCGCCGGTGGAACTCAACAATGATTTCAAACTTATCATTTTCAATTCCAATTTTCGCTGAATTGATCAAGTTCAAAAGTTGGCCCGAACTTCGTTAAATTGACCATTCGTTTGACATAGGAGCTCGGTTCTCAATCTTTGTCTAGTACATTAACGTTCAATCTTTATTATCCTCAACTACAGCATTCATGGCCCAAATACATGCTGGTCGTCCACTTATAAAATGATGCGGCCCTTTAAATTGGTTGATCGTCCACAAACCAGGGTATTTCGATTCAGGTTTTTCGTTTGTGTGTGTCTACTATGTGCGTGCACGCTTAATTTCTGTCTAGTATCATCGTCTCCTACCTGAATGAAACAAACGGACCCTTTTTCATTCCGCTTTCGCGCATCGGTTGTCTAGTGTGAATTCGGGCAATCACCTAGACGGCACTTAATCAAAACTTTTCGTACAGTGCCAGAGGATACTTGTACTAGACCAATAGGAGCGACTAACTAGTATTCATTTCGACTCCCGCCGCCCTTTTCGTTCGGCAATACGTCAGTCAGTATATCTATCTAATTAAGCTGACGACAACTGGAAAACACCATGGAAATACGACGCTCTCAAAATTCTCGAACGGTCCGCGGAATACATCTGGATCACAGCATTAAAATCGAACTATTCAACACCAAGGAATTTTAAATTTGCAGCCTCTGGAAGTTCTGCTGAAACTACTAGGTAGAATTCGACCGAACCCTAATGTCTATCTCAGTTCTAAGTACGTCCGTCAATCTGCGTAAAATATTTTTCGAAATTGAATTACGATACTCCGAATATTTTAACTGTCTACACCGAGCTCCAGCAGTCACTGTCAATTACTTAATCGTTAGTTGCATTAATTGAACATGCACAAAATCTTAGCATTGTCCAGCCTTTATCCCTTAGATTACGAATTCGTGTTAATTTAAAGAGATATCCGGCATACCTTGTCCAAGCTTCTTTGTCACTGTTCTTCTACAAACGTAACACCAACTAACGTCACACGATACTCGAGAAAGAATATTTCAATAAGAGTTAGAGATCTATCTATTTCTCTGAACGCAAGTAGGCAAGTGCCAAAATATGGCAAAATCATAACAGGGAACAGCCGGGTTTCCAGGGCTTCCGCTTTCCCATATGACGGTCATATGACGATCGAGCGATTCTGCTACCACCAGCCTCTTCCAAAGGTGTAGCCTCTTGCTAACGCTGTGAGTAGGTAATCTTCCTCAAATCTACCTACAGAGAACCATCATTAGTAAAGGAGCTTTGTAGAGAAACCAACCCTTTTTCTCAACACGGATGAGGCGAACATTGTCATAAACTTGGCCTCCCGACAAAATAACCTTTTCCACCCACTGGAACATAAATATTTAGCTTAACAGCGAGAGAAGAGACTTAGGTATTCCAACATATTTTGACAGAAGGGGATAATCCTGATCCGATGCTGCTAGAAGAAAGAGAGCTCAAATCCGGAAACCATGGAAGAAGAAAACAAAAATGGATACTAATTCTTAGGTAAATGCCTATGTTTTGGTTGTATCTGCAATACCTCGGTAACCTTGACCACCTGTCCACTGACTCACAATCTGATAGCTGATGGCTGTTAGAGTCAAAGTTGGGTTGACGATGGGAACGTGGTTTAAAAACCACGTGTTGGGTTAAAACGCTAATGAAATTTATTGGAGTGGTTTATTGAGTGTGAATCATCTCGATACCCAATCCAAGAGTTGAAGCAACGAATATTGTCTTGGCCCCACAACCAGCAATCGGATTGTGTTGTGTAGGTATAACTCTAACTCGGGCTAGACACCCACCCTTCAACTAGGTAAAATGAATGTTAAGAATCCCCGAAATCAGAACACTAGGTACCTAGTTGCGATGTTCACATTTTTTGACAAATCGGAATAGCAATAGTGTCCATCAACGCTAAATGTAAACCAGCGGTGCGTAATAACTAGGGATCGGATTTTTATGTATTTAAAAATGCCAAATATGTGACATATATATGTATTAATTTTCATAAAATATGTGGAAAATATGTAAAAAGGTTGAAATATTTGCAAAAAATATGTAAAAAGGTTTAAATATTTTCAAAAAATATGTAAAAAGGTTTAAATATTTTCAAAAAATATGTGGAAAATATGTAAAAAGGTTTAAATATTTTCAAAAAAATGTTTAAGCCCAAATGAAAAACAAGATTTTGTTAAATTATTTCCAGAAATAACGTACCTATGTATTCGGTCGGGTTTTTTTTCCATCGCCCCCTGAAAATTTTTCCTTTACGTTTCAGAGAGTCTAGATAAAAAAAATCTGCAATAATTTTTTCCCTTACGCCGTACGCCGTCTGAAGCAAAACGCAAAAAAAGAGTTATCCAATCTAAAAAAAACAACAAAAATTTAGCATAATTTGCTAAATTTTTTTTTAATTTAATTAATTCTAGTAGTGGACCTCGGGAAAACTACCCAAAATTAGCAAATATGTGTTTTTGTGGACCAAATATTTGAAAAATATGGATTTATAGTGGAATATGTCAAAATATGTGCAATGAAATTGGGCTTAAACGGTTCAGAAAATGTCAATATGAACACGCCTACTTGAAAAACATCAGTAGGTTGCCTAGAAAAAAATATGTGAACACATACGGATCCGATCCCTAGTAATAACGCACAATACTTCCTTAAATATCTTGAAAAGTAAAATTGTGACACAATTTGATCATATTCAGGCTGTTTTTAAGGGTGTTAAGGTCAAAAATATCAAAAACCTACTATGCAAATTTTAAAATTCTCCCCGAATAAAAATATGCCAAATTATTGGAATATGAAACATTCTTACATATTCTGCAAGGTAAAACGAAGATTTTAAGACCAAGAACGCTCAAATTGGTTCGTTGATGTGGCCGGGAAAAAATAAAATAGAAAACACTAAAAATGGAAATATACCGGAAGTACTGAGAGTTATTCGAATTCCGATTAAACAGGGTGTTAGGTCTTGCCGAGACAAACATTTCAGTTCAAGAAATTTGAAAAAAGGTTGAAAATTGAGGGAGCTATGGCCACTTTTGTAAATGACCACAGACGGACACACGGACACTTGTTCGGGAAGTGATTCTGAGTAAATGTGTATGAGAAAACGTATTTTCTGAAGCTCCGGTCCGATTCTCGATTTTAGGACGATTACAATACTCTGTAAATTGGAATTTACTCTGTTAATATGGAAGAAAAAAGCCGAATAAATTCATTGCCGATATCATGCCATCTTCTTTGCATGCCAATGAGATCAACCTTCCGGATTAATCGGCTTGCAATAGGAACGTCCAATAATCCAAGGATGTCTGACTCAGTCATGTTTCAGTCAGGTACCTACACCGGGGAACAATGGGGACTTAGGGGCTTTGTTAGCCTGATCGACATCGTTATCCAATTTGATAGGTGCCTACCTATATTACAGCAATACAAACAGAAATACAATATTTGCAAAATAATTGCATAAATATGAAGGGTAGGTACACGGGAAAAAGGGTAAGACTCCACATTTTCACCTTTTCAATCTATACCTACATTTTTTTCCGGTGTGAATGTTTTTGTCATAAAGTGTTTTTTTCAACTAAAATTCATACAAAAGGGTAATAAGGTGTTGTTGGCAATTTATGACAATTCTAAATTGAATACGTACAATTAGTGTAGTATAATTGAATCCGCGATACGCGTTCCTGAGTTACGTGTTTCACCAACAAAATCCCAAATTTAATTCTTCATTCTCACAGTCCGAATTTCGTTGATTAAAGCTATGATTTTGTCGAACTGAATAATCACAATTAATTCAGTTTAATCAACGAAATTCTAATCATGGAAAGATTACTGAGGCCTGACAAACTTGACATCGATCCGAATTCACCGACAGCAACAATCGAGTGGAAGCACTGGCTCAAAACGTTTGAAAGCTTCATTGCAAAAGTCAAAGACGCCGATGAAACGGTAAAATTCGAGCTTCTAACCAATCATGTCGTTCCTACTGTATATTCGTACATCATTGACTGCACTGATTACGAAACTGCTATCGCTAGTCTAAAATCGTTATTCGTAAAAACTCCGAGTGAAATTTACGCGCGACACAAATTAGCAACTCGGATTCAACTACCAAATGAATCAGTCGATCAGTACTTAAGGTGTCTCAAATTACTAGCTAAAGACTGCGATTTCAAATCCGTCACTGCTGATCAGAATCTGCAAGATTACGTACGTGATTCGTTCATTAGAGGATTGACTGATTCTAAAATAAGGCAGAGGCTACTAGAAAACACAACCTTGACGTTAGACAAAGCTTTTGAACAAGCTCTATCTCTAGAGTCTGCTCTTATCCAGTCAACTTCGTTTGGTCCTTCTCAGCCATTGACCAACAGTCTGAACGCTATCCCTGAGGATAGTATGATTAATCAAATTTCAAAATCATCGCAATCTACTTTCACTCCCGTCTCTAATTGTTATTTCTGTGGTCGTCCTCGACATCCTAGGAGCGCTTGTCCTGCTCGAGGAGTTTCCTGCAAGAAATGTGGGAAAGAAGGGCATTTTTCATCTGTTTGTCGTTCCGCACTATTCCCTAAGAAACATGTTTCTGCAAACATTGCTGAGAAAGACGAAACAAGAGAGGAGTGGAACAATTTCATGGTAGCGACGACTGGTCCGGAATGCTTAACTAAATCTTTATTAAATAACTAAATCGGAGTGACAAATGGAGTATCTGCTTTCCAACGATGCATGGATCAAGTAATCAAAAACGAAGATCTCCAAGGTACATTTTCATATCTCGATGATATAACAGTATGTGGAGCAAATCAACGAGAGCACGATCAGAATTTGGAACGCTTTCTTCAAGCAGTATCTAAGTACAATTTGACTATAAATCGAGAGAAGAGTCATTTTTCCCTCCAAAAGATCAGTGTTTTGGGCTATGTAGTCTCAAACAATCAGATACGCCCAGATCCATCTAGGCTCGAACCACTAGTCAAGTACCCATTACCAACTAATACTACAGCTTTGAAGAGAGTCTTAGGAATGTTTGCACACTACTCGAAGTGGATACCTCGTTTTTCAGAACGTATTGCTCCTCTATCAAATTCACAGTCTTTCCCTTTGAGTAATGAAGCTTCGCAAGCTTTCGAAGAGCTAAAGAATTCCATCGTTAAATCCGTTGTAAAATGCATTGACGAAAACCTCGAATTTACAGTTGAAACTGATGCGTCAGAACATTCGATAGCTGCTACATTATCACAACTGGGCCAACCTGTAGCTTTCTTTTCAAGATCGCTCAGTCCGTCTGAACGGCACCATTCTGCTATTGAAAAGGAAGCCTATGCGATCGTGGAATCGTTGCGTAAGTGGAGACATTTTCTATCAGGACGTCACTTCAAATTGATCACCGATCAACAGTCAGTTTCATTCATTTTCAACCCTAACTACTCCAGTAAGATTAAGAATGAAAAGATATTAAGGTGGAGACTCGAACTATCAGAATACCGCTATGACATAGTATACCGTCCAGGAAAAAATAATGAAGTCGCTGACGCTTTATCACGAGTCTGTGCTAATTCGTTTGCTGATCATAAGCGTTTAGAGACGTTGCACGCACAACTATGCCATCCTGGTATAACTCGATTTTATCACTACGTTCGAAGCAAACATTTGCCGTATTCGATAGATGAAGTAAGAAAAATCACGAATAACTGCCGGATTTGTTGCGAAATCAAGCCCCGATTTTTAAAACTTCCTGGTAAACTCATCAAAGCTACATCTGCATTCGAAAGATTGAACGTGGATTTTAAAGGGCCGTTGCCATCCTCAACCAAAAATCGATATCTGTTAGTAGTTGTTGACGAATACTCGCGTTTTCCGTTTGCCTTCCCATGTTCAGACATGTCTTCCGCAACAGTGATAGCGAATTTCCACCAACTGTTCACGCTATTTGGAATTCCTTCCTATATTCATTCGGATCGAGGAACGGCGTTCCTTTCAGACGAAATTAAGAAATACCTCGATTCTCTCGGAGTAGCGACGAGTAGAACAGCGCCTTACAATCCACAAGGTAATGGATTAGTAGAAAAATATAATGGTACCTTATGGAAGACCATTTGCTTGGCTTTAAAATCTCGTGGCTTAAAGCCTGATAGATGGGAATCAGTTCTCCAAGAAGCTCTCCACAGTGTCAGGTCCCTACTATGCACTGCAACGAATGAATCGCCTCACGAGAGGATGTTTCGTCATCCAAGGAGGACCTCGAACGGAGAATCACTCCCTTCCTGGTTACTATATCCAGGCAAAGTGCTCATGAAACGGCAAGTCCGCAGCTCAAAGTACGACCCTTTGGTCGATGAAGTCGACCTACTCGAGGCCGATAGAAATCACGCCTTGGTTCGTTTACAAAATGGCAGAGAAGTATCCGTCTCCCTGAAACATTTGGCACCCCGAGGAGATATTTGCATCGGAGACAATGTTGAAGAAGATTTTCAAGATGTTCCTCCTTTGCGACAATCAGACACCCTTCTTCAGAAGAGGATTCCCGAAGAAGAGGAGAAAGAAGAAAATGAAGGAGAACATGAAGCGGACGACAAGCATGAAAATCGAACGCTGCCAAGGAAGTCTACTTCTTCAGAAGCTGAAAGTGATGTTCTTCCTAGACGCTCATCCCGGGAACGTCGAAAGCCTGACTATTACCAGGCAGGCCATTGAAAAAAGGAAGGGGAAAATGTAATATAATTGAATCCGCGATACGCGTTCCTGAGTTACGTGTTTCAACAACAAAATCCCAAATTTAATTCTTCATTCTCACAGTCCGAATTTCGTTGATTGAAGCCATGTTTTTGTCGAACTGAATAATCACAATTAATTCAATTAGTTATTAAAGTTTGTTTTTGCATTCCTGAACATTTTGGTTATTTGGAGTCTTAGGCTGGCTTTATCAATTGTCGGTTATCCAATAACTAACAGCTAATCTCTTGGCTACAAATTTCAGGGTGATTTTTGGGTGGATGCGCATAGGCTGTGTCTCCGAGAAATTTGTAGCCAAGATATTAGCTATTAGTTATTGGATAACCGACAATTGATAAAGCGGCCCTTACCCTTTTTCCCGTGGACCCTTCATATATCATTTGCAAATTGAAGGTTCATAAAATCCATACCTCGTTGTCGCTTCAGGTTCCTTTTGTGTCAAGAAAGCGTTGGACTTTCCTGTAACAAAAATAGAAAACTTTGTTGAATTCATTGTAAGTACCTTTGAGGTTGTTTATTGCTCTTAAACCCCCTACCCCGCCATAACCTATAGCAGGAACCAGTTCATTCTTCATCACAGGCTGGTCGCGTGTGTCGTGATCATCTTCCTGCATGTACCATCGCCAACTACCGTTGACCAGGTGGAATTCAATGGGACCTGTTGTCGGCTTGGTATGGGTATCATCAACACTGGGACCATCTCCTGTTATAGAGAGTGATTTGCAGCGGATTTTATTGCTATTTTCCTCGTTGGCCTTGCTACCGAGTGTCTGGTTAGCCCGATCGTCTCACCCCAGTCCCGTAATGTTGGTCTTCTGAACCTGCAGGATGGCAATCCTCAGCTCTTCTTGGAAGATGTTCCGCTCCGTTTCAGCAGAGTAATTCGCAGCTTCACTTGTTTTGCAATGCCCTACGTAAGGCTCATAAATTCAATATCATAACCGTTTGTCGTAACATTGCACTGGCACACAAACATAATTTACCTACCTTACATAATTTTGTGGGCGTTTTATTTATATTATGGCTATTACGGTTTGCACATTTTTTCGATTGTTGCTTATTGATTATTTTGCCCGATGTCCGCCATTTTAAGAGTCTGTTGGCAAACTATCGCTAGAGGGAGGGTAAGCGTAAATCCTTTTAGTTAAGTTCCTTTGGTTGTTAATTAGATGCCGAAGTTTACGCTAGATAGAATGGCAAATTTTCCGCCAACATTCAAGTTCTTTATTTCTTCAGTCTAGTCACAGTCAATTGGGAGTTACCCCTAACACGTTGCTGGCGAAAATACCGGCCTAGATTAGTAATTCGTTTGCTGGTCGACTCCCCCCCCCCCCGATGAGATTTCTGGATCCGCTGCTGGAAAACTCACTTTACAGATCACAAAATTGCCACTATTTATCAATTATTTGAGATCGCACGGCCTGTGTCGTCACGCGAAAGTTACCCATACCTGTACGCGTAAATAAATTTTTGAGCGCATATTCTGCCGAGTTTTCGGTTGAAAAATGGCCATCCGCGCCATTCGGTCATTACGAATGTTGGATTAAGCAATCAGCAATGGCTCAAAACATGTATCTTGCCAACTTTTGAAGTTCGTCTAGAAAAGAATGAGGAATTACTTAATGAATTACAGACGTCATACAACGGAACATGTGCCGAACCATAGACTATCGTGCCCGCCGACTTTCTCAGTCCCAGAGGTTTTCAGAATCAAAGGCCCGTCCGTTAGTTGCTCTCCGGCGGTAATTATCGCCAGAAACTGGGCGAATCCCTATTGAAAGAAGGTGTCGTTCTTGCACAAGATGTAAGTGGCACCCGAATTTCACGGTTTTCTATTATTCAAACTTTGGTTTTGGGCGTTTATAAACTGGGGAGTGAACATTTTCAATCGCCAATTTCCCTGACAGTGGTTGAATTATTGAGGTTAAGTTATAGTTCGATGAATGTCTACACTTCAAAACCCAAAAATTAACCAGCGGTGCATAGATAACACACAATACTTCCAGATTTTGACAACTTTAGAGGGAGTTTAAGGTCAAAAAACGCTGCTAAGTGGATCAGTGGCATGTGCACATTAGTTTTCGGTATATCCGAAGAACTCTGCAAATTTTGCACAGGGGTTCATTTTTCGATTGCAAAGACAAACCTTACGATATATCGGTACACCTTAAACACAGAATTTAGTAGTTATTATTCTATAATTTCAGTATAAATTTGTGTTTTAGGTGGGGATTTAGAAAAACGTTTTTTCAACCCGGCAAAAAATAATCATCCTCTTGGCTTGATGAATACTTACCTATCTATCTTTTCAACGCAGCAGATCGTTTAATTCCGTTAAAATCACCATTTAATCTATTCTCAATCACCTTCATAATTAACAGAATAAAAATAATTATTAGAGGAAAGTGCCCAAAAGTGGACCCCCATTTTGTTTTTTATCAATAAAAAATATAGAACAACGAAAAACACATTTTTAAATGCATGTAACGATAGCACGGTAATGTTTTGTATCATTTCAATCTCAATTTATAAAATTATACTAAGAAATAGTAATAAAAAAATATATTTTTCAAAACCCTGCAATTTGGCAATCCCAAAAAAAGTTGCCTAAAGTGGACCCCTACTAAATATTACAAAAATGAATGGAAAATTACATGGAGGAATGAGATTAAATCACATAAAACAATGCTAAGTCAATAGTAAGTATATAATAACAATAAATTATCCTTTAATGCTAATGAATATATCGATTTCCGATTAGGCATCATCATTTTTTGAAGGCGTTACTCCAGGCAAAGTCTCCATCACGGACGACCCAGACGAAACGCTGTCTTCTTCGCTGCTTGATTTCTCTTCGAAGTTGAGACGTTTTTCAGATTCAGCAGGTGTTTGAACATGAAAAATAAAGGGGGGTCCACTTTAAGCAACTATAGCCTAATTATTCATTTCTCTTTCAATGTTCAACAGACCGTTCAATTGAGATAACTTGATGATAAATATTACCCTTATTCCTTACTATTTCAGAATAATACATGCTGGAAGCCTTACCTTCAAAAGTGTAGGAGAAATGTCGAATAACGTATGACACTGTAATAATTCTAAAATACAAGAAATCACATAATGCCGAACTGAAAGCCGGCAGATGAAGTAGACGACGTGAGGGCTCCTACATGTTGTCACAGAAGTGGGAACTACTAGTTGCGATTGGTTTTGGTAAAGTTCAGCACCGTAGAGGGCCTAAAATGTCAGGGGTCCACTTTTGGGGAGGGGTCCACTTTTGGGCACTTTCCTCTATTAAATTCTCTGAATAATGATATTAAAAATGCCTCAGAACCATTGTTAAAGCTTGTCTCGCTCTCATGTTGCCAAGCGCAACTTGTCATAGTTTGGATGCGTCTCCTTGTTGGTGTCATAGACTGGTGGTCGTAAGTAGATCAATCAACCGTATCTAAGAACCAGGGCCAAATCCTCAACTTTTTCCAATTTTTGTTGCTGATTTGTGTAATACGTCCAAAATCTTTGAATTGAAGATATTGGGCGGACAGAAGTTTTTGTGGGGGTTCCAACGAGTGGATAACGGATTTTGTGGCTCTAGTAGTTTTCGATTTATTAAAAATTAGGGGAATTTATGAAAACTCAAAAATGTCTCACTAAAACTGCAATAAAACCTAAACGGTTAAAGCTACCGGCGTGGCGATGGTCTCATTCGATTCAGCATAGAAAAATCTATAGAAAATGATGACTCACATGCCTATGTTGCTTTTTTCCTGAAAAGCACGAATTTTTTCTCACTTCAACAGCTGTTTTACTGGCCTTAAAATTAAGAGAGAGTTCTGTCGAGACGTTAGGACCAACTAGATACAGAACTTGATTTTTGGTAAAAATTTCAAAAATTTTCGATAACTCCTTCCCCTTAAAAAACCCCGGACGGCGGACGGCGTACGGCGGACGGACAAAAAATTTTTATTACAGATTTGGATTCTACACCCCTTGAAACGTAAACCAACAAATTTTCAGGGGGTGTTGAAAAATTTTTTTCCTGGGCGATTACAAAGGTTCATTTCTTAAGAAAAATGAACCAAAATATCAAAAAACTCGCCATGCAAATAATTCGAAAAACAGATCATCACTGAGGAAAGTAGTGTCTTTTACCCCATACCAAGCCCGAGTTCTGTATTAATGTCATCATCAGGCAATCGGTATATCTATAGCTCACGTGGTCATGAACCTAGTCCCATTTGGTTGAGCTCGTGACTCGCAATTTTACGGACCGTAACTCCAAACCGGTCAACTACCCACACCATTTTTGGAGCTTACCATGAAAAATCGAACTGGAGTTAAAGCGACTAATAAGATAATGCGTGCCTAATTCATATTTTTTATCGGATCGTAATTCGCGCATTATTTTCTGTGTACCATCCGCACGCTAATGGTAAGCCGGAGCGCGTGAACCAGGCCTCTGGCGCGTATTCATAAGAGATCCCTCCACCAAAGAGTTCAATGTCCCCACTGCCGACCACGAACCCAAGGGGCCTTCGCAGTGAAACTATGAGTCAGATGGAAATACCAACAGGACACGGATCTGAACAAAAACTCAAACCAGTGGTGCGTAGATAACACACAATACTTCCATATTTTGATACGTACATTTTTGACACAATTTGGTAATATTTTGACTGCTTTTAAGGGTGTTTAGGTTAAAAATATAAAACCAGTGGTGCGTAGATAACACACAATAATTCCATATTTTGAAACGTACATATTTGGAAACATTTGATCATATTTTGACTGTTTTTAGGGGTGTTTAGATCAAAAATATCAAAAGATTCACTATGCAAATTTTAAAATTTGCCAAACAAAAATTCGCTACATTTTTGGAATACAAAAAATATCCACTTATTCTGCAAGGTAAAACGAAGATTTTGAGACCAAGAGCGCTCAAATCGGTTCATTTTTGTGGCCGGAAAAAAATAAAATAGAAAACACTGAAAATGCAAATATATCGGAAGTACTGTGAGTGATCCAAATTCCGATTAAACAGGGTGTTGGGTCTTGAAAAGACAAACATTTCAGTTCAAGAAATTCGAAAAAAGGTTGAGAATTGAGGGAGCTAGGGCCATTTTTGTAAATGACCACAGACGGACACACCCACAGACGGACACATAGACGCTTGTTCGGGAAGTGATTCTGAGTAAATGTCTATAGTTTTGGTTCATTTTTCTTAAGAAATGAACCTTTGTAATCGGTCAGGAAAAACAAAATTTTAACACCCCCTGAAAATTTGTTGGTTCACGTTTCAAGGGGTGTAGAATCCAAATCTGCAATAAAAATTTTTTGTCCGTCCGCCGTACGCCGTCCGCCGTCCGGGGTTTTTCAGGGGGAAGGAGTTATCGAAAAATTTTGAAATTTTTACCAAAAATCAAGTTCCGTATCTAGTTGGTCCTAACGTCTCGACAGAACCCTACCTTAATTTTAAGGCCAGTAAAACAGCTGTTGAAGAGGTAAAAAATTCGTGCTTTTCTGGAAATTCGTAACATAGGCATGTGACGCATCATTTTCTATAGATTTTTCTATGCCGAATCGAATGAGACCATCGCCACGGCAGTAGCTCTAACCGTTTAGGAGTTATTGCAGTTTTAGTGAGACATTTCTGAGTTTTTTAAAATTTCTACAATTTTGAATAACTCGAAAACGACTAGAGCCACAAAAATCGTTTTCCACTCGTTGGAATCCCCACAAAAACTTCTGTCCTCCCGATATCTTCAATTTAAAGAATTTGGTCGCATTACACAAATCAGCAAAACAAAAATCGAAAAAATTTGAGAATTTGGCCTCGGCTCTTAGATACGGTTGATTGATCTACTTACGACCACTAGCCTATTACACCAACAAGGTGACGCTCTCACACTTCGACCAGTTGCGCTTGGCAACATGAAAGCGAGTCAGGCTTTAACAATGGTTCTGAGGCATTTTTAATTTCATTCATTATTCAGAGAATTTAATAATTATTATTATTCGGTTAATAATGAAGGTGATTAAGAATAGATTAAATGGTGAATTTAACGGAATTAAACGATCTGCTGCGTTGAAAAGATAGATAGGTAAGTATTTATCAAGCAAAGAGGATGATTATTTTTTGCCGGGTTGAAAAAACGTTTCTCTAAATCCCCCTCTAAAATACAAATTTATACTGAAATTATAGAATAATAACAACTAAATTCTGAGTTTAAGGAGTACCGATATATCGTGAAGTTTGTCTTAGCAATCGAAAAATGAACCCCTGTGCAAAATTTGCAGAGTTCTTCGGACATAGCGAAAACTAATCTGCACATGCCACTGATCTACTTAGCAGCGTTTTTCTGAAGCTCCGTTCCAATTCTCGATTTTAGGACGATCACAATACTTCCATTTACTCTGTAAATATGGAAGTAAAAAGTAAAGTTGTAGGATCGGTAGTTAGTACCAACATAACCACGACGTAAGTACTGATGATGGTTTATTTACCGAAACCAGTCTACAAAAAATTGTTTGTACCTTAATAGTGGAATAATAGACAATTTCTGCTCTCTTTTTACTTCCATATTTACAGAGTAAATGGAAGTATTGGAATCGTCCTATAATCAAGAATCGGAACGGAGCTTCAGAAGAAACTTTTTCTTATACACATTTACTCAGAATCACTTCCTGAACAAGTGTCTGTGTGTCCGTGTGTCCGTCCGTCCGTGTGTCCGTCTGTCCGTCTGTGGTCATTTACAAAAATGGCCATAACTCCCTCAATTCTCAACCTTTTTTCAATTTTCTTGAACTGAAATGTGCGTCTGGGTAAGACCTAACACCTTGTTAAATCGGAATTTGGATAACGCACAGCACTTCCGGTATATTTGCATTTTTAGTGTTTTCTATTTCATTTTTTTCCGGCCACAAAAATGAACCGATTTGAGCGTTCTTGGTCTTAAAATCTTCGTTTTACCTTGCAGAATATGTGGATATTTTTTTTATATTCCAAAAATGCACCGAATTTTTTTGGCAAATTTTAAAATTTGCAAAGCGAATTTTTTGACATTTTTGACCTAAACACCCTTAAAAACAGTCAAAATATGATCAAATTGTGTCTCAATTTTACGTTTCAAAATATGGAAGTATTGTGTGTTATCTACGCACCACTGGTTTACTACAATTTTACTTAAATAGCGGAATAGACCATTAAATGGTCTATTCTAGAATTATTGAATGGTCTATTCTAGTCTAGACTATTAAATGGTCTATTAAATTCTAGAAATTTTCTCCTCTCATTTTTGAGTTTTTTTTACAATTATGGGGTTCCACAATTCCTCCGCAATAATACCTATAGGTATACATAGATGTAGATCACGGATCTGCTGGATCCTAAAAATGCATCATTTAATTAAATTAGCAGCGGGTGAACTCGTCCTTTTCCTTCAAAATTGGTAGGTACCGTCACTGATGGTAGCTGAATTATGAATGAATTATGAATCATAAACAAACATTAGGTATTGTGGATGGATGATCGACCCAATCGCGCAGACGGACAAGCCTTTGTTTAACCAGTGGTGCGTAGATCACACACAATATTTCCAGATTTTGAAACGTAAAAGTGTGACACGATTTGATCATGTTTTGACTGCTTTTAAACCCTTAGACCCGTGTAGGTCAAAAATATCAAAAAACTCACTATGCAAATTTTAAAATTCGTCCAAAATAAAAATACGCCGAAGTATCGGAACATAAAAAAGACCTACATGGGTCATTCTCACAGAAAGGGCAGAAGTGATGTCCAGAAGGTTTGTGGGGGCCCTCTTATGAATTTGAAGTTGGGCAAAATTTTAAATTGTACTATTTCACTTTTCGCAAAATGCGATTTTTTTTGTTACGATCAATTAAGTCTTTCACTAAGAAAAAAAAATTAAATGCGTCGATTTGTCACGGCCCTGTCCTGTCCAGGCACGAGGTTCCCAACTTCAAGCTTCTTTCCTTTGTCTTTCCGATGCTACCAAATACCCGGCGCTTCTAGAATAGGTCAAAATTGGTCTCAAGATACCTAAATGACAGTTTTTATAATTTTAGAACGGAAAGGTTACGGTACTGAGATGAAAATAGGGGTGTCCAGAGGTTTGCAGTCACGGCCCTGTCCTGTCAAAGAATTCGAATTTTCGCGGTCCTCTCAGGGTTTTTTCCGGATTTTCTTCCCTCCATCATTTTGGCACGAGTCTCAACGGTCCAGAACACCGGCTAGCTTTGGATTTTTGTCGAGATTTAACCCAGTGACGAGATAGAACGTCGGCCGGAACCTTGTTGGTCGGACACAACTGTCACGGCCCTGTCCTGTTTCTCAAAGTAGGTATTCAAACTTAATTTTTTTTACTTCTCAGTACCTCGTACGCAGCGTGGAGCAGTTTCGATTACGATAATAATTTTTGGAAAAAAAATTACTGTGTGGACAGGAGCGTCAAAAAACCTATGTTTTGTCACGGCCCTGTCCGTCACGGCCCTGTCCACATCTCTGAATTCGAGGACAGGGAAGGGATGAGGAGGACAGGACCGTGACAGTTCCAGCACTCTGCAGGACAAAATAGTTCCATTCTTCCCTCTTTTAGCTAGAATTTCGCCATTTTTAATCGGAATTTGAATAACTCAAAGTACTTCCGACATATTTGCATTTTTAGAGTTTTCAATTTTATTTTTTTTCTGGCCTCAAAAATGAACCGATTTGAGCGTTCTTGGTCTTAAAATTTATTTTTTTCCGGCCTAAATAAGGCAGCCACTGTTTGGATAGTTTTTGAATTTCACTTAGAACATTCAAGAGAGGGTTTCCAAATTTTTTGCGCAGAATTGGAGGAAAATTTTTATTTTGAAAACTCCAACCCGAAACTGCCCCTTTCTGTGAGAATGACCCACATATCGTCGCTCAACAAGTCGAACCGCCTATCTGCGTTTTTATCAAAAATGAGTTTTTGGTATCACACCCAAGTGCACTAGGTATCTTATTGAAAAATAAACATTTTCCAATGAGATGAATGCAAAAATCGTAAAATGCCTAGAAAATAAAAAAAATAAGGATACACCATACCAAGTCTGGTCAAAATTGAGAGAATCAGTTTTTTTGCTCTCCTGAAAAGTTGAGTTTTTTGTAGATAGGCGGTTCGACTTGGTGAGCGACGATATTCTGCAAGGTAAAACAAAGATTTTAAGACCAAGAACGCTCAAGTCGGTTCATTTTTGTGGCCGGAAAGAATAAAATAGAAAAAAACTAAAAATGCAAATATATCGGAAGTACTGTGCGCTATTCAAATTCCGATTAAACAGGGTGTTAGGTCTTGCCGAGACAAACATTTCGGTACCTACAAGAAATTTGAAAAATGTTGAGAATTGAGGGAGCTATGATATTTTTTGTAAATGACCACCGATTTGGGTACATAGGGTACCTACCGACCGACTCGAGTTTGAATGTAGCAAAAAACAATGAAGGCGCCTTTGAGGAGAGAGAAAATTCAAGCGGTTCCCAGAAGTCAATGATTTGCCGGAAAATTGTTCAAATCAGTCGAAAATACACCTACCGGAGAACTAAAGGTCGGCCTCCATAGTAAAGCCCGTATCACACGTCAGACCGATCTCCTCCCCATCCCACGGACAGACACGCAGACCCTATTCTCTGATTGGCTGATCCTATGGATATGATCACTTTGGCTCACCTGCATCAATGTTGGTTATTATTCATCTATAAAACCTTATTTTTAAGAAACATTTTCAATGAATTTGCACGTAAAAATCGCCAAAGAATCGGTCTGTCCAGACGGTCTGTGGGATGGGGAGGAGAACGGTCTGACGTGTGATACGGCCTTAAGCAATTTAACGTTGAACGACCGAACCCGGATCTTGGCCGGCCTTGACATTTGAGAAAAATGAGAAATTATTTCAAAGCTCTAGAGGCGTTTTCGAAATGTAAGTTACGCGGTTTGGGCTCGGCCAGAACTGGTCTCTTTGTCATCTGTTCTGGTACGTAATAGTATTGAACCTTATACAGCTGGTATGCTACCTTTACAAGTCCCCCGAGTCATTTTCGTATTAGTCATTGATGAGCAAGTTGCCTTTTCATCGCTCAATTTTATTTGAGACCTTTGAAAAATGAATCATCGTCTTCAAAGGGCAGCAGCATGGAAGATGGCTGCTTCTCTTCGTGCTACGTATTTGCCAAACAAGTTTTTGAAAAAACCGTAGGTTCTTCAAGATTATTTCAACTTTTTTTTTTTCGAAAAACTCGAGATACAAAGCAACAGAACGGACCCCATTTTGAACATTCTGCGATGTGAATTTATCCATGTGTCAATGTGTTACGTAGATAGCTTAAAATTAGCACCTTGGTCGCCTGCTTTTTCAAAATTACCTAATTTGTCCATATCAACTCTTAGTTCGAGAATTCGCTCTCCGCTAGACTAGGGAGGAAATTGCAAAAATTCTAAAAATCAATCGAATAGCTTCCAATGCCTTAGAGGGAGAAAATTGGCAGACAGCGCCTGTTTTATAATTGTCGATAGGTTCCATCGCATGCGCAATAGCCAAAGGTCGTTTTTCTTCGACGGAATTGGTCGGTTTCGACATAGGCACGGACCGACTTTCGGTTTTGATCTGGAACCAAACCGATGGGGGTTTTTGTTTTTAAATGAGCGAGCTTATAAAAAAAACCATTTTGTTGCTTACAGAAGGTAGATTTTACGGAAAATTTTTTTTTATCAACACTCCAATGCAGAGGTTGAATTCCTGATAAAACCCAGTAACCCCCCTTGAGGCTTAGGAGGCTCAAGATTTTTGATAAGTGTGTCCGCCGAATTAGTCGAAATCAAATTACTTTGTTTCAAAAAGTTACGTATCAATGTATGGGAGTATTGAGTGCTATCTGAGCACGAATTTTTTTTTACGATAACCTCCAATTTGACTGGCGCAGAGGCTCTTTAAGCTCATTCTTGTTTCAAAAAGGCGGGCCCCAGCCACAAGCCGACGGTAAAGGTTAAGAATGGATGTCGTAAGGACCGAATAAAAGCCTAACTGGTCCGGTTTAGATTTGGATTGAAAGCATGAGCTTGGACCATGACAACTTAAACTAAAGTAGATTGCGCTACTGTCGGCGGTAGGTCTGCAACATATTGGGATCTACATAAATATCACTGAAGATTTCTCATTTTCAAAATGGTTATTATGCCTTAAAAACGTGTATCAGCAATAATACAAAAAAAGTTGTCATTTTTACTCACATATTTACAGAGTGAATGGAAGTATTGCAATCGCCCTAAAATCGACAATCGGAACATTGCTTCAGAAAATACACATAATCACTCATAATCACTTCCCGAACAAGTGTCTGTGTGTCCGTCTGTAGTAATTTACAAACATGGCCATAGCTGCCTCAATTCTAAACCTTTTTTCAAATTTCTTGAACTGAAATGTTTGTTTTGGCAGGACCTAGCACCCTGTTCAATCGGAATTACTCACAGTACTTCCGATATATTTGAATTTTAAGTGTTTTCTATTTTATTTTTTCCCGGCCACAAAAATGAACCGATTTGAGCGTTCTTGGTCTTGAAATCTCTGTTTTACCTTGCAGAATATGTGAATATTTTTTGTGCTCCGGTAAATTGGCGTATTTTTTTGTAACGCGCATTTTAAAATATTCATAGTGAGTTTTTTTGGTATTTTCGACCTAAATATGACAAAATATGATCAAATTGTGTCTCACTTTTAGTCTTGAAAATATGGAAGTATTGTGTGTTCTACTCGCCACTGGTTCAAGTATCTATGCCAGACCTATTTAAAATTGTATATCGGTTTTGAATATATTCAATTCATTATACACATCGTCGGCACCACGCCATAACCGCGAAACTGCTCAGTAATAATGAGCAAATTTGCGGTTATGGCGTGGTGCCGACGACATGGTTTGGCCTACAATATTGTAAATTTTCGTATTTTTCCAAACATATCTAAACATTCCTTTGGCACTCACCTTCCTTAGGTATTTCCTTCTGGAACGCTCCATCACTTGGAAATTTCGACACTTGACACTCGCGATTCGCGTTTTCGACTCGATGGAATTGTGCGCTTTTCCTCTGCGCTTGCGAACTCGAGGAAACAGCCGCGGGTCAAGCCACCAGTGAACTGAAAGGACTGGTGAACTGAAGTGAGGGATACAGTTAGCGGACCGTAACCGGCGGCGGCTCGTTGCGGCTGCCGGAGACTTCGACGGTCGGTCCTGCTCCCACCCCAATCAGGACGGGTTGCAAGGGACAGAATCCCGTCAATTCGACCATCTAATCAAAAACAATACCGATAATAATAAAAAATGTAATAAAATAGGTAATTATAATTTCAGAAGAAATTTTTCAAACAACCGAGATACATCACAAAAAAATCCATGATAAGTATTCATTTTTTTCAGTTGTTAGGTATTTTTTTCATTGATTTCACGTGGAAACATGCCTCATAATATGAAAACCCTTCTTATATGAAAAAGTCTCATTTATGAAAGTCTCATGTACAAACATGTCTCGTGTTTTTTTTTCTCATATTCGTCTCGTGTGAAAACATGCGTTAAGTATCCCAATTGTTTCATAAAACATTTTTTTTTGTTTCGTGTCTCAGGTTTGTTCATCATTTTTTCATGTGCGGAAACATGTCTTATTATAACCAGTGGTGCGTAGATAACACACAATACTTCCATATTTTGAAACGTAAAATTGTGACACATTTTGATCATATTTTGACTGCTTTTGAAAGTGTTTAGGTCAAAAATATCAAAAAATTCAGTATTAAAATTTTAAAATTCGCCCAAAATGAAAAAACGCTACATTTTCGGAATGTAAAAAATATCCACATATTCTGCAAGGTAAAACGAAGATTTTGAGACCAAGAACGC
This sequence comes from Nesidiocoris tenuis, assembly GCA_036186465.1. NCBI lineage: Eukaryota > Metazoa > Arthropoda > Insecta > Hemiptera > Miridae > Nesidiocoris > Nesidiocoris tenuis. Next base: position 501,906 of record AP028921.1, read on the forward strand.
TCAAATCGGTTCATTTTTGCGGCCGGAAAAAAATAAAATAGAAAACACTAAAAATGCAAATATCTCGGAAGTACTGTGCGTTATCCAAATTCCGATTAAACAGGGTGTTAGGTCTTGCCGAGACAAACATTTCAGTTCAAGAAATTTGAAAAAAAGGTTGAGAAATGAGGGAGTTATGGCCATTTTTGTAAATGACCACAGACGGACAGACGGACACACGGACAGACGGACACACGGACAGACGGACACACGGACAGACGGACACACAGACACTTGTTCAGGAAGTGATTCTGAGTAAATGTGTATAAGAAAAAGTTTTTTCTGAAGCTCCGTTCCGATTCTCGATTTTAGGACGATCACAATACTTCCATTTACTCTGTAAATATGGAAGTAAAAACGTGTAACATATGAAAATATGCCTCATATTATGGCATGTCTCATTAGAATGTCTCGGAACTTGATATTTATCATGTTTTGTTTCTCATTAGTTTCTTGCCTCATATGAAATAGATCTCATGCTTCTTGTTAAAACATGAAACAATGTTTCCACTATCATTACGCAATGTAACACAGAATTTTATCATGATTTCGTTCAATTCGTAGGCGTAGGTGCCATTTTTATTGAAACTCAAAACAATTGTATTCTAAATCCGCCAACTTTCTTGTTTTAGCCTCAAAACGCGACCTCTGTCTCAGCTCGTTTACCCGCCCATCCTGTGTTGCATATTTTGCATATTGTGGTCTCTTTTTTTTCTATTAGGTAGGTACCGATTTCTTTGTTAGGAGCAATTTCATTAGAATAGCTTCATACTTAAGCGCTTTTTCAAGTCACTCATGTCTTCATGCAGAAACATAGGTTGCCTACCTACGCAATGTAGGCTTATGCAAGCATCTTTCCAGAATGATGTTATCAACGTTTTCAATAGAAATCCAAGTGAAAACCAATGAAATTCTTCCTTCCGAAAATTCGGAGTTCGTTACGAGCCAGTAATCACAACGACGTCGCACTGCCGCCGCAAATACCTACCAAAGACAAATCGCTTTTAGATCAAAGAATGCGCATTCGATGCGCCACAAATTTAAGAAACATCTTCTCAATGAACAGAATAAATTTAGAGGACTGGATACCTATCCTACCAATAATTCCAGCAGCCATAACTAAAAAAATCGACAAACAACATGGAGGACGATTGGGCTGACGTCAGGAAAAGAGCAACTGAAAGAAAAGCTGAACACGTAAAACGGCTGAAAGCTTCTGCTGTATTTTCGTTGGAAGTGTACGTCTCAGATGTGGCACTGGACACAGCTCAGAATGACTCAAATTTGCGGATCAGGTCAGCAGCCTTCATGAGGATTCAAAATTATAAATAGGTTTATAGATTATAAATAGGTTTCTACTTAAATACGGAAACGAAATCAAGGCCAACAAAAACTTTCTTTCATTTGATGCTGAGAACAGCAGCGTTGGTCCAGCGGTTTTGGAGATACAGGTAAAAAAGCTATCGATGCCTACTTCCAAAGTTGTCCCAAGTCGAACATTCTCCCTCCAATTCACTCAGTAGTTCAGTCTTGAGGTTCAATCATCGGTAACGAATAATAATTATGAATCAAACGAATAATGAATAATTCATCGCAAAATTTTCTCCCATAGGTATAAATTTTCCGACTTCGCTTGCGTTGAAATACCAAGCCGATGCGAAGCTGAGAAGAAAAAGGACGAAAGCGAATGTACTTCAAGTCCTGCGACTTCATCCCCAACTACGACTACAGTGACTCCAACTGCTGAGGTACAAAGTAGGATAGAACTTAGCGGAAGATGACATCGAAGAAATACCTAAATATTTCGGTTCATAACAACATTTTGTCAAGGCACGTACAACTCGCTATACAAATTTTAATTCGCCTAAAATCAAAGTAGGTAGGTACGTCAAGTTTTCGGAATATGAAAAACATTCATAAAAAAATTCAAATCTTTAAACCCTTTTATTCATGCCCATGCACACCGTAGCGACGACTTAATAATGAACTAAAAAAATATGTTATCGATATTGTCCTAGCTCAAAAATATTAAATTCGTAAGTTTTCTATCAAGTATCCCCTTTCTTGCCCAAATTTCCAGCCGATATAGGGTTCAATTTCAGGGACAAGACTATCTACATGTCAACAACAACCATGAAATGCATATTCATAAGTTGAGTCACATGCAACTCTATTCAACTCTTCACATTCAGGCGAGTAAAGCAACAAGCAAGGAGAACGTAATGGAGGAATTGCCCAAAACTGAAGACGCGCCGCCCGTGTCGGAGTCGGATTTCCCATCTTCAACCTCATTGTCAAAACCTCTTCAACCCAAGTACTTCTACAGGATTAACAGCCAAATGAGGAATGGTGAGTAAATTACGGTATTGCGATTCACTTACAGTAGAGCAATTATTGAGAACTTTCATCAGCTATAAATTGTCATATTTTTCGGCGTTTAGACCCACGGTATTTCGAACCAAGAAAGCTCCTCAGACTTCCTTCGCAGTCGTTACCGACGGACGATGCAGCGATTGAAACTGAGAATGACCTTCAAGAAGACGAGGAACAAGAAAATTTGGGCACACCGGAAAAAGCGCCTAATGACAAAAGCGAAGCGCCAGAATCTCAACCTGAAAGCCCCGTCTCTGCTTCGTTTGGGGAATTCGGTTCGTATTTTTGGCAGGAATGAGAATTTCGGTCGTCCAAAGCGACCAATATTGGCGTTGCATGCGATTTCGATATCAGCAACCCCCACCGATACTTATGATACCTACCTGTTTCAGAAGAATCTGAAGAATACGAGGACAGCCAAAATGGGCCAGCTTCGTTTGACAATGGTAGATACAGAGTTAGGCCCGTGCAGACAGAGAGCTCCAATTTGATATTCCATCTGGAGATATTAGCGCCAGATTGAAAGATATTAGCGCGACTACAATTGAAACATAAATCACAAGCGAATCATAGGTACCTACTGCAGAGAAATTTTATTGTAACCCCATTTTCAGGGAAAAGTCTCATTTTCTGCATGGAACCCATGACACTTATACGCGATCTCATTCAACGCCCCTTGTGCCTGATTGTTCTAAGCAAGCAAGAAGTTCTGGGCATTGCGAAAATCGGTTTGCAATCTTTGACTGATGCTATTGACAAATCCATAGTGCTCACAAAGTCGATTCCCCTCTCTGGGATCACTGGGGACACTGTAGACATCAAATCCAGGGTAAGGCATACAGCTGGAGATTTTTTCACCAAAAAATGTAAGCCGGTTCTCTGTCAACAATTTTACGCTTTCTTCAGGGGAGAAAATTGGGAAACGTGAATGTTGAAGTGAGGTTAACGTGTTTTGGGACAACCGTACATCATCGAATCTACGTTAAAGGTAAACATCATACTTGAAACGCTTCTTTCATACAGATCAATTTGTCAGCCACTACAATGGAGACAGAAGAATGGACAATGGAAGAATGAAGCTGGAAATGAAATTTTTTCCTTTAAGCAACGCATTTCTTGATGAATAAGAGAGTTCTCTCCTTTCCAGTTTGTGTACCTATTACCAAAAAGTCTCAAATTTTCCACAGGCAATCCCAACGATGAACAGATGAAAGATCTTCCCAAGGCCCACCGCTCACCATCGCAGCGATTGATTGTCGTCCAGATGAATGCTAACAAAATTCCACTTTACAAGTCCAAAAGCAAGCCAACTCTTGCAAAATCGTATCCTTTGTTGCAAGGAAATGTAAGCAAACAATATTCAAGCAGTTGGTAGTTTGACTAGCTTGATCAGAAATCTTGGAAGCCGCTCTGGAAACCATCAAATTCGTTGAAAATCTCAATTTTTAGGTGCAAAGAGATATCAGTGAGTTTCCCCCTTTCGTCTGCGGGGATGAGCACTTGCCTGAAGTTATAGCCAAGCCAGAACGAGAGTTGACGATTGTCGAAAAAGAAAATATGGATAAGGCGTCCGCCAGAATGGCTGAGTTGACTACATTTCCACAATACGATTGCATTGGGGACTGGGAAATCGTGTTTGCCAGAAACGTCATCAAGGAACTCATAGCTAAAAACAGGTTAGTAAACCCACTCAATAACCAAAGATCCGGGCCAACCGCCCTCAAGGAGAGGATTGGAACTAGCTGTGAGTTCGGGAGGATATTATGGTGAAATTTGTTTCGAAATGGCTCCAAGCATTACAAACCCCTCCGTGCAATAAACAAAATGTTCAACACTCGAGCAGGCCTGCTAAACGCATTTTGATCTTGCTGTTGGATGGACTCGATTTTGAAGAAGTCCATATCAAGAAATCAAGGCCAAAAAGTGATGGGTCTGCAAGGAGGCCATTCTAATCATGACTATCAGATTTTCGATCTGTTAGAAACTACCACGTACCACACATGGGTGGAAAAGCGAACCTTAAATTACACAAAGCATACTACATGAGAGAGCCTGAAAAATTTGATTCATGGGCTCGTCTTACGTTTTCATTTTGCAGGAGGCCTTTTCAGAAAGGAAGCCAGGATAGAATATATGTTGAGGAGCATTTTCCAGAATTGCTTCCCGGTGAATCAAAAAAATGTGAAAAAGGTGTTAAGACGAGGCAACCAGCGAGAAAGACGCAAAAGCGCGATCAGGAGCATACCTTCGGGACGCTTCCATTGGACAAAGTAAGCGTTTCTCTCCTGCTTCAGCGCCAGCAGTTGCAGTCGGAATTTGTGAGGGGTTAATGTTGAATTATAGAAGCCAAGGTCATTCCGACCAAAGGTTCCGGGTCCAGCACTATTCATCTTAAATTCAAATTGTGAATAGAAGTTGTCAGGAGGAGGTATTGAGAAACTGGCCTATAGATTAGGTACGTTCCTACTCGGAGCAAGGGGAGCGATTTCGCGCGAGTTGCCGAGCTATTTAAAGTGTCAATGAGCAACTGAGTTTCACGAATATTTTGATCCTCGCTTGATTAGCAATCTAATCCCGAGATCAAATACGAATTCGGGTTTCTTCATCAACTTCGATCGCCTCTCATTCGGCAATTGGTTACTGTCTGATTTTGGGCGATCATGGGCATGAACTCTTCCAATAAGAGATAAGGGACGAATGGCATCTATTTTTTACTTCCATATTTACAGAGTAAATGGAAGTATTGTGATCGTCCTAAAATCGAGAATCGGAACGGAGCTTCAGAAAAAACTTTTTCTTATACACATTTACTCAGAATCACTTCCTGAACAAGTGTCTGTGTGTCTGTCCGTCCGTCTGTGGTCATTTACAACCAGTGGTGCGTAGATAACACACAATACTTCCATATTTTGAAACATAAAATTGTGACACAATTTGATCATATTTTGACTGCTTTTGAAAGTGTTTAGGTCAAAAAAATCAAACCAGTGGTGCGTAGATAACACACAATACTTCCATATTTTGAAACGTAAAATTGTGACACAATTTGATCGTATTTTGACTGCTTTTAAGGGTGTTTAGGCGAAATTTATAAAAAAATTCACTTTTCAAATTTTATAATTCGCCCAAAATAAAAATACAATACATTATTGGAATATAAAAAATATCCACATATTCTGCAAGGTAAAACAAAGATTTTAACACCAAGAACGCTCAAATCGGTTCATTTTTGTGGCCGGAAAAAAATAAAATAGAAAACACTAAAAATGCAAATATATCGGAAGTACTGTGCGTTATCCAAATTCCAATTAAACAGGGTGTTAGGTCTTGCCGAGACAAACATTTCAGTTCAAGAAATTTGAAAAAAGGTTGAGAAATGAGGGAGTTATGGCCATTTTTGTAAATGACCACAGACGGACACACGGACACACAGACACTTGTTCAGGAAGTGATTCTGAGTAAATGTGTATAAGAAAAAGTTTTTTCTGAAGCTCCGTTCCGATTCTCGATTTTAGGACGATCACAATACTTCCATTTACTCTGTAAATATGGAAGTAAAAATTAAATGCGTCGATTTGTCACGGCCCTGTCCTGTCCAGGTACGAGGTTCCCAACCTCAAGCTTCTTTCCTATGTCTTTCCGATGCTACCAAATACCCGGTGCTTCTAGAATAGGTCAAAATTGGTCTCAAGATACCTAAATGACAGTTTTTATAATTTTAGAACCTATGTTCTTCGAAAAACCTATGTTTTTTCACGGCCCTGTCCACATCTCTAAATTCGAGGACAGGGCTGGGATGAGGAGGACAGGACCGTGACAGTTCCAGCACTCTGCAGGACAAAATAGTTCCATTCTCCCCTCTTTTAGCTAGAATTTCGCCATTTTTAATTGGAATTTGAATAATTTACAGTACTTCCGACATATTTGCATTTTTAGAGTTTTCTATTTTATTTTTTCCGGCCTCAAAAATGAACCGATTTGAGCGTTCTTGGTCTTAAAACGTCTGTTTTACTTACCAGAATATGTGGATATTTTTTATATTCCGATAATGTGGCGTACTTTTATTTCGGGCGAATTTTAAAATTTGGGTAGTGAATTTTTTGAGATTTTTGATCTAAACACCCTTAAAAGCAGTCAAAATATGATCATATTGTGTCACAATTTTACGTTTCAAAATATGGAAGTATTGTGTGTTATCTGCGCACCACTGGTTCAATAATATTTTTGTGAAACTGAGTTATTATTTACATTTAATAACAATTATTGTGAAAATTACTTCAGCCTTTTTTTAAATTCCAAACCTTCCAAAGCGAGTGAATAATTTCAGGAGCATAATGATAGGACAGAAGCAAAAATAGCTTTGATGTGTAACGTCAACTCTTGCGAAAAGGATCGTTTGAGTCAGAGCCCTGCCCTAGCGTCACGGCCCTGTCGGGCGGCTTTTTAAATTATTTTTTTCCGGCCTAAATAAGGCAGCCACTGTTTGGATAGTTTTTGAATTTCACTTAGAACATTCAAGAGAGGGTTTCCAAATTTTTTGCGCAGAATTGGAGGAAAATTTTTATCTTGAAAACTCCAACCCGAAACTGCCCCTTTCTGTGAGAATGACCCTTATGAAGTCTAACTAATGAAAGGATTTCTTAAATAAAAGGAATAAGATAATGCTAGTTTTTATTTACAAATCAATAAATAATTGATAAAAAATAAAAAAATGCGAGCAGTCGGGTAGTAAACAGGAATGGGAGAAAAGAACAATGTGGTTTATATTGGTGATGGTAAATAGGAGTACCATAATCAAGATGCCTCGGATACATCACATTTTCATCGATTCAGCCTTCCTCAGAGTTCACCCCCCTGAACTTGAGGGGAGTTAAACTTGATCTTTAGTTCATGCAGTTGAACTCCATTTTTGCTAGGTGAAATCCAAAATATTTCTAATCCATTATTGAACCGTCAGTAATGCTCAACTTGAACAGCAATTGTCGTTTGTTGGTGAAACCGGCCCTGAGTTGTATGACCTACACTTGAGATTGTTAAGACAATTTATCTATTTATAATTCCCTTTCATTCTCAAGGCTTGGCTGAAAGAAGGCGAGATTCACCGAATCCGGAGGCGATCAGTTCGACCGCAAGTTAGGACATCTGCTTCACCGGCTCCATCATCAGTTATGACGTTTGGAGGGGGACGTCCGCATACAATGACGTCAATGTCGCACGTGGCTGTCGACAGGTTCAATATGGAAAAGGGCGATTTTGACCAGGACTGCGAGGTTTCACGAATCTTACCAGTAAGCAACCAAGAAGAGTGAGGCGGGTAGTATGAACGTATTTCACCTTACATCCAAGAGCACAGGGATACATTGAATTGCTCTGTAAGTGAAACGGCCTGTCAACATTCGCAGCACTGTATTGTCAACTCATTTTACCACACAGCATTTTGGGGGAGCTTCAGCCTCGACTACAGCCGTATCTGACAAATCTGGACCAAGGGGGCTACATCGTAAGAGGACCGATCATCATGCGGAGGTTTGAAATTCACTGGGATATGCCTGGAAATTACTTGGAGGGGGAAAATTTTGGGAAGTATGCATTGGGGGTTCTCACCAAAAAACTAAGAGCGATGAAGGTACATAAAACTTTTTTCAGGCGGACATTGGGCCCCGATTGTTTGATGTCAAACACCCTCGTATCGATCAATCGCTGGAAAAATTCAACCCAATACCAGAGCACCCGTTGACCGTGGAAATTGACGCTCCAGAAAGAGCGCCAGCCGACAAGTTTGTTCAAGCTATCAGGTCTGCCAACATTTGAATCAGAATTCCCCTCAGTTCAATGCTCTTGCTTGTGTTGCAGAAAAAAAGTAGGTATGTATTGATAATGGGGAATTTATGTCGATTTTCAATTTTGAAAATTCCTCCCTAGAAATGCGAATTGTGTATAGGGTACCCCATATTGCTAGAAATAACCATGTGAAGAAAATTTCAGTACCGGCAAAAGCCTGCCGTCTGCCAACTGGCTTAGAATTTGCCAGGGAATGTTGATTGCGGAATCACATGCAACCTGTTTACCTTCACAAAGCAAGTGGAGCAGTGGCAATGTAACCTGCTCACAGGTTAACCACCCTAGTGCAAGATGACAGTTGAGGCTATGGGGAAACCGCTTACGCCATAACATGGTTGCCCCCTTCACAGCAGCTCACTCTCCATGTTAGCAAAACCTGTCTTAAAAGCCCTACATTTTTGGGGACAGATTCTGGCCGTCGGAATACCAATTTTCTACATTAAGTAAGAGTAAGCACTTTCGAATAAAAAAATATAAAAATCAACGTAAATTCCCCATAGTTAAGAGCTGCTGATGATCATGATTCATGAGTGTGACCAGGATCTTAAATCAGCCACACGCTATCTGATTGCTGGCGGTTTGAGGTGGAATGAACACGAGAACGTGGCTTGGAAACGCCAATGAAATGTATTAGGTTCAACACCGTCGCCACCTCCGCCAATCACAGCTATGCATTTTCTTACCCCCTCCGCCAGCGATCAGATAGTGTGTGGCCGACTTTAGGCCTAATTTCACCAAGTTGTACGTTCAAAATGCCTTCTACTTTCAACAACCCGATCAGGCTAACAAGATGGCTAGTTAATCTGGTGAATATATGGCCAACAGCAGCTGTGCACCACGTTAACCTGATCCAGATGTCAAAAGTAGACTCGAGCAATATAAATTTGAAAACTTCACAATTTTCCAGAACAATGAACAAAGACGTGGACAACATTGGCTGTGACGTCGTACTGTCTCCACCGCTCGGCACTTCCGGAGGCTTGTCGCAAGGTTCCTATCGCAATCTGTTCATTCAGGAAAAGACGTCCATCTCTCGTCTCCAAGATAGCGACGCCAGCGATACGTTTTTGGTTCAAGTCGGCCGCGGAGTGCCGATTTTGGTGCCAGCAAGAAGCACACCCTATTGGGAGGGACATGTACCAGCGTGTAACGATCCTGTCAACTGTCGCCATTTTGTGATTTTACACCCCGGTTACGGTTTCTACGGTCGATAAAACATTGTTGCACAGTCGATGATAGTATTTCAACAAAATTTTAAGCAAACTTTAGTTACGTAACATTTTTAAACGTATCTAATCGTCTTCACTCTCGTCGTCGCTCTCTTCATCGTCAGAGGGTTCAGCTTTTTCCAACCATTCGATGAACCGCTTTACCTGCAGGCAAATCATGGATGTAAAAACAGCTAATCTTGAACGAGCACTCGGGTTCAGGCCAACCGTACAATAACTTACCGACTCCCTGAGCTGTTGCCCTTTCGCTTCATCAGACCTGGGATTCCTGTACCAATGTAGAATGGGATCTTCGGTAAGGATGTCCCTATCATAAAGGACGTGAATAAGTTTCATCGTGACAAGCGCAAGGGGTGGATTGATGGCGGCTACATCCTGAAAAGGGCAGTTATTCCTATCATAATAGATAATGAAGCGATTAAGATGAAGTTAAGGAAACTAACTAAAGAGCTCTACAGTGATGCTGAGGCATAGAGAGGACTGTGACCAGGGCCACAAGTTCCGGCAGTTCCATCCGACTGCGATTCCTCAGCCCTGGACCTTGGCAACCAAAGACAAACCAGGCACAGGACAAACCAAAGAAGTTTCCAAACTCGTTATTATTCTACAAAAATTATACAAAATTATATATATAATTATTATACAAAAAACTGTTCCTATTAGCCCCCTCCCCTCATGCTACTTACTTCAATGGCGTTGAGGCATTCCAACATGGCGTCTTTGTTTCGCATATAATTGACGAATAGGGGCTTGAAATATTTAAGCCTATCTGCCAGGGATTCCCAGGTGAAATTCTGCTCCAATGTCAGAATAGCTCGTACCACGTTGTAGTTGACTTCGCTCAATGGTACGTTATAAGCGTAGCGTGACGAGTTTATTTCGAGAACAAGATTGTCGCAAGGCAGCTTGTCTTCGTAGCCGCGCAGCATGGAATCTACTATTTCACTGTAGAATACTGCAAATAAAAGTTATTCAAATTGTAAATAATTCAGAGACAACTACAGTCGATAGTTTGAGTCTGCAGCAATTAAAGTTTTGGAGCCGATTTTCAAGCTGAAAAATTCAAATGGCTTTGCAGGAGCCAAGAAAATAGAACATTCACGTCACAAATAGTAGATATTCGGGGGCTACTCAACGAATATCACCCAAACAAGGAAAATATCCCTAAAAAGAAGAAAAAACCACAATGGTATTAAATAAAAATTAAACTTTTATAACAACAGACAATAATTTTTTCCATTTTCAAAATGCGGATTTTTCAATGGAAAATTCCCTTATTTGTAATGTCTTTGTACTTGGAGCTTGAGTGAAGGAAGATGAACGATCTATGGAAGTCTTCAGACGATCTGGACATCTTTCACACTGTCGCTACCAATGCACTGCAATACATAAGCATGGTCATCATGAGATCCAAATATTTCCTCTCTCCTTTATAGGGATATTTTTTGTCAATATGACTGTCGCTATTTTCTCTTTTTTGCTTCTTTTCGATTTCTCTGCAGCCACTGTAAAATTAGTTATACTTTCTCCATTTAATCCTCCCATAATTTCCAGTGATGAGCGGCACACTTATACAAAAACGTACAGTTGGTGTCATCTTGAATAGGCGAATGAGCACCGTCCGTCGATTCCCCGCTAAGCGAATCGCTGTCATCGTCTTCAGCTTCAGGTTTGCTCTGTTCATAGTTGAGGCCTCTCCAGCCGGGCATAACACAGCCCTCATCTTCGCTGTCGCTGTCCGAACCCTCGTCGGCATCTGACGTGTACTCGAAGGCTTTGCCCCCAATTGGATCTCCTTCACCTGAAACAACAGAACTGACAATTGGAAGGAACCTGCACAACTTGATTTGCGCAGAAACTTGAGGATTCTGAGGTCCAGAGGTTTCGAACACAAATTAGGAACGCCAGCTTTGTTCTGTTTCAAACTACTGGTAAAAATTATGGCGTACCCGTTGATTTGGGGACATGTTGCAGACGCGACTGTTCAACAGACGATCGAATGTCGATTTCGACTTTTGGGCCCAGGATGCAACCGCTCAACGACGAACCACTGCCGATCTTGCAGCCGCTCGCTATGACGCAGTGGTCGATTGTCGACTCATCCTACAGGCAACAGAGACATTTTGGTAATGAAGTTTTCAAATCTTTGAAATTAGAAGACTAATTCTGGCCGCTATCGATCGTGCGGCCCTCTTCAGGAGCAATGTTACACGATAACTCGATCATCAATCAAGTTTTCATAGGAGTTCAACGCGGCATTTCAATTATCTTCATCTCAATTGCAGGATGGCCAATAGACCCTCAATCGAGAAACTGATGGACGAAAAATGAACAACCTCAGGTACCCCCATCAGAAATACTGGAAAAGGTTGAAATTTAAAGACAACTGCCGAAAACAAACCGACGTTCAGGGATTGCAAAAAAATTTGTCATTGTTGTATGATATCGATGGCGAAGTGGTGAGACCTGGTATCTCCAATTTCGTACCTGCACGAGCACGTTAGAGATGTCATGGAAATTCAATGTGGTTACATAGGGTGCCATAGGAACAGTGGCGGTCTTAACAAAATGGAGATACGAGGTCTCACCACTTCGCCGTCGATATGAAAAAAATTATCAAATTCAGTCCACCAGTAGTTGTTCGATATCAGTACCCATAGTAGCCATGTAGTCTGCCATGTAGCCATGAAGCTTACCTCGATGACCACGTCGTCGAAAATATATGAATTCGAAATTACACTATTGGCGCCAATTGTACAACGTTTGCCGACGACACTTGATAACACATGGGCCATCTCTTTGATAATGCTTTCCTTGCCGATGACCACGTCGCTCTTCAGCCGGCAATCCCTGCAAGAATGAGCGATTTATAACATCATACTTTGTACCCCGTTATGAAAATTCTTTGAAACTCAAAAACTCTCCAGAACTCTTCTAGCCCATTCCAAATAATGGTACACAGCAAATATATATACCTACCGCGCAGCAAATATATATACCTACTTCACAATACTCCTACATTATGGTATGCACATTTTCAAATACATGGATTGTTCATTTTCATAAAGTCGGTTGCTACTAAGTCACAAGCATAAAGAAAAATACACCTAGGGCCGGTTTATCAATAATTTCAAGCTATGTCAAACTGTCATACTGAAAACTTTTTGGAAATTAGTTAATGCAAGGGTCTTTGAATAAATCTAACTCTAACTAAATTGATAAATCGAGCCCTGACCAACTCTTTTTTTTTTGCCAGGGAAAAATTGAGATTGGTTCACGTCAGTCAGTTTTCTGACAAGGTATTACTGAAAGTGTCTTGAAAATTCGCTAATACATTGATAAATGGATGGATTGCCCTTAGGGTTGGTTTATTGACAAAATTTATCCATCCGATATCCAAGGAAGCAACTGATCAATCGAAAACTCTCTAGCAATGCAAAAACTCACAAGCAAGACGGAACTCAACTTACTTGGCCAGGGATACGTCTTGTAAATAAATGGAATTTCGATTGTAAGTGTAACGTTCATCTTCCCGTAGATCAGGTACAAATGGATAAGTCCATCTATGGACTACATCCTTACTGCAAACAGAACAAAACTCAAAGTTGAACCAAGTTGAAAAATTCATTAAATATTTTTATTTTGCGCGAAATTATAAAGACAAAACAACGCAAGCAACAAAAGCAAATAATGCTACGTTTAATACGTGGAACCTATTTTTTGCTTCAAAAAGGTTCAACCAAACATACACATAAATGTACTTTAATTCATTATACTCTCATCTTTTTTGTCTATGGGCATTTTTTAGTGATTTGAATTATCGCAGCTGGAAAAAAGAATAAAAAACTCCACAGACCTGATATAATGATAATTCTGCCAGGAGGTGACGGTAGCCGCGTACTGCGAGCCTGTTAAAATGTAGGAATACACTGTGCAGGCGATAATGTCCTCGTTGATGATAAGGCCGTGGACGAAATCGTCGAGCGATTGGAAATCGAAATTGTCAGAAAACAGGGGAGGTACATTCATCGAACAGATGGATACCTTGCAGTCGAAAAGGTCATTGCGTATGTCCACTTGCCCGTGCGCCAGAATGGCTTCCTGGAAATTATCCCTCATACAATAGGATCTTGTCAAAATATTGTTGTGATAGAAACGTAGATATCGTCTAAATATTGATATCGTTGACGTATCAAAATCATCTGTAAGGTGTCGCTGTAGTCAAAATATCGAAATTGGCAATCAATGCAGTCAAAATGTCAATATCGGCAGAATATTGATACGGTCGAAACATTAAAAACGACAAAAAATGCATATAGTAGAAACATTAATATCATCCAAATATCGACAACGTCAACATAGCTAAATTATCGTTGTCAAACTCATTTTGGATATTGTCAAACGGTCAATATGATTGGAATATCAATAGGTATTATTGAAATACTAGTTTAGTTACCTGTGTATCGATATCGAAAAATAATGACGTCAAAATATCGATATTGCCAAATTATCAACATGCCTGGAATATTGAAATCATAGAAAAAATTTATATCTAGCAGAGGTTGGTCTTTTGGGGCTGGAAACGGCCGCAATTTTAACTGAATGTAATTTTTTCAAAACAATAATTAGGGAGTAATTACTCACCATATCTATCTCCATCAAGCTGCCCCTTAGCCGCCGTTGGAAAGCCAAAATTCGATCGGTTTTACCGTCGATTCCAAGGTACATTTCATCTTCGATACTTCGACTCTTCCCACCGCATTCTTTGTACACCAGCGTCATCGAAGCTCCTTTATCGGTTTTCTGGATTTTCCTGTGAAGGTAAAATGGGTTTAACTAGGACTATCAAAGAGGCCTACGCGGCGATAGCACTAGTCGAAAAACGGCAGAATCCATAATAACCTGTGTCGCTCAAGGGCCGAAAGGAGATCCAGATTTCCAATGAGATTTCCAGTAACTAAGATAAAATCGCCGCGAAGGATCGCCTTGGCATCCAGATCGCGCATTGCGTCGCCAAGCGAGCTACATCTGTCCGACGTGATGACAGTTACGCTCATCCTACCCCATTCTCGGCAGCTGGAAAATCAAAAGTCCGTTTTCGGCAAAATGAATTCGATTATTATCCATCGTCAAAAGAGCATTTCAACGTGTACCTGACGAGGTATTTGACTTCTTCTACTCCAAAAGAGCAGAAAACTATTGCTTCGTCAACTTTGGCCGCTGACAGGCATTCGAGAGTGTAGGCTAGGAGAGGCTTATTCACCAGAGGAAGGAGTGCCTGGAAAAGTGAAAAGCCAAAATTGATGTGCTGCAATATGAACGCGGGGTCCAATTACCCATAGCTATCTTGGACATGACCTGCCGCAATTTGAGATGCTCTTTTGTTATTTCACCAAGGGAGCGGTCCAGGTTCCGGATGAGAAATGAGGGAGAGGAGAGACTAGACCGTAGTAGCTTGAGCCCGACCACTAGCGCCACCCTTTGCATCGCCGTCAACCCAAGCTATCCGGTTTATTTCTCATTTCTTCATTGTGGCTTTATGCTTTACGTTTTCCATCCTGACTTTATCATGTCTATGTGTTATCACATTGTGTTATCTTGAATAGATCAAGCATTCTGGATGCTCGCTGCGCTTGCATCTCCAAGGAAGAAAAAAAAATCCCTCATCAGTCCGATTCGACACACGCATCAGGCCAAAGCCGAACACGCTTGATAGATCAGCACTCTGGATGCTCGCTTCTCCAGCGGCCCAGCTTTTCCTCAAATAAAATGGTTAAAGCTTTCCGGTCCCACCAAACCTCAGAAGCAACGTAGGCCTCGTCCCTCAAAAATGAAATAGCGGCAGTAGTTACGTACGGGTAAATCGGTGACCGGGCGGAACGTATTTTGGTAACAGTCAGCAATCACAACAGCTTGGACGACATCGTCCTTCTGAACGGCTTCCTTTTTCTGCATTGTGCAAGTCGAACTTTTCAGGGGCTTAAAAGCTTATAAGCGCTTAAAATTGAGAATAGTGATCCTTTCACGGGCGAGAACAAACAAGTTGTCTTGTTAGTCGAACAGAGGGAACTCTGATGAAAAAAACTGATGGAACAAAGCAGAATGAGGGATACGGGAGAGCAAGCAGCAGCATGGCCTAGGTAAATAAACAAGGGGAATTCGTTGCTGTTGTTGTTACGCTGACGGTGAAGAAGAGCAGACTGAGAAGTGATAGCTGATAACAATATCAGCACTTACTCCCCACCTCTTCACATGTTAATTGTTTCATTATTTTTAATTTCACCCTAATTTCATGTGCAGAACGAACGAGGGGAAAAACTCAGTTTTCAAAGCAATTACAGTTTACGAACGTTGGGCTACAGGTAGTGAAGAGCGGACGTCGTCCGGTAGCTGGTCACCATAAAATCGCGTTCGTGGGGCATACCATGTTGTAAAATCTTATAGCCGAAAATACTATAATTTTCATACGGAAACATTTTCATACGGAAACATTTTCATACGGAAACATTTTCATACGGAAACATAGGAGGACCAATTATGCTTTCTTCGCTCCGGATCTGCCAGCGCGGCTTGGTTCACATGGCAGGCCAGATCAGCAGGCGGAATTTCATGTCCGGTCACTTCCGTTGCCAGGACGTCTGGAGCAAACGGCTCAGCTCGCCGATACTGCAGAAAGTCAATGTCAACGACCTGTTCGTCCAATTAGACGGCCGGCTGGATGACAGCGGCTCCATAACTGCCGTAGATGTGGACATCTTCGCCAACGCGATTGTCAGCGGAGACCACCTGGACGAATTGGACGACATCGTTCATAGGTATGAGAACCGCGGGTGTGTTCATAAAGCACAGTGCATTCTTAACAGTTAAGAATGAGTAGTTACTACTTCCTTTTGATTGGGTACTAGCCCCCTGATGCTGTTGAGGTAAACTCAGACCGAACATGAAATGGCAGACATTTCACGTTCCTTCAGCACTCTAGCAAGAGGTGTCAGGCTCGGGTCATGCCAGAGACAGGGCACCTGCTCCGCGTTTGAGTCCTGCTGAAGACGGGACCCCTCCTGCTCCAGGTTCGAGTCCTGTCGGATACAGGACACCTCCTCTCCAGGCTCGAATCCTGCTAAAGAATGGTACATTTGCCATTTTCCACTTGATCTCATTCATGGTCAAAAAACTATATGAAATTTCTCGGGTTTTTTTGCAGGTTCAGACTAGGTACAGGATCGCATCAAACGCTTCCGACGACTCACCACGCTGTCGTTCGCGCATATCTAGACTTCGGCGACTCCTCGGATCTCCTGCGTATCTTGGACGACCGTCTCAACTACGGCATCTTTCCTGATAACTATCTCAACATCCTGTTGCTAGATCATTTCATCAAAAACGGGGATTTCACGTCGGCCGCCAAAATTGCCAGCATGCGAATGCTTCAGGAAGATTTCGACTGCATGTTGGCAAACTACATGTCCCTGTACGCTTGCCATAAATATCTCCTAAACCCCGGCGAATGGGCGCCGCCAGCAGAGCCTGTGAAGGAAGACGATGAGGAAATTCGAGTCCGAGTGGCATACATCAGGAATCCATTCTTTGACGACCATTTCGATCTGAGGGAGCCGAACGCCCTCGTCGGCAAAACATTGCACTACACAAGCCGCGCTTTGGGCGATTCGATTGGCAAAAACTACCGAGCACTCGGTCTCATTCTGCACAAGAAGTGGAACGAAGCTGAAAACTTCACCTCAGCTGCCCTCAAGGAAAATGCACGATTCAATTCGTCTATTATCGGGTTGATGGACAATTTTGTCGGCTCACTGCCTGAAGAAGAACAGAAAGCGTTGGATTCCGTTAAGAAAGTTATTACCGCTGCTAGGGAATCTTCCATCAAGGGAGATCTGCTGGCCGAAGTAACGGATCAGATCAAAGGGCTCGTAAAGACGGAAGAGAAGAAAATGATCGATCAACAGACCCAGGTAACTATCAATCTCCTTGTTTTAGATCGAGAGTTAGCCCGCTGAAGCTGTTAAGCATAATGATGAGATCAGGTACGAAGTGAAAGAAATGTCACCACTCCGACAGGATTCGAACCTGGCATCTTCTGTTTTTCTAGACAGATGCCCTCAAACCCTTTGGCCACGCAGAGTCTGGGCCTCGACAGACTGGGAGGTGGACTCAATCGACACATTGCCTTCGAATAACAATCTTGCCATTCCCAATCATTGCTATTACGATTTTCCAATTATAGACAATACTATCAGTCCATGTATATAATAGAAAATGGCAAGATTGTCATTCATAACCGATTTCTCGCTCCAATGCACCTCCCAGACTGTCTAGACTTAGGCTCTCTGTTGACAAAGGGTTAAGGTGTCTGCCTGGAGAACGAGAGGTGCCAGGTTCAAATCCTGTCGGGGAGTGAAACTTTTGCCACTTCCCACTTGAAGTAGTCTTGATCAATAAAAACACCCGCACCTACACGTAGAAGGGTCTGATGTGATAAATCTGAGGATCCCCGGAAACAGCCCAATGTCATAATACGAGCCAAAATTTTGTGTTGCCAAATTTGTGCCAAATCCGATGTCAAAATAACTTCAAAATCGATTTGACATTAGATTTAAAACACACATTTCGCATTAACGTGACATTAACATAAACCGATCATTTTCACAATTTTACATATTAAAATTTATTAGACCTCGATATCAAATCAATATTTTTAAGACTTGATATCAAGTTTAATTCAATATTATTCCGATCAATTTACTTCCTACCTCTGATCAATTTGTCTTTTTTTTGTGATTAATTTGGCATTAATTTAAAATCAATTTCAGAGAGATTTGACGTCAATTTTCTGACGATTTTTTTTTCGAGTTCCACCTCAGAGCCAAGGCGTAAATATATCAGTAAATGCACCATACATTTTCCAGGCTTACAGCGACTGGGAAACGCTTAGAGAGAACGTCCTAAAATTCGAGCTAGAAGAATTCAACAAGAAAAAGCGGCTCGAGGAAGTTGAGAAGAAGAAGAAGGAACTGGAGGAAGAGGAACAGGAAATATTCTTCTTCGACAATGAAGACGCCATCGACTTGGAAATCGAAAAGAAAAGGGCTCGCCTGCCCAAAAGCAAGCCGAAAAGTGTCATTAGTATTGACTACGTGCCTCCTGAAATTACAGTCAAGAAAAGTTGGGTGGAGTAGTGTTGACAATTTTGTTGGCTCGTATTTTTTTTTTTTGCTAGTTTACTCAAATTTTGTAAATAAACCTTTGTACAATAACAAAATTCGTCTTAATGAAAAATATTTGACCCAAATCGAGAGGAACTAGTAGAATTTCTGCTTCTAATTCCTTCAACAATCTCAGAAAAATGTGTTGCCAGTTGCTGTATGTATACGCAGAAAAGATTTTATCATTAGTATTACTTGGTATTCATGCTGCATCTATTCCTGCGATAATTCCTGCGCGGCATTATGAAAATTCAATTCGTTATCCTCGCCTGCTCCGTTTCCGTCATTGATAAAACTGTATAATGCATCTATTTACGATAAAGAGGAAAAAAGAAGATGTTGAAATTTAAGAAAAGAAAGCAACGAAGCAGAACATGATAATGTTCGCCTAACAATACATAAATACGTTCCCAAACAATCCAGTCGGTGTTCGAAATGTGTGCAGCTGCATATGCGTTGTTCTTAGGTGAGTATTGAGCCGGTGGCGCATAAGTAACGAACAGTACCTAATTCCATAGATGAAAAAAGGGAAATTACAACAATCAAACATTTTTCATTGTGAGATAAGTTGGGATAACCTTCTATTTTGACTTTATCCCCTGGATACTATTTCATTTTTTTCTGCCCACAAAAACGAACCCATTTTAGCGTTCTTGGTCATGAAATTTGGTTTTACCCAGCAGAACCAAGTTTAGATTCCCCAGATTCTGAACGGGTTTTAAAATTGTATATGCAGTACGTAAAAAAAAAATTTCTTTCAAAAATTTACAGAATAGAATATGGTGGTGTGTTACCTACGCTCTGCTGGTTTTTATTGCAGTGGGATTTTTACACCTTCCAAAAAACCTGTGAAACTTTGAGGTGGGTCAATAAAAATCCCGAACGACAATATTAATTTAGAAAATAAATTATCAAAACAACGGCGAATCAAGTCACCCTTTGGCCCCAATGTAATGCAACTGTAATTTCTTTTCTTGAAAATATCTACCTACTACCTAATTCAAGTAATTTAACACCGGCTTTTATGCTTTCTGTGAAATCCTAGCGATTTTGGTGGGGGTCGCAACTTCACCTATGCCTTCGGATTCGGACGACCTTCTGAACAGCCATAATACCCAAACGGTAAGCTGAAAAAATTACCACGTTTTTTTTTATGAGTGGCCCTCTACGGTGTACGATAAATTCTAGTATTCCAACTTTTTACTTCCATACTTACGAATTAAATGGAAGTATTGTAATCGTCCTGAAATCCAAAATCGAATGGGAGCTTCAGAAAAGATTTTCACTTATGGCCGATTCCCAAATAACTGTCAATTTTCAATTTGGAAAGAAATTGAAATTTCACCTCTTTGAAAAATCTTGAAAAAATTCTTGCATGCTCCCAGGACCTTCCTAAGATTGAAAAAAATCAAGAAAAAGATCGGAATCACAATCTTCGAGTTTTTAATTGAATTTGAAAATTTAGAATCCATGGAGGGTTACACCATTGGCGTGTACAGAATTATTGGCATTGCTACCAAGAAATAAGCAGTAAATGTAATAATCCTAAACTTCAAAAGAGTCTACCCTCAAAATTTCAGGTCAAAGGGATCAAAATTACTCAAAATGAATCTCTTTGCAACCCTCCATGGAAAGCTGGTAACGTTCCATGGTCGGTTTATGGTCAACTGTAACCCTGTTATGTTAACCCTCTGAGGTCAATTGTAACCCTCCATGGGTATAAACTAAAATGTGGAGGTTACCGGTTTTGCAGCATGGAGGGTTACATTCTAACTTTGCTCCTTAATTATAAATCAGGATCGAAAGATTAATGAATGAAATTTTTATGGGACGTTAGGTTGACAGAGAACTTTGATATTCTATAGGGGGAAGGAGGAGAGTTGGTTGAAAAAATTATGAGATACTCACATGGATGTTACACTCAAAAACCTACGGTCCCAATCTCGATTTTACTATGCCTATTCTAGGAATCGGTTTGGCCGGAAAATTGGCAAAAAGCCGGGAGTTCACCTTTGCCAATCGACATGTCTCAACTTCAGTCGGGCTTCGGACCATTGATGAACACGATGAAGAGCAGCAAACTCGTCGTTGGAGGATTCAGTTTTCTAATCATCCCCAATCTGGATCCAACGCAACTGCAAGGGGTTGCATCTGGTCTCGGAGGGGGTGGAGGTCTCCCGTTCGTGGGGGCCGTGCCCGGGTCTGGAAGATGAAAATTGCTAATAAATCACCGGGTACCAATCAAAATTTACCTCTTTGATACCCAATTATCGCTAAAATATGACTAAAAAACTACAGCGATCGCGTCGAAATTCGAATTTTGGCCATTGCGTTTTAGGCGTCTGAAAAACACGATTTCCGCAATTTGTCCGTGTGTATGGGTAACTCTCCGTAATTTTCCTTTATTTGTAGGTTAATAAAATAGTTAGCCAATGTAAAAAAACACGCTCCAATGGACTCTTCAAGCTCAAAAATCAAAGAAATTTTATAGAACAGTAGGAACCAATCGTACATTGTACCGATTGTACCTTCTCGGATTAAAGTTAAGCGGGGCTTAGTTACAATTGCTAACTTCGTTCAAATATAGGTACGTAACCTATAGCAATAAAGTCCCGCTCAACTTTGATCCAAGATGGAGAAATCTACCATTCTGGTATCATCAACTACTGAGCGTTGAAACATGAAATAAAATTGGATTTGATGCTGCGGTTTCTTGGGCGGTTTGGATAAATAGGGCACGGTGGTTGAACCAAGCGCTCATGCAATGCATTTTACGAATCGAAGCTAATGAGAAAACGAGGCAGGCCCAATTTTGAACGAATTAGAAGTAAACGAATGGAAAACCTTCCGCAGGTAAATCGTTGGGGAATAAAGGAAAAAACCAATTTATTCAACAAAAAAAAAAGACAAAAATGAATTGATTTTAGAGTTTCTGGTCTTGAAATCTTTGCTTTACTTTGCATAGCCGTGGATGTTTTTTATATTACGGCAACTGAGCGTATTTTGATTTCAGGCGGGTCCTCAGATTTGCATAGTGGTTTTTTGAAATTTTTGACCGAAACAGCCTCGAACGTATGGGTTTTACGCCAAAACTTGGAGAAGCAAATGTCGGATGTTGAATTGCCCATCAGATATAATACGTAAGATATGCCGACTCCTATAATTTCGATTTTAATTTTCCGTGATACCCATATTTCTTTCATCTTTTTCTTTGGGAAAAGACAAAGCCGGACGAGCGCGGCTTTGTGCTCTGATTGGCCCAGTTTTGTCGTAATACCGGCCAGATGCTGATGGGAAAGTTACGTTTCCTATTGCGAATTTCCTGTGTTCGTCGGTTCATTTCCACCGGCGGCATCGTGCGTGAGGTTTTCATGCGTACCCACTTCTTAACGGGGAAGAAACAACTGCTGATTTTTTATGGAACGAACGATTTTTACTTCCATATTTGGGTGATTCTCAAAAAAACGCAAACGTGGCGTACCCGGATCATATCTGAACGGGGCGCACTATTTCGACTTTTTTGTTTATTTTAGTGTCTGCCCTCCTCTGCGTACATGAGAAACTCAGAAGCAGTTTTCCCCCGAAATAAAATTGCTGAGTGGGCCTCAAAACAGTCAATTCTCATTACCGCCTCATGTGCCTTTCCCGTTTTTCGTACCTATATATACCCGCGTAACAAGCTATTTTTTCGATGCGCGATCTTTACCAAAGATAATGGGCATGGTCGTTTTCTATCTTTTGTACATCAAACGCGAATTTCTCCACTTTTCAGCGCAGCGTGAACTTAGGCCATCATCATTACCAGCAGCCGTTGAGATGAGAAAGATACATAACGTAATTTTTCGGATGCGTCTTATCCGCCTTCCAATTCGTAGTCCAAAAAGTTTTTGATACAAAATATCGCCGCTCACCAAGTCGAACCGCCTATCTGCATTTTTATCGAAAATGAGTTTTTGTTATCACACCCAAGTGCACTATCTTATTGAAAAATAAACATTTTCCAATGAGATAAATAAAACCAGTGGTGCGTAGATAACACACAATACTTCCATATTTGAAACGTACATATTTGAAAAAAATTGATCATAATTTGACTGTTTTTAAGGTTGTTTAGGTCAAAAATGTAAAAATTCACTATGCAAATTTTAAAATTCGCCCAAAAAAAAATTCGCTACATTTTTGGAATATAAAAAATATCCACATATTCTACAAGGTAAAACGAAGATTTTGAGCCCAAGAACGCTCGAATCGGTCCATTTTTGTGGCCGGAAAAAAATAAATTAGAAAACACTAAAAATGCAAATATATCGGAAGTACTGTGCGTTATCCAAATTCCGATTAAACAGGGTGTTAGGGCTTTCCGAGACAAACATTTCGGTTCAAGAAATTTGAAAATAGGTTGAAAAATGAGGGATTTATGGCCATTTTTGTAAATGACCACAGACGGACACACGGACGGACACACAGACACTTGTTCGGGAAGTGATTCTGAGTAAATGTGTATAAGAAAAAGTTTTTTCTGAAGCTCCGTTCCGATTCTCGATTTTAGGACGATCACAATACTTCCATTTACTCTGTAAATATGGAAGTAAAAATCGTAAAATGCCTAAAACATAATAAAAAATAAGGTTACCCCATTCCAATTGAAATTGAAAGAATCAGTTTTTTTGCTCTCCTGAAAAGTTGAGTTTTTGTAGGTACTTAGGCGGTTCGACTCGGTGAGCGACGATATGGAAGTATTTGCGTTATCAACGCACTACTGGTTACTTCCATATTTACAGAGTAAATGGAAGTATTGTGATCGTCCTAAAATCGAGAATCGGAACGGAGCTTCAGAAAAAACTTTTTCTCATACACATTTACTCAGAATCACTTCCTGAACAAGTGTCTGTGTGTCCGTGTGTCCGTTAGTCCGTCTGTGGTCATTTACAAAAATGACCATAACTCCCTCAATTCTCAACCTTTTTTCAAATTTCTTGAACTGAAATGTTTGTCTCGGCAAGACCTAACACCCTGTTTAATCGAAATTCGGATAACGCACAGTACTTCCGATATATTTGAATTTTTAGTGTTTTCTATTTTATTTTTTTCTGGCCACAAAAATGAACCGATTTGAGCGTTCTTGGTCTTAAAATCTTTGTTTTACCTTGCAGAATATGTGGATATTTTTTATGTTCCGGAAAACTGGCGTTTTTTTATTTTGGGCGAATTTTGAAATTTGAATAGTGAAATTGTTGATAAATTTTGAACTAAACACCCTTAAAAGCGGTCAAAATATGATCAAATTGTGTCTCAATTTTACGTTCCAAAATATGGAAGTATTGTGTGTTATCTACGCACCACTGGTTTCAAATTTCTTGAACTGAAATGTTTGTCTCGGCAAGACGTAACACCCGGTTTAATCAAAATTTGAATTACTCACACTACTTCCAATATATTTGCATTTTTAGTATTTCAATTTTATTTTTTTCCGGCCACAAAAATGGACCGATTTGAGCGTTCTTGGTCCCAAATTCTTCGTTTTACCTTGCAGAATATGTGGATATTTTTTATATTCCGAAAATGTAGCGAATTTTTTTTGCGAATTTTAAAATTTGCATAGTGAATTTCTTGATATTTTTGGCCTAAACACCCTTAAAAACAGTCAAAATATGATCAAATTTTTTCAAATATGTACGTTTCAAAATATGGAAGTATTGTGTGTTATCTACGCACCACTGGTTTTAATTGACCACAGACGGGCACAAACACACTCTTGTTCAGGAACTGATTTGGAGTAAAAGTGTACAAGTGATAATATTTTCTGAAGCTCCGATTTCCGATTTTCATACAATTTCAATACCGACAATTACTTCGTAAATATGGGAGTGAAAATTGAAAGGTCGCCCTCTGCAATTCAGAGTTGTCGCACTGAAAAGATTGCGAAAGTTCCTACTCACAAACATTATACCCGAGTCGTTTCCTTTAATCTTGAGATTGTAAAAGGAAAACAGAACTATAGCGAATTACTCACGTTTTACTTGGCTTGTGATGTGTAATTCACCTCCGCTATTGCTGTTCACAATTACTCATATTGGACTGCCAGAAAGAGTAAACAAGGCGTAGCATGAAAATAGGTTCAAGTAAACCTACTGATGCTTTGATTAAAGAGTATATGACTCACCAATATTATTATTGTCACCTGTACGGAAAAACTCATTTTGGACTCGACAATATTATTGTTGTTACCTATCCGGAAAAACTCACCGTGGACGAAAATCTATTTCACGAACAAAGATGGTGATTCACCATTTGCACACCAACTAGCGGGCAGGAGTCCGTAAAGTCAGTAGTAAAGTCGAGGCGTCACGGCGTCACTTTCTGTGATGGAAACAATGAAATTTATTATATGTAATTTAATTTTTACTTCCATATTTACAGAGTAAATGGAAGTATTGTGATCGTCCTAAAATCGAGAATCGGAACGGGGCTTCAGAAAAAACTTTTTCTTATACACATTTACTCAGAATCACTTCCTGAACAAGTGTCTGTGTGTCCGTGTGTCCGTTAGTCCGTCTGTCCGTCTGTGGTCATTTACAACCAGTGGTGCGTAGATAACACACAATACTTCCATATTTTGAAACGTAAAATTGAGACACAATTTGATCATATTTTGACTGCTTTTAAGGGTGTTTACGCCAAAAATATCAGAAAATTCACTATTAAAATTTTAAAATTCGCCCAAAATGAAAAAACGCCACATTTTCGGAATGTGAAAAATATCCACATATTCTGCAAGGTAAAACAAAGATTTTAAGACCAAGAACGCTCAAATCGGTTCATTTTTGCGGCCGGAAAAAAATAAAATAGAAAACACTAAAAATGCAAATATACCGGAAGTACTGTGCGTTATCCAAATTCCGATTAAACAAGGTGTTAGGTCTTACCGAGACGCACATTTCAGTTCAAGAAAATTGAAAAAAGGTTGAGAATTGAGGGAGTTATGGTCATTTTTGTAAATGACCACAGACGGACTAACGGACTAACGGACTAACGGACTAACGGACTAACGGACACACGGACTAACGGACACACGGACACACAGACACTTGTTCGGGAAGTGATTCTGAGTAAATGTGTATAAGAAAAAGTTTTTTCTGAAGCTCCGTTCCGATTCTCGATTTTAGGACGATCACAATACTTCCATTTACTCTGTAAATATGGAAGTAAAAACGCCACATTTTCGGAATGTAAAAAATATCCACATATTCTGCAAGGTGAAACGAAGATTTTAAGACCAAGAACGCTAAAATCGGTTCATTTTTGTGGCCGGAAAAAAATAAAATAGAAAACACTAAAAATGCAAATATCTCGGAAGTACTGTGCGTTATCCAAATTCCGATTCAACAGGGTGTTAGGTCTTGCCGAGACAAACATTTCAGTTCAAGAAATTTGAAAAAAGGTTGAGAAATGAGGGAGTTATGGCCATTTTTGTAAATGACCACAGACGGACAGACGGACAGACGGACAGACGGACAGACAGACAGACGGACAGACGGACAGACGGACACACGGACACACAGACACTTGTTCAGGAAGTGATTCTGAGTAAATGTGTATAAGTAGAAGTTTTTTCTGAAGCTCCGTTCCGATTCTCGATTTTAGGACGATCACAATACTTCCATTTACTCTGTAAATATGGAAGTAAAAATGACCATAACTCCCTCAATTCTCAACCTTTTTTCAAATTTCTTGAACTCAAATATTTGTCTCGGCAAGACCTAACACCCTGTTAAATCGAAATTTGGATAACGCACAGTACTTCCGATATATTTGCATTTTTAGTGTTTTCTATTTTATTTTCTTCCGGCTACAAAAATGAACCGATTTGAGCGTTCTTGGTCTTAAAATCTTTGTTTTACCTTGCAGAATATGTGGATATTTTTTATTTTCCGATAATGTGTCGTATTTTTATTTTGGGCGAATTTTAAAATTTGCATCGTTAAAATTTGATATTTTTGACCTAAACACCCTTAAAAGCAGTCAAAATATGATCAAATTGTGTCACAATTTTACGTTTCAAAATATGGAAGTATTGTGTGTTATCTACGCACCACTGGTTAATACTTATGTTTTTAAACAATATTTTACTTCCATATTTACAGAGTAAATGGAAGTATTGCGATCGTCCTAAAATCGAGAATCGGAACGGAGCTTCAGAAAAAACTTTTTCTTATACACATTTACTCAGAATCACTTTCAAAACAAGTGTCTGTGTGTGGGTGTGTCCGTCTGTGGTCATTTACAAAAATGGCCATAGCTCCCTCAATTCCCAACCTTTTTTCAAATTTCTTGAACTGAAATGTTTGTCTCGGCAAGACCCAACACCCTGTTGAATCGGAATTTGAATTACTCACACTACTTCCGATATATTTGCATTTTTAGTGTTTTCTATTTTATTTTTTTCCGGCCACAAAAATGGACCGATTTGAGCGTTCTTGGTCTCAAAATCTTCGTTTTACCTTGCAGAATATGTGGATATTTTTTATATTCCAAAAATGTAGCAAATTTTTTTGGCGAATTTTAAAATTTGCATAGTGAATAGTTTTGATATTTTTGACCTAAACACCCTTAAAAACAGTCAAAATATGATCAAATTGTGTCACAATTCTACGTTTCAAAATATGGAATTATTGTGTGTTATCTACGCACCACTGGTTTCAAATCGGATTCAAGTCAAATTTGAGCAATTTTCGTATTTCACAGTCAAATTTGAACAAAATTATAATAACAACTCTGAAATGCACGTTGAAAGGTTGTCACCGAGGGACCCAAATCACGAGTTACACGGCGCATGTAACAGCAGCAGCTCGTGGACCATTATTTACCGTGGCTCACGTGATCTTGGATTGTGACGTAAGCGAATGGGACCGAAGAGAAAGCACTGGGACGGCTTGGAACTTGAAGTACCCCTCCCGAAGGCACAGACTTGGTACAAGATCGTAGTAAATATGCGTGTACGATAGGGGAGATCGGGTACCTACACACCAAAGCGAAAAATTGAGAAG
Organism: Nesidiocoris tenuis; assembly: GCA_036186465.1. NCBI lineage: Eukaryota > Metazoa > Arthropoda > Insecta > Hemiptera > Miridae > Nesidiocoris > Nesidiocoris tenuis. Next base: position 529,653 of record AP028921.1, read on the forward strand.
AACAGCGCCTGCGTGGCTTTTTATTAAAATGTCTGTGAAATTCCAAATCGTCGGGTCGAGAGAGATACAACCTTTATTTTTTAAACAAAATATTATTAGATGCGAGTTAAATTTTAAACAAAATGCGAGCTGGAAAAAATTATTAGAGTTTTTCAAATAAATTGATTATATTTCGTCAAAGTTGGATAATATCCAATATCCCTATCGTATTATAATATCCCTATAATAATTATTATTATAATATCCCTATCGTATTATATATTATAATATAATTATTATTAATTATTATTATTAATTATTATTATTAATTATTAATAATATAATTATTATTAATTATTATTATTATTATAATTATTATTAATTATATTATAATACGATAGGGATCAAAATGTCAAAAAACCAACTTTGCAAATTTTAGGGGGAAGTAGGTACCTACTGCGAGTAATCCGAGTTCTGGTAAAAGGTTGAGAATTCCCGAATCGAGGAAATATTGTGTTTGACCCTACCGCTCCCACAGTCCGCCGCGCCAATGTGAACGCGGCGAAGGGCCGCGCGGGATTTCGTAGATCGCGGCTCCGGTACTCCAGGACCACCACTCCGATCCGTGCCAGAGTGCCACTACCTTAGAAGCTTAGAACACGGATCGGAGTCATCAGACCGTCGGGAGCCTTACAGGCAAGTGAATCTGCCATCCGTGACACTTCCCGTCTTTATAAACTTGTACACGGCTCGGTCCGTACCATTCCGTACGGATTCGCAAGGCGGCTAGGACCGAGTTACCGCGGATTTTCAGTGAAATCGTGCAATCCGCGACGAGTTTTTCCAGCCAGTGGACGTAAAATCGGGTGAGTAAAATGCGGAGTAGATGGTACTGCATGTCTTCGTAGTCATGCGGCATGGCTCGGTATAGTCATTTAGAAATTTAATTAGCCTAAAACACAACGACATAATGATGTAACAGCAATGCAAATAGCTATACAAATATATTAAAAATTGAACGATTCAATTTAATAAATGAAAAACGTAAACGTGAAATGATCAATTTTATCCATTATTCCAATACATATTAGGTAATAATAAATATTCTATTAATTGTATTAATGTATCCTACCTACCACACATTTTAAACTCTCGTGATAGAGTAGGTACAATGAAAACCTTGTAATTAGGGAAATAAGGTAAAACTCGATATTGAATTGAGAAAAAATTGAAAATTAAACCTGCACCTCCAGGGCTAATGTCTAATATAAATCCCTCAGCCATGCAGTACATTGCTGTATTTCGCCCGGAAAAAATATTAGTATAAAGGCTTGCAGCCATGCTGTACAATGATTAGTTTCTTGAACAATATTAATTTGGCTGCACAGGCAAATGGATATAGCAATAGTATTGAGTACCAACGCCAAGATGAAAAAAAATTAAATTTCCAACTCATCTAAAAAAAATTGTGACCAATAGCGCCCAATTTGACAACAAATCGGATCAATTCGTCGACTGTCGTTGCTCGATGTCAACAGTACCTACGCGACGTGGGACATGATCTAGGTACCATTCCCTCGAATAGACATGATTCCCGGTTAGGGGAAGGTCGACCGATTTGTTGGTACACGTAATCGAACTGGTTTACAGATCAATCGGACTTGGAAATCGGACCTGTTTAGGGAATCCCCGCTGGAAATGCGAATTTAATTTTCAAGTTCTGATTTTCTAAGCCACCGAATTCCTCGAAGAATTTTCAATTTATAATTCAGCTATAACTACCTAATAGGTAGTACCTATTGTTACATTGTAATTGTACATAACAAGTCGATAATACAATCGGTACGAACCAAAATATGTAAGTTTTCCGCTGGCCTAAAAAATAGGAAATTGTTGAATAGTTGAAAATCAAACTGAAGCAAAACTTCGAACTCAAACTTACAGTGAAACTAAATCTGAAATTTTAATCTGAAGGGCTTTATGTTTGTTTCTTTGTGCTTCCATATTTACGAAGCAAATGGGTGTATTGTAACCGTCCTCAAATCAAAAATCGGATCGGACCTTTAGAAAAATTCTTCACTTATACACATTTACTCAGAATCACTTCCCGAACAAGTGTCTGTGTGTCCGTCTGTGGTCATTTACAAAAATGGCAATAGCTCCCTCAATTCTCAACCTTTTTTTCAAATTTCTTGAACTGAAATGTTCGTCTTGGCAAGACCTAACAACATGTTTAATCGGAATTCGAATAACTCACAGCACTTTCGATACCTATATTTGCATTTTTGTTGTTTTCTGTCTTATTTTTTTCCGGCCACAAAAATGAACCGATTTGAGCGTTCTTGGTCTTAAAATCTTTGTTTTACCTTGCAGAATATGTGAAAATTTTTTAAAAGCAGTCAAAATACTAAATTGTGTCACAATTTTACGTGTCAAAATATGGAAGTATTGTGAGTTATCTACGCACCACTGGTTTATGTATAGTGATTTGAGAATTGATCGATTATGGCCCAAATTTCAACGAATATAGAAGGTGCCTACCGAAATATGTAAGCAGATACGTCAGCACACCATTGGCTCCCGATTCTAGTATTTCCCTATAGGATTTTGCAATTTTCTTCTGTTTTCTGCAAATGCCCTTCGCGTTCAATGCCGTCCAACCAAACCGACCCCAGTTCTAACCGCGCGTTGCGAAACTGGTATTTCGGCACCTCCGACCGCCATCTTTCGATGGTAAATCCAATAATTCCATGACTCAACAGTACAGATTACCTACGCTGCGGTAAGTACTAGGGGAGAACAAAAACTAGAACAGCCGGGTACTTCAAGTATACACGTATGATTCGACCATAGAGTCGCTTCTCGAAAGAGAAAGCGATACGGAGGTCACGAGTTTCCTCTCGTTTGGACTGACTCAAATATCCGGGTATCCAGTATAAACCAGCGGTCTGTACATAACACACAATACTTCCACATTTCGAAAAGTAAATTTTTGACAAAGTTTGGTCATATTTTGACTGCTTTTAAGGGCGTTCAGGTCAAAAATATCAAATTTTAACGATGCAAATTTTAAAATTCGCCCAAAATCAAAATACGCCGAGTTATTGGAATATAAAAAATACTCACGTATTCTGCAAGGTAAAACAAAGATTTTAAGACCAAGAACGCTCAAATCGGTTCATTTTTGTGGCCGGAAAAAATGAAATGGAAAACACTAAAAAGGCAAATATATCGGAAGTACTGGGAGTTATTCGAATTCCGATTAAACATGGTGTTAGGTCTTGCCGAGACAAACATTTCAGTTCAAGAAATTTGAAAAAAGGTTGAGAATTGAGGGAGTTATGTTCATTTTTGTAAATGAAGTAAGTGAAGTAACCAGCGGCCCGTACATAACACACAGTACTTCCATATTTTGAAAAGTAAATTTTTGACACAGATTGATCACAATATGACCAAAATATTGTTTGATTGATCAATATATTATTAGTTATCAAAACATTATTTATATAATGATCAAAATATCATTTTGACTACCTTGGATGCAGCGTGGATCAAAAATGCAACAGAGAAGTGATTCCGAGTAAAAGTGTATAAAGTAAAAGCTTCATCTGGAACGACTCGGATTTCAACTTCAGGACAATTAGTCAAGTGTTATCAGAATTAGAGTCAAACAGAAGACAACTTCACTCCTTCAAATACTCTTTGAAGTAAGTATGAAGTTCCATAAGTTACTTGAGCAACACACAATGACAATTAGGCAGTTTTGTAAGAAAAGATGTTCATTAATTACAGGCTATAATGAAGGTGGCATCTGTTTGACCCTGATTCCGATAACACTTGCCTAACTTGACTTAACGAAGTTAGATACCATCTACAACTTCAGGACAGTTAGAATACTTTACAATACACGGTAAGCAATGGGTCTTCACAAAACAAAATCTTGGATAAAGAAATTTGAAAAAATTCGAGCATTGAGGGGTGCAGGGATGTGTGGCAAATTTTCGCGCGCCTGTCTAGCCCGAGTAAATAGGGGATTAAGTGTGTCGTGTAGTTGCAAAACCGGCCAACTCCTTAATTTTCGGAAATGCGGTTTTTATGCTTTCTGAGTCCTAATATACATGATCCATCTATCGGATTTAAGAAACCATGTTAAAACCAGCCGAATCCCTGTTGAACAAGCGTTTGAAAATCATGATGTGCTGCAAAAACGGCCAAATCCTCTTTTTCATGAGTTTCATAACCGGCCATCTCCAAACCCGAGAGAGTTGCAGAATTGTGTCGTGTAGTTGCAAACCCGGCCAACTCCTTAATTTTTGGAAATGCGGTTTTCTGCTTCCTGAGTCCTAATATACATGATCCATCCATCGGAACTAAAAAACCATCTTAAAACCAGCCAAATCCCTGTTGGACAAGCGTTTGAAAATCATGATGTGCTGCAGTAACGGCCAAAATTTGGATTTAATCCTCTTTTTCATGAGTGTTATAGCCGTCATCTCCAAACTCGCGAGAGTTGCAGAATTAGTTTTGAATCCTCCGATAGAGCTGGGGGCCTATTCTGTAAATTTGAAGCGATACGTCTGATACGTGGTCAAGCCTCTAAAACTTCGAGATGTCCAAAACCTGCTAAAAAACATTTTGGACCAAGTTGGGGCAATGACGATCGGCTGAGCTTTTACAAAAATCTCATCGCTTCAGCGAAGGAAGGAGGGCCCACAGAAGATGAGCAAGTGGGAGAGGAAAAAGAAGGAGGTGGAAAAGAAAATCTGGACCAAATTTGTGAGCCGATTGAAGAAGATGACGCTTCAATGGTGTGAAATTTCATTTTTTTTCATGCGTCTTGAACCAAAATTTTGAGTTTTTATTTAAATTTTTTGCAAATAAATGTTATATTATAACACAAAAGCAGGTTTTAGTTCATTTGCAGTCCCCACAACCCTATATTTACATCCAATTCAGCAAAACCTCAGTTCAATTTTGCTGCAAACCCGGCCAACTCCCGAATGAGTTTCAAAAACGGCCAAATCCAAGATAAGATTGTGAATAACTCCCCCCTCCACATGCCCAAGCCATTCAAGAATATGTTTTCAAACAATCAGCCCTAATGTGACCTTGAAGGGTAAAAGAATGGTTTTAGAGTCTATCTAGTTCAGCGTGACAGAAAATCACCTTTTTTGAAAAATTTTGCATTTTGGAGATGGCCGGGTTTGCAACTACACGACACAAGTAATGCGTCTTTTCGAAGCCTGAAAAAACAACAGCTGGTACCAAAAATAAGCTACAAAAAAAAAAATTCAACAATACGTCAACTTGGTTTGAGAAATGCTCAAGAAGCACAAAATGGTGAAAGGGATACTAATTATCATAATCATAATTATAATCGCAGTCGTCAGTCTCCACGAACTCATCACATGAACATGATTTTCAACACATCCTGTCAATATTGCCCATTTACTACCAAGAAGGAAAAGACTTCTAGCGAAAGCTACCAGGCCTACCAACCTTCGGCTATTTACACTTTTTATTTACGGAGATTCCGTAATTTCTGACGTTACCTGGCCAACCTTTGTGTACCTTCGTTTGACAATGTGGCCGTTCTCTTGAAGCGGTTATAATTTAGCAGGGGGGAGAGGGTTTTACCAAAATAATCAATGGTGCGGAAGATAACATAAATACGACCATAAATCGATGGGATTCAGTTTTTATCGTATTTTTGAGAAATTATCGCAACAGTTTCACGATGAAAAGGATAAAAAAAATTTGACACCTAGGATCGGAAATGCAAAAACATCATTAAAAGATGAAAAATTTTTTCACATTTTCGAACCCTCAAAAATGATAGCTTTTCCTTTCAAGGTAATTAATTCGTTTCGGATCAATCCCTCAGTAACCGAAATGTCGAATCAGGCTTAAAATGTTACTACAATCAATAATTCGAAAGGCGATGTTAAGTTTCCTACACGTCAGTACAGATTGATGGCAATGACTTTCAAAAGACTAAACGACTAACGAGTTCGCCGCGGTGACTTTTGGTTTCGAATCCTTCTTCAGGATGCGACGACAAAAGGGTAATAAATCGATTGCGATGATTTGGCTGAATGCGAATGACATTAGTGCCCACCGAGGCTCTTTCCAAGGTTTTTCATTTGAGTAATTTTCAAGTTACGAGCCAAAAATTTGACTTCTACAGGTAGGTACTCCATTTCACCAAGGACATGCTTTCATTGATCGTCATACTGAAAATTTCTTGGAAATCGGTTAATGCAAGCTACCCTGGATAAATCTAGCTTTAAAAAGATTGAAAATCCAGCCCTTAAACTCACGGAGTTTACCTACCCGTTCGAAAAGGGCAGTTGGTATTTTTTATAAAATGGTTTTGGAATTTTGCGACTTCAAATTTTTTTTGAAATAGTATTCTTCTCAATCCTAAGACTGAGAATTGCCAGGAAGGAACTTGGATTGCCAGTTATGCTAGTTACATCACTGAATCAGCCGGCTACCCTGTCTAACTAGAAAGTGGGTCGGATCTCCCATTTTCGGCATTGGACCGCCTTGAAATGTTTGCAAAGATTTGCTACCTCCCGCTATTATAATGGAGATATGAAACGTAAATCGAGAACTTTTTATGGGGTTTCTAAAATTAGCGACACGTATCCTCCGTCTAGAGTCGTCAATTAAAGGCACGTTCAGACAGCCCCGGTAATCAATGTCAAACGGTCAACATTTTTAGAAGAAAAAAATCACAACCGATTTTCAAGAATTTTTTTCCCGTAAGTCTCATATCGATACCTTAAAGCACAAAGAGCATATATCCAAAAATATCAATTTTGAGATTTCGGTACCGAAAGAATCTACTCATTAGGACCTATCGATCGCTCCAAGACCCATGATCTTTTCATCTATTTTTGGGGCCAAAAAACGATAAATAGAAAAACGACAAATATTTGAAGAGCGTTTATCTTGGAAGTGTTAAGTGCTACCAAAGTTCTGGTTAAACGAGGTTGTAGATCTTGGCCGGCCAAACATTTTTTATTCAGCAAATTTTTTTATGGAATTGAAAACTATGGGAGAAATCTTTATTTTTGTAACTTGATCAAAAACTTATTTTGCATTTTTCTCATTATGCAATTTTTGGACATATCCCCTTTGTGCTTTAAGGTATCGATATTATGGACTTTAGCCTGAAAATTCCAGTTCGCCCCGGTTATCTGCAAGCTCAAACCCTCATACTGACTTGACTTGAGAGGCTACTGATTAACTTCCAAAATGAATACGGTTTCCATGGCGACAGGGTTTAGCGCTTTTGGAAATTCGCACAAATGAGGTAGGTACCTCCTACCTCATCCTGCAATAATCCCGACTGCACGCTCATCCGTGAATGGACACAACTACATCGATCGAGCAATTTGCCATTTCGCACACGTACAGCAACTTTTGTCGCAAGATTTCGGATAATTAGGGAAAATTGAGGCTTTGGCCCGTCGGACGATAATGAGAGTGCAGCCGTCCCCGGTTGGCAGCGTAAACGGAACGGGTTGCTCGCAATTTGTTCCGGATGCCGACATTCATTCACCGATAGGCCGTTAGGTTAATTCAGAAAAAGCCGAATATCCTAAACGTTCGGGAATTCTACGTCCCCTGGCAATCAACGAGAGACTAACGAATAAAACCGTCAACAAGGTTGGTGCTCAGACATTTGTTCTAAGAACTGCCATACGTTCATCAGAGGTGGATAAAATCCGGCAGATCGTTTAAGCATAACAGCATAAGGTATACCCGATTAGAGTACCTAACTATGATAGGTACCTATTTCTACGAAGTAAGTAAAATCTTCAGGAAGCACCGAAACAAATTCATCAGAGAAGAATTGAGGAGTTCTCCTCAGAATTGCATCTTTTAAGGCCGTTTCAGAAAGTATTTTGGATTTTTGGACATGAAGAATCCATTGCGCGTTCTCCAATTCACATTGGCAAACTATTTGAAAGACCTAGGAAGCGAAAAATCATACAATCGATTCATTCCACTCCTCGATAGCCCCGTCATCCATCAGAATCCAATTCTAACAATCTTGATCTTCGAGCAGCTTCAAATTGCCACCAATCAAAGGGAACTGCACGTAGGTACGGCCTTTCCCTCCGGTCAAAAATTAGTTTCCCACAATAGCACAGGTCCGAGGAAGCGCCGGGCTCGTAACGGACGGTCTCGTTATTACCTCCGATTCCAGCATCCGAAATTATTGGTGATTTGGTGGTCGAAAGTACAGCAGGGCGCAAGGTGGAACTGATGTTCGGTCAGGCATTCCATCCCTGGCAGCAAAATTATCCCAACAGAGTAGTGTAGACACCGAATTGAAAACGATGGGGTAAAAACCTGTAATTAGAATTAAAATTCTGTTTCAACGATCAACATTATTTTTTACAATCAACATTTCTCCTGCGAATAACCACGGTCCCCTTGCACCATTCACTCAAACGGCACCACCAAATTTTATTGCTCAGCTATAACCAGAGGTGCGTAGGTAACACAATTCCATACTTTGATGCGTACATTTTTCACGCAATTTGACATGTTCGTTCATGTTTTGACAGCTTTGGAGGCTGTTAAGGCCAAAAATATCGAGACACCCTATGCAAATTGTCGATTTTAGGACGATTACAACGCTTCTATTTATTTTCTCATTTACGTTTGCAGGCAAGATGACGCTCGTCCAACCCTCCCCCGAGATGCAGGTGAAGATACGCGAGGAGTTGAAGGAGAACGTAGAAACCAGGGACTCTGATCTCGAACATATCAAGAACTGGCTCAAAATGCAGCCGCATCTTCCACCTTTCGACGGTGAGAGAAATGACTGCGGAGCTACGATCATCTGTAGCTACTCTTGATTATTTCAGTTTTACACTAGTTTTAGGGCATCAAAATGCTAGGCACCGGCTTTGAAACGTGATGTTTAAAGCTGGATTCACATGTGCGTTTTTCATTGCGTTCTCTGCGTCCTGCGTTCTGCGTAATGAGATCTGATTGTCAGCCAGTTTTGCGCACGCGCACTTTACCACGTAACTTTACCTGGCTGCCAATCAGATCTCATTACGCAGAACGCAGGACGCAGATAAAAACGCACATGTGAATCCAGCTTAAGTGAGGAGTTGTCCTTGGAACTGAGCTACGCAGCTACGACAAGTCCTAAATAATTTCGAAAATTGCTGTCAGGATCTTATTAAATAGTTTTTTATAATAATTTATTAATAATAATTTTATAATAATATTTATAATTTTTTTCACTCGTTAATTTTCAAGAGTCTTATCAAAAAAGAAGTTTTTCGCGTAAATTTTTTTTTTAATTTTGATTAAATTTTCAAAGAAATGCCGGTATAGTCTAGGAATAGCAAAAACGCGTTCTTGCAAGAGAGGTAGGTTCGGCTTCTCCAGGGGCTCAGGGGTTAGTTTTCGAGCTTACCGCCGAAATGCTTTTTTGTTACCAGTAAAAATTCCTACATTTTATGATATTCAGTAGTTGGAGTTGCAGAGTTAGTTTCCGCAATATGACGAAATTCAAAACGGGTCCGAAAATTTTTTGCCTTGGCAAAAAAGATGGATTTTCTTTTTCAAAATTGTGATATCTTCTCGGACTGCAAACTGGGAGGGTTATATGAACATCGGTTCGAATTGGAAGAACTGAAATATTGCCGACGAAGTCGTTCTTACGGTGGCGGAAGGCGATTGCTCGTAGCAATCAGACTGCGCTTCGACTTGCACCAGTAATCCCTCTAACGAGCCTCGGTACCCGACACTAACCCCTCGGATGATTCCCATTTTTTCCGCACGCTGGATTCAGGTTGAACTGAATCGGACACGCGATGAAATCGCTGAATATTTTATCAATTTTGAACGAGAAACAGGAATGCCTGAGAGGAATTATTTTTTAATAAATGCATTTCTGAACAGAAACCACGGCAGGCTTTCACGTAATGGACTTCGCCCTACCCCCATCCCCCTTTTCCCTGCGATCACCATCTTGTGATGCCATCGGAGCGGTAAAACAAAATTTGTTCTGGATTTAATCCAGTTTTGGTGTGGTCGAGGGAGAGAGAAACAACGCGATCTTCCACAACTCTCGTCTCCAGTATTACTGATCCCAGTGCTTTCGACTGAGGTGCCATCATCGGGTAGGTTCTGTTGAAGGCTAATATTAGCCCATTCGGAAAGTAGAGAGGAAAAAGGGGGGAAAAACGAGAAAATGTTCGCAATATTGGCTAATAGGGGGAGACAAAATTGCGATTGACCGGGGAAATTTACTTTTCTAGATGACCAGAGGCTAATGACGTTTTTGCGAGGGAGTAAATTTTCTCTAGAGGTGGCCAAAAGAAAATTGGACATGTACTTCACCATGCGAGCAGCCGTTCCAGAATTTTTCGCAAACCGGGATCCGACGAAGCCGGAAGTGAAAGAAATCATGAAAAACTTGTAAGTTTAAAATCGGAGATATTATTTTTCGTTCATCTCTCACCATCTTCAGTGATCTGATTTCCCCCATCATTTATGTCGTTCGAATTATTGTGTTATGTTGGAATTTTGTTCAATATTTCTGTAACAGCCACTTCCCGCCACTCCCCGGTTTGCCGCCCAACGGTCGTCGTATCATCGTCATGAGAGCCCTGGAACCCAAAGGTGACATCCCCCCAGTATCCGAAATCATGAAAACCGTCCTCATGGTCGGCGACATTCGTCTCAAGGTGCTTTCATTGTAATTTAGTCGAATTCCTCATTTGAGAAATTAAATTTCAACAAATTCACCTATACCTACTCATAGTTAAAAAAAAAAACTAAACTTTTCGATACAGATATTTAAATCTCGATTTAATGACTTCATAATAATTTTCTGGTTTTTAATCCGAACCTTCCATTGCCAGGAAGAGGTAACGGGAGTCGCAGGTGACGTTTATATTCTTGACGCAGCGATCGCCACGCCGTCGCATTTCGCTTCGCATTTTGCCAAATTCACACCCCCACTTATCAAAAAGTTCCTCATTTGCGTTCAGGTGAGCATTCCAGGATCATTACTTTTACGACGAGCAAGTTTGACGAAAAATCATTTGTGTAACATAATCAAGACGAGTTTGTTGAAAGTGGGCCTCAGTTATCTATAATTAAATAAATTATAAATTAATATTATGATAAATAAATTATAAATGTTATAATAGGTACGCTTTTAGGGCAAAATTTATTGTTCCCAACTGCAGGAAGTTTCCAAATGAGAAAATATATTTTGAAAATGATGCTTTACAGGAAGCCTATCCGGTGAGATTGAAGGAGGTTCACGTCATCAACGCGTCACCTCTGGTCGACACGATTATCAACTTTGTAAAACCTTTCCTCAAGGAGAAAATCCGGCAAAGGGTATGATTGAAAATCCGCAAAATTCAAGGACGATAATTTGTCAATTTTGAATCAAAACTGATGAAATTGAAATAGTTAGAAATCTAAGAAGTTTAATATATACTTGGAACTTTAGCGACTAAAAAATCTATTATATCTAACAGTATCCAGTTTGTTAACACATAGGTAAATAATCAAATGGAAAATCCCAGAGTTGGCACACAAGATTTTCCAGTCGATAAAATTTTTACATCCACTCTAAGGCCATCGTCCTACTTTACGATCTGCAATCTCATGCAATTCAATTCTCGATTTGAATCGGACCAAATCACCTTACCTTGGATTATGGCTTCATTTCCATCGTTTACTCGTAGCTGCTGAATCGGCGTTTTATCCGGAAAATCTGGGTTTTCATAGTTGATTTCGATGTTTTCCCTGAAAGCCCACAATTATAATAATTATAATTATAATAATAATTATTATTATCGATGTGTACGATTTTCTGAAATTTCGTATACAAAGCCCCCCTACGTAGTTCCCATGGTATATTTTATGCGATGTATAAAAATATTTCTCTATCACGTCCATATTTACGAAGTAAGTGAAGCAATTGTAATCGTCATTAAATCAGATCGGAGCTTCTGAAAGGTGTGTATGGGTAATAGCATACACTTTTACTCAGAATCGATTCCTGGACATGTGTCCGTCTGCGGTCATTTACAAAAATTACCATAGCTCCCTCAAATCTCAACCTTTTTTCAAATTTCTTGAACTGAAATGTTTGTCTTGGCAAGACCTAACACCCCGTTTAATCGGAATTCAAATAACTCACAGCACTTCTGATATATTTGCATTTTTAGTGTCTTCTATTTTATTTTTTTTCGGCCACAAAAATCAATCAAGTTGAGCGTTCTTGGTCTTAAAATCTTTGTTTTACCTTGCAGAATACGTGGATATTTTTCATACTCCGATAATGTGGCGTACTTTTATTTTGGGCGAATTTTAAAATTTGAATGGTGATTTTTTTGATATTTTTGACCTAAACACCCTTAAAAGCAGTCAAAATAATATTTTGATCATATTATGATCAAATTGTCTCACAATTTTACGTCTCAGAATATGGAAGTATTGTGTGTTATCTACGCACCACTGGTTTTTTCTGGACACAAAAGTGAACCGATTTGAGCGTTTTTGGTTTTTAAATCGTTGTGTTACCTTGCTGATTACTGGATATTTTTTATATTCTGATAACTAGACGTATTTTGATTTAAGGCAAGTTTTAAAATTTACATAGTGAGTTTCTTGACATTCTCGATCCAAACAGCCTCCAAAGTAGTCAAAATATAATCAAATTGTGCAAGCAAATATAATCATTTGCCCATCAAAATATGAAAGTATTGTGTGTTATCTAGGCACAATGTTTTTTTTTTAACTGACTGATTTAAAAAAAGTTTTATTACGCCAAAGAAAACCAGAATTTTTCATACGCTAACAGAGAGTTTAGTTAGATATGAGGCATGATTGTTAATTAAATCCCTCTTTTCTAGCGTTCTTGGATTTTTTTTTTTTAATTCGTTCGAAAGTTTGGACCGGGATTCGTTGAATTTCCAAACGAAAAAATTCTCTCCTTCGTTGAAAAATAATAAAATTGATCCCTCTCTTGCTGTTCCAGATCTACGTTCACGCTGATCTGGAATCGCTTCACAAAGTCGTCCCCAAGGATTTGCTGCCGAATGAATACGGCGGCAAGGCTGGGCCTGCTGCTGATATTAACAGTAATTTTTCTCGCTTATAAATCACTCATCTAATATGCATCTAACTTCCTGTTTTCTTACAGCAGACAATCGACCGTGGAGTAAGAAAAATACATGGAACCCCATATAGAATGAATTTAGAAGTACTCTATAGATAAATACACATTTTGGTGCGTGAAATTTAGGACTAAATTGAAGATATTCAAACTTATTTGTAAAGTACTTGGATCAAAAATTATAAAAAAAAGAGTTGGACTGCACAGATGCGAAAATACTGGTTGAAATGTCGTCGATTCACAACTATTTCAGTCATCCTGCAGGCTGTACTGAAGCCCGCAACACTCATCAGTGCCACTGTCAGAATCTGTCAGACAACTGACCACAGACCTAACATTTTTGAGTACCTGGTAATTTGTGAATTTAAAAATGCGACTGATGGTTTAACTGTTGTAACCCACAGAGTACCACAAAAGTGGGTTTAGTGCTCCAATGCAGAGAAATTCGAGAAACCCCAAATACCAGGGATGACAACGAATTATAGGGCATACATACCTAACAAGCATAAGGGAATCGAACCCAAAACTCCCAGGTAGATTTAGTGCACATAGCCAGTCGTGCCACTAGGCTGCTCCCCAACTCACGGTGAAACAAATATTCATAATACCCAAGCCACCAACAATGGAAAATTCGCCAAAGTCCGCTGAAAATACCCGAGTAAATTTCGCTTTAGTGTGAACGTTCGCGCGATATTTTCGAGTTTAACCAATATTTTACATTTAGACTAATATTTTACATTTTTTCAGTTTAATGCGAAAAATTCTTTTTTCAGTGGAATGGCTAGATAAGCTGATTTCCTACAAAGATTGGTTCGCAGCTCAAGAAAACGTCAAAGCCGACGAGTCGAAACGGCCCGGAAAGCCAAAAACGTACGACGACCTTTTCGGAATGGAGGGCTCATTCAAACAGCTCACTATTGATTAAAATACCTACCTCAATATTTATCAAAATTGAAAGCACTTGTAATTGGGTTTTACTGTAGTTTGGTTAGTTCGAATTAATTTTTATCTTAACGCAAAATGAACAATATAATGAAGAACAATAGTGAAATGAAGATAGATTCTAAGTAAATATTCTTCTACTTTTGCGAGCGCCAAATACTTTTGAGGCGTATAAGTAGATCCAAATGAAGATATTTTAAATTTTCAAACTATATTCTTCCATAGGTATATGGTCTGCGAGATTTTATTTTCAATTTGAACAAAGGTTGTGACAAATGAAACAGAATGTACGTCCAATAAAAAATGTGATTAAAAAATATTTTTAAAAGTCGGATTTAATTTTGTTACCCTTTGACTCAATACTCGAAATATATCGATACTCGAAATAATATTACATATTATGTAATGAACGAAGATGTTATAAAGCGTTCTGTGTCGGGGTATGACGCCGACAGAATAAGTGATACGTCGCAGAGTTTACTACAGTTATTCTTTAACCAGTGGTGCGTAGATAACACACAATACTTCCATATTTTGAGACGTAAAATTGTGAGACAATTTGATCATATTTTGACTGCTTTTAAGGGTGTTTAGGTCAAAAATATCAAAAAACTCACTATCAAGGATGGAAAAATACATACGGACAGTGCAAACTTGGACAATTGCCATGTCCTTGAACGTTGGAACTGGTTCATTTTTGTGGCCAGTGAAAACCAGTGGTACGTAGATAACACACAATACTTCCATATTCGATTTATACGCCTCGTGAATATGGAAGTAATAAAAAAGAAAACGCCAAAAATACCGTAAACTCGGAAGTAGGCATCTTAAGTAATACGAAAACCGAGTCGATCCTCAATTTCCCCAACCAATCTCAGCTGAATTCTCGGGTCAAATGGTAATGTCCCTGGCAGAAGCTGAGCTGGACCAGTGAGTGTCATAGAGGAGGTGTACTGGATCCATTCTGTGAACTACTCGTACATGAGGAAAATGGCCAGATATTTTAAATTGAAGATAATTTAATCCGAAGTTATAGATTAAAATGTTCTTTACTTACTTTACTTACTATTTTTACGCACGCGGTGTGTTCGCGGTGGTGAAGGGGGCACGCTCTCCCGTCGACCAATAAGAGGCCGACCGGATCCAGTCAACCGTACGCCATGTGAACAAAGCTTGATTGTTCTTCTGCCGAAAATAAATATTATTGTGTTATGACTAGAACCTTTCAAAGTAGATTATTATCTGATGGCTATTAGGTATCAGTCGTCTGTTTTTGACAGCTATCCCGAGTTAATAATGTTGGCACAGGAACAAAAGTCTATCCCCTCTATCTTCAGGAAAGGAAAAATATAAATATGAAAGAGTCCGGCTGAAAGTTTCACATTGAAAAAAATGGAAATCAGGCGGGGAGAAAGCTTGTATATGAAAATATAGAAACCAAAAATTTGAAAAAACGAGAACGTTTTCATAGGTTATATAAATTGTCAACTGCAATGTTTTGTATTTTTTCAACGAGTCCCCACCTACCAAACTGAGAAACGTTTTCGATCTTGAATACGGATCATTTCGGTAGATGGAATATGGATAATATCCATATCCATGCCAGAAAAAGCAAAAATGCTTATATTATAAGCATTTTTGCTTTTTCTGGCACATTATTAAATTGTTTACCATTTTTTACTCATGCTAAATCTCGTTAATATTGGGCCTCAAGAGTTTGCAACAATCGAAATTGACTACTCGTCCTTCTATTCTTTTTAAATTTCTGCACCTCTCATTAAAAAAAATACATCGTCGTCACCACGCCATAACCGCGAAACTTCTCATTATTACTGATCAGTTTCGCGGTTATGGCGTGGTGCCGAGGATATAATATATATTATATTATTCATGAAAGAGATTTACTCAAAAAAATGGTATGAAGTAGCTGATCTATTACCTGAGAGTGCGTTAGTTGATATTGGTATTGATTACCTAGAGCTGATTATATATAATATATATCTAGACCAGTGGCGGCTCCTGCCCTTGAACCCAGGGGGTGCACTTAGGCCATAAGATAATAATATTATCTAGATCTATAATATAGATAATATATTATATTATGGAACAATCGCGAAGGGAATATGTTATCATTAACAGTCAGTTGGTCTCAGCCAAATATCAATTTCAACTAAGTAAATGCAAATTAATAGGAAAGTTTTGCACACTTTCACGTCTCATTATTATAAAATGAACACCAAAAAACGTTCACTAGTGATAACAGAGGAATTTTAAGATGATTCCCATTTATCAATTTTCAGAAACCCTATTTTGTAAAAGTTGAAATTGAAGTACCTAAGTATTGTCGGTTGCATTTCCGAGTCGTGGAGCGATTTTTAGCTTTTACCTTCAGTAAAAGTCCTTCCAGTGCAGGTGAGTAGCGGCCGGGTTCCCGGTTTGCTATTTTCTCCTCCATAGTAAACTTAGAAAAATTCAATTGAACTACCTTTACATCACTCATTTTTATCGAACCACAGAAGAAAACACCGCGATTTTTACTAAATCATATCAGTTTTCGAACTGATAAGATAAGATTACCTCGATTAGACCGCAGATTCGATCGCATTCGACCGGCGGAGCAGACAGAAAATGTGCACCTGGACGGTACGGTGAGGCATTGGCTGGCTCACTCATACACTTCCAGAAATACACGACCACTAAGACCGATCTAGTGCATTACTAGTTCGTGCACGAGCCGCCATACAGCATAGCGCTAGTCCTATCCGTCGGTGATCCTGAGGCTTTGCCAATGACGTTGTTGTTGTTTTTCAGAGAGGATTAATAGTGAAGAGTTGTGTGGCATGTGGAATATTGAATGATGGAATTGGACTAGTTACTACTACTAGTTGGAGTTGGACTGTTATAATTAAGGTAGATCACTGTTTTTTTCTTTCTCATTTTGGCCAGGGGGTGCACATACTCCTCTGCTCCTGCCAGGAGCCGCCCCTGATCTAGACTAAACGGAGGCCGATAACCTAAGAAAGCGGAGAGTTCACTATTTCTCTAATCTTTTTTAGGATGGATCCCATTCGGATAATCGGGGTCCCGAGACCCAAGGTTACAAATGAGGAAGGCAGCAAAAAGAGCCCCCGAATTGATAACCGGGAAGATTATTATTATTATTTGGTTTCCCCCAAAGGGGTTTCCCAAAAAAGAAAATGAAATCCGTATTGAAAATGTCTCTATCATTGCTACTATTTTGTGAAACCTTGGATAACATTTCAACCGAAGTGAACTGAGTTATTTTTATGCCAATTTATAAGGGGATTAGAAAACACTAAACATGCAAATATATCGGAAGTAGTGTGAGTTATTCAAATTCCGAATAATAAGGGTGTTAAGTCTTGCCGAGACAAACACTTCAGTTCAAGAAATTTGAAAAAAGGTTGAGAATTGAGGGTGCTATGGTCGTTTTTGTAAATGGCCACAGACGGACACACGGACACTCGTTCAGGCATGATTCTGAGCAAATGTGTATGAATAGAAGTTTTTTCTGAAGCTCCATTCCGATTCTCGATTTTAGGACCCTACCCGATTAAAATAATAAAAATAGTCCATCCAAATGAAAGAGGTGGTCTACCAGTCGAACAGAGTAATAAAAATTAATTAGAGAAAGAAGTAAGGGAGGAGTGAGGCGGTTCCGATTCGCCTCCCCCACCTAATTCCCCTCCAACATCAGGGTATATATTACCGGTTAGCCCATCCACAAGTTCGCTATTTCGCTATGGGCTCTTCAACGTACATCTTGTTGTTTTGGATCTCTGCCGCTTTCGCCTCATCAACACCCTCGACGAAATGTGAGTGTTGAAAAAACGAATTTTCTATAAATATCATCCCATGTGCGAAAGATTTTTTAAACCACGAGCAGAATGCATTCGTAAGCCGACTACCAACGGTTATGGACAAGGCTTGGTGAATCAATTATTGAATCGAATAAAATGCTGCAAAATTAACTTTTTTTGTTAACTATCCAAACTGTGCTTTTTAATTCCATATTTACAGAGTAAATGGAAGTATTGGAATCGTCCTAAAATCGAGAATTGGAACGGAGCTTCAGAAAAAACTTTTTCTTATACACATTTACTCAGAATCACTTCCTGAACAAGAGTGGGTGCGTCCGTGTGTGGTCATTTACGAAAATGGCCATAACTCCCTCAGTTCTCAACCTTTTTTCACATTTCTTGAACTGAAATGTTTGTCTCGGCAAGACCTAACATCCTGTTTAATCGAAATTTGGATAACGCACAGTTCTAGAATTAGTCTACTTCTCTGTTCAGTATTTCCTGATCTATCCACCATTTCTTTAATTTATGATTAACCACTTCAATTTATTGTATCCACTGCACTTACCGAAATAGATTAACCGATATAACTCCCTCACCCCGCACCGAATCTTATTCCATGGTGGTGAGGTAAATTCCTGAATTTCCCTTTATTTTCTTCTCTTGTATGCATAATTGTGGAATAAACTTTACTTTCATTCATTCACTTCCGATATATTTCGACGGTGTAGAATCAATACTGCCCAATTCGTTTGCCATGCAATCTATGGACGCGTGATTTGCCAAGTTGCCACCAATCCAAATTTTGAGAAGTAGGCAACTCAGACGCCCCCAAAAGACACGATGCTTTGAATTGGGCAGTATTGCAGTTTCATCGTCGATTTGCATTTTTGTTGTTTTCAGTCTTATTTTTTTCCGGCCACAAAAATGAACCGATTTGAGCGTTCTTGGTCTTAAAATCTTTGTTTTATCTTGCAGAATACGTGGATATTTTTTATATTCCTACAACTTGGCGTATTTTCATTTTGGTCGAATTTTAACAATTGAAAAGTGAATTTTCTGATATTTTTGTCCTCAACACCCAAGAAAACAGTCAAAATATGATCAAATTGTGTCACAATTTTGCGTTTCAAAATATGGAAGTATTGTGTGTTATCTACGTACCCTCCGTCCCCAACCGTCCTGAAATTGGAACGGAGGTATCAAAACTTGGAACTGGGACGTTCGTCTAAAACTCATCTGAATTTAATTACTTTCAGCTCATTTTATGAGCTTTCAGAGCGTATGTATTTACAAAAATTTCGAATTTTCAATAAATTGTCTTCGTGTTTTTGAGATTTATGCAACATTTTCGGTTGTAGTGCCATCAATATTAATCCTAATAAAATGGAAACCAGTGGTGCGTAGATAACACACAATACTTCCATATTTTGAAACGTAAAATTGAGGCGTTGATAGCCAGAGTGGACCATTCCACAAACCGGCCGAAAATGAGTTATAAAGTGCAATGGGTCTGTGGTTGCTCTATCTATCGAATTATTATTAAAATTTGACTCGTTCTGGAATGTGCCAAGAGGGAGCGCAACTTTTCAAATGGTCCGTCTGCAAATTGACTGCCGATTTTGATGGCCAGAGTGGACCATGTGGCTTGTAGAAAAGTCCCTATGGTTCATGAGTCATCTGTTCACCCAAGAATGCATGTATTTTTTCCTTAATAACACCATAACAAGGTCCTTAATCAATCACATGAAATTAGTCAAAATTTTCAAATGCGATTTTCTCAGTTCGACACCTGAGTGGAATGGTCCACTCTGGCTATCAACGCCTCAATTGAGACACAATTTGATCATATTTTGACTGGTTTTAAGGGTGTTTAGGTCAAAAACATAAAAAAACTCACTATGCAAATTTTAAAATTCGCCCAAAATGAAAAAAAACGCCACATTTGCTGAATATAAAAAATTTCCTCATATTCTGCACGGTAAAACAAAGATTTTAAGACCAAGAACGCTCAAATCGGTTCATTTTAAAAAATGAAATAAAAAAAACTAAAAATGCAAATATATCGGAAGTACTGTGTGTTATCCAAATTTCGATTAAACAGGGTGTTAGGTCTTGCCGAGACAAACATTTCAGTTCAAGAATTTTGAAAAAAGATTGAGAATTGAGGGAGTAATGTCATTTTTGTGAATGACCACAGACGGACAGACAGACAGACGGACTAACGGACACACAGACACTTGTTCAGGAAGTGATTCTGAGTAAATGTGTATAAGAAAAAGTTTTTTCTGAAGCTCCGTTCCGATTCTTGATTTTAGGACGATTCCAATACTTCCATTTACTCTGTAAATGAAGGGTAAGGGGAAAGAACAGGAAATGTCCATTTTTCCCAAAAACAAGCTTAATAGCGCATTTTGTAGGAATTCAAAGGTACTAACCGTATAGTGAAACTCCAAGGGGAAAAAAGTATAAATGTCGCACTGAAAAGCAACGAAAGATTCAGTGTAAGGGGAAAAAACATAGAATTTAAAATACAAAACCTGCTTTTTCTCTAAAAGTACTTTTTGTGACATTCCTCGTTCTTTCCCCTTACCCTTCAAATATGGAAGTAAAAATAGTGGTACCAAATGGCAAGCTTCCTCGACGTCCCAGTGAAGGAATAGTGAGACTTTTAATGCTATCTATCTCATTTTGAAAATAATTGTTTCACTCCGACCACCGAAAAACAAAAGCGGCGAAAAACAAAAGCATTTTTCAACACTGAACGCCTCAAAACCAGTCCAAATATGGTTGAGTTTTCAATTATTACTCAGAGTTATTCATACACACCGCTTTTCGACTAATACGAAAATGAATATGAATTTCATCTACGGCTCGACTCTACGTCTGCACACAAACTGCATGATCGGTCAACCCTCGATTGCAAGCAATCTGAGTCGGCCGTCAGGAGCCACGGTACGAAAAGCAACTAAAACAATGCGAAGCCATCCGGATGAAAATCCTTTCATTAGGTCGTCAAATGAATACGTGAACGAAGTTGGACAATTGAATCTCCAAGTAAATCTGAATATCTGAATCGTTCAATTGAATTGGGGAAACCTGATCGCACAATACAAATGTAAATTGCGGAATGAATTATTCAAAGTTGGACCATTAGTTAGTGTTTTGGCCACTTGCCCACAATGGACAAAAGGCCTTTTCAACTGTTGTTTCAACTTGAACTATTGGAATTAGCATAATGGACCAAATAGTTTTCTCATTTTGATACGTAGTACATAGGTACGTAAATTTTCTGGCAAACCTTGTGGTAATTGCGCTGATTTTGCAGCTGCTAGAACTAACCAGCGGTGCAAAATAACGCAAAATACTTTCATATTTTCGTACGTTAATTTTTGAATCGAAGCAATTTGATTTGACTAATTTGGTCACTAAAATGTTCAAAAAACACAATATGCAAATTTGAAAACCTGCCAATATCAAAATACGTTGAGTTACCGTGACCTAAACACTCTCAACAGTAGGAGTAAAAAATAATCAAATTGTGTCAAAAATTTACGTAGGTATCAAGATATTTGTGTGTTATTTACGTCTCACTGTTTGTAAATGACCACAGACGGAGACACAGATACTTGTTCAGGAAAGTGCAAAAAAGTGAAATGAAATTTGTTGAAGCTGTGTTCCAATTGTCGATTTTAGGACGATTACAATACTTCCATTTACTCAGTCAATATCGACGAAAAAATTGAATTTTCGAAGCATGTACCTAATTTTCATTTCATCCCCAGACCGAATATGCGTGCCCGATTTAGCTCTGGAGTCCTGCCACAAGATGGTCGAGCAGGGAAAGTCAGTCGGGGTCGAAATGGTTTGCGTTGCAGCAAGGGACAGGTAATGCCGAAAAATACCATCATGTTTTTACGAGCATAAGTGAAATTATTTTTGCGACGAGAAAATTACAACTCGTGGCTAATTTTCTAATCGTAGATGATTATTGTCCTTGACACTTGAATTATTTCTGTGACAAATCGCCGAATTCAATTATGGGAAACGACAATTAGATGAGCATGAACTCTATTTCATTCAACCTGCTGTCATCATTTGCATCATGAATGGCTCTTGAAAACTTTGCGGTACAATGGAAATCAATTTAAAAAAACTGTTATGCAACAAATTTAAACTCATAGTTCTTTAGAAAATTTGAAAATTCAATTCTAATATTTTTAAACCCTCATTGAGTAGGTATATCACTTGTTTATCAACGTGAAATTTGTGTCTCACGTTTCAGAATCGATTGCATTAACAAAATAAAAGAGCATCAGGCCGATTTTGAACCAGCCGATCCAGAAGACATGTACATAGCAGGAAAACTTTCCGACGTCGATTTCAGCATTTTCAAAGAAATTCGAACTAAAGAAGAACCCACCGGTTAGCCACAGTTCATTATTTCCTTAATATTTTTATTTTTATCAACATCGAGTGTGTTGACAAAGAATTAAAACTTTACAATCCTCAATTTTAGAAAAAACCAGAGGTGCGTAGATAACACACAATACTTCCATATTTTGAAACGTAAAAGTGTGACACAATTTGATCATATTTTGGTTGCTTTTAAGGGTGTTTAGGTCAAAAATCTCAAAAAATTCACTATTCAAATTTTAAAATTCGACCAAAATAAAAATACGCCACATTTTCGGAATATAAAAAATACCCACATATTCTGCAAGGTAAAACAAAGATTTTAAGACCAAGAAAGCTCAAATCGGTTCATTTTTGTGGCCGGAAAAAAATAAAATAGAAAACACTAAAAATGCAAATATATCGGAAGTACTGTGCGTTATCCAAATTCCGATTGAACAGGGTATTAGGTCTTGCCAAGACAAACATTTCACTTCAAGAAATTTGAAAAAAGGTTGAGAATTGAGGGAGTTACGGTCATTTTTGTAAATGACCACAGACGGACTAACGGACACACAGACACTTGTTCAGGAAGTGATTCTGAGTAGATGTGTATAAGAAAAAGTTTTTTCTGAAACTCCGCTCCGATTCTCGATTTTAGGACGATCACAATACTGCCGTCCTAAGTTAAAACGTCCTATCTCAGTTTTTTGCGTTTTGAGAAAAACGCGGTTAAGTGAGATTGTTTGCACCGTCCACGTTTTTAACCCTAGCTATTTGGAATTTTCACGATAGCTCCTTGACATCACCCCCCAACTTTGTCAGTTGTCAACAAACCTCAATATTAAACCAGCAGGTAGAAATTATCAATTGAAGTGCAAGAAGTCGAAGATAGGACTTTTTAACCTAGTAGTAGTAGTTTTGGAACTCAGTATTCGAAGATGAATTATTCTATTAAGATATTATATACTGATTTATACTGATTATACTGATACTATTAAGATATTATATCTTGCCCACATCCATGACAGACACAGCTTTGCTACTCACTAGGCCAGAAAGTCCTAACTCCTTTATTTGAGACCACTTAGGACGATTTATTCTAGCACAAGTTACTGAATTTTTTCAGTTATACAAGGTCAAAGTGTCCTAACTCTCTGCTACTTAGGACTTTTTAGCCTAGGACTACCAAGTTAGGACTTTCTGTTCTTGGATGGAGGCGGAAATTGACAAAAGTGAGATAGGACAAAGCCATTTTTCAGTCCTTTCCAGTGAAGATAGGACTTTCTAACCTGGCCCATCAGACGCGTCATGTCAAAATCTATACAACCACGTCCTTAACTCAAAAAGCGAAAAAAATGAGATAGGACGTTTTAACTTAAGACGGCAGAATACTTCCATTTACTCTGTAAATATGGAAGTAAAAATTTATGAGAAAAAATGTAATGAACAATTACGACAATTACAAGTGAAAAAATGCAATTTTCATTTAACGATTTGCAGCGCCATATCGTTACGATGCCGTTGTAGTCATACCTAACGATATCAATGTCAAAAAAGTGCAAGACCTCAAAGGCCTACGGTCGTGCCACACGGGAATTGGGAGAAACGTCGGGTACAAAATTCCCCTCACGAAGGTTGGTACAATTTAACGTATAGATAGTACTATTGAAGTTACCTGTGGTAAATTCCTTGTAAAGTGAATGATTTTTCACTGGTCGTGGTTATTTTGCGAGTTGAAAGAGATGTCTTAGCATCGAAAGCGCTTGCAACCGAAACACGGGCGACATAGACGGGACTCACTTAATACATAACCATAATAGGCAATAAAAATAAGATGCTTCAATGCTACCAGTAGCTCGTTTACTGACAAGTTCCGACCCTCTCAGGGCACACCCAGGGCTACTAAGTAGTCTTCGGTTATAGGGCAAAAGTCAAAGCCTCAAACGGCTATTCATTTTACGTTACTACTGACTTAACTGAGCCCTGCAGCTTCATTATTCGATTCTAGTATTAAATCTAAATTTTAGATTGACGATGTCTTTCAGTCATATAAGATTATTATGATAGATGATGAAATTATAACTAAGTAGGTAGGTGATTTTATATTACAATGAATAAATTTACCATATTCACCAAGATTGGTTACAACAATTTGATTATGTTTTGACTGCTTTTGAGGGTGTTTAGGTCAAAAATATCAAAAAACTCATTCTGTTTGAGAAATTTGAAAAATGGTTGAGAATTGAGGGAGCTAGGTATGGCCATTTTTATGAATGACCACAGACCCTTTTTTGGGAAGTGATTCTGAGAAATGTGTATAAAATATTTCTCTGAAGCTCCGTTCTGATTCTCGATTTTTGAACGATTCCAATACTTTCATTTACTCGGTAAATGTGGAAGTAAAAATGAACTTCGAAAATTCATAACTGAACCTCAACAAAACCCAAATAGGAGAGAAAAGTCACTCGAAAACTGTCAGGACAATGGTGCGAGTGAAAATTGCATGAAAAGAGCTAAGCTAGTAGTTATGGCGTGGATTGAACTGTCCGAGGTGCAGGAAGAATCTTGTCCAACAGGTTCGGTTAATGAAACCAGTGGCCATTATTCACTTAGCTCATCTGCCAAGACTAATAACTGGCTCCTCCACCTATCCCTGACATGATAGCTTTCGCTTCTCAAGGTCATGTATCTGTATACCTGATTCAGCCAGAGCCAAGAGTATATTCCCAAAAAGGAAATTTCTATTGATGAATTTAAATTTGCCAAAGTAAATTTATCTAACAAACCTAAGTACCAAGCACCCCTATTTTTTAACAGTTTCAAGGTAGGAACCCATACTATACCTATTATGTGTTCAGCAAAAAATTGAGTTGGAGACCCCATAATACATTGAACACATACTTACATTGAATGATGACTACACATACCTAAATTTTTTATCTAGCTGTCAAACATGGGCGTTTTAGGCCCGCTGGGTGACACGACACTGTCACCTCGAGAGAACGAACTCAAATCATTGTCGCAATTCTTCAGCAAATCTTGCATAGTTGGCCAGTGGTCACCGGATCAGAAAATCAATCAACGTTTGAGTAAGTTGTCGAATTTCATGAACATGAGAAATTACAGCAACTGAAAATAAACAATTATTAGAGTCAAGTACATTATCTAATTTTTTTTTTCAATTATTCCGGTAATTATTGTGGTACATCTACACACAAAACAATAATTTCAATTCTTCATTTTTTTACCTACGCTAAAAAATTGTCATAATAAAATGAGAACTAATCAGCAAAGTTCAACCTTAGTTTAGTTTGTTACTTATTTTTGGTACTAAATATTTTCTGTTATTAGTTATGAGTAGGGATCGGATTTTTATGTACTTAAAAATGCCAAATATTTGACATACATATGTATTGATTTTCATAAAATATGTTAAAAATATGTAAAAAGGTTGAAATATTTGCAAAAAATATGTGGAAAATATATAAAAAGGTTCAAATATTTTCAAAAAATATGTGGAAAATATGTAAAACGGTTTAAATATTTTCAAAAAAATGTTTAAGCCCAAATGAACATCAAGATTTTGTTAAATTATTTCCAGAAATAATGTACCTATGTAATCGGTCGGGTTTTTTTTCTCCCCCCGAAAATTTTTCCTTTACGTTTCAGAGTGTCTAGATAAAAATCTGCAATAATTTTTTCCCGTACGCCGTACGCCGTCTGAAGCAAAACGCATAAAAAGAGTTGTCCAATTAAAAAAAAACAAAAATTTAGCAAAATTTGCTAAATTTTTTTTTAAATTTCATTCATTCTAGTTGTGAACCTCGGGAAAACTACCCAAAATTAGCAAATATGTGTTTTTGTGGACCAAATATTTGAAAAATATGGATTTATAGTGCAATATGTCAAAATATGTGAAATGAAAGTGGGCTTAAACGGTTCAGAAAATGTCAATATGAACACGCCTACTTGAAAAACATCAGTACATTGCCTAGAAAAAAATATGTGAACACATACGGATCCGATCCCTAGTTATGAGTATCATCATAAATAGCAAATAAATAGAATAACTCACCTACAGTTTGATCTGTTTCCAACGCTGTGCATTATCTTACAACAGAGGCCACATATTCGAATCTGTGCGCCCTCTGTGAACATCCGGACAAATGCGACTACCCTGACGCCAATTCGGGCTACGAAGGCGCGCTACGCTGTTTGACGAAAGGGGGCGGCCAAGTCGCTTTCACAAAAGTCATATTCGTCAAGAAATATTTTGGCGTAAGTGGTACCTAACAATAATTTAATAATCAGGACACGGTTTCACAATGTAAGAGAGAAATGTTGATGCCTGAAAATACGAATAGTAGGTAGGTAGCTAAATTAAGACCTTTTTCAAATTATTTTGCAATTTGACTAGATGGCCCACGGGAACCAACCGGCCAAGCCGAATGAAAACGGAGCGGGTAAATATTCGTATTTCTGTCCTGATGGAACGAGAAAGCCTATCACTGGGCCACCTTGTACTTGGGCGTCCAGACCTTGGCAGGGGTATATGGCTGACTCCAAATTGAATCCGTAAGCATGACAACACGTAGAAAAATTGATAATTAAACATACAATGTGACTATGTTTTAGTAGACTAAAAGGGGCTCTAACCAGCCTTTTACTTGAGAGAAATTAATAACGGGCAGGATAAGCAGGTATAATACCCCTTAAGAAACTTTTGAAAGATGAAATCAATACGCGAACTGGCACCTTTCTGGTCTTGCGTCAGACTCCTCAGCCTGTAGACCTCGGAAGAGGCTACCGACACGGGATCAGGAGGCTCTGCTGGATTTAATCATGGCTGAAGAGACAAGCTTTGGGCCATGTATCTAAAACCAAAGAACGTCCATCTTGATATTACAAATCCAAAGAGGAAAATGAAAAAAAAAGGCTAGGTACCTGATTTTTGCTCAAAACCGTAAATATTGCAGACAGTTCAAGGAGCTCAGAGACCAAATTTCCAAGCTGAACAATTTGGGCGCTTCGAAGCACGCCGATTGGATCAGCAAGGTTCTTATGCTAAACAATGCAACGATCGCTGTCGATAACGCTCAACCAGAGACGCCGTTGAAGTATTTGGAAAAGGGTAAGTTAGCCAAATAGTTAATTTTTACTTCCATAGTTACAGAAAAGATGGAAGTATTGTAGTCCGCCAGTGGTCATTTACAAAAATAGGGATAGCTCCCTCGATTCTTAACCTTTTATCAAATTTCTTTAAGGCCCGGTTTATTGACAAAATTTATCAATCCGATATCCTTCAGATAAAATTCACCACGGTGGTATCTGTATCAAATTTGAAAGTAAAAATCTGGAAATGGAAATGTTTATCTAAAGCTTCCTTGGATATCGGATGGATAAATTTTGTCAATAAACCGGGCCTAAGTGGGATGTTAGCCTCAGTAAGACCCATGAGATTTTTTAGCCGGAATCCGAATTACCTACTCACAGTACCTACTTCCGATATATTTGCACTTATAGTGTTTTATATTTTATTTCTACCTGGCCACAAAAATAAACCTATCTGAGCGTTATTGGTTTCAAAATCTTTGTTTTACATTGCAGAATACGTGAGTGTTTTTTGTATTCTGATAACTTGGCGTATTTTGATTGCAAGCGAGTTTTAACATTTCCATACTGAGCTTCTTGACAATTTTTCATATAAACAGACTCAAAAGTCGTCAAAATATAATCAATTAGTGTAACACAATTTACATATCAAAATATGGAAGTATTGTGCGTTATCTATGCCCCACTGGTTTCTATATCTTCTATGCCAACATCGCTTGTATTACTCGAAATCCTAAAAACTGCTCTATAGTGGCTTGCGCGACTACAAAGAAAGCACATTTAAAAAAATGGGTAAACGATATTTTCCAGCTGAACTGATTACTTTCAGCGAAATACCTCGACGTGGTGGAAAAGGACGTACTCAAACCGAGACGAGTCGTCAGACTTTGCGTTGTAGGGCAAACGGAAATGTCGAAATGCGAAACTTTGGAGAAGGCCGCCTATTCAAGGGATATACGGCCATCTTTGACGTGCATCAAGAAGACGACAGCGAAAGAATGCCTCAAGGCCGTCAATGAGAAACATGCCGACGCCGTCATCGTTGACCCTCAAATTGCCATCCGGGGAGAAAAGTAATCAGTCTCACACTACATTTCACTTTGTAGGCTACAGCATGAGCAATTTCGCAACGATTCTGAGAATATTCCAGTTTTTGAACTCTTGCGACGATCAGTGCAAGAAGAGGCAGAAGCAACTTTGAACGGAATCGTGACAATCTCGATTTCCCATAATTCCTGACTGAAACGATTCCCTGAAACTTCCAGAGATTTCAACTTGGTGCCAATCGTGAATGAGCAGTATAACAAGGAGAACAAGCAAGAACTGGTGGCCGTTGTAAGGAAGGGCAGTGCTGTAAAAAATTTCCAGGACCTCAAAGGCAAGAAGGCCTGCACCGTAGCCAACGACCATTCAGGTAAACTTTTGTTTGCTCCTCATAACTGTAGGGTGCTTCTGGTATCACGACACAACCGTCAACCCCACAGAGGCGGAAAGCTTTAGCGTTTTTGAAGAGCAAGGCGTAATGTTCTTGCATTCTGAAGGAGCGAGGCTGAACTGGCCTTAGAACTAGAAAACCAGAAGAACCCTACAAAACTGATAAGGGTATTCTTGCTGCTGATCCACGGCAGGGACGATACTCTTGAGGGATAGGTGAACATGAATGAACCTCAGTCACTGTGGTATAGACAGTAAACCCAAGTGCATATGGTTGCCATCGAAGGAACCAGTCTAAAATTTGGATGAGCAGGAGGGGGAAGCTTTGGCTTTCTGATCATTTTCCTTTTACTCACTCCATGGCATCGTGGAATCATTTCTAAATTTATGCAAGCAACGACAACCCAAAATCAATCAGGACCTGACAAACCATGAGGCTCAAGAGCATTTTTATTTAACCAAGGATCGGTTTACACTAGAAGAATTTATCCCTCATCATAATTCGACAAACTGTGGCATCCCATGTACCTTCATCTTGTACCTCTGCTTCAGGCTTTTCCGGTGTGATGAAGTACCTCTTGAGCTCCAAATTCATCCAGAAGAACAGTTGCCCGTACGAAGTATCAATGAAAGAGTTTTTCTCTGGAATTCAACGTGAGTGACTTACAATATTGCAAATTTATCCAGTAGGTAACGAACAAAATGTGCAAGATTCTAACATGATGCTGTGCGTTTCCAGAGTCCGACGACCCGACCGAATGCCTGATTTTTGGCCAAGGAGATGTCGCTTTTGTGCCTTATTCTTCCCTCCATGAAGGCAAGTCTCTTCTAAATAGATTAGGTACTGAATTATATTTGAGCTCGGTTCTCATAAATTTTGATTGCTTCCAGTGAAGGACGATGTGGAAGTTCTTTGTCCTAAGGAGAAAAAATCCCTTGATAACGCGGTTTCTTGCGGCGTTGTAACTCTCCCACCGCGAATGGTAATGGCAGGCGTATTAACGCACTTTTATGAGCAATTTTCCATCGCCCGTATCAGACAATTGAGAAATTATACTTTTCGTAGGTGTTGGCAAGTAAAAATTTGACTCCTGTCCAAATGGACGAGGTAAAACACACGATCCTGTCAGCTGGCCAGTATTTTGCCGAACACCCGGAAGTTTTCCGACTATTCGGCGACTACGACTCAAAGGCCAACGTGATATTTTCTGTGAGTAAAAAATCTGACAAGTTTTTGACAAATAGTAGAGAACCAAGTTAATTTTTTTGTGTTTCACCTGCCTGCTGGATATCTCCTTCTTCAACTTATGGCATTTTTTTCAGAACCACGCAAACGGTTTGGCCCCAATCGACGGCCCGATTACAGCTTATGACGAATATAAAAAACTGGTCAAAGATCTGGCCAGTTGCAGCGCTTAGCCGATTCAGCCTCATACTGTTAATAGCTTGTGATGATAACGAATCCATTATACTGTTTTTATATGCATAATGTATGTTGTGGTGACTTCATTGTAATACAATTGTACAATCTCGTATCGCCTGTAAATTGTGATCCATTAAAAGGGGGGGAAACACTAAGTAAAAGGAAATAGCGAGAAATATAATAATTTACAACGGGTGAGTAAAAAAAAGTATGAATCATTTGAAAAAAATTCTTCTGGGTGCAATCTTGCACATTGATACCTCTAGTTACAGACAATAATATCTATTCTGCAAGAACGTGAAAGAAACTCAATAGAATTCTCGATTGCTTAATATACCTACTTATGAAAGCCAACTCAGATAGATTACCGTCTCTAGTTGAAAGAAGAAGCGACTCGAAGTATGCGAGACACAGAACAGCTTCTGTTGCTCTCCGTTTGACAACAACGCGACTTGAGTGTGCCGCACAAAAATGGATTCACGATCGTGTTGACAAGTGCTATGGTCAAAGCCCATAGGAAATGGTGCGATCTGAGGAAAAAGTTGGTATCGCTGAGCGGCCGATCGCCATCGAGGTAGATGAGGATCAGGACTATTGTGATAGGAAGCCACATCAGAAGGACGACGAAGACGTTTACCAGGGCAACCCTCATGACTCGTATGTGCTTGTTCAGTCTCGCCTGGAGACAAAATTCGTTACCTAATGAAGATCGGAATTTTTTACGATCAATGTTAAACAGTTTGACAGCAACTCGATTGAGATTCTTCGAATTCGGAAATCGCTTTATGAGCACAAATAATATTAATATTTAGAACATATAAATTGCAAAATGAAGAGGCATTTACTTACCTATTTTTAATCAACATATTAGCAACCTAAGAACAAGCATGATATGCTTATAGATACTATATTAGCATAATATAGGTAGATATATTATACCTACCTGTTCTTGCCTGGTGAGGCTGGACGTCTGAACGCAAGGTATCGTCCATTTTTGCTGGTTTTCCATCATTTTCACGATGATACGTTGATAATTGAAAACGAGAATAGCCAGGGGGATGAGGCAAGTGAATGAAGTAATGACAATCGTGAATAGCAACGATACTTAAATTCCTGCTCTTGGAAACATCAGCGTGCATACTTGCAGATCTGCTTCGTATCTGCAAGAATTTAAAACGCATTCGATACCTGAAGCGATTAACACGTCGCCCATGCCCATTTCATGCCAGCAATCAAAGCACGTACGCACCTGAACCAAAATAAGGTGGGTGAAAATAGGAGTAGGGCAAAAGCCCTTATGAAGATGTTAACTTGGAAAGCACACGAAGCTGAGATGGCGAGTCGTGGGTCTAATGTGAGGCATCTGTATCGCTCTATGCTGATGAGAGTGAGGCTCCATAAAACCGTGAATCCGCACACGAGCTGCAGAAAATTCCCATATGATTAAGGGAAATGTACGAGACGCGTTAAAAGCAAACGATGAAGTCGCCAAGAAATTGTCTCTTCTCTCCTACGTGGATGCAAAAGATGTGAGGTGAGTTAGATTACAAGGAAACAGAGCATCTCGGAGTAATTTAGACTTGAGAGTCGGTAGCGCTCCTTCCTGTCACCGATGGCAGAGAGCTAAGTTTCATCGTAGCCTATCGTATTCCTGGACCACTACGAATTTTCAGTAATGTATACCTCTGGAGGGGTGTATAGCATGACGTCGACAAGGCACATTGTCGACAGTGCCAATCCTATGCACGGCACAAGCGCAACATAGCATAGCCACGCTTGTGGGGTATTGACGTTACGCTGCACTCCCCCTCTGGAGTGCTCAGGTGAGTGAGTCAGGGTAAATTACTTGAGAATATGGAAGCGTTCGGCAGAAAGCATCCCCAACAGCCACTTCGGCTCGTCTGACGGCGAGCACCGCAGGAACGCCGAGGGCAAACAGGACGTCCGCCAGGGCCAAATTGAGCTCATAGTGATTCGTTACGCTACGCGTCTTGGCCCCAAGGAGTGGAATCGCCAGTGACAAATTCGTCAAAAGGGAGGCGACAAGCGTTGCACCGAGGAA
The DNA here is from genome assembly GCA_036186465.1 of Nesidiocoris tenuis. NCBI lineage: Eukaryota > Metazoa > Arthropoda > Insecta > Hemiptera > Miridae > Nesidiocoris > Nesidiocoris tenuis. Next base: position 562,004 of record AP028921.1, read on the forward strand.
AATTGCTTCTACAAATGATTCGAATCGCCTGGAAAATGAAGTATTCAGTAGGAAGAAGTCTGTCATAGTTATGGAAGGCAGGTTGGTTCGGAGGGGGTTATGAGGCTCAGTTCCATTAACGACGTTGCGACAAGGCAATCAGGGTACCGACATAGGTTAATAAATAATAGGTTAATAGACATAGGTTAATAAAAATTCGTTTTAGCACTGAGCTCGTTAGAAGCTCATTTCACCGGACAATACTCGAACCGACGTTCAGTAGCAACATAGCGATGATAAAAGGGTTATAATCCGTATCTAAGTGTCAATTTTTGAGATTTAAAAATTAGAACTCTTCATGAACAACCATCAGGGGTAAATCCAGTAATCGTCATAAAATCGACCATCGGAACGGAGCTTTAGAAAAAACTTTCAATTATGCACTTTTACTCAGAATCACTTCCTGAACAAGTGTCAGAGTGTCCGTCTGTGGTCACTTACAAAAATGGCCATAGCTCCCTTTTTTCAAATTTCTTGAACTGAAATGTTTGTCTCGGCACGACCTAAAACGATACCAAGATTGCCTCTACGCCAAGAGCTGAATCAAGCCTAGTGGGTATTATTAAATTCGAATCAGCGACTTACCGTTCGCCAAATTCACTGTAGAATGTGAAGTAATACGTATCGGCTTGAGTTAATTTCCCGTCAAAACCGCGGCGATACGATGAATTCCACGAGCTTTCGAACATTTTACAATCTATACTATAGTTGCCTAATTTACAACGTTCAAATCTGATACACCACCTTCATTCTATAAATTATAACTTTTTCCAGATTGAAAATACCATGTCCGGTTATCCGAATCTCAACACCGAACAGACAAAACTGGCAGACCATTTGACTTACATACGTTGGGCGCTGTCGTAGTTTAATTGACTCGGGTCGGGTCAAGAACGGTTGACTTCCCTCTATTAGCTCCATAATATTAAGTAACGGGATACAGTCTAAGGAGGCGCTTGGCGAAGGATGGGGGTAAATTCACGAAAATGGTCCTTTAAGCTCGTATCACACGTCAGACCGATCTCCTCCCCATCCCACGGACAGACACACAGACCCTTTTCTCTGATTGGTTGATCCTATGGATATGTTCACTTTGGCGCACCTGCATCAATGTTTGTTTTTATTCATCTATGGAACCTTATTTCTAAGAGAAATTTTCAATGAATATGCACGTAAAAATCACCAAAGAATCGGTCTGTCCAGACGGTCTGTGGGATGGGGAGGAGATCGGTCTGACGTGTGATACGGGCTTTACTGTTCTAGACAAAGGGAGAATTCTCCCATATTCATATGGGTGCCACGCTAAAATTAGTTTGAAATGGTCGATGTTGAACATATTACGCTGGTACCTACCTCAAACAGGGTACCTAGGTAATAGATGGGTATGAAGGTGCTCCACTCGTCAACACTTGTCGATAATCATGATATTATTATGTTTGCATCGAGAGGGCGCACTACACATGAAACCTACCTACTCCCAATACACAAAAAACGTGAGTTTCTCTCCAATCATAGCAGTAAAGCTTTGTTCACATGGCGTACGGTTGACCGGATCCGGTCGGCCTCTCATTGGTCGACGGGAGAGCGTGCCCCCTTCACCACCGCGACCGCACCGCGTGGGCTCTCCCGTCGACCAATGAGAGGCCGACCCGGATCCGCTCAACCGTACGCCATGTTTAAATACCAAAAATAAAATAAAGCTTAAAGCTTTGTTCACATGGCGTACGGTTGACCGGATCCGGTCGGGCTCTCATTGGTCGACGGGAGATCGTGCCCCCTTCACCACCGCGACCGCACCCCGTGTGCTCTCCCGTCGACCAATGAGAGGCCGACCGTACCGACTGGATCCGGTCAACCGTACGCCATGTGAACTCAGCTTAAGTTTTCCAAGAAAATATTTTCCTCCTACCATCAACTACTCATCATCCTTCAGTCCACACTGACGGCAACCGTCGAGAAACTCGAAACAGATCAGCAGTTGGTGTTGTCTTTTTATTGTACGGTACCACTGTAGTCCTGTTCGAGGGCTTTTAAATCCTCCTGCGCTTCTGTGAATTCAGATTCTTCCATGCCCTCTCCAACATAGTGGTGAACGAAGGCTCTTTTCCTGAACATGAGGGCGAACTTCGAGTTGAGCCTGCTCCATGCAGGAGTGATGGCTGAAGTGTTTGAAAGCATGGCGAGAGCTCGCGTTGTTCGCGCCAGATCGCCGCCCGGGACGTAAGCAGGCGGCATGTAATTTATGCCCACCTTGTGCGCGGAAGAAATGGAATAAATTGAAGAAATTTCGTACAGGTCCGTAAAAGAAAGTCGTATGACAAGCCAACATGAGTAACCTCCATTTTTCTAATTCGGTTGATAACCCAGCGGCGGAACTAGTATTGGTTGGACAACCCCGGCTCCAGTCCCTTGGAAAGCATAGCCATTGACCAGTTTTTTGATGAATTTTCTTTGATAACTCCAGAATGTTCAAGCTCGAGTGATTTAGTACTTTTCCGTATGGATATTGGTATTGTTAACGCAAAAGAAAAATGAAATAGGCCCACTGACTGATACTAAAACATTGTTATAATAAGTCTAAGTAGGATATCTGGGTCTCAATAGGTCTCAGATCATGTCATCACGCTGGTTTTGTTTATTTTGGTGACGAAAATTTCCAATTTTCTCGCACGTTGCCATTCATTAGACTAATCATACATGAGTATAAAACCAGTGGTGCGTAGATAACACACAATACTTCCATATTTTGATACGTAGGTACCTACATTTCTGACGCAATTGAATTATGTTTTGACTGCTTTTGAGGCAAATAAAAGCATCTATCTATTGATCAAAATGTTAATCGCAGGTTTCCTAAGAAATTTTAACTTCCATATTTACGGAGGAAATGGAAGTATCTATTGGAATCGTCCTAAAATCGAAAATCGGAACGAAGCTTCATAAAAAACTATCACTTATACACATTTACTCAGAATCACTTCCCGAACAAGTGTGGGTGTGTCCGTCTGTGGTCATTTACAACCAGTGGTGCTTAACACACAATGCTTCCATATTTTGAAACGTACATATTTGACAAAATTCGATCATATTTTGACTTTTTTCAAGGGTGTTTAGGTCAAAAATATCAAAAAGTTCACCATGCAAATTTTAAAATTCGCAACAAAAAAAATCGCTCCATTTTTGGAATATAAAAAATATCCACATATTCTGCAAGGTAAAACGAAGATTTTGAGACCAAGAAAGGTCAAATCGGTCCATTTTTGTGGCCGGAAAAAAATAAAATAGAAAACACTAAAAATGCAAATATGTCGGAAGTACTGCGAGTTATTCAAATTCCGATTAAACAGGGTGTTACGTCTTGCCGAGACAAACATTTCAGTTCAAGAAATTTGAAAAAAGGTTGAGAATTGAGGGAGTTACGGTCATATTAGTAAATGGATGAGAGACTGTCCAACCAATAGCCGCCATTGTAGAGGCGACCGCAGCGCACTCATCGGTAATCTGAGTCGCCAAATTCTTTTGCCTACCAAATTCTTTTGCATAAAACTTGTATCCACTGATATGCGGACTCTCCCTCCCTTGCCTTACGCGACTGCCAGACAACACAATACATTTCACAATATATTTTGGTAAAAAATTCTCACTTCAACTGGATTCGAACCACTCCCCTTCTCGAAACACTCCTTTAGCACAAAACTATCGATGTAGAACTAATTCTTCTGTTTCGGTCATCAAAAAGTAGTAAGACTTTCTACTTTTTGATGACCGAAACTACTTAGTAGTCATCATACCTTGAATCCGGTCGGTGAAAAATCCACGAATTGTATGGTCTTGTATGATTTCATCCTAGCGACTGATTCGTTGACATCGTTAGGGCTAACGTCACCTCGGAAGAGGAGGCAGCAAGCCATGTATTTACCCTGCCTTGGATCGCATCGTATCATTTGATTAGCTGGTTCAAAACACGAGCTAACCTAAGCCGAAGGCCAAAAACATTTGATTGGTTTCCCACTGGTTTTCATCTCAGAGGATATTATTTTTAATGATTGCAAAAATATAGGTCGCAAGCAGGTATGTTTATTATATGGATTAGAATGCGAGTTATTCCCTCGTTTCTTAGGTAGGCAACTGTAGATGACCTACCTCACAAAAAACGCTGACCTTATACCGGAGTAAAACACCGTCGTGTAGATGAATAGGTACGCCAATTTTTAACAGCCCATAAGCTCGAATGGATTATGAATTTTTACGCTAAATCTAACAAAACTGAAACATGCCATTGAATACACACGAGGTTTCTTGTAGTCCTCGAGAGAGTGAGAGTACCTAATGCATTGTGATTTGAGTACCGGCTGTGTAGGTACCTAATCCATTGTGATTAGGTATGGTCGGTATCCGCAAGATTTTCGAGGAGCGCCTGAGGGGAAAGGGCGGTTATCAAATGACCTTACAATATTCTATAAAAGTAATGACGTATAACGATACTATTACGATATCTTTTATGGAGAGTTAACGATGGCCACGTCTCAGTCAGGATGCATTCTGGTGAACCATGGAAGCAAGTCTACCAAGTTCTTTCATAGGTCAAACCGCGAAAGTCATGGGAGCAAAGAGTAAAAAAGGCTCACCCATGAAACAACGCGAACGAGAGACCGCTACATCGTTTGTTTACTGATTGTAGACTGTAAACCCATGGCAGACATAATAATATTATTATATTATGTGCGATATTATCGCACCCTTGCTTGTCACAACTCAAAAATCCTGTTTTTTCAGGAAACGCGAAAAACTGTTTCTGCCGTTGATATAATTATTCTGGGCTTGAAAGTCTTGAAAAAATGTGAGGTAGTCCTTCAAAATCGAATTTCAGTCGTTATTTAGTATCCTTCCCTAATTAATAATTCGTAATCGTGAAAATAAGCCAATTCTCCATGTTATAACGGTTTTCATGAATAATCCATGCAACGGACGCTGGAATATTTTGAGTTGATACGGTATTGGTGGCTTTTTCAATCACCAATAGAGTTACAATTAGAAATAACGCATCAAAAATTTGGAACTTTACTCATCAAGAACGTTACAACTCAAAACCAGTGGTGCGTAGATAACACACAATACTTCCATATTTTGAAACGCAAAAGTGTGACACGATTTGATCATATTTTGACTGCTTTTAAGGGTGTTTAGGTTAAAAATATCAAAAAACTCACTATGCAAATTTTAAAATTCGCCCAAAATCGTAAAACGCCACATTTTTGGAATATAAAAAATATCCACATATTCTGCAAGGTAAAACAATAATTTTAAGACCAAGAACGCTCAAATCGGTTCATTTTTGTAGCCGGAAAAAAATAAAATAGAAATCACTAAAAATTCAAATATATCGGAAGTACTGTGCGTTATCCAAATTTCGATTAAACAGGGTGTTAGGTCTTGCCGAGACAAACATTCAAGTTCAAGAAATTTGAAAAAAAAAGGTTGGGAATTGAGGGAGTTACGGTCATTTTTGTAAATGACCACAGACGGACACACAGACACTTGCTCAGGAAGTGATTCTGAGTAAATGTGTATGAGAAAAAGTTTTTTCTGAAGCTCCGTTCCGATTCTCGATTTTAGGACGATCACAATACTTCCATTTAATCTGTAAATATGGAAGTAAAAACACGTCAACCGAGCAAATATCTCATCGAGGTTTATGTCACAACTAAAAATGTGACTCTGTAGACGAGTGGTAGGGATACCAAATGAAGCCTCTACACTGATTTAACTGCTACCTGCCGGCACCTGAACTTCCAAAAGTTAGAACGGGTTTTTGAGATTTATAGAGCTTTTTTTCTGAATCCAGCGGTACCAATAACTCAAAATCGTCAAATTTTGAGTTGTAACACTATTGAAGCAAGGGACATTTATGTGAAAAGTGGGGTCGTGAAGGCGGTCGTTCAAGGGGAATGCCAATCCGGCGAACGAGGGAATTTCTCGTAATATCAGATAGGAAAGATAGGGAATGGATAGATCCATTGGGGTCGCGGTGCCTGGGGCTTGGCTTCCTCAGTCTGCAGCCCTAACCAAAAAAAAAAAAAAAAAAATATATCAGATATTACGTTAAATCTAGATTCTAGTTAAATAGGTGCCCAGCCTCTCCCATAAAATCGTTTCCACTGATTTCCTCACCAGTGAAGAGGTGGTCACATTTTCGTAAGCTGCCTTATTCGTCGGCAAAATCGGAGCATACGTCACCAATGGAAAATGAATTCTAGGGTACGGGACCAGATTGGTTTGAAACTCGATCAAATCTACATTGAGGCTGCCTTCGAATCGGATGGAAGCGGTGATTGCTGAAGTCACCTGCGAAGACACGAGACCAGCGTAGCAAAGGACCCTAGGTAGGAATAATTTGAGTTAGAGTTGGGGTTTCAACTACAGTTTGAGTTTGGGCTGAAACTCAAACTGAAGTCAATTGAAACCCAAACTCTAACTCGGAATGAAACTTGATAATATCAGTTTGAACTTCTGAGTTAGAAACTGGAACTGAAATTCATAATCGAACTTGAGCTCAAACTGGAATTCAAACAGATACCTACTATCATATGATAATAATCATAATATCATATGATATTATCATTATTTTCATGTGCTAGGTTTGAGTAGGTATCTGTTTGAATTCCAGTTCGAGCTCAAGTTCGAATATGAATTTCAGTTCCAGTTTCTAACTCAGAAGTTCAAACTCGAACTGACGTTCAAACTCGAAGTCAAACTCAAACTGACGTTCAAACTCGAACTGAAACTTGAAGTCAAACTCAAACTAAAGTTCAAACTCGAACTGAAACTCGAAGTTAAACTCAAACTGACGTTCAAACTTGAACTGAAACTCGGAGTAAAACTCAAACTGAAGTTCAAACTCAAAGTCAAGCTCAAACTGACGTTCAAACTCAAACTGACGTTCAAACTTGAACTGAAACTCCGAGTAAAACTCAAACTGAAGTTCAAACTCGAACTGAAACTCGAAGTCAAACTCAAACTGTCGCTCAAACTCGAAGTCAAACTCAAACTGACGTTCAAACTCGAACTGAAACTTGAAGTCAAACTCAAACTGACGTTCAAACTCGAACTGAAACTCAAAGTCAAACTCAAACTGAAGTTCAAACTCGAAGTTAAACTCAAACTGACGTTTAAACTCGAACTGAAACTCGGAGTAAAACTCAAACTTCAGGTTCAAGCTCAAACTGACGTTCGAACTGGAACTGAAACTCGAAGTCAAACTCAAACTGACGTTCAAACTCGAACTGAAACTCGAAGTTAAACTCAAACTGAAGTTCAATCTCGAACTGAATTGGTTCAGAAAATGTCAATATGAACACGCCTGCTTGAAAAACATCAGTACATTGCCTAGAAAAAATATGTTAACAAATACGGATCCGATCCCTACTCATATCCAATCCAAGGTGACCTAAAATAAATTTTATATTTCACCTGAGCCATAAGTCGATTAAGGTTCGTGTACGTGGGGCTATTGACATCCAAATTTCTGGCGCAGATGTCGTACAATGCTTCATTGTCAAACAGAAACGAGACATCCATATTGTTGAGTGTACTGTGCGTTGTGAGTACAGCATTGTACGGTTCGACAATTAAACACGACACCTAAAGAGCGCAAGGTAATTTAAGGTGCTTTCGAAATAGAATACATTTCGATTGAATAAGGTCTTCATGTCTGAGTTCGTCGAGTGCCAAAAATAGTGTTTGGTGGATGGATCCACTTTGTCAAAATTGACAAGGGGCTCGCCAAAATTTGCTCCAAAAGGTTTTGACCAATGACTATCATAGTATAATGCTACTCATGATTTCGAATATCGTGTCACAGGGAACTTCCGATGGGGCACCCTCCACCCCAGCCCACGGGCAGCCAACGAAAAAACTTAGTTCCTTTCACCAACGGGTGATGCCATGGAGAACTCAAAACTGCATTTAAAAAAAATCGATTTTTTGAACTTAGTTCCCTTCACCACTGGCCCATTCAATTATTGTTCTCAAGTGGTGTCTGAGGACTGGGATGACGCATAATAAATTTGGAATTTCGATGTCAAATATCGATGTTTCAATCTCGACATTGCATTACTATTTAAAATCTTTAAATAAAAATTCAGCCAACCCTTGGTGACGGGTAGACTCCAAATTCTAGAATTGATATCTTCCCGTAGTCTCTCCTCATCTTATCCAGTACATTGGCTTGAAACCCTGATCCTGTGCCACCACCGAAAGATCTATAGGAATGAAAACGTGTCCATCTATTGAAATGACAAATGAATTCAATTAAAAATGCAGCATTTTGGTTTGAGCTGGCTCATAACCTAAAGAAAAAGAATCCTTGTGGACGCTCGCAAGCTTCGGCAGCCCTTCGAATCCTGTCCAGACAAATCTGGGATAGCTCATTACCGACTGAATAGTAACCCCGGGCGAAATTACTGGCTGCATCCTCTTTACCAGTCAGCATGTATTCACTATTGAACAAACGGCGGTAGGCCCCTGTACGAATTTCATCTGAAACACAACTGTGAGTAAATTTCAAGAAAACGGTCGGGCCCCTACCGTAGGAGTATATCTCCACCTATTCAGAGAGTGGTCGCCATTATTTTAAATTGGCATAATACCTATGGCATGATCACTCCCCTTACCTATTGGGGTGGGTTCCAAATCGACGAATACTGCCCTCGGTACCATTTGACCATTGCTGATGGGGCAAAACATAGTAGTTATGCCCCGACCTCCACCTCCAGCAGCATGAATTCCATTTGGCATGACTCCATGTTCCAGGCAGTACAATTCCCATACAGCACTGCCAAGTTGAACGCCCGCTTGGCCTACAAACACGTTCACTATTTCCTGAGTGAAACAAAATTTCCAATTGCTAGGAAAAATTCCAACTATATTAGGCATTGATGGATATGGTTTATCAATTATGTATACCTTTTTTCTTGTAGGTAAGCAGGTAGGTTTATGCAATGAAAGGAGACCGTAGGTCTAATGACCCTCACCTTCATTTCATGATAGGTAATTGATGATAGGATCAGCACGCAGAAAGCTATAGTTATGATTAGATGTTCATAAATGTTCTCTTTGATCAGGAATTTTGATCAGAAATAATGATTCGCATTGCTCATTTACATGAGATCCAAGTACAGAATTATGCTGGGATGAATCCAATGTCAGTTCAGGTGGCATAAATAGGTGATTTATTCTGTGGCTAAACAAGGATGTGTTAAAATGTAGGAGTTGATTTTGAAAGTATTTTTTGAAAAATTTACAAACAATTCCATGTTTGTCTAGACATAGCAACAATAAAAAACAGTCCCAGGACCAGGCTACTCATTTATGAGTAGCCTGGTCCTGGGTCTAAGACAATTTATTGCTTTAATTGGTCGAGATGATTCAATAAACAACTCAAATAAATTTCATTGGCGTTCATCCCCTCTCCCTCAGCCGGCAATTGGATAGTGAGCGCACCTCAAGAGTACAAACCGACGGTTGTAGTGAAAGCTTTTGATTACCTACATACCTACCTCGCCTTTTACCTACCTACCAACTGATGAATTAATTTTTTTTTTTTTTTTTTTTTTGTTTTATTTGTGTTGATCCGAAGATTTCACAAAGGAACTGATGAATTAATGAAAAAATAAATTAATACCAAGGGGTCTATTCTATGTTTGTAACTCACTCGGTAAGATGCTAAATTTTTGCATTGCGTTGGCGCTAAATTTTTCACCTGGCGAGTTGCAAATCGAGGGTGCAGGATCAACACTGCCCAATTCAATTTTTGGCGGTTTTGAGTTAAGAACGTCATCTTATGGGAAATTTCGCGCTCGATCCAACGGTGGGGTCAAATTTTAAATTCGGACGGTGCAAATACGAGAAAAAGCGCTTTAAGCAACACTGCCCAATTCCAAAGTGCAATCAACAGTGCCCAATCCTATGCTTTTGGCTTGGGAAGAGGAGACGCTCTCCCCCATCATCAGTTCAGGACTCGCCAGACACGTATGATTCACAGTAATGCGTGAATCAGTTTTATTCGAATTCTTGGCCAAGTACCAAACTCAAATTTGGTAGGGTACATAACTCCACATTGGGAAAAACTAATTTCCTCCATAAATAAATTAATTTTGGTTTCAACACACCTACAAAATTTAGACGTACCTACCTAGTTATGTACCTAAAGTCGGCCATGCACTATCCGATTGCAGGTCGTGGGGCCAAGACAATTCATTGTTTTAATTGTTCAATATGAATCAATAAACAACTCAACTAAATTTCATTGGGGTACAAAACCACGTTCCCATGGTCATCCTCAACACAGCATCCGCAGTCGGATAGTGAGTGGGCACCTTCAGAAAGTAAAAATCAAGGGCTATGTTCTTAGCAGTTCCTTTGCATAGGAGCCGTTCGATGCACCAAAATAAATTTAGCGCGATTTATTGGTCAATTTCAAAAAACCAACATGCTTACCGTTCTCATGCAACTCACATGGTATGGAGACGATCACAGCAACCGAGGCAGAGACAATCGCAACCATATTTTTGCCGTCACAATTTCAAGATTTCTCGCTAGCTACCTTTTGAAATTGACCAATATAATGTACAAAATTTATTCTGGCGCATCGAAAGGCCTCTAGGAAAGTTAAGAAAGTTCTCATTTTGCTAGGAATACTCTCAATGAATAGGAAGTTGGCCCTAGGGCTGTCAGCCCTCGACCGGATGTGTGTGAACGGGCCAAATGACTGGTAGCGGGGACGACGACAGTAGAGAGGGTTGGAGTAATCGGTAGGATGTTCCTATTAATCGATTACACCGGAAATCGATACAAACTTGCGATAAATCGATATTTTACGCAAAATTAACGGGAAAACAGCGTAGTAGCTGGGTAGGTAGCAAAAAAGTCTGGGTAATATAGTAATAGGGTAATACAGTGATAGCTGGGTAGGTAAGAAACGGCTGAACACTGGCTTGATTCATCCAGAAATGAAATTACGCATTTCTGTGGAAAAAAGCCATTTTCCCTCGTTTTTTCCCTCAAAATTATTTTTCCCATTTTTTTCCCTCAGAAAGGCTGTTTTCCCTCGAAAAGGGAAATTTCCCTCGATGTGGAAACGCTGGATGGGCCCCATCGGATGGGGCGAATGGTGTTCTCCCACAATATTTACAGTGCTACCACACACAACATGGTTGGTAACACTGTGCGCATTATTCCCTTCGCAGGTCCACAGTGGACCGTCTACTTCCGTTCCTTTACACTACTTTCTCTTTTCGTTTTCGTTTATTTCCATTTTCATTTCACACAAGAAGCCAGAAACCAAATTATCCGTTCTCAGTTCTGCATTCGCAGACGGTCTTTTCCTATTTTATGGTCGCGTTATATTAATATGATTTTTAAATAAGGTGTGAGTACGTGTGAGTTAGTTGTTATCGAGAATTATTTTGACTCCGTCCAGAATTCCGGAAGTGCAATCACCGAGCTCGATGGGTAGGTGGAGTATGTTGTTATTTATTGGTACCCATGTAATAATATGATACCGAATTAATTCATAGTGCATAATCATTATTTTAGTCTCTCTGAATACTATGCTATAAGAAATGCTAGATAATCATAATTACAATTTTTATTTTTATTATACCGAGGAGTCTGCAAGCGTTGGGAGTTGAAATCGTTGTGAAATCGAGGACGCTCGGTGGTTAGATGGGCCATTTCGAAATAGGAAGAACCTCATCAAAGACTCAGCTTGGTGACACCATTCCCTGGCCTACAATCCTGTTTCTGGACTATTCGCGCTTTTCTTGGGCCAAACCTGCGCCGTTCGACGTATTATGCTCAGCTTTGTAGTCAGTGTTGAGTGATTTTTTCTACTTTTATTTCGTTACACAAAGTTTTCAGTCGCTGAATACTTGGGTTAAAAATTTGAATTGGTTCGACAAATATTTTTCTTCCTGTGTAAATGAATGGGACACCTGGAGCATGCAATACGGTTGAGGATGAGTCACCCTTCGATTGGGTACAGGTAAAAGGATTTCCGTTTCCTGCCTCTGGGACGTGTGACTAATTGTGAATTTAAGGCCGACATTCGATATTTTTGTTGGTAGATACATCTTTCTGTCCCGTAGAGCTTACGTAAACGGTGGCAAATCAAGACTAGTTTTGCTCTTATTAGGTACCTACCGCAGTTTGATCTCATTGAACCAGAATCTCTTCATCAGAAAATAATATTCTTCAAAATTGTACTTCTGCGATGTCAGTTTCTCACATTGAGATGACTGTGAGGGCGGTGCATAACAAACGACCGAGTCGTTAGTTTTCCCAGAGCTCTTTCGCCAACAATGGCCTCTGAGCGTATAGCTCTGAAGTTGTGTCCCTGGCACTCTGTTCCGATTCAAAACAGTTAGGTCTATCAATATTTTTTTAGCATTTTTTAAATAGCGGGGCCTGAGTGATGTGCCGGGGCCAGAGAGCTTAAGATTTCCCATATTGCTCTTTCGGAATTTGGACCGGTACCTTGGAGTGCTACTATCGCCTTGCCTTTACCACAAGGGCAGGGGTTAATGATCACTTAGCCCTCTAAACCTTGCTCGAGAATATAGGAACTGCTAGGAAGTGTGAGCTTTTTTAGAACGAGCACCATAATATTATATTATAGTGGGGAGGCACAAATCCCATACTGTCCGCATGGTTGCAACCCGAGGAACCGTTCCAAATTCTGGATAAGCAGTACTTATGGGGAAGCTGCGGCTTCCTGGTCCCTCCTCAGCTCATTGCCAGGTCGGCTTAAATGACCTATGATTAATTTTTATTCATATTATCACATTTAATTTTTACTGTTTTAGATGAGCGGAAAGAGGCGTCGTAGTTTCAAGTGTGCCGTCCACCATTTGGATAGGGAGGTGTCGTCGGAGAACGACTTTCAGATTATTTTCGAACAGCCTCCACCATTTGAAAGGTCGGGTGACATTTTTGCCTTTTTCCAATTAGAATTCAATTAAAGTGAACCCTTTCCGAACTCAACCTCTCATTTTTCGTATTCAGGATGGTTCACATCATTGCGGGAGAGTTTTTGTCTGACGAGCGGGACAGAAAATACTATGCCGACCGATACTCTTGTTGTCCGCCGCCATTTTTTGTACCTGTAATCTCTCTTATCGAAGTGAGTACTTTTTTCAACATTTTTAAATCGATAATATTTGTAGTTTCTGGTAGAGATCAAAAGAAAAACGGTTGGCGTTTTTTTTTCATGTATAGGGCGTGCCCTAAGCATGAGCAATCTGTGAAGTTTTCAGCAATTTTTGCGGTATCGCTTGGATATTTTGAAACTAAATGTGCCCATCACGATCCAATCGTTGGCTGTGAGAGTGATAGGCTGGTGTGTCGAACCGACCAGCATCTGATCGACCCATGGTTGGAAGGGGCTCCACTCACGTCCAAAATCCCCCCGTCCCCAGACCTGAAGGGACCTACCGGGTTCTCGCAATGAACAGTTGGAACGTGAACTTGGAGATTATTTCTGCTGCGGATAGATTTGCGAGGATTTGTCTGCCTTATCAATTATAACCATATAAAAGAGGAGCTACACTTCGACCAAAAAATTGTTTTTGATTTGAAACATCTGCCATTTCTAGAACAGTTTTAATTTTGAAGTTGAAAAGGATGTCCCCTTGAATTTTTTAATGTTCAAATCTAATAATCTGTGTACTTTTGCAGTTGGGGTTTTTTATTTACTACAATGTGGTTAAAGGAGAGGTGCCTTTTGACTCAATATTCATATACCGTCCCGACAAAAGGCTGGAAGTATGGAGATTCTTCTTCTACATGGTATTGCATGCAGGGTAATGTGTTTTTTGGCAATTTCTCCGAAAAGTGTATGGCTTTCTATGGCTATGTTTGCCTAAAAAGTTTGGTTGGGATGTGTGGTGATTCTAGTACACTTATTGCAGGTGGTTGCACCTGGCGTTCAACCTTGTCGTCCAAATGATGGTGGGCTTACCGCTGGAAATGGTTCATGGCTCTTTGAGAGTGGGCACCATTTATATGGCTGGCGTTTTAGCAGGTTAGTATTTCGGAAGCTCGCGTACTAAATACAAAGATGACGTTGAATAAATTAAATAACTAATAAAAAATTAAATTAAATTGTGTAACAACTTACAATTCATGGTGCAGTTCCGTTGTTGCCGATCCATCGCGACTGATTTGTGTTGCACTGTTTTCACAACTTGAACTTATTCAACCCAAAATTAATTCCAGCCCATGGACGTTTCACGGCGAATGCCAGAATGATTTTTACTTCCATATTTACAGAGTAAATGGAAGTATTGTGATCGTCCTAAAATCGAGAATCGGAACGGAGCTTCAGAAAAAACTTTTTCTTATACACATTTACTCAGAATCACTTCCTGAACAAGTGTCTGTGTGTCCGTCTGTCCGTCTGTGGTCATTTACAAAAATGGCCATAACTCCCTCATTTCTCAACCTTTTTTCAAATCTCTTGAACTGAAATGTTTGTCTCGGCAAGACCTAACACCCTGTTTAATCGGAATTTGGATAACGCACAGTACTTCCGAGATATTTGCATTTTTAGTGTTTTCTATTTTATTTTTTTCCGGCCGCAAAAATGAACCGATTTGAGCGTTCTTGGTCTCAAAATCTTCGTTTTACCTTGCAGAATATGTGGATATTTTTTACATTCCGAAAATGTGGCGTTTTTTCATTTTGGGCGAATTTTAAAATTTTAATACTGAATTTTTTGATATTTTTGACCTAAACACTTTCAAAAGCAGTCAAAATATGATCAAATTGTGTCACAATTTTACGTTTCAAAATATGGAAGTATTGTGTGTTATCTACGCACCACTGGTTTACTTCCATATTTACAGAGTAAATGGAAGTATTGTGATCGTCCTAAAATCGAGAATCGGAACGGAGCTTCAGAAAAAACTTTTTCTTATACACATTTACTCAGAATCACTTCCTGAACAAGTGTCTGTGTGTCCGTCTGTCTGTCTGTCCGTCTGTCCGTCTGTGGTCATTTACAAAAATGGCCATAACTCCCTCATTTCTCAACCTTTTTTCAAATTTCTTGAACCGAAATGTTTGTCTCGGCTAGACCTAACGCCCTGTTTAATCGAAATTTGGATAACGCACAGTACTTCCGATATATTTGCATTTTTAGTGTTTTATTTTTTTCCGGCCACAAAAATGAACCGATTTGAGCGTTCTTGGTCTTAAAATCTTTGTTTTACCTTGCAGAATATGTGGATATTTTTTATATTCCAATAATGTATTGTATTTTTATTTTGAGCGAATTTTAAAATTTTAATAGTGAATTTTTCGATATTTTTGCCTAAACACCCTTAAAAGCAGTCAAGATATGATCAAATTGTGTCACAATTTTACGTATCAAAATATGGAAGTATTGTGTGTTATCTACGCACCACTGGTTTTATAAGAAAATTTCTAATGGAATAATGTATCCATGCGTTCTTGGATATCCAGCGTGAAATGGATCCATGGTTTTAAATTGGAAATTTCTCGCTTTTGATTGCCTTTGGCTAGTTTGATTGAAATTTGAAATGCTATTTTGCCGTTAGTCTAAGGTCGATAAGGAACATAAGGAACATAAGGTCATCTTATCCTGCTGATTCGTCTCGTGCTTGTATTTCAAATAATTTGATTTTTCTAGGTTCCCTTGGAACTTCGGTTTTTGATCCAGATGTATACCTGGTTGGGGCGTCTGGCGGCGTCTACGCTCTCTTAGCTGCTCACCTTGCCAATGTTCTCTTGGTGAGAATTTTCTTTTCTGCTCTACTTCATTCGAATTCAGTTTATCTTTCATTTCCATGGCGTTTTTTATTTCCTTCGTTTGCTTCCAGAACTACCATCACATGAAATTCGGCATTGCTAGACTGTTGTGCATCTTTGCTGTTGGTGAGTTCTATCTAAACAAGCGGATATTAAACCCGAGTCAAAAAAATATTTGTGGGTGGTTTGCAAAGGTCATATTGATCTCAAATAATTGAACAATGACGGACAATGGGCAGTATAATTGATAAGCATTACCTAATAATTAGGTCAATTATTGATAAAAAGAAGATGCAAGCAACCCACAGGTAGTTAACTATGGCCGATCTTCCAACTATGACGATGTTGAACACTCCAATTTTTCTTCCATATAATATATGGACCATACTATGGTAATTCATAGATGTGGCTTTTGTTCAGTAATGGTTCGTATTACAATGCCTAAAAGGCTTGTTAAAAATCAGTTTGATAAAATTCAGGATGAAGACCAGTTTGATGGAACCAATTGAGGCGTTGATAGCCAGAGTGGACCATCCCACAAACTGGCTGAAAATGAGTTATACAGTGCAATGGGTCTGTGGATGCTCTACCTATCGAATTATTATTAAAATTTGACTCGTTCTCGAATGTGCCAAGAGAGAGCGCAACTTTTCAAATGGTCCGTCTGCAAATCGGCCGCCGATTTTGATGGCCAGAGTGGACCATGTGGTTTGTAGAAAAGTCCCTGTGGTTCATGAGTCTTCTGTTCACCCAACAATGGTTGTATTTTTTTCTTCAAAACACCATAAAAAGGCCCTAATCAATCACATGAAATTAGTCGAAATTTTCAAATGCGATTTTCTCAGTTCGACACCTGAGTGGAATGGTCCATTCTGGCTATCAACGCCTCAATTTGTCTTGAAATCTGTTACTTCCAAACTATCATAAAATGCCTAAAATTCTTCTTCTAATTTTACCCCCACAAGTTCTGAGGGGATATGAGCACATTTTTTAAATTAGTTTTAGACTGTATTCTCGTTTTATGACTTTTAGTGCCACCGCTGTTAGAATCAGAGGTTTACCCGCTGTAGTCCACATCCATTCAATCCAAATGACTTTGTTTGATTCGATTGGTTTGAATCCGATTTATCAGCAAGCACAGACGTCGGTTTCGCCATCTACAGCCGCTACGCTGCAACAGGCAACAGCGTTGAACCTCAGGGCCACCCTGTCTCATACGTCGCTCATCTGACCGGCGCTCTCGCCGGCCTCACTATAGGCCTCGTCGTCCTGAAGAACTTCGAACAACGTCTTCACGAACAGCTCATGTGGTGGGTAGCGCTCGGCGTCTACGTCGCCTGTACTGTGTTTGCAGTTTTGTACAACGTTTTCATGCCAGAGTTTGCGATGTTCTGAACAGCTTGACTCGTTTTCTCCTGTTTCAATACAGTCGGGCGTTTACCAAGTAAGAAAATTTTACGTGTGGTTGCTAGTTTTACGTTGGTCAGGTGTTCGATAAATTCTCTACAGATTCGTGTGCTTGGGAATGAGTATGAGAGAATCTCGGCGGTATTTTTCTGAACTCTCGTCTGCTAAACATTCGAATTCACGTTGGTGTATTGCCGGTGTGAACAGCGTTTTGGAGGGCTAGGATTAATTTATCTATTATGATGGTGAATTTTTCTGAAATCTCAGTTTTCAAATTTTTATCGAACTCCAGGCTGGAGATTTTATTATTGAAATTACTTCGTGTATTTTATATTTTGACTTTTTTTTTTGTTATTTGTCTTCTTTCCCGTTACAAGACTGTGTTCCGTAACGACAAGCGATTTGTGAATTTTCTTTTCGTTTTTGTCGCTGAATTTTTTTAAACCCAAGACTGACAATTTTCAGGTGAACCGTTGTCGGGACAATTTTAGTCGATTTTTATTTAAATACTATCACTACAGTTTTTCAAGTGATCATGAAGCTAGTCAAGTTTTTATACCTACTGAAAAACAAACATCCCCATGACCCTCAAACTTTGGTAGTCATACGCGCTATTACAGATCTTCTCTCAGAATGTTGTCCTTCCTCGTGCAACCGTCCTGGGGGCCTATTCTGTAACCTAAAAGCAATATGTCTTTGGAAATCAATATCGATTTGCCATGGCAAATCTAATGACAACGTATGACAATTTGTGTAATGAATCGATAGCGACTGCCAAGACATATTGCTTCAATTTTACAGAATAGGCCCCCTGGATTCTGCCCCTAAAAGATTAGAATCTGTATGGTGTTGTTTATTTGTACTGTCTAAACTAAAAACAGGCCTATTGAACCCGGGGACAACGACTGACGTTTTCAAAATAGATTCTATCCAGCTCTGTTGGATGAACTCGATCGGCGCATGCGCAGCTAATGTATTTCCTACTGCGCATCCGCCTGTGACCACTGCCTACTTGCTGGAACAAAAAAAGATTAGGTAATTGGTCAATAAATTGGTATCTTCCTGAATTCATTGAGAATAAGCTTCTGTTAGTTGGTTCGGAGTGTTTAGTATTATTTATACTATTTTATGCTACCATCTACTTTTTCCCTTTTGTAGGGCAGTTTCTACGTGTAGTCTCACCTTTTTTGTTATTTTATTGCATTTTGTTTCAACGATTTATTCGCAGTAAGTAGTTCGTTTGGCCTAAACTTGATATTTCGTTTTTGATGGATATAATTCCATTGTTAGCCAGTATCCGTGCTTTATTTCATCCTTGTAGTTACTGTTAATTGTGCACCCAACCACAAACCACCAATATTCAGTCCCGCAAGCATTTGAAATGGGCTCAACTTTCATTTATATTGACTGTGGATTTCGGTTCCCAAAATTCTTCGTACACTTTTACTCAGAATCGATTCTGAACATGTGTCCGTCTGCGGTCATTTACAAAAATGGCCATAACTCCCTCATTTCTCAACCTTTTTTCAAATTTCTTGAACTGAAATGTTTGTCTCGGCTAGACCTAACACCCTGTTTAATCGAAATTTGGATAACGCACAGTACTTCCGATATATTTGCATTTTTAGTTTTTAGTTTTTATTTTTTTCCGGCCACAAAAATGAACCGATTTGAGCGTTCTTGGTCTTAAAATCTTTGTTTTACCTTGCTGAATATGTGGATATTTTTTATATTCTAATAATGTATTGTATTCTTATTTTGGGCGAATTTTAAAATTTTAATAGTGATTTTTTTGGTATTTTTGGCCTAAACACCCTCAAAAGCAGTCAAAATATGATCAAATTGTGTCACAATTTTACGTTTCAAAATATGGAAGTATTGTGTGTTATCTACTCACCACTGGTTTTTAGTTATAGTTATTCTTTTCTCTACAAATTCATTTAACATAGTGATTAAATTTTTTTCATTTTTTATACAAATAAATTGACTGTTTTTTCTTTTTGCGAGTATTTTATTATAATTAGGTAAGACTTTATGAGATGGCACTTACTGTAAGATCAGCAGCGTTTTTTCCTTCTAATACTCGTTGTTTACTACGCCCTGCGTCACATATCGATTGTTGTGTTTATCTTGTTTCTTATTCTCATTACTTCCATATTTACAGAGTAAATGGAAGTATTGTGATCGTCCTAAAATCGAGAATCGGAACGGAGCTTCAGAAAAAACTTTTTCTTATACACATTTACTCAGAATCACTTCCCGAACAAGTGTCTGTGTGTCCGTGTGTCCGTCTGTCTGTCTGTCCGTCTGTCCGTCTGTGGTCATTTACAAAAATGGCCATAACTCCCTCATTTCTCAACCTTTTTTCAAATTTCTTGAACTGAAATGTTTGTCTCGGCAAGACCTAACACCCTGTTTAATCGGAATTTGGATAACGCACAGTACTTCCGAGATATTTGCATTTTTAGTGTTTTCTATTTTATTTTTTTCCGGCCGCAAAAATGGACCGATTTGAGCGTTCTTGGTCTCAAAATCTTCGTTTTACCTTGCAGAATATGTGGATAATTTTTACATTCCGAAAATGTGGCGTTTTTTCATTTTGGGCGAATTTTAAAATTTTAATACTGAATTTTTTTATATTTTTGACCTAAACACTTTCAAAAGCAGTCAAAATATGATCAAATTGTGTCACAATTTTACGTTTCAAAATATGGAAGTATTGTGTGTTATCTACGCACCACTGGTTTTTGTATAGTTATCCATAGTTAATGCGTGGACTCTCGAGCTTGCGAAAATGGGAGCTTCCAAAAATACTTTTACTCAGAATCGCTTCCTGAACAAGTTCTGTGTGTCCGTCTATGGTCATTTACAAAAATGGTCATTGCTCCCTCAATGACCTTAACCTTTTCTCAATTTTTCGGTACTGGGATTTGTGTCTCAGTAAGACTTTTCCCCCTGTAGGTATAACCGGGATCCTATTTATATATTTGCACTTATAGGGTCGGCCATAAACCTAGTGTCAAAATACCACCAACTACTATTCACATTTACATGGACGCAATGTGACAAAATGCTAGGTGAAAATAACTCTACTCTGGAAGTAGTTTCAAGTGCATTAATAAACCGGTCCTTAGTGTTTTTTATTTTATTTTTCCCTGGCCACAAAAATGAACCGATAGGAGCGTGCTTGGTCCTAAAGTCTTTGTTTTACCTTGCAGAATACGTGGATATTTTTTATACTCCGATAACTTGACATATTTTGATTTTAGGCGAGTTTTAAAAGTTGCATAGTGTTTTTTTTATATTTTTGACCTATATAAAGCCTCGCTTGTAGTCAAAATATAATCAAATTGTGTCAAAAATGTACGGTTCAAAAGTATCGTGTTGGCCTACCAAATGGAGGCTCAGAAAAAACAACTACTCGCCGATTCCGGTGCAATGCGTCCTGAGTTGGTTTACCTATTAGTTTCGATCAAATTTTTGCAAATTTAGCTGGTCGTTACACTGGCATTCCTTGTGGGGGAGGGGGCGTTTCTTAGAACAAGATGCCTCAGCTCTCCCCTCCCTTCCAGCCATCATAGTTGGCCATAAGCGGTCCATTGTCGGCATTCTGCCATTTGTCTCCCCAGCGGTCATCAGCATTGTTGTGCGCATTGACCATATCCCAGATCTCAGCCCAATATGGAGGTGTCTCCATTGAGGATACTTCTGTTTACACTTTAAGGCCGAGCGCTCACGGTGCAACTGTTTGGGGACAAAGGTTGCAAACCAAACTAGATTACGACTGTTCCTTGACCCCGGCTGTGTATTTAAATGGAGATCCGCACACGACGCGACCGGTTCCTATTGTTTGAAATCGGTCGCGTCGCGTGCGAATCTTCATTTAAATACACAGCCGGGGTCAAGGAACAGTCGTAATCTAGTTTGGCTTGCAACCTTTGTCCCCAAACAGTTGCACCATGTGCGCTCGGCCTTAAGAGATCAAAAACTCCAACCGTCACTGTGTGTTACGAGTGCTTCCTTGCGGTTCATTCATTTTCCGGAATAGTTTTAGTACTGACTTGATGACGAGGCACCATCAATGAACTGTATAAGGATGGTGTGTATTGTGTACATGTAGCCGTTGAAAATCGAACAGTTTTTCAACACAGTCATGACGAAACTGACCAAAGTTATTTATTCACTAGCTGTGTAACGTTTATTTTGGTAGCTTGTATAACTTAATTTAATAAACAATGTGAAAAATCCCAATTTGTTAATCTGTACTATCCTATCAATCCGCTCGACCAGAATTTAAGCACTTCTGTTATATTAGCATTTTTAGTGTTCTCCATTATATTTTTTTCTGGCCACTAAAATGAATCTATTTGATCGTTATTGGTCTTGAAATTTACGTTTTACCTCGCACGGTATATTTTTGTATCCCGATAACTTGACGTATTTTGATTTTAGGCAAGTTTTAAAATTTGCATAGTGAGTTTCTTGGAATTTTTTATCCAAACAGCCTCAGATGTAGTCAAAATATAATCAAATTGCGCCAAAAATTCGCTTATCTAAATAATATTTAGATAAGCGAATTTTTGGCGCAATTTGATTTCGAGTAAAAGTGTGTGAGTAATTGTTTTTTCTGAGCCTCCATTTTGTAGAATGGTGCGTAGATAAAACAAGATACTTCCATATTATGGAAGTATCTTGTTTTATCTACGCACCATTCTACAAAATGGAGGCTCAGAAAAAACAATTACTCACACACTTTTACTCGAAATCTTTCTTTGACCAAGTTACAACCTTTAATAACCTATAATTAACTTAAACTAACTTAATTAACTTAATAACCTATATTAACCTTTAATAACATATAATAATTATAGCCAATTATTGGCTTAGCAGTGAGTTTATTGTCATTTTTTAACCCTCAGAACCTCCGAATTGGTTTGTTCCAAAAACTTACGCATGGACCAAATATGGGAGTATTGTGTGTTATCTACTGACCACTGGTTTTGCGTTTTACCAACGCGAGGTGCTACTTAGGTACTTCGAGAATTTTCGTGAATGGAAGAAGATGCGAGGAATTTACTCCCAATCTAAATTATCCACAGGTTGCTTTGTCTGATTGGTCTATCGATAGCAGAGTTGGATAGTAATGATTACTTTGAGTAATGATTACTTTTTGAATTACCGAGGGTTTAGAATATTTGAGAATTTTTCCCGGGTTTCTCGCTTGATTAACCATTGGTTAGGGGTTTTTTTCCAGAAAATTGTTTTCCAAAAATTCTGTTTTTTAATCGGTTTGGCTTGAGATTTCTTACCGCGGTTTCTCCTTTTTCGCGTTTTTGCCAATTTGAGGGAGCTCTACTGAACCGATTTTGAATTTTTTGTGCTTGTTAAATTCCTTGAAGGTTTCTACACCGTTTTCACTCACTGTAAGTCAAAATCAGTTGGGTTTTACTGATCAAAAACGGGTTTAAAGACTAAATTTGGAACTTGAAAATAAGTTTTTTTGGTCCTTTAAAAAAAGTTTTAAAATTCAAAAAAAATATATATTTTTGAGTGGGTTTTGGGCAGGTACATAAAAAAACCAGTGGTGCGTAGATAACACACAATACTTCCATATTTTGAAACGTAAAAGTGTGACACGATTTGATCATATTTTGACTGCTTTTGAGGGTGTTTAGGTCAAAAATATCAAAAAACTCACTATGCAAATTTTAAAATTCGCCCAAAATGAAAAAACGCCACATTTTTGGAATATAAAAAATATCCACATATTCTGCAAGGTAAAACAATAATTTTAAGACCAAGAACGCTCAAATCGGTTCATTTTTGTAGCCGGAAAAAAATAAAATAGAAATCACTAAAAATTCAAATATATCGGAAGTATTGTGCGTTATCCTAATTTCGATTAAACAGGGAGACAAACATTTCAGTTCAAGATATTTGAAAAAAGGTTGAGAATTGAGGAAGTTATGGTCATTTTTGTAAATGACCACAGACGGCAGAGTTGGATAGTAATGATTACTTTTAGTAATGATTACTTTTTAAATTACTTTTTGAATTACGCTGAGATTAATTGCAATTCCCATTCCAATTCCTGTAATGGTAATCGAAATTCCAATTACTTTTTTAATTACATGTAATGGGAATGGGTTTTTTGAATTCCCATTACAGGAATTGGAATGGAGTAATGGGAATGGAGTAATCCGATTACTCGCGAGTAATCCGATTACTTCCCTGTAATCCAATTACTCGCGAGTAATTAGAATACACTGCATAAACATTGATTCCTCTGGAGATGTCATGGAAATTCAATGTGGTTACATAGGGTGTCATAGGAACAGTGGCGGTCTTGACGAAACGGAGATACGAGGATTAAAATTTTTGTCCGAGAGCCGATTCGACCTTGGGGCATTTGTCATGGTGGCGAAAGAAAAAAGTCTTTCAACTGTAACCACATTGAATTTCCATGACATCTCTAGAGAAATCAATGTTTATGCAGTGTATTCTAATTACTCGCGAGTAATTGGATTACAGGGGAGTAATCGGATTACAGGCGAGTAATTGGATTACAGGGGAGTAATCGGATTACAGGCGAGTAATCGGATTACTAAATTCCCATTACTCCATTCCAATTCCTGTAATGGGAATTCAAAAAACCCATTCCCATTACATGTAATTAAACCAGTGGTGCGTAGATAACACACAATACTTCCATATTTTGAAACGTAAAATTGTGACACAATTTGATCATATTTTGACTGCTTTTAAGGGTATTTAGGCCAAAAATATCGAAAAATTCACTATTAAAATTTTAAAATTCGCCCAAAATGAAAAAATGCCACATTTTCGGAATGTAAAAAATATCCACATATTCTACAAGGTAAAACAAAGATTTTAAGACCAAGAACGCTCAAATCGGTTCATTTTTGTGGCCGGAAAAAAATAAAATAGAAAACACTAAAAATTCAAATATATCGGAAGTACTGTGCGTTAACCAAATTCCGATTAAACAGGGTGTTAGGTCTTGCCGAGACAAACATTTCAGTTCAAGAAATTTGAAAAAAGGTTGAGAAATGAGGGAGTTATAGCCATTTTTGTAAAAGACCACAGACGGACACACAGACACTTGTTCAGGAAGTGATTCTGAGTAAATGTGTATAAGAAAAAGTTTTTTCTGAAGCTCCGTTCCGATTCTCGATTTTAGGACGATTACAATACTTCCATTTACTCTGTAAATATGGAAGTAAAAAGTAATTGGAATTTCGATTACCATTACAGGAATTGGAATGGGAATTGCAATTACATTTCTTCAAAGGAATGGGAATTTGTAATGGGTAATGGGATTCCTTTTTTATCAACCCTGATCGATAGTAAGCCAATCGATTCGATAGTTCCAATCTTCTTCCCGGCAGATCCTCCAACTGGCAAAACAATCGGTTGACGTACCACTTTTCGACCCCATCCCCATCAGTGATAACCTTGTCTGACCCTTTCTTAGTTGGTCTCTTCGTGGAATGTTGTATGTTAATTGTTTAGTTTTTTGTGTCAATCACAAATTAGTGCGTGTACTCCACGTGCCTTCCGTTTTGTGACCAGTTGCCTACTGTAAGACTCCTCAGGTTTCTTTATGAACCTAATTGTTCCGCTCTGAATTGATTTTTTGTAGGTAACGCAAGTCTTGAGAAATGACGAACAGTATTATGGTAAGTATTTCCATTTTTCATTAATGTTAATTAATTTCTAATCCTGTCCTCCGTTATTTCGTATTTATTTACTCCTGTATCATTTACCCCTGTCCTTGTGGGTAAGGCACCAAGCCCATGCGCATATGGATGCAACCCAAGGAACCGGTCCAAAATCCGGATGAGCGGTATTAGGAGGCTCCTGGTTCATGATCCCACCGCAAATAACGGAGGCTGACGGCCTCCATCCTCCAAATTAGGAATAGGTTCTGCAGTTTGGACGCAATTTAGGAAAAAGCAAAAACCTTGGGGTTCTCTCTGATTGCTCCTATACTATTGAACCGAGTTTGACAGCTCGAGGGTTGTTAACTCTTAAGGGCATCACTACATATTGATTATAATAACTCAACAATCCAAACAAATCCAATCACTTTCTTCAAGGCTTCAAACCCCACTTTTCTGGATTTGGATGTCTTGACTCGCGAGCAATTAGGAATGGGGATTATTTTATTTTTTACCAGAATTTCATATTGTGTCCCACTCATAAAAGACGCGGTGCCCGACTCCATTCTATCAGCTTCTTTTTTCATAGATCCCAGCGCTGGAGTCCAAAAATGTGAGAATGAAAAACAAGGCCGAAGTCTACAGGAAAATTGAGAAACTCGTCGAAGGAGGATTTGACAAATTGCAAATAATCACTGACTTTGACCGTACCTTGAGCAAATATCATCATAATGGCGAAATCATGAAAAGCAGCTACAGTAAGGAAATGTGGCATCTATGTGATTGGAACAATGAATTGGTCCAATAAGTAACGAAATAAAATTATCAAGTCAATTTAAAACTGCCTCGCATTTTTTAAATAACGTTTTCTTGGCTAGACCATAATTTACAAATCGTTTTAGTTATCATAATTCTGTTACAATTACCTAAGTTCTTAGTTAAATGTCATAGTCAAATGTCGCGTTGCATGGAACTGCTCGGTAGTGATTTTATATCTCACATTTTTGTAGTGGTGTTCGAAACCATACCAGTACTGCCACCAAATTTCATCTCCGAAACTGATAAACTGTACAAGAAATTTCGAGCCATCGAGGATGACCCGAAAATGACGATAGAGCAGAAATTGCCTTACATGGAGGAATGGTGGAGGCTCTCGGAACGTTTATTTGTCGGCATGCCCTGCAACCAACAGCTTATCAAGCAAGCAGTTATCGATTGTGACTTAAATCTGAGGTAGGTGTACAATTTTTGACAAACTTACCCTTGCAGTACGAAAAATGATGCTGAACTGAAAGATATTGAAAGCAAACATAGTATTGAGTTGAGCAAAATGACAATCATGACGACGACAATCTCGGCAATTAAATGTGAAATTAAAATTACGATTCTATAATAGGTGAAGGCACCAGTATCAGACACTTTAAGCGGAAATTCTCAAGTTTCTTTACACCGCGAGGCATGATTTCATCTGACATTTATCAGGGGGGCATAATTAGGTGCCCCAACTTCTTGACAACCCACCAAGACTCAGAAACCGACGAATTTATGGTTTTTTATAGATTTTAATCGGTTTTTTCAAAACCATGTTTTTGCACCAGTGTCAGTCACGGAATATTTTGGATGGCGCCAGTATCAGACGCCCTCCAGATCCAAAAACAGACACTTCAATAACAAACTCCAATACACTGTTTATTTTTATTGCCCAAGTACGTACATTTTATTTGGCATTTGCTTTTTTTCGAAGAGAAGTAGAGAGCAAACCAGTGGGGAGTAGATAACGCACAATACTTCCCATATTTTGAGGCAACGTAAAAGTGTGACACAATTTGATAATAATTTGACTGCTTTTTTTGAAGGGTGTTTAGGTCAAAAACATTAAAAAAGGAAAACTCACTATTCAAAATTTCGCCTAAAATAAAAATGCACCCAAGTTATCGGATTATAAAAAATATCTACATATTCTGCAAGGAAAAAAAGATTTTAAGACAAAGAACGCTCCAAATTGACGGTGGTTCACTTTTTGTGGCCGGAAAAAAAAAAAATTGAAAACACTGAAAATGCAATAATATTTGCATATTATATAATATATTATGTACCTATATTATATCGGTATTACACTTGTTCGGGAATTGATTCTGAGTAATGGCTAATAATAGGAGCTATAGCTAGATACTTCATATTACAGTAAATAAATCCCAAACAAT
Organism: Nesidiocoris tenuis; assembly: GCA_036186465.1. Lineage (NCBI taxonomy): Eukaryota > Metazoa > Arthropoda > Insecta > Hemiptera > Miridae > Nesidiocoris > Nesidiocoris tenuis. The sequence continues at coordinate 589,164 of AP028921.1, forward strand.
GAGGCCTTAAAATAACGGGCGAAGAGGATTCACGAATTCAGCTCTGATTTAGTAAAAAATCATTGAATTAATCCAAAGACGAGTATCAGACATCATTCAGTACCAGTATCAGACACCCCTGTCTGATACTAGGTTCTGTGATTGGGATGTCTATGACCAGTATCAGACACCCCCTGTCTGATTCTAAAACTGGCCCCAATTGAAAACCAGTATCAGACACCCTTGGAAATCAGTTTAATTTTGTTATTCCGAGCAAAACGTCGCTATCTACCAATGTAGGACACTGACATGAATGATAAAACCGAAAATGGTAAACGGGATGAGAAAAATAGGGTAAATATGGCATGAGAAAGTTGTCTACCTCTTAGCCATTCTGTCTAGTAACCTTGCCTGATGAGAGCCTGATGTGGGAGCGTCCAGCAAGAACCGCCACCAAGCTGGCCATAACCTTCTCTGAGCTCGTAATTTCACTGGAACCCGCTAAATAGATCTGTATGCATCCAGTGACACTTGAAAAAGGGTTGAAACCCGTCGAGAACTCTTATTATCTGGATTTCAAGTTGGAAGTGTCTGATACTGGACCAGTGTCTGAAACTGGTGCCTTCACCCCTAGAGTCTAAAACTACGATTAAGATAAGGATTACAACTAGGGTTACCAGAAAGGTCTCAGTGGAATATAGTAACTTTGGTAAAAAAGACGAAAAACATATAGTATGTATAGAAAAAATATAGGTAGTATAATATTTTCGACTGTTTTCGTGGTTTATAGGTATGATTTTATTGTATAGATGAATAAACGGAAATTGCACTAACACAAAATGCACACATACAGAATAACAGAATTTGTGATCTTGGAATTGCCTTCACAAGACCAATTGTCAAAAAGGCATCGATTGTCAAAGATGCGTGTCGATTGTCAAAGAAGCGTCAATTAACTATCAATTCCTAATATATTCCATTCTTTCTGAAAAAAAAATTTAAAAATGATTTCACCCCCCAAATATAGTACACTTTTGCATACTATATGGGTCATTCTTACAGAAAGGGGCAGTTTCGGGTTGGAGTTTTTCAAAATAAAAAATTTTCCTCCAAATTCTGCGCAAAAAATTTGGAAACCCTCTCTTGAATGTTCTAAGTGAAATTCAAAAACTATCCAAACTAGAGGCTGCACCTTATTACTAGGCCGGAAAAAAATAAATTTTAAGACCAAGAACGCTCAAATCGGTTCATTTTTTGAGGCGGGAAAAAAAAATAAAATAAAGTGAAAACTCTAAAAATGCAAATATGTCGGAAGTACTTTGGTTATTCAAATTCCGATTAAAAATGGCGAAATTCTAGCTAAAAAGAGGGAAGAATGGAACTATTTTTGTCCTGCAGAGTGCTGGAACTGTCACGGTCCTGCTCCTCCTCATCCCAGCCCTGTCCTCGGAATTTAGAGATGTGGGCAGGGCACGTGACATTCAACATATGGATTTTTTTTGACGCTCCTGTCCGCACAGTAATTTTTTTCCGAAAATGTATTATTGTAATCGAAACTGCTCCACGCTGCGTACGAGGTACTGAGAAGTAAAAAAATTAAGTTTGAATACCTACTTTGAGAAACAGGACAGGGCCGTGACAGGTTGTGTCCGACCAACAAGATTCCGGCCGACGTTCTATCTCGTCACTGGGTTACATCTCGACAAAAATCCAAAGCTAGCCGGTGTTCTGGACCGTTGAGACTCGTGCCAAAATGAATGAATGAATGAATGAATATTTATTTCCATAAGAAATTACTTAATTTAACACACGTTATCACTGTTGGAAATTACCCCACCACCAGGATAAAAATCCGAGCGGGGTGGGGGAGTAAACTATTTATTATCTATATCATGCGAAGAGGAAGAAATTAACAAGAACAACAACGATTGAACAATAGCATTAACAAAATAAATATTCCATAAATTATATAAGATAGAGATCAACAAACAAGAAGAACGGAGACAGGAAGAAGCACAATAAAGAAATTGATAACAAATTACACATAGTCGCTGCACATCATATCGCGGCATTTAGCACCATTCGTTTCAATGAGCCAGGTAAATATTTTCTTTTTGAAGGCATTCCTTGAAAAATTGGACGGGCATTTCATATGACTAGGTAGTTTTCGGAGAATAAATGGCATACAGTAAAATATTTGACGGGACGTCGACCACAAACGTGTCGAGGGTGCTGGGATGACTGCGAGAGTTGAAAATGGAGTGGAAAATGATGGAGGGAAGAAAATCCGGAAAAAACCCTGAGAGGACCGCGAAAATTCGAATTCTTTGACAGGACAGGGCCGTGACTGCAAACCTCTGGACACCCCTATTTTCATCTCAGGACCGTAATCTTTCCGTTCTAAAATTATAAAAACTGTCATTTAGGTATCTTGAGACCAATTTTGACCTATTCTAGAAGCACCGGGTATTTGGTAGCATCGGAAAGACATAGGAAAGAAGCTTGAGGTTGGGAACCTCGTACCTGGACAGGACAGGGCCGTGACAAATCGACGCATTTAATTTTTTTTTCTTAGTGAAAGACTTAATTGATCGTAAAAAAAGGCATTTTGCGAAAAGTGAAATAGTACAATTTAAAATTTTGCCCAACTTCAAATTCATAAGAGGCCCACAAACCTTCTGGACATCACTTCTGCCCTTTCTGTGAGAATGACCCATATAGGACCACATTTTTACATAGTATATAATATATTATATACATTATATATTATATATATCTATATATATATATTATATATATTATATACATATTATGTCTCAATATATAGTATAATACTATATATATATAGTACGTCTGGCAACCCTAATTACAACCATAATCTCTAGTGCAAATACCATTACGATTGTAATCACAATATAATTATGTTATGATAATGATTGTGTTCTTATTTTTTCTGCAATTACAATTGCACAGCTAATATCTCTTATAAATTCAAGTTGCCCATCCTAGTGAGATTTGTTCATCCAATGGCTTACACGGTGGTCGTTCGTCAGGGCTTACTAAATCAGTGATTTTGGTTCGGGTTGTAGGTAAGAGAGATGTACCGACTTTCTCTTACCCTCAACCCAACCAAAATCGACCAATTGCGACACTTTTTTGACAATAAATCAGTTATGAGAGACTTTTGCGGTATATTCAATGTAACTCCAACTCAACTCAAAAACTCCATTCACAAAATCCGCTCGCCAACTCCTCCCACAAACTCAACTCGCAAACTCAATACTTGTATTAATAAGAAGTAGGTACCTTTTAGAAAATAATATAATTTTAATCCCAGAAAAAAAAATAAGAAAACAAGAATCGAATTTTCTGGGTGTTAGATTTCTCGCCTGCATACCTGCAATAATGCCGTAGTAACATCAGATGTATAGATTCTATAGCATCGTTCCCTGCTTTGAACAGCGCGGGCGAGAAGTTTAACGTCCGGCGAGTTGTAAACATAGAATAGGCCATGCCAATAATATTGTATATTATACTCCTATCTCCTCTGTCTTCTTTTGAGCCGGAAGACTGAATAACGTACGAAATATTGACATTTCAGAACCGGAACCCACACTGCATTCAATAGGTTACGAGAAGCCGCTGTTCCGATTCTCGTTTTTTCTGCCGGTTTGGGTGACGTTGTCAAAGCTGTTCTGGAACACGAGCATTTAATGCACGAAAATGTGCACGTCGTCTCGAATTTTTTCCGCATCGAGAACAACCAAATTACCTCGTTTCTTGGGGAACAAATTCACATATTCAACAAAAATCAGCACGCGATCGAAAACACCAGTTATTTCCAGGTGAGCAGAATTTTCACGAGTTAATTTACCAGTGTGAACGCAATCATGATCGTCGATCTATGATTTGCATGCGCAAGGCACCTACACATTCCTACACTTACGCTCCTTACTCTTTGTTTCGATGCTTTTCAATATCTATCGTCAATAATGTTCTCAGGACGTCTCTCATCGGCCAAACGTAATTCTTATGGGAGACTCCCTGGGTGATGCCAACATGGACGAAGGCGTTCACGGGGACGTTGTGACGGTCAAAATTGGATTTTTAAGCGTCAACGTGAGTCGGTTAAAATTAAAAGCTGTATTTTGGAACATTTAAATTTTGGATTTTGATACCTTATGCCTGGGTGATTCTCCGAAAGCAGGGAAATTTGACTTCCATTTTCTCAAGTTTCAAATTTTTTATTTTTAACCAATTTTTTGGTCTCATTATATTCAGTACATCCTCTAACATGATAATTCTGGAAAAAGTTACGAAAAATATTCATATTTTGTCCTAAAAAGCAAATTTCATGCATTTTGGCTGGTGAGGGTCTGTTAACGGGCGAGGGTCTGAAAAAAAAGCAGTCTGGATGTTTATTGGACATATATACTTTGCAAAATATTTTTAAATCTTACGGAAAAAAAGTTTTTACACCTTATCAAAGCTTCAGAAAAAACTTTTACTTAAATACATTTACTCAGAATAACTTCCCGAACACGTGTCTGTGTGTCCGTCTGTGGTCATTTACAAAAATGGCCATAGCTCCCTCAATTCTCAACCTTTTTTCAAATTTCTTGAACTGAAATGTTTGTCTCGGCAAGACCTAACACCCTGTTCAAGTGAAATTTGTATTACGCACAGTACTTCCGATATATTTGGATTTTTAGTGTGTTCTATTATATTTTTTTACAGCCACAAAAATGAACCGATTTGAGCGTTCTTGGTCTTGAAATATTTGTTTTACATTGCAAAATATGATAGTTTTTATATTCCGATAATGTGGCGTATTTTTATTTTGGGCGAATTTTAAAATTTGCATAGTGAGTTTTTGATTTTTTTTGACCTTAACACCCTTAAAAGCAGTCAAGATACGATCAAACTGTGTTACACTTTTACGTTTCAAAATATGGAAGTATTGTGTGTTATCTACACCACAGGTTTCTAGAAGTTTCAGTTATTTTTCAGACCCTCACCTCATCAAAATCAAGAAAAGGTGAGGGTCTGTTTGTGAGGGTCTGAAAAAACGAAATGTAAACAATTTTTTCCCCGGTTAAAATAAAAAATTCAGAATTCCGGTTTTGCACATCGATTAGTCCTAGCCGAACATAACACAAGTGAGTGAGACAATTAAAAATGTACTCGCTCAAAAAAAATAATGACAAGGTGAGGGTCTGAAAGAAAAAAAAATCACCATGCACAAGGCGCACATTCCGAGGGTAAACCCATCATGGCTCGTTCTGGAAACAAGTCGCAAACATCTGGGCGGGTGCAGAATGATGTAGACAAACTCCTGATTCCCCTTTGTGGCCTGCATCGCCAGTGTAAAGTCATTTTCGTTATCATTTTCTAAATAATGTGAGGGTCTGAATGAAAACTTCAAAAATGACTGGACATGATAAATTCAAGCTGATTTATAATGTAACATTAAAATTTTTTGAATTCCCTTCAGCAGGCATAAGTTGAAGAGTAAATGAATACAACCTGCCACTTTTTTAGGCAATTAAAATTTTATCCTTCGAACTGAGGGGTGTGAAACTTGAAAAACCGAGAAATTGGACGTGTGAGGGTCTGAAAAATGACACCTTTCAACGCAATTTACAAATACTTATGCATGCGTAAAAATGGTTATTTACTGATAGAAACCAAGCTAACAAAGCCCTGAATCCATTGGTTTAAAAAAAATTTCTTAGTCTCATATAGAATCGCCTCAACAAGCTCGGGACACAAATTTCCCTGCTTTCGGAGAATCACCCGCCTATTTTTCAGCTTAGCTTGTACATCATAGATAGACAACAAAATGGCCTCGTTTAAGGATTCTAACTGACAAACTTGTCTATTATGTATAATTTGAGCTATTTGGCTAGGCCTCTCGGTCTATTATTCAGTGCCAGTATATTTTTTACAGATGGACGAATATTTGCCGCAGTATTTAGAAAAATTTGACATAGTGCTTTTAGATGACCAAACTATGGACATCTTCAACGCTATTCTCGACCAATTCGCGTGAGATTTTGACGACCGCTACAAAAAGATTTCTAGGTATAATCTCTCTATCTATTCGGAATTAGCGCCATTGGCGGCGTCTGGTTGCAGGAAGGGGCCGAATATCTGCATACCTGCGTTCATGTATCTTCATTCGAGGCTTGGAAAGTGAAACAATATTTCCTCACTGCCTACCGTTCTCCTCCCTCTACATAATAACTATTTTAACTACATAGTAACTATTTTTTCAACTGCCTGTGTTTTGTTTTCAATGTGGTTAATAAAATATGTTGACATACCTAAACGTTTATCCGTTTTTGTACCTCTAGTTCTTACTGAGGGCCGAAAATGTTCTGACTCGCCTGATCATCAACTCGTTGGTTGCTGCTGGTAGCCTTGGTACCTGACAGTTACATGGCATGACCAACAGTAACTGACATGTCAGCAGGTTTAACGATGTGGTAAAAACGATTTGATAAAAATGGCACTAAAAATTTTTTTTTTTATTCAACTAGAAGTCTTGTTGAGGCGACTTGAACAAGGACAATTACCTATAGTGAAAAGAATGTTGGGCAAGTGTCACTAAATTTTGTTTAAAAAAGCCCCCCCCCCCTCTGCGAATGATGCTGGGGGACTAGACTACGGCTATTTTACCACTTGGTACTATACTAGATTTCTACTATATTACACTAGTAACATACTAGAGCGACATGCCCTAGTTCCAACCGCCTCATTGACGGTTGGAACTAGGGCACAACTTATGGGGCGAAAAGCAACTCTTGGATGGATCCCTCCATCCTCTCGGATGGTGAAATGCTCATGTACGTTCATGTATCCATGTTCATGCTTTCATGTATCCAGCGCTGGAGAGGATGCATGGTCTGGATTGTTACAATCCAGTAAAAGATCCACGGAGCCATGGGGCTAGATTTCGCGCTTGTTCAACACGCCATACTATCTACGAGACACTAATCGAGAGGTTAGTAGATCCTCCTCCATGGGTTAGTAAAAGTACAGGTTATTGTGTAGTTAGTTTTCTGTTGAGTCTTGGAGCCACGTCAATCATGTGTTTGTTTGTTTTTTCGATCCTAGACACCAAGTTCTCGTTTTAATTATCCATGCAGCCAAATTATTAGTACTTGCTTAATTATTCATCTTTACTCGATGGTTTTTTAAGCTTAGTGAAGTTAGCAACCGTTCAGCAACGGTCAACTGCGTGTTTCTTTTCTAACTAATTGGTCTCTTGGACTTCTAACTAATTGGAACACATTTCTGGCTGTACGAGAATTGTGCCACCAGTCACATCGTACGCCTTAGGATTAAACACCTTGGTGTATCCAACACCTTCTCGGATAAGTGGGTAGGCTATAAAATATCTTGCTTGATTAGCGTCTGACTGATGAGTATGTCAAATTGGACTGATGAGGGATGTTTTTCTGCCTTGGAGATGCGAGCGCAGCGAGCATCCAGGTCACCTGGGGGGCTATTCTGTAACTCGAAAGCGATATGTCTTCGGTGGGCGATAGCGAATCCGGGCCCTAGGCAATAGCGATTGGACCTATTCTGTAACCACCAGTGTCGACTGAGGTCCGCCATCTTGCCGTTTTCCAAAACACAGCTCCCGAGCTGTGTCTTCTCCCCTGGGCAATATGTCTTCGTCAGGTTACTCGAGTCGTGATGCGAAGTTTTTGCAACTCGGAACAACAACAAACCGCCTAGCTCATTTCAATCCGGTTTCCGAGATTTTTCCGCACATTTCCTGAGAGTTTTTCATTATTTTATCGTGCAATTATGCAAGTTTATCGCATTTTCTTCGTCATCGATGGATTCAGCGACAATTTTTTCCGTCATGCAGAAGATTCTTCATGATGAGAAAACTCGGAAAAGTCTGAATTCACTAAATCGACGATCAAGACTAAAAGATACTACGAAATGGAGGTAAGTAAATAAGTTATGTTTTTGTGTGATTCGCTTGAATTAAGTAAGTGTTTCTTAGTAAAAGTGTTGACATTTTTGGGTTTGTAAATAAGTACCTAGTAGGTGGTTCATCCGAGTACCCTGTCGAGTCATGTAATACTCGATCAATTATTTTTATGTGTTAGTTTGCATCTAGCTTGATTACGAAAATACCGTTTTGTTCAAGTTTAGCTTGTCACTGGTATGGTATGAACGTCCTCTGGGTTCATTTAAAATACTTCTAATTTAGTCATTGGTTTCTATTGAACTTTTGAACCCCCGGCTGACCTACCCTATCAAGCCTTGATCTTATTGTAATTTATTGGTTTTTCATGTTTGCTTGTGCAGTTTCCGATCACCCATGGTCGGGTCACTTCAAACAACGCTTGAAGTGCGCCCATCTGTCTCGAATCATGATGCGATTCCTCTGGCAGTTAGTAACATCACAAAAATGGACTATCCCCTGCAATCGAACCGGCGGAAAAAACAACTTTTGCTCAGGTACTTAAGGAAAAATTACTTAATTACTACAGCAGCCCCACTGATATTGAAGTACCACTATGCTCGGCTGAAAAGCTTTTGCTTCACAAAAATGATGTTTTCATCTGATTTGCAGGTAGTTCAGCCGATTTTTTCGTTGGGTGTCTCATCCACCAATCGTCTTGTCTCACCCCCTTGGGATAGCATCAGAGGATGTCTTCTTGGAATGGAAGCGGCTGCAATCGGGACTCATACTCGTACGTTCAGCCAAGCAATCCCCGGTGTGGCCCCGAGTTCGACTTTTCCAAATAATCGCCAGCACCGTCGGGAATGTTTTATGAAAGGAGCAATTCACCATCAATGAAAACCTACGTTAAGGGCCAGTTTATCAATTCATTTATTCATTCACCAAGGACGCTAGCATTAAATTTCACCTACGACCTTTGTTCATTGACCGACTTACAGAAAATTGATTGATAAGTTGTTATTTAGTGCTAACGTCCTTAGATAATTCTAGTTTTGAATGGATTGATAAACCGGCGGAATCGATGGAAAATAAACATTTAGCTGACACATTCGCATGTCATATCTTGTTGGTTTGGTTCATGTGAAGATACGGCATGACGAATATGATAGTTTTTCATTGATCTTGATAGTAACTTCAAATTATGTCTCTATTCTTTCAGAATATGTGGTAATTTTTTCAAAATATGTGGTAATTTTTCAAAATATGTGGTAATTTTTTAAAATACGTAGTTATTTTTTCAAAATTGTTCTTAGTTTTTCAAAGTTCTAAGTTTTTCAAAGTTTTCTGATTTTATTTTGCAAAATAGGTATGTATTTATTCATTTTTCAAAGCTAGATTTATCTAAGGACGCTTGCATTAACTAATTTCCTAGAAGTTTTCAGTACGACGGTCGGTGAAAGTATGTCCCAGGTGAAATGTAGTGTAAGCGTCCTTGGATAAATCTAGTTTTAAAAGAATATCGTATATTACTAATATATAAATACATACAAAATAGTATCCCTAGACATTACCATCAAGATCGAGGAAAAACTAGGTTTTAATTTATTGTTGGTAAAATCGGCCTTGATGTACTTATCAGTGAGCGAACCGGGTTTATTATCCAGTTTTCCTGCATCTATTGTTCCAAGTTTCTTTGTCCATATTTCGAGAATTTTGTCATAGACAAAAATCGTAGCTAACATTGAAGATTTTTTTTTTTTTTTTTGCATTTTCCAGTTGTTTATTTTATAAAATTTTCAATACATCCATAAATTAATGCGACGGTTCCTTATGAGCAATGCTCGTGCTAGGAACCGGCGTCTACATACGATAATAAAATAATGTCCATTTCTCCGTTGTTCACAATTCCTTACATTTTATATCTACACTAAAAATTAAACACATACACTTCTGTCATAAACTTTTTAAATAATCAAAGCAAAATAAATTAAAATAGGAACTCTCTTCAATCACAATAGTGAATCATAATGATCTTTTAAATTTCTTTTGAAAATAATAAGAATAGATTGAAAACAGTGATCATTCCATTGGAATCACGATGTTAGTCGATTGCATAAAGATTTTGGAAATTACTCCTTAAAAACTTCATGAAATGTATGTTTTTCCAACACTAACAAAGGAACTTGTCAAATTTTCGGCTTCCCAAATCATTTTTTCAAATTTTACATCATTCTGTGATCTAGTTTTTTTGTTGATTGTTTATGTTGATGTGCGAACGTACTGTAGTACCTGATTAAATTAAGAATTAATTAATTTAATTAAGAGCTTGCCTGAAAATGGCCTAACTTGATTCTGTAATTTAGAGTAAACGGAAGAATAAAAATTGTTCAACTGAAGCAAATTTATTGTAATTCAATAACCCCATATCACAAGTTGAATCAACAGTTTCACAGAAAAATGATACTTTTACACATTTCTACTTTCTTTTGCTTTCTGATGCTCAAAATGCACAAAGTCCAACGCCGAGCTGTTTCCGGAGAGGTCGATTATTGAAGACTGCTTATGAGGATTGAGCTAACACTTGGGCGAAAAAATACTCAGTCAATCGGCTTCTGTTAGGCACTTCACAATTGGCTTTTCCATCGAGAGTGGCTAGTGGCTTCAATCCTATTCAAATTGAAGTTCGGTAGGTACGCCTCCTCATTTTGAGACATCGGGGTATCGCTTCTTTTCTTCTGAAAATCAAGTTGAAATTTTAGGAAAAGTATAATATTTTATCATCCAAACAAAAACAATATTTTATCATTGATTTACAATATTGCTCAAGAACAATATTTTTCCTACTTCTCCAATCCTACGTTTCAAGTTAGATGTAGGCATCAGCCATACCTTTGACGTATTTAGAGCACCTTCTTGCATGCTAACTAATTCTTCAAAGACGGGGTAAGCGCACAATACAGACGGGGCTCATCCGAGTGCAAAAGTGCCAATCCTTCTTCGTCTTATGCTAATCCGTGCGTGTCAACCGTGTGCTCATTCCGAATGATATTTGCTCATGCTGAGGCGTACAATAGTCGGAGCGAAGCACACACTGATAAATTGAAATCCTGAAAGCAATGTTTCGATGCAGTCCGGCCCTTCTGTGGACTGCGCGGCTGCATTCAAAATGCCACTCAACTGAACCATTGATGCAGATTCCGATGCGATGCACCCCGCCTGTAGTGTGCGCTTATCTTTATAAAATACCTTTAGGTGATATTCAAATTGTGCACTTACCAAATCTAAATACACTTTTCGCGGCGAACAAACCCGCAGTCGTCTATCTCACAGCTCGACGATTGCAACATAGGCGAAACATCGGCATACTTGAAGGACCAACTCACATTAAATCTACTCACGATAAACTTTATCGTCGATTATTATGGATACTAATATGTTTTTTGCTCAAAACACACGATAAATTAAGCATTATCAACAAAAAGTCGGCTAATTCCAATTCAAAACAATCGACGAGCCAGTTTGAGAAGGGTATGTTGTTGTTGTTGTTGTTCTTTTTGCTTGTCGTGTGCCTTGGGCCACGTCAAGAAAAAAGTGAGAAGGGTAACCACCGCAAGACACAGTAACCTCCTAGGGCTATTCTGCAAAATCGCCATCGTTTCACGGTCGCTATCGATTTCGCGGACGAAGACACTGTGTCCTGGGACATATCGTTTTCGCTGTGGAAGTTACAGAATAGCCCCCCTGATCTGTATAATTGAGGCGTTGATAGCCAGAGTGGACCATTCCACAAACTGGCCGAAAATGAGTTATACAGTGCAATGGGTCTGCGGTTGCTCTATCTATCGAATTATTATTAAAATTTGACTCGTTCTCGAATGTGCTAAGAGAAAGCGCAACTTTTCAAATGGTCCGTCTGCAAATTGGCCGCCGATTTTGATGGCCAGAGTGGACCTTGTGGCTTGTAGAATAGTCTCTATGCTTCATGAGTCATCTGTTCACCCAAGAATGCTTGTATTTTTTTTCAAAACACCATAACAAGGCCCTTAATCAATCTCAAGAAATTAGTCGAAATTTTCAAATGCGATTTTCTCAGTTCGACACCTGTGTGGAATGGTCCACTCTGGCTATCAACGCCTCAATTATGTGAGAAGGAACATTTGGCAACGAGCTGTACGAACTGTATGACTGGTGGCACAATTTTAAAATTGCCATAAATGTGTTCCTAGACGTCCCTAGAGTCCGAAAATTTAAAAGAGAAACACGCAGTTGACCGTTGCTGAACCGTTGCTAACTTCACTCTGGTGTTTTTTTAGGCCTGACCCATACCTATAGCTATGGTAAAGCAAATTCGACTTCTCGGCTCGTCATTGATTCGTTCTTCGAACCAGGTTGTGTGGAGTTCATCTGATTGTTCTGGTTTGTTTTCAATTGCCCAAATTCTAGAAATAGTTTAAATAACTTGCGATTCTAGGGCTCAATAATTCCCTTGTCCCAGTGCGAGGTGGCTGTTATCTCCCAGTCTCTTTAATTTCTGAGTTGAACACGAGTGAGTGTAATATTTCGGTTCTAGGACTTTTAGTTGAGAAGAGGCCAATGCCAAATGTTTGCCGGATGTGGGATTAGGAAATGGAAGCATTCTCGAACTAGATCTAGATCCTTAAGGGGTTGAGGTCAGTCTCTGCCTTGGGGGAAGTATTACGCAAAGCCCGGTGCAAAAGGCTTTGGGAAACGGTCTGATAGAAATACAGGAATTTACTACGGAGCATGCGCACTAGCGTCTATGGAGGGTCTATGGGAGGGTACGATTGCGCAGGTAACGGGTCGGGGGGGGGAGGGGGCCTAGTAAAGACGGGTTCACAAGAGTGCAAATTGCGGAAAGGTGAGGACTCCGGATTTTGATTATAATACAAAGATGATTCGACGACTTGGAAAGTGAAAGGATGACCAAAAGGACATCTACTCGCGCGAGCCAATTTCACTAAACTGATATAGCAACAACAACCCTTTACGCATCATGCCCAGTGGAAAATATTACTTGGGGTGAATGATGACAGTCAACGACATAAGTGGCTTCCGCAGCTGCGTTTTCCGCACCATTCAGCAGCGTTACGTACGCTTGTGAATCCTACTTTAGAATGGGACTTCTGTTGCAGACTGTTGATTGGTCACGCATAACCTTGTAACCTTTCCCGGACCTGAGCAGGGGATTCTTAATTTGTCTATTTAGAATAGTGGCTAAATGATCTATTCCAGAAGAACAGTATGGGAGTGCTCCAGCTACCAGGTTCCACCGCAATTAGGAGGCCAGGTTGAAAAGATGTTCACCTGAAAAGGTTCAAAAATGAACAATTTCGTCGGTTGCTTAATTCATCTGTTAATTATTCTCCATTTTAGCTTCGGAGTGTAAAGCGTACACGCCATCGATCGAAAGGTCCTTGAGCGAAAAATGGTCGACCGTTGCTAAGGTCAGATCACCATCTGATGATGCCAAAGACCGACCTGTTTTTTCGACTATCCTCCCACCGCCAAACGTAACGGGGACTCTCCATCTCGGCCATGCTCTTACTGTAACGATAGCGGACACAGTATGTCGATGGTAACTTTTGCAACAAAGAAATTATGTTATTTAGTTGTACGATTTTGAAGAGATTGATGAAATTTTTGGTATTTCTAAGAATACTGATAAGTACGGAGGAATTTGAATTTTGAAATTCTTCATTAATGATAGCCTCTACATATTCACGAGTATTTCAGGCGACGTATGCGTGGCGATCGAGTCCTATGGGTGCCAGGTACCGATCATGCTGGCATTGCCACGCAGTCGATGGTCGAGAAAGACCTGCAGACCAAAAATCTGAGCCGCTGTCAACTCGGAAGAGAAAAATTCATTGGGGAAGTATGGAAATGGAAAAATTCCAGGAGCGAGCGTATCACAGATCAGCTGCAACGACTCGGAGCTTCGCTTGACTGGTCTAGAGAGTACTTCACTCTTGATGAAGTAGGTTCCATTGATTTTCCATCTGACTGAAACAAAAGCTAGCTCATACCCCTTGATAAATTTCCCGGCGATTCGAGAATTTCTTGATCAATTCTGCGTTTATATGTTTCAAGAACAGAAGTAAAGCAGTAACAAAGGCTCTTATCCAATTATGGAACGCTGGTCTCGTTTATCGGGCTCAATCTCTGGTCAACTGGTGCTGTCATCTGCGGTCGGCCATATCTGATATCGAAATCGAACATTTGGCAGTAGATGGACCAATGCAGTTGAGTTTGCCCGGCCATAAAAGCCCAGTTACTTTTGGCCAATTGGATTACTTTGCTTACCGGCTTGAAAATTCAGGTGATCTAACTACGCTGACACACAAAATCAACCATATTGACGATGATGCTTTGTCCTGTTCGACATTTGAACAATCAAATAATGTAAATGTAAATTCTTGATCTTTGCCAATGTGCCGATGTTCTTGGCACAATAATCGGTACTTTTTGTTTTTGTAACATATCGACGGCGAAGTGGTGAATCCTCGTATCGCCATTTTGTAAAGACGGCCACTGTTCCTATGGCACCCTATGTAATCACATTGAATTTCCATCACATCTCTAATGTGTACGTGCAGGTATGAAATTGGAGATACGAGGTCTCACCACTTCGCCGTCGATATGTTTTGTTAATTTGAGCTATCGAATTTTTCCAGATGAGGAATTGCAAATAGCGACTACTAGATTAGAGACAATGCTTGGCGATGTCGCTGTGGCAGTACATCCATCTGATAGCAGGTAGATAATTATATATATATTTCATAGATCACAGAAACTATCTCTTTTATTAAGGTCTGTTCAATGCCAGGCGAGTAACTTCTGACGCCCAGTTGTAGATTAGGCGTTTCGTAGCCTAAAAGGGGTGGTCACTATCTAAGCTTTTTAATGCTTAATATCACTAAAATACTGAATCGGATATTCGCATAGATGACTCACTGTATTTCTACTTGATCGTGTATTAAGTTTATCTTTAGTTGTTTCTTTAATTGATTTTTGGTCAGGTTGCACGTTTTGCTTGTATTTTTCCATCCACAATATTCCGTATAATGTTTTATTCCTTAACTGGCTTCCCAGCCTTCTCCGTGAATAAAAATATGAATATATTCACTTGATCCATATTAGTGAATACGAATACGAATATGTTCGTATTCACGGTTTTTGAATATGAATATATTCACTTAAGTTGTATTAGGTGAATACGAATACGTTTGTATTCACAAAAATTACTGTGAATACGTTTGTATTCACGGGGGTTACTGTGAATATATTCATATTCACGTGGGAGAATACGAATATTTTTGTATTCTCGGGGGGTGAATGCGAATATATTCGTATTCGCCCTTGTGAATATGAATATATTTATAGTAACACCCGTGAATACAAACGTATTCACAGTAATTTTCGTGAATACAATCGTATTCGTATTCACCTAATACAACTTAAGTGAATATATTCATATTCACAAACCGTGAATACAAATATATTCGTATTCGTATTCACTAATACGGATCAAGTGAATTTATTCATATCCGTATTCACGGAATACGAATATGCCCATCTCTGCTTCCCAGGTATGCTCGATTCCATGGAAGGTTTGTAGTTCATCCATTGTCAAACGAGCGTTTGCCCATAGTTGTGGACGAGAGTGTCAATCCCGATTTTGGAACAGGTAAAAGTCATCAAGGAGACGTCCAAATTTTCATCACCCTCAAAAGTTCAAAGCTTCGGCTCCTGAAAGTTGTTCGTGTAATGGGTCGTACAATCTCTCTTCTACTTCCAAACCTTCAAGTACGAGGGGGGTATCCAGAAGTAACGAGACTCCAGCTGTGGAAGTGGCCAGGGTGGGAACAAACAAAAAAGGTTGGAAAGGGGTCGTAGGGGAACTCCTTCTGCGTCAGTATGTGAAGCTAGCCCGCTGTACCTGCTCTGGTTCGACCGTAGTGTATCTTTTAGCGAAGCCACTTTTTTCGTTTGGCAAAAACGTGAGATGGCCAACCCCCGAGAACAAAGCCTGCCAAGACATATCGCTTCAATTTTACAGAATAGGCCCCCAGTGGCTGAAAAGATTGGACGAGTGCATACGGTCCAATGGCGTGTACTTTGAAGAGGATTAAAGTTTGGAGTGAAAATATTGCGAAATTAAAAATGTTATAACATAAGTCTCGTTATTTTTGGGTCCCCCCTTGTACAACAAGCGTGTGAAACAATAGTGAAAGAAACGTACATACCTGCGTAATTAATTATAATTATAAAGCGCTAACTAGCTTCATTGTGTAAACTTGACTCGTGTAAACACGCCATGATCAGATGTTCTATTCTGTATGCCATTCCCCTCTACAACAAACTTTAATTATTATGATATGCAGGGGCTGTTAAAATCACGCCAGCTCATGACCCTAGCGATTTCGCCTTGTCCAAACGTCATGGACTGTCAATGAGGACCGTATTTTACGAAGATGGTACGATAGCTACTGGTCACGGGCAGTTTTCAGTAGGTATCATTTTCTAATAGCGATTAGTAGAATTCTTCATCAATTTTTACTGTTTCCGAATGAATTTGTGTAAAAAATTCTACATCTGGGTTGTAGGTTTGTGCAATTTTTGACTCAGTCCCGCTGATTTTTAAATTGGCCCGATCGATTTTTACTAGATCCAACCAATTTTTGACCCAGTCGAGTCAAGAGTGGTGATTGGATTTTTGACGACTCGGTCCCTCTCAGGTAAAGAATCGAGTCGGTGCGCAATTGGTAAGCTACACTCAATCGGGACCTGTAGACCACAGCTGGTTTAGATAACTCCAGGTGGGACCAAATCGACATGGGGGACTGACTTGACACTCACAGGACTCAGCTCTTTTGGTTCTGAACCGAGTTGTGAACTCTGGATTCAGATGGTTGGCAATGAATTTTGATGGGCATCAATCGCTCCAAAATCGGGGCCTGGCGTTCAGGTGGTCAGCAACGATGACTCTTCACAATTGCGCAAAGTTCTGCCCTGGCACATTGGCCGTGTCGAATTTTGGGCACTGACTAACCGCAACGAGGTATGAACCGAGTTAACATTTCATGCCAGAGATATAAATGAAATTGAGATTTTTAATGAAATATTTAACAATATTTTCACGCAATAGAATGGAAAACTATTAAAATATCAACAGAGACTGAGGTGAGTAGTTGTTGGACTGTTATCTATCGCGATAATCGTGTTCTTCATTGTCTAAAGGCCGGCCTACACGGGGACACTTATTGCAGTAGAGCGAGAGCCTAGAGAGCACTGGAGCTCTCGAGAGAAGTGTGGACGGCCCGTAGAGTAGTTGCGAGAGCAGTCTCGTGGTGCCTCCGGGCTCTCGTGTTCCCCCTTCCCTCTCGACGTGTGGACGGCACTGCAACCGATCTCGGAATCAGTCTCGACAAGTTTCACCTGCGGGAAACGAGTTGCGAGAGCGATGACGAATTCGGGTCGACAGTGGGGAAGGATTTGGAAGAAAGGGGGGTAGTGTAGACACACACGCGACTGCTCTCGCAATCACGAGCGAGAGCAGCTGCGAGAGCGGTCTCAGAAACTCACCCTAGCGCTCTCAGGGCTCATGGTGTAGACGCGGCTGACAGTGCTCTACGCAATCAGTGTCACTCTAGCTCTCTCCGTGTAGATCTAGCTTTAGAATTGCTGCTGACGAAATCAAATTGTTTGATTTCATTGCAATCGATTCGATGCCCATTGAATTGCGTCGGCAGCTATCTTATCAGCCGATCAGATTCGTTTTCGCCTACCTCGTATCGTTGCTGGTCATCTGAATCCAGCTTATCACCTCTGGATGCGTCCTATATTTCTCTGCTTGACTTGATATGCTATCAGGAGAGCCTACTTGCGTATTTTAGATGGCACTAATAACCACTGACTGATGAAAATCCCTTTCGGCAATATGTTTGTGTGCTCTAGTGGCTAAGTACGCATTCTTAGCTATCTGGCCTCTTAGTTGAGTAATTTAAATCGTTTTAAACATTCAGAAACTGCAATTTTTTAATAGGGGATGGTGCGATTTGAAGCCCGTGAAGCTCTCAGGGTAGCTTTGGGCAGCCTGGGCCTTTACAAAATGTCTCGCCCTCACAAGACAACTCTTCCGATCTGCAGTCGAACAGGAGACGTCGTGGAATATCTTTTAAAACCCCAATGGTTCGTTATCGCTCAATATTGCCGTCATTCTGTACGAATTTCTTCATTTGGCCCGGAGCCATAAAATGGCAAGACCTAATTCGACGATTTCTTACGTTTGGTACATGTTTAAGGTTTATTAGCTGCAAGGGCATGGCAGAAAAAGCAGTGGCTGCTGTGCGAAGAGGAGACCTGAGTATTGAACCTGAAGATCACCATAGAGACTGGTTCAATTACCTGGAAAACATCAGGTACTAATCATGATACCATACAAATTTCAGGGTAGGTTTCAAAAAAATTTTCCTTGGGCGACTGCAATGGTTTGTTATTGAATAATAAACCAAAAGTATCTGGTAAGCGTCTTCCAATAGAGCAGGAGGTGCAGGTTTCAAGGAGTGAGTTTTTATACCATTTCAAACTTGATCTCATTTTTCTTTAGCAGCTTTACGGGACTGATAATTCCCGATCGAAAGGAGGGGGTTAGATAATAATGATTATTCAGTCATCTATGTTACAACGGTAATCTTATTTATCTGAAACTTCCTTAAACTTATGTAGGTGGGTCGTTCTCATTTGAACTGCACATTTGAGTCTCTCCATAACAGCAAAGTGGCCAAATTTAAATCTCACTGTTTATGCTTGGCGCGATTTTTGCTGATTCCATCCAACTCCCAAGACCACTATTCCATACGAATTTCGGGAGTTTTTCTGTTTTTTGGAAATAAATGGAATTTGAATGCTAGATTATGTGTGTTACCCTCCAGAAAGTAACGCACATGAGCGGTAACGCACATGAGAACCCATCTTCAACTGTCGATTGCAGACAAACTAACCAACCCAGGACGGTGTAACACACACGAAATGAAAAGGGTTTCCGAGGCTTATTGACGAAAAATTGCCAGAAAAATTTTATATTCACTGTTACCAAAAATAACTTCGGTAACACACATGAGGTCGAATAAAAATACGCACCATTTTTTTGGAGTTTTGGGCATGTTACGTGATCCCACTTCGCGTATCGGCGAGGAACCAGGGAAAAACTAATACTAGACTAGTTTGTGATGATAATGAAAGGTTAACCGCCAAAAAATTCCGCAATGCCAGTAAATGGCAGCGGTAACATACATTAGGTTACTAAAACTTGAAAAATGATGGACACACTTCAATGATGACTTCATGAAGAGAGGAGAGGTCTAGTAGATCTGTGGCACCATTTTTCCTCAAGTTTACACTACCCACTACAAGTTAGAGGTCCGCGATTCCTTCCGAAAAATTTATACTCGCTCATATCGAATTAAGACGCTGGCAACTTGAGGCTGAGGACGGTAACGCACATGAGATTTCTAGATGTTTTTTGTCATAAAAGGTCTTAGATTTCCACTAAGTTTGTATTTTATGGTGTTGTAATTAGGGAGGCTTGAATAATAGATCCAGCAGATTGGAAAAAAAATTCGTCGGGTTCTTCAAAACGGTTGAGGGATAAAGCGGGATAGGGAGGACACGAAATGTGTGTTTCAAATGAGAACGACCCAGGTACCTAATTTTAAGTGAATTAGTGCTAATCGTCCTTGTGGTTAAACTTTTTTTTTTGTAAAATTGTTGTCTGTTGTTGTATGTATACATTTATTATTTTTGTGTTTGTTGTTTTGTATCATTATTTTTCAATCGCATAACAAATTACCGGTTTTTAGAGACTGGTGCATTTCTCGTCAGCTCTGGTGGGGGCATCAGGTGCCATTTTACAACTGTAGTGATGGACAGAGGTCATTTTGGGTGGCGGCTGAAAATTCCTCTGAAGCCAAAATCAAAGCCGCGGAAGAACTTGCCGGTTCCATCTCTGTACAAAGGGACACTGACGTATTGGATACGTGGTTCTCATCCGGACTTTTGCCATTGTCTAGCCTTGGCTGGCCCGATCAGGTTAGCCCAAATGTCTCTGGGTCAAAACAGTGATTTTCATACGAGTACGAATTGCCAAACTTTGGGTATTTGCCCTTGCCCCACAATTGAGGCGTTGATAGTGGACCATTCCACTCAGGTGTCGAACTGAGAAAATCGCATTTGAAAATTTCGACTAATTTAATGTGATTGATTAAGGGCCTTGTTATGGTGTTTTGAAGAAAAAAATACAAGCATTCTTGGGTAAACAGATGACTCATGAACCATAGGGACTTTTCTACAAGCCACATGGTCCACTCTGGCCGTCGAAATCGGCGGCCAATTTGCAGACGGACCATTTGAAAAGTTGCGCTCTCTCTTGGCACATTCAAGAACGAATCAAATTTTAATAATAATTCGATAGATTGAGCAACCACAGACCCATTGCACTGTATAACTCATTTTCGGCCAGTTTGTGGAATGGTCCACTCTGGCTATCAACCCCTCAATTATCAGTGAAGAATCGACGAATTACGCAACAACAAAAATCCGATTGCGGATACAATCTGGATTTCATCTTTTTCAGCGGAACACGGATTATTCAAAATATTACCCTTTGTCAACCCTGATCACTGGACATGATATTCTGTTCTTCTGGGTCGCTCGAATGACCATGCTTGGTTTAGAGTTGACCAACCAACTCCCGTTCAAGGTAACGTTGACTTTCCGCTGCCTTTCTCAAGTTAACAACAACCAAGGGATAGTTTTACAAAAGCTATCTTGACAAAGCAAAATGAGTTTATCAAAATGAAAAATTCGAACATGGAAACAAAATATCATCTTCCAATCATAACCTGTCTCAAAAATTCTCATGATACGCTGCGAAAGTAGCTTGAAAATCGTTCTTAAAATTTTAACAAAAACTGATCTTTTCAGGAAGTTCTGTTACATTCGATCGTTTGCGATGCGCAAGGTAGGAAAATGTCAAAGAGCTTGGGTAACATTGTCGATCCAATGGACATAATCAACGGCTGTTCTTTGAATGTTCGTATTCTTATTTTTTTTCAATTCTTCTATGACATTTTATCAACAACCCGGTTATAATTACATTCCTCATAATAATGAGGAATAATAATTACATCCTCATAATAATGAGGAATAATAATTACATCCTCATAATAATGAGAAATAATAATTACATCCTCTTAATAATAATTACATTCCTCATAATATTATCATGCCGTCAAATCGGTGATTATTTTTTGTTTTTCTTGGAATAAAGTGGTCATTTTCAGGACTTGAATTCAAAAGTTCAAAAAAGCCTGGAGAGTGGGAGCATCAGCGAAAAAGAAGCGTTCAATGCGTTTGCCGAAAACAAGAAACAGTTTGCGAATGGAATTCCAGAATGCGGGGCCGACGCTCTTCGATTTTCACTTCTGACGCAGAACATTTCGAGTGAGCAGATATTTGTTAGCGGATCATTCAGTGTCATGGCCATGTAGACATTCTCGTATGAAGACGGTATACCCGATTATTATTCAAATGTTTGTCCGGCAGGGCACTTCATTAATTTTAACGTTGACGAATGCCATGGAAACAGGCTTTTCTGCAATAAAATCTGGCAAGCTCAACGATTCGCTGAGATTTGGGCTCAAAAATTAGCAGTCACCCCCCTGGCAGGGCCGGCGGACCTGCCGAAACCGCAAGATCTGGTAGATGTCTGGATCGTATCCAAGTTGTCGGCCATGGTGGCATCTGTCAACGCCGGTTTGGAAGCGAACGATTTCAGCGCGTGTACGTTGGCTATCAAGACGTTCCTGTACGGGAAACTCTGCGATGTCTACATTGTGAGTCGCCGTTACTGACAATCGTTTTACCGAAAGTGAGGGGATCGCTACACAGTGATCAAAAGCAGTAGGAGTCGACAAAATTTTGTTATTATCGTCAGTTATGAAAATATCAGATGTTTGCGGTAAAACGTGTATCCAACTCCTGTTGTAAATCTCCCCCACGACCTGTGTTGCTCCACCTCAAACTTATTGAGAAGCTCCAAGATTTGTCGTGAGGAGCTGCTAAAAAACAGAAGTTCTTGAAATAAAAAATAATTATTGCACAATAAATGTCATTTGTGTTCTAGACTCTTTGAAAAGTAAAAGATAAACGTTTGAGGGGTGTTGTTTAAAATTTTTCCAGCCAATTACATAGGTACTGTACATTATAATGTACATAGGTATATTATAATAAAATTATATGTACTGGAAATAACATAATTACGTAGGTTCTGGAAGTAATATAATTACATGGGTTCTGAAAATAATGTCCTGCCACCTTCAAGGTTACTTCATCCCTCAACAGTCTCCGAAGATCTCCTCCTAACCTATCTTGAAGCCTCTGGTGAACTTTCTGAGTCGCCTCAAGAGGAGCTTCAAGAAAGACTGTGAGAATCGTTCCTCAGAAATTGAGTAACTAATACTCTTCTGAAGATTATTTAATATGCAACAGCATCCCACCTCTATAGGGTCAAACGACCAAACTAGGCTTATACTGTTGAATAATATTGTATAATTATTTACTTTTCATTTGAACTTCGATTGTATCTTTTTAGGAAGCGATCAAGCCCAAACTGAACGCCGGCTCGTCAGAAGCCACGATCTCCTGTCGAATTTTGCTCCACTGCCTGGACGTGTCCCTGAGATGTTTAGCGCCGTTTATGCCTTTCGTCACTGAAACGTTGTACACAAGATTGCCGTGCAGGACGTATGAAACGATAGATGCGGCAGTATTCCCTACTGATTCAAGTGTAAGTATGTGCTAAGTGCCACTTCACACGATTGACTCTGTGGATAAGGCTCAAAACCCGTGTGAATATGGATTTAAGCCAAGGAACCGGTCCAAAATCCGGATGAGCGGTATGGGAAGGCTCCTTATCCCACGGTAAATAACAGAGACCAAGGGCCTCGATCCTCCAAATCAGGAAAAAACTACATAATTGTTCACGACAGATATTAGAGTTAGGGCCGCTTTATCGACTGTCGGTTATCCAAAAACCAGTGGTGCGTAGATAACACACAATACTTCCATATTTTGGAACGTAAAATTGTGACACAATTTGATCATATTTTGACTTCTTTTAAGGGTGTTTAGGTCATAAATATCAAAAAATTCACTATTCAAATTTCGAAATTCGCCCAAAATAAAAAACCGCCAGTTTTTCGGTACATAAAAAATATCCACATATTCTGCAAGTTAAAAGAAAGATTTTAAGACCAAGAACGCTCAAATCGGTTCATTTTTGTGGCCGGAAAAAAATAAAATAGGAAACACTAAAAATTCAAATATATCGGAAGTACTGTGCGTTATCCGAATTCCGATTAAACAGGGTGTTAGGTCTTGCCGAGACAAACATTTCAGTTCAAGAAATTTGAAAAAAGGTTAAGAAATGAGGGAGTTATGGCCATTTTTGTAAATGACCACAGACGGACAGACGGACAGACGGACAGACGGACTAACGGACACACGGACACACAGACACTTGTTCAGGAAGTGATTCTGAGTAAATGTGTATAAGAAAAAGTTTTTTCTGAAGCTCCGTTCCGATTCTCGATTTTAGGACGATCACAATACTTCCATTTACTCTGTAAATATGGAAGTAACTCATAGCTAATCTCTTGGCTACAAATTTATCGGAGACACAGCCTATGCGCATCCACCCAAAAATCACCCTGAAATTAGTGGCCTGGTGATTAGCTATGAGTTTTTGGGTAACCGACAATTGATAAAGCGGCCCTAAAGCTGGATTCACGTTTTTCTCTGCGTCCTGCTTAATGAGATCTAATTGGCTGAGAGTTTTACGCGCGCGCACTTCACCAGGTAACTTTACCTGACAGCCAATCAGATCTCATTACGCAGAGAAAAACTCACATGTGAATCCAGCTTAAAGCTGGGTTCACATGTGCGTAAAAGTCTGCGTAATCTGCGTATGCGTAAAGTGCGTAATGAGATCTGATTGGCTTGCAATTTTACGCGCGCGCAATTTACCTGGTAAATTTACCTGGCAGCCAATCAGATCTCATTACGCACTGTACGCAGTACGGAGATTACGCAGACTTTTACGCACATGTGAATCCAGCTTAACTCTATTTTTGGAAAAACCAGTGGTGCGTAGATAACACACAATACTTCCATATTTTGAAACGTAAAATTGAGGCACAATTTGATCATATTTTGACTGCTTTTAAGGGTTTTCAGGTCAAAAATATCAAAA
Organism: Nesidiocoris tenuis; assembly: GCA_036186465.1. Lineage (NCBI taxonomy): Eukaryota > Metazoa > Arthropoda > Insecta > Hemiptera > Miridae > Nesidiocoris > Nesidiocoris tenuis. Next base: position 613,406 of record AP028921.1, read on the forward strand.
AATTCACTATTCAAATTTTAAAATTCACCAAAAATGAAAATACGCCACATTATTGGAAAATAAAAAATATCCACATATTGTGCAAGGTAAAACAAAGATTTTAAGACCAAGAACGCTCAAATCGGTTCATTTTTTTGGCCAGAAAAAAATAAAATAGAAAACACTAAAAACTCCATTATATCGGAAGTACTGTGCGTTATCCAAATTTCGATTGAACAGGGTGTTAGGTCTTGGCAAGACAAACATTTCAGTTCAAGAAATTTGAAAAAAGGTTGAGAATTGAGGGAGTTATGGTCATTTTTGTAAATGACCACAGACGGACAGACGGACTAACGGACACACGGACACACAGACACTTGTTCAGGAAGTGATTCTGAGTAAATGTGTATAAGAAAAAGTTTTTTCTGAAGCTCCGTTCCGATTCTCGATTTTAGGACGATCACAATACTTCCATTTACTCTGTAAATATGGAAGTAAAAAAGAGTTATTGCCATCAATGGGGGGTTTTTCCATGGGGAATCTGGTGGTACCACTAGTTCGCGCGAATTCGAGAGAAAAACGCTGCTAAGTAGATTAGTGACATGGGTACATTATTTGTCTGGGTATCTCAGAAAATAAAGTTCAAATAGTTGGAGTAGGTCGGTTTATCATCATATCATTTGTGGAGTAATGGTCAATCGTGAATTCAATTATGCCGAAAAGGTACGTTTTCACAATGATGAATAAATAGGTAGGTATAAAAAGAAAATACTGGCGGCTGCTTTCAAAGAAATATTTCCTGAGGCCTGGCGGCAAGAAGGCAGCCATTTTGTTAACCACGTTAACAGGTGACAACTGTTATCAAGATCCGCCCCATTAACATAAGCTGTCCAATCCCAGCTTCACACTTTCAGTTTCTAATAGCCGAATCGCATTTTTGCAGTTCTGAGCCAATAAACGACGAAAGGACCGGTAGGGGTAGAGGAAGTCCCCTACTTCCCCACCCTACCAAGATCAAGGGTGGGAATGTTACAGCCGCCATTTCGTATTCCCGAACCGATTGGAACATGGGCCGTGAACCCAAGAAAACTGCAAAACCGCAATTTCAGCAGTGTCACTGCCCCCAAAATTGACCCTGTTGTTCCAGCTGAAATCGGTTTTTTTCATTTTTCTTAGTCCTGGAGAGTTGTAGAAAATTGCAAATTTTTTGTGTCATGTACCTGCCCAAAACCTACTCAAAAATATTTTTTTTGGAATTTTAACATTTTTTTTAAAGGGTCCAAAAAATATTTTTTGTTTAGGTCAAAAATTAGTCTTTAAACCAGTTTTTGATTACTAAACCCCAATCGATTTTGACTTATAGGGAGTGAAAAATGTCTAAAAACCTTCAAGGAATCCAACGAGCTCAAAAAATTCAAAATCGGTTCAGTAGGACTCCCTCAAATTGCCAAAAACGCGAAAACGCAGAAATCGCATTAAGAAATTCAAGCCAAACCGATTCAAAAACAAAATTTTCGAATTTTTTCGGAAAAACTACCCTATCTTATGGTAAATCAAGCGAGAAACACGGGAAAAATACTCAAAAAATTCTAAACCCACGGCATCACCTTCAAAATTGAGATTTTGTGTTTTTTCAAAAATATACCCTAATTATGCCGAATTGGACCCGTTAACCTTCTCCGATCGGATTGCCCGGACAATATGCCTCAAGTTGGAGCAAACCACAACTTTCAAGACTAATTTAGTCAAAATCGGATCAGTATTTCAATACGAAGTGGCTGGACGAAATTTTTGGCCAAAATTTCGTCCGTCCACTTCGTATCGAACCGCTGATCCGATTTTGGTGCGGTTGGTCCTAAAAGTTGTGTTTTGCTCCAACTTGAGGCATATTGTCAGGGGAATCCGATCAAAAAATTTTAAGGGGTCGAAAACCCAAAAAAACTGTTTTTGAGATCATGACTTTTTTTACATTAGATCGTTTTTGAGTAGTCTAGAGTTGATTCAGAGGATTCCCTTATAGGAGGTGCACGTCACAGGGAAATTTGCTAAACGCTCGTTTTTTTTTTTTTTTTTTGAAATCGGACCACTCCTTCTATGCGTTTTGCTGCTGACGGCGTACGGCGGACGGACAAAAAATTTTTATTGCAGATTCTTGTTCTAGAACCTCTGAAACGTGAAAGAACAAATTTTCAGGGGGTGTTGTAAAAAAAATTTTCTTGGTCAATTACATAGGTACATTATTTCTGGAAATAATGTACCAAAAGGGGCCGGAAGCCGTTTTGAGCAACACCGCTTGACTTTTCCTTGGCACGTGAAAGTGGTTATCTTTTGCTGCAATTCAAAAGCCCTCACGTATGTTGGGTCTCTTCGATTCGTATCCAACTGTTTGTTAAATTTTAACTCAATTTTCCAGGCGATAGTTCAGTTTAGTTTATTTTCATGGATACCACTATTTTGGATTTCCTGAAGAGTTGAAAAAATCGAGTTAATCACTGTTGCTTGGCGAACAACGATTTGAGGAGCTTTCAGATGAACTGCGAGGAGCTTAAAGAGCATAATAATTATTATTAGCTCGCGAGGAGCTTGATGTAGCCCGTTCACATAGCTTGTGAGGAGCTTCAAGAAATGTTGACACGAGCTTCAAGAAGTTTCAAGAATGGTCAACGGAGCTTAAAGATAGACCAAGAGTAGCTGCAAAAAAATGTTTAACAAAAAATAAAACCGACCTTCATTGATTTTAATGCATAAGCTACAGATGAGATGAAGGCACCAAAGTGGCTACATTTTTGGATGTAGCGCCGCCAACATTAATCCTGAAATGCTCGACCAATTACATAGGTACCTACATTATTTCTGGAAATAATGTACCTACCAAAAATGGAAAAAATATTGTAAGTGATAGTAAGCATGAAGATGGCCCACTTAAGGTTAAATCCAAGAGATCCCAGCTGCCCAGCCCGTCGGCGTGTTAGACCAACAAAAAATTGTTGTTCAGCTCAAAACCCCGTCCAGTTGCAGGATGAAGCTGCAGCCTCGCGGATGGACTTCGCTTTGGAAGTGACTCGAGTTGTTCGTCAATTAAAATCGGAACGCGGAGCGTTGAAGTTGAGATCCAAAGGTAAAAAAAGTGTTGAAAAAATTGTATCAAACTCGGGGATTTCTTAGTACCTAGTTACAAGTTGACCAAAGTCTTGGAAAGTAGGCTTTGCTTGAGTAAACATACCTGATGGAATTCAGATGTTACTTTGCTGTTGGAGTGAATTTTTTTCAACTTACTCCTTCACACTAATCTCTCAATTTTGGACATTGAAATGTTGTTGCAGCGGTCAATTACGATAAACTCACGAGGATTTTTAATTTTTCCAGTTTTCGTCGAGTCGGACAATCTCGAGCTGCTGGATGATGCCATAAACGTTATCAATACATTGACGCGCAGCGAAGTGTTTCAAGTACCTAAAAACAGTTATCATCCCCCAGCAGATGCACTCATATCGAAATTGGACTTATCTGCGTCGATAATCGTTGAATTAGATGCTGTAAGCGTGCGGAGTATAATTTTCCCATTATTAGTCGTTTTTTTTTTGACGGGGGTGGATGTTGAAAAAAATTAAATTCCACATTTCAGCCAGCGCACGAAAAACCGGCATTGAATTTGGAACAAATCCAAAAGAGGAGAACCAAATTGGAGGCCGATTTGGTCAAACTTCAGGGCCGAATGTCCACCGAAGGGTATCAGAAAAAGGTGCCCGACAGGGTCAAGAGAAACTTCGAGAAGAAGGTAAGCTGTACAATTGGTAAGGTAACATGATTAGAGATTAGGCTCTTCGAGCTTAGGGTTGTAAAGAGTTCAGCCTCCACTGATTTGAGTTTGGCTTGTTTCACGAGTTTGAGCCACTTTCACCATACATTTACCGACTCAAATTTATCAGCGCTTTAGTTACTGTTGGTCACTTACCTATCAACGAAGCTACCTACAAGTCGATTAGTTGATGGCCATAAAAGAGGCGTACAAAGACCGAAATTCCGAGGTTTTCTGCTATTTTTCGTAGTAACACGCGATTTTGAGGATGTGGACCAATTATACGGATTCAAGGCCCAAATAAAACGTAAACGTGATAAATTGTCAAAAAACGTCAGCAGTTTTACTATATTATAGCTCCTTAGAGAAGATGGTTCACCTTATTATAATTTTGTTTCAGTTCGCAAAGCTAAAAGCCGATCTGGACCGCATCAATTCAATTTTGTAATATATCAGCTTCCCAATATTTGTTGCGATTGCAAATAACACCTTAAATTTGTCACCCTAGTCTCGTTGCTCTTTTGAATATAATTGTTGTTTTTCCCCTGGCTTTCTCGTCATTTTCCGGCCAATTTATCTCTAGATCAGTGAGGAAAACTGATGCACAGAATGTATGCACAATGAGGAACATGCATGAAAAAAATAAACTGTTTTTTCGCCATAATATTCCTTGTTAGGCTTCGAAAATGGTGTTATGGTGGATGACGGTTCGGAAAAAAGGTAATTAAAAGAGGAGGGAGGCTTAGCGATAATCGCAGATTTGAAGTCGAGCGGGAAAATGGCCAGCCGCAAGGTGACACAAAGTTACACAGTCTGATGTCATCTTCCCAAAACACCAGTGCAACCTCATCCGAGTTCATGTGTGTATGCTGTGATAGGACGGAGATAACCGATTTTTTGCCGTTACGTTAAGAAACTAGGTGCAGTCGCGTCCGCAAAGTGACGTCATACGGTTAACCGCCACATTCAAAAGGGCACTTTTCATTAGCGTTTTTCACCCGGAAAAATGTTGTTTTTTCGTTGTAGACCATCACTACATCATTTTCGCATCCTAAACAGCATCATTCTGGCGGAAAAAATGGATTTCGTTTTTCATGCATGTTCCTCATTGATAGAAATTTGCAGGCTACAGCCGAATTTTCAAACGCTGAAATCCATAAGCGTTTCATGTTGACGAAATGGCATCGTTTCAATAAAAAAAATTACTTGAATCATCCGAATTTGGAATAATTCCTCTAAATAAATCTTTTACTCAATTTCATTTTGAACAGTTTTGGATTCAAGTAGTTTTAAATATAATTTGGAGCAGAGTTATTGCGTTTTGAGGAAGAGCCTCAGCGAGGAGAGTCATTGGAGCTGACGTAATGGCCACTCAAAATCGACTCAAAGATTGCTAAAATTTGCAAAATATATCTAGTCTGATATTCTAACACATTGAGATATTTTTGAAAATTTTGAAGAAGTTGCGAAATTAATTTAATCAAGTACTATAATTTTTGAACTTTTAACTTCCATATTTACAGAGTAAATCGAAGTATTGTAATTTCAGTTTTTGCTCTCAATGACGGGTCGATGTTTTTATTGGGCGCCGGCTTCGCCTCGGTTCGAATCGCCAACAATCCAGCTGGGCATAGGGAACAGGAAAAACAATAAATATTCTTATTACCATCTATTTTTATTGTTTTTTCAAAGAAAATCTTTCTTCAAATTTTTTGGTAATGTTTTTCCACTTTTTTTTCTCGCTACTCGTCTCTTACCAGTTCGGATCACCTCAACCCTTAAGGCGGAAGTTCGCCACCCGGGGGCAGTTACATACTAAAGTAATTATAGACGTATAAACATACACACCAACAATGTCAGTTGTTAAGTTGATATAGTTTTGTCTCGTAAGTATATAAGTAAAATTTTTTTTGTTTCGTCTGTCAACATTTTAAGCGTAACGCGTGCTGTAGAATAGGCAATATACGTAAAAATTAACCTTAGCACGATTTCTTCCAATTGTTAAACTAGATATTATTATCTCATAATCTACGAGAGGATTTACATCTTTCACGACTATATACAGAGAAAAGGGAGGGGGAAAAAAAAAGAAAAAACGACACCTGAACAAAAACTATCAGAGTGCGCCTTCCTAACTATACAACACTACAGACACTATATACAGAATTTGCTCTTATAAAGAGTATAAGACGTTACTTTTGTATTCGTATATATTTCCAACAACAGAACGACAGACAGTGACAGCTCGGAAATGAACAAATCTCCTGCGAACGTATTTACAGTGAAAAAAATTACGAACGTATCTCCACATCGGATGAAACGAATTTATCCTACGCATCTCTGCAATACGTGAATCGGCAACCTACATGAAAAGAAAGGGGAAATCAAAATTCTAACATTTTAAAGCAACCACAGCGCATACCATGCGTTTGTTGCAGATCGACAAGGGCAATGAAGGTAATCGACTTTTTCATCTCAAATTTGGCTTTTTTTACAAATCAAAAATTCCAGATTTGAAAACGAGCCAGAAATTTGTGTCGGCCTTTTAACTACCTGAATAAATTATAGACGAGAGAATTCACAGAAAATAAGGCCTTGTTTGGTAATTTGAAATTTTTAATTGAACTAAAGTTCAGGTCAAATTTAAAATTTTTCGGTTTTTAATTTTTTTAAAGATATTTTCCATTTTTTTTAAATTAATTCAAAATTTAAAATTTTGTTCACACGATCAAACGAAAAAATGGCGTTGAGCTTCAATTTCAAGCAATGGCTAACTTGAATACAAATAAAACCAAATTGGCAATTCGAAAAAAAAACAATTCTCATGGTAGGTGATAAATTCCAAAATGAATAATTTTACTATCTACGAATGTGAACATGGTTTTGTTCTAAATCATTTGAACTTGAAGCTTTTCCGACATTAATGGCTGAAGTGGAGCAAAGATCAACTGTAAAAGTCGAACTTGAACTGAACTAAAAAAAGTTGAGTTGAACTGAAAGTTGCAAGTTTTGACCCACTAAAAACCTGGGCATCTCGAACGGAAAAGAATTCTAAAATTAGCGGCTCGATAGTTTCTGCAAAATATTTTTTTAACATGCGAATTTTTAAATTTTACAGTACACTAGAAATTTGGGCACTTCTATTTGCAGCGGACTTTTTTCAATCGAGACTTAGAATTTGTGGTAGCGCAAACATTTTGAAAAGGAGAATTTTTTTTCCTCGAAGCTTGACAATAGTTATAACAATAGGATTTTTCCTCGTAGAATTTTCCATGTTTCACATACGACTCAGATTGTTGATACAAAAACCGCAATCCAGACTTTTCAAAGCACATGGCGGAAAATGTAGCAATGAACTGCAAATTTGAAATGATCATTTTTCTTTTAAAAATTAGCAATTCTTAAGGTAATTGGAAATCAAGATGTATCCCATATTGAAACGTTACTGAAGATGTAAGTTTCTAAAATCGCGCCTAAAAAAATCTGTAACTTTGGTGAAATTGAAATTTTCAGATTGGTTCGCCGTCATTCAGGCGTGTTTGAAATCCGTACTTCAGGGGTCCCAAAATGGGGGGGAAACTATAAATAATGAGGTTCAATAGAAACCATCAATTTTCCAAAAATCGACTAAAGACACAAAATTCAATCAACTCGGGTGAGATCAAAATATCGCGTAATATGACCGAATTTCTTCAAAAAGGCCGAAAATTCGTTAGTAACGCTTTTCGCCGACGATGGAACACGACAGGATTTTGACATTTATTCGGATTGAGATACGTTGCAACGTGTGACAAGCAACAATTGCTCGAAATCGAACGAAACACTACGCACGAACTACAAATATTTACACAACGGCTTGAAAGCGTCGACGTTGTTGGGTATCAGTGACGATTGTAGACAACGGGCCGTTTCCTAGATTCATCTGCGAGGCTCAGCCGACGTCCACTCGGGGTCGTTAGGGTCGTCGACGGTCACCGAGTCGGCAGAATCGGTCGACACGCTTCCAGGCGAGCCAAAACTTTCCTCCATCTGCGAAATTCGAAGTTTAACGGTCAAAAACAGTTATAATCGACTGGGGCAACTTTCAACATTTACCGACTCGATAGTTACTGCTTGTTACGTACCTACCTACAAGGGTACCGGCAGCAACTAAAGCTGGATTCACATGTGCGTTTTTCTCTGGGCAATGAGATCTGATTGGCTACCAGTTTTACGCGCGCGCACTTTACCAGGTAACTTTTCCTGGCAGCCAATCGGATCTCAGGATGCAGGACCCAGAGAAAAACGCACATGTGAATCCAGCTTAACTAGTCGGTAAATTTAACAGGTCGGTTTAGACGCAAGTAACCCTGAGCCAGTCAAAATTGACACACGAAAAATCGGATTCAAATTAAATAACAAAACTATGTTACCAACTACCAGTGTTGAAACCTACAGAAATGGTGAACCGATTTTGACAGATTCGTAGTTGAATTGACTGAAGTAATTCGGGTCAAAATTATAGTCTTCCTAAAAACGTAACTTCCTGAGGTATCAGCTACTGAAATTCATCCACCTTCTGAAAAATTGTGTTTTGGATTCAGGTAAGTGCACAAATATTAAAATGGGCAATTTTTATGAAATACCCCAAAACGTGCGCTTGAGCAGATGTGAGCTAGCAGAGAATCCCCTCAGGAGTTAAAGTGAGGTAACTTTTTCCAGTTTACACAGCGGCCGTTTTTTGGTGCTCATCTCAAAAATTACGGGTGATAAAACGTGCAGTAGTGTTACGAGTAGACGGACCAAAATACTAGAACCGAAGGGGCATACCTCATCGATTCCAAATTTTGAATTATTCCCGCATTTCAAAAAAAAAACAATAATGAGCACCGAAAAATTGCCGATAGAAAGCAGTATCATCATTTCAAATCAGGGCATCCTCCCTGCAATGAATTAGACTAATCTCAACTTGAATCATAAATCAGAAACTTTCTTCTTCATTCTATTGTTCATGGCATTCTAGTACACCTCTAAAACAGGGTTTAACACACAATACTTCGATATTATAGAACATAAATTTTCTACACAAATTCATTGTATTTCGATCACTTTTGAGGCCAAAAGGATCAAAAATGTCAGAAAAAACACTCTGCAAACGCTAAAACCCGCGTAAAATCAAAATGCATCAAGTTACCGCAATATAAAAAATGCCCACGTGAGCCGCCAGGTAAACAAAGATACTAAGGCCAAAAACGCTGAAGTGGGTTTTTTGTGGCCAGAAAAGATAAAAAAGAAAACACTGAGGGCCGCTTTATCAATTGTCGGTTAGTGGGATTTAACTCATCGGTTAGCGCTAGTCAACTGATAGCGGGCGAAGACCTCTTTATCATTCGTCGGCTAGGGCTTAGCCGACGCTTCGAGGCTCAGTTAACGCCTTAACTGACTGGTTAACGCCATTACCGGCCATTGGACTGTAATGTAAACTGGACTGTAATAATTATTATTACAGTTAAGGCCCTATTATTACAGTTAGTAATAATAATTATTACAGTTACTTAATAATAATTACAGTTAATTAATTAGGTAATAGGTCAGGCCCTATTATTACAGTTAGTAATAATAATTATTACAGTTACTTATTAATAATTACAGTTAATTAATTAGGTAATTAATTTATTTATCTATTTATTATTATTTATAATTAATTAATTTATTAATTTTATTAATTATTAATTAATTAATTAGGTAATTAATTACAGTTTACAATTATTGTAAACTGATCTGTTTTGCTCATTAATTTTATATTTTTTACGCCGGCGAGTGATGGATTCAGATTATTCATCCGATGAGGAGCTATTCCTCGTTTTTCTCTCCTGGAGACGGAGACCGTACACAGTAGGTAACACAAACCTACTGATAAAATGAGGTAAAAACCAGTGGTGCGTAGATAACACACAATACTTCCATATTTTGAAACGTACATATTTGAATAAAATTGATCATATTTTGACTGTTTTTAAGGGTGTTTAGGTCAAAAATATAAAAAAATCACTATGCAAATTTTAAAATTCGCCAAAAAAATAATTCGCTACATTTTTGGAATATAAAAAATATCCACATATTCTGCAAGGTAAAACGAAGATTTTGAGACCAAGAACGCTCAAATCGGTTCATTTTTGTGGCCGGAAAAAATAAAATAGAAAACATTAAAAATGCAAATATATCGGAAGTACTGTGAGTAATTCAAATTCCGATTAAACAGGGTGTTAGGTCTTGCCGAGACAAACATTTCAGTTCAAGAAATTTGAAAAAAGGTTGAGAATTGAGGGAGCTATGGCCATTTTTGTAAATGACCACAGACGGACACAGACACTTGTTCGGGAAGTGATTCTGAGTGAATGTGTATAAGAAAAAGTTTTTTCTGAAGCTCCGTTCCGATTCTCGATTTTAGGACGATCACAATACTTCCATTTACTCTGTAAATATGGAAGTAAAACAACGAAAAAAGCACAGCGTTCAAATCTCAACCTTTCTATTTCCTCTTCTTTCCATGCTGCACAGCCTACGTAAAAACTAATAAATAACTATATTACTAGAAGAAGGATTTTATTTTTTTTTCTATTTTTTATTTTTTTTTTTAATTTTATTTTTTTTTTTTATTTTTAAGCATTTTTAGGAGGAAAAGAATTTTATTAGGAGCTATCAGACCGACGCGACGCGACGCGCAACACTCATCAAACCCGCGTTTTCCGGGAGATATCACTTATAACTAGCACAATCGACGAAATTAATCGATTAACTATCGATTCAAACTTGATCGATGCCCAAATATCGAAAATTTCTCGTGAAACCCGTGCCTAGGGACAGCAGCGGAAGCTAACAGCTGAATAACTCAAACTGACGAGTTAGGAATGAATGATAAAGCGGCCTGATGAGATAGCTGTCAGTTAGCGCTATTCGTTGGCTAGGTAGCTGACTGTTTGACTGAGGATTTGATAAAGCGGCCCTGAGAGTGCTCATATATCAGACATACAGTGATTAAATCGAGTTCCGGTAAAACAGGGTGATAGGTCTTGCCAAGACAAACATTCCAGTTCAAGAAATTTGGAAAATTGTTAAGAATTGAGGGAGCTATGGCACAGGCGGCCACATAGACACTTGTCCAGGAAATGATTCTGAGTTAGAGCGTACAGATATAAGTTTCTTCTGAAGCTCCGATCCGATTTTTGATTCTTCATAAACATGTACGTAAAAATGTTAAAATTTAACTACATCCTTACCTCGTAAGGGTTGTGCAGTTTGCCGAACGTGTTCTGGAACGCGTAGCTGGAACTTCCCTCGGACGAGTCGGCCAACATTTTGCTGTACTCATCGTCGCTGAGTGGGAACTTCCGCGGCTCGTAATGCAGGCCCTACAAGAATTCAAGTAAGTTTACATAAGGCTAGATGCCTGCGGTCTAGATTAAACGACACCAAGGTATTGCCACAAAAAAAAATCGCAGAATTGTGGGGGAGCACTGGTTTGAAATAGACCAAACACACAATTCATGGGGTTGCACAAGGAAACCTTTAGTTGCCGAACTAAGCAAAAAACAACTAAGCAATAACAAACAATAACGGCTCGCAAAAAAAAAAAAAAACATGAATTCTTACCTCAGGTATGTATTCGACATAGTAAGACGACTGGGGAAATTCGGCCGTCGCCTGAGGTGTTTTCGATGACGAGACCGTCCGACGTCGAGCTCCCGACGTCAGGGAGGACGCGGTCGCCGCGCACGGGTCGTCAAGCGGTGCTGGCGTCGCCGGGGGACTCGTCAAGGAATCGCCCGCCGCCGCCGGATCTGGCGACATTGGATCTGGAATGGGAAACATTTCGGTTTTTCACGCCCAACTCAAAAATGGTCAAGATTGCGAAAAAGACTATTAATTAATTCAATTGCAGAAAATATGCTTTTGCCTACTGTGCATATACTTCAATTCGGTAAATTTGAGTCGTCAGTCTTGAGGTGTTAATCGAATATCACCTGGTGTGTTAGGACCGGACGATTCGGCCCTGGAATCAGTGCGCGCCCGACCGCGGCCCCGACCGCCCGCGCCCGCTTGCGCTCCCGAGCCGGCGCCCGCGTTTTTCTTCATGTAACTCAGGAACTTTTTCCGCTCTTCGACTTCACAGCGCTCGTGTCTGGCGATGAACGCCTCGTCTGTCGTTTCGTCAACGCCGCTCCCCTAACATTTTGAAAAACACACATTTTTTTTAGTCTGAAACGACAGTCGGAATTGAGAGGCACCCGATATGTGGGGTCAAAAAGGACCGGAAGACGGTCGAAAATGGTACGTAACTAAAATTGAAAATTTGTAAAATAAATCCAAGATTAACGATATTTTCATTTTGCGTGAAATGTAGGTGGGTGATTCTCCGAAAGCAGGGAAATTTGTGTCCCGAGCTTGTTGAGGCGATTCTATATGAGATTAAGAAATTTTTTTTTAACCAATGGATTCAGGGCTTTGTTAGCTTGGTTTCTATCAGTAAATAACCATTTTTTACGCATGCATAAGTATTTGTAAATTGAGTTGAAAGGTGTCATTTTTCAGACCCTCACACGTCCAATTTCTCGGTTTTTCCAGTTTCACACCCCTCAGTTCGAAGGATAAAATTTTAATTGCCTAAAAAAGTGGCAGGTTGTATTCATTTACTCTTCAACTAATGCCTGCTGAAGGGAATTCAAAAAATTTTAATGTTACATTATAAATCAGCTTGAATTTATCATGTCCAGTCATTTTTGAAGTTTTCATTCAGACCCTCACATTATTTAGAAAATGATAATGAAAATGACTTTACACTGGCGATGCAGGCCACAAAGGGGAATCAGGAGTTTGTCTACATCATTCTGCACCCGCCCAGGTGTTTGCGACTCGTTTCCAGAACGCGCCATGATGGGTTAACCCTCGAAACGTGCGCCTTGAGCATGGTGATTTTTTTTTTCTTTCAGACCCTCACCTTGTCATTATTTTTTTTGAGCGAGTACATTTTTAATTGTCTCACTCACTTGTGTTATGTTCGGCTAGGACTAATCGATGTGCGAAACCGGAATTCTGAATTTTTTATTTTAACCGGGGAAAAAATTGTTTACATTTCGTTTTTTCAGACCCTCACAAACAGACCCTCACCTTTTCTTGACTTTGATGAGGTGAGGGTCTGAAAAATAACTGAAACTTCTAGAAACCTGTGGTGTAGATAACACACAATACTTCCATATTTTGAAACGTAAGTGTAACACAGTTTGATCGTATCTTGACTGCTTTTAAGGGTGTTAAGGTCAAAAATATCAAAAAACTCACTATGCAAATTTTAAAATTCGCCCAAAATAAAAATACGCCACATTATCGGAATATAAAAACTATCATATTTTGCAAGGTAAAACAAATATTTCAAGACCAAGAACGCTCAAATCGGTTCATTTTTGTGGCCGTAAAAAAATATAATAGAACACACTAAAAATCCAAATATATCGGAAGTACTGTGCGTAATCCAAATTTCACTTGAACAGGGTGTTAGGTCTTGCCGAGACAAACATTTCAGTTCAAGAAATTTGAAAAAAGGTTGAGAATTGAGGGAGCTATGGCCATTTTTGTAAATGACCACAGACGGACAGACGGACACACAGACACGTGTTCGGGAAGTTATTCTGAGCAAATGTATTTAAGTAAAAGTTTCTTCTGAAGCTTTGATAAGGTGTAAAACCTTTTTTTCCGTAAGATATAAAAATATTTTGCAAAGTATATATGTCCAATAAACCTCCAGACGGCTTTTTTTTCAGACCCTCACCCGTTAACAGACCCTCACCAGCCAAAATGCATGAAATTTGCTTTTTAGGACAAAATATGAATATTTTTCGTAACTTTTTCCAGAATTATCATGCTAGAGGATGTACTGAATATAATGAGACAAAAAAATTGGTTAAAAATAAAAAATTTGAAACTTGAGAAAATGGAAGTCAAATTTCCCTGCTTTCGGAGAATCACCCAGGTGAAAAGTGAGGTTGTAGGTACTTGAAATTTAAAAAAAAATGTGCGATACGCCGATTCAAGTATAGAAAATTCAAGGGGGGGTAAAAAAAATTCTTGAGCGATTGCTATTAGCTAATATTAAATAACATACCAAAAATGTCAAAAAAAAATCGTAAGGTTTTTTTTTTAAAGAATAAATACCTAGCTTTTTGGCTAAAATTCAACTTTTGGAAAACTGAAAAATTTCGTTCAATAGAATTTGGGGGGAAGAGAATGAACACCTATGAACCTATCAAGATAAGTAGGTATCTATCAGGCAAATTACATGGGGTAGCTTTCTAGCTGGGTTGAAAGAAAGGTACAAATTAATACTGAAATGCTAGAATTATAATAACGAAATTCCGCGTTTAACTAGTATGTATCATACGCTTCGTCTTTGCAATTGAGAAATGAACCCTTGTGCAGAATTTGCAGAGTTCTTTGGATACACAGAAAAACAATGTGCAATGTGTCACTTATCTACTTCGCAGCGTTTTTTCAGTGCAAAACCCTTAAAAACCGAATGAATATCAACAATACTCACATCAACATCATGACTAGGACGGCGGACCACTCCGTTCTTGTGTTCCGCCGCATTCACAGCATTAGGATCGAACGTCACTCTCCTCCACCTAGGGACAAATAAAATTCGAGATTGATAAAAAAAATTTTTTTTAATCAGAATTACAAATCAACTGAAATGAAGTAGGGGAAAAAGGATTACAAGCTGACAAAACTATTTTAAAATAATATTAAAGCGAGAAATTCAGAAATTGATGAAAACAACGTGCCTCAGAGGTAGTGACAAAATGAATGCATTAATCATCGTTAATCAACACTCGTAGGTGACATCACAGGCGAACGTTGTCCGCAAAAAAGATTGAGTTGTAGGGTGAGCAAGGACAAACTACTTCCTCGGTTAATACTCAGCACTCGGGGTATAGTATTAAAAATTTTTGCAACAGATTAATTAGGTCAAAAACATCGTGCAAGCAAATATAAATTCTGGTAATACTGTATGCAGCTTGCAATTTTCTCCAATTGTGTTGAATTCTAAAAATTCGAATGAATTGAATTTAACGCAGTCATCATCAGGCTGAGACGAAAATCAATCAACTTACTTGGGAGTGAGGATTTCTTTGTACTTGAGCATCTCCGTACGAGTGGAGGCAGCCATACTGTACGGGATTACGATATTGTCAATGTCATAAGAATTTTCTCGTTTTCTCCGGCTGAAAATCAGTTCAAATTTCAGAAAATGAAATTATAATTGAATTTAATATGAATTCCAATAATTGGAGACCGATTTAGCGTTGAGATTAGACATTGATTTATTAGGACTATACAATTTGCAAAGAGAGTTTTTTAATATATTTGACCTCACAAGCAGTCAAAATACGATCAAATTGTGTCAGTTTTAAAGTTCAAAATACGGAAGCCTTGAGAGTTATCTACTCACCACTGGTTTCGGTTCAAGAATGCTGTGATCCTAAAAATTATTTAAATCATTTTCCCCAATTTTTTAGATGAGATTTGTTGTAACTCACTTGTTCGAGATGACTTCTTTATCTTTGGAGGTAGCTGACGCGGGCGATGGTGCGGGCGAGGGCGGCATCTGGAACGAATCGCTTCCCTCTTCGACCAAATCGGCACTTTCGGAGGTTTCTCGACCATCAACGCCCAGATCTGAGAAAGAAATTTTAATGCAGAATAATAGAAATTTCCAGCATAAAACATATCGAAAGTGGACAAAATTGACAAGAATCAACCGTAGTTTTTGTTTTATTTTGGGCTTTTCAGACTAGATGATAAAAATCGACTTTCAACAATAAGTGTACGGGTCGCTTTATCAATTGTCGGTCATCCAAAAACTCATAGCTAATCACCAGGCCACTAAATTCAGGGTGATTTTTGGGTGGATGCGCATAGGCGGTGTCTCCGAGAAATTCGTAGCCAAGAGATTAGCTATTAGTTTTTGGATAACCGACGATTGATAAAGCCAGCCTACATCTATTCAAGGTAACTATTGTAAACTAACGTTGTTGGTGTTTACGGCTTCTTTTCGTCGTCAGCCGATCGTTAGCACCCCCTAGGTGATTCCTCTTGCCCCTTCTTCCACCTCTCGGGACACTCTTCCGCCTCATTTCTGAAATGGAATGGATAATATATTAAAGAGAATTGAAATCAAGCTACCTACTTTTTTTGCATTATCCAAAGGTAACGGCAAGACACAAAGCAAATTCCAGGCCCTTTTCAAAAAATAGGATACATAAAATGCACAAAGGCAAATAAAATCTACCAACGTTTAAACTTTTCATTTATCGTTAAAATCTCCGTCGGTGGTCACTAACAAAAATGGACATAGCTCCCCTAATTCTTAACCTTTTTCCAAATTCCTTGAACTAGAATATTCGCCTTGACAAGACCTAACGCCCTGTTTAACCGGAATTTAAATTACTCACAGTACTTCTGATTTATTAGCACTTTTATTGTTATGTTTCTTTTTTCCACAAAAATAAACCGATTTGAACATGCTTAGCTTTAAAATTTTTGCTTTACCTTGCAGATTAGGTACATGATTATTTTGTTTATGTCGATAACTTGACGTATTTCGATTTTAGAAGAGTTTGCAATTCGCATAGTGAGTTTTTTAAATATTTCTGACCTAAACACTCTCAAAAGTAGTAAAAATGTAATCAAATTGTGCCAAAATTTTACGAATCAAAACATGGAAGCAGGTATTGTGTGTTATCTACGCACCACTGGTTTTCTATGCAAGTAACATATTAGTATTAATGATTAGTACGATTCATGTGATAATCTAGTGTTAGTAAATAATCTGACTGTTAGTACCTAGGGACTTACTACTCGAAACGGCCACAACGGCGGCTCGACTCCTTTCGGCGTCGATGTGGTAGTCCTGGAGGAGGGAGGAGGAGGGGGCTGGAGGGAGTGAGGACTGGTGAGGGGGCAAGGCCACACTACCGCCCCCGGCCAACCCCATGCTCGTCGGTTTTCTCCCTCGACCTGATGAAAGAGGGAAAATTATTGATAGAATTAGTCGAACAGTTTGAAAATACGGAAAAAGACGTTTCAAGTCGAAAGTTGAACGTCATATTTTTGATGAGTCGTCAATTTATTCCGGTAGAAGTGTGACGTAAACATTTAATTGCAATAGAAAATTCCAACTCACTGGTCTGGTCCTGAGCGGTTTCAGTCCAATTTCGCTGCTGGACTCTGGCCGCCCTCGCCTGCCACTCGGATGTCCTCATGATCGCATTGTAGTGCAAACTTTGCGATACATCTGCAATGAGGAACATGCATGAAAAAAAATTAACTGTTTTTTCGCCATAATATTCCTTGTTAGGCTTCGAAAATGGTGTTATGGTGGATGACGGTTCGGAAAAGAGGTAATTAAAAGAGGAGGGAGGCTTAGTGAAAATCGCAGATTTGAAGTCGAGCGGGAAAATGGCCAGCCGCAAGGTTACACAGTGTGATGTCATTTTCCCGTGAACACCAGTGCAACCTCATCCGAGTTCATGTGTGTATGCTGTGATAGGACGGCAATAACGGATTTTTTGCCGTTACGTTAAGAAACTACGTGCAGTTGCGTCCGCACAGTGACGTCATACTGTTAACCGCCACGTTCAAAAGGGCACTTTTAATTAGCGTTTTTCACCAGGCAAAATGTTGTTTTTTCGTTGTAGACCATCACAACATCATTTTCGCATCCTAAACAGCATCATTCTGGCGGAAAAAATGGATTTCATTTTTCATGCATGTTCCTCATTCAAGACAAAACATTAATTAAAGACCGATAAGTTTTAGAAATCAACTTCTAGGGGTTTTTGATTGAGTCCCAAATATTAGGAGAATGCTTGGGCAGCATGTGGTAGGCACCTAATGATACCTACCAATATTGCACGAAGTTCGGTACGTTTGGAATATGGAACTGCCAAGAAAGGCTTTGAATTCTCTAAAAAGCCCAGCATTTTTCACAACCTTAACACGTTTTGAAAAACGTTACTTATTCTTGCCGAAAATACTTTTTGACCAAAATTCTTACCTAAAATACATACTAACTACCTACATTTCGACGAAACTAAATTTTGATCAGGACACATGCCTTAGACCAAGAAAGAAGACCTAACCCCCACTACATTCTGGCATACAGTTCCTATTTATGACTGAAATACATTTATGCCGAAAATGCGTCCTAAGGGAAAATTTATTTTGACATAAACGGATTCGCCCATAATTATAGACGGTGGTTATATAGATTTTGGCCGCTTATCAGGGTCTTCGAGCCCCGATGAAGGTATTATAAAATATCGAAAGCTCAGCGAAGGAGACAGTTGTTTTTGTCCGACCCTACCCCAGATCATCTGACCTTATTAAAAATATATAGGAAAACTAAAAACCAATTATCAAACCAGAAAAACATTTTTGAACACCATGCTTCATCCTCGAGGTTCCTTGACGTCTTATCAGACTAACAGCACAGCCCAACGGCACAGAGGAGCACTCGCAGCCAGCCCGAAAGATTCGACAATCGAATCTTCTACGGCTGGCGGTTTGAGCTGTCGGCGGTCATGTGCTGATTGGGTGAGTACCGCACCTTCCGGGACGATGGACCAGCCGAGGCCGCAGTGTGCAGCACAACTAGGTGGCGGTCGCGGGTCGAGCGATTCCAATTCAAGAATGGCCAAATTCGTCAAGACGGATGTAATAAGAGCTATCCCCCCTGGAAAAAATCGAAAATTTCAGGGGAAAAAGTCTGTACTTACCAGACGGGAAAGAAGATTGCGGATGGTACGACGGATCCAGGAGGCTGACCCGGTCGTGCACGGGGGCCAGATGTTCTAGCGGGTCGCGCGGACCTGTAGGATCCGCACCTTGCCGGCTGGAACAGAGGACGCAGGAGTGGTCGCTCACGCCGGCACCGCCCGGCAGCACGGTGCGGCTGCGGCAGGAACAGCGGACCGTCGCCGGCCGAGAAGCGGCCCGTTTCGATAAGCGCAGCACGGACCGGAGGCCGACGAGCCGCCGTTTCGAGAAGTTCACCCGTTTCAGAGG
Organism: Nesidiocoris tenuis; assembly: GCA_036186465.1. Lineage (NCBI taxonomy): Eukaryota > Metazoa > Arthropoda > Insecta > Hemiptera > Miridae > Nesidiocoris > Nesidiocoris tenuis. Next base: position 632,286 of record AP028921.1, read on the forward strand.
GCGCACTCGCGCACACGTTTCGTCGCCGCTGGAACGTAAAATTGAGCGAAAATATTAAAAAACGGCTCCGTTTTATTTTCTATCGACAGTTTTGATTTATTTTAAATACAACAATTAAAACTCATCATAATAAATTCACTCAAGCCATTCATTTCAAGCCACGCGAAACATTTTTTTTAGAAATCTGTAGAAAATCATTTGGAGTTGGCTACTTTTTCGAATTCAAGAATATTGCCAAAATTGACGAAAATCAGCCAGATGAAAATGAAATTGCTCACCAGTCGGTAGGAGGTTCTTCGAGCCGGATGGGAACTTTGGTGTTTTTGATGTGTTTCCTCAAATCGTTCGCTTGCCTGATCTTGTAGTCCAGATCGGCGATCTGCGATTGCAACCAGATCCATCGGCTGGCCAGGGAGGCACGATCTTCGGCCCATCTCCATAGACACCGCTTGTTTCTGGAAAAAATGAGAAAAAACATTAAAATGTGGCAACTTATAAATATTATTAGACCAACTGTCTGCCGCCAGGTCGTTAAGACTAGCGGCAGAAACATGAAATCGACCAAAAATGTTTGGAATTACTCAGTCAAAAATTCGGCAAAATTACCAAAGATTTGAGTGAGAAGCGCCTTGTCCCCTCCACCATGGAGCCTATATCGAACGGCTGCGATTTGGAGGATCAAGGGCACGCAGATACCGTCCGTATCCTCCCGTCCCACTGCCGGTGGGGTCCAATTTGACGAAAAACTAATTCTAACGCTGGGAATTCGATTGCGGGATTTCTCTCTTTTTTTTGGGGAGACTGGGAACTTGGAGTAGAGCTATGATATCATTGAACCTGTTTAATATTGTCGACTGCTTCGCTCACTATTCCCAATCCCACTTCGATTCAGATGATCTACACGTTAGTTACTACGTAAAATAATCAGTACCTATTTTTTAACGTGAACACAAAAACGTAGCTCATGAAATTAATGAAGTTAAACAAATGAAATTAAAAAGCCAATTAGGAAACATACGAACCTACTAAACACGAAACAAACAAAATAGATTGGAACAAAATAAATTGCACCGTGCATGCGCTAGAGAAACAAATTTATTACCTAAACAAAAACAAGAAAGCGGTCTGCCATAATTTTGGGATGCCTTTTGAGACACAGAATACCGTTCAATACCCAGGGTACATGGTCTTCAGTGTTAGCGAAGGCGTTTTCAAAAATAAAATAGGTAGGTACCGCAGTTCGGGCAAAAAACCGAATGCAAATTCAGGCCCTGTCCGGAACCATGGCGCCGTGAGTGCGCCAATCGCAAAACGTCCACTCCGTGACGCGTACACGCGGCAATTTGTCAACCCCGCGTTCGGCGGTTCCGTTATAACTGACATTTCCCGACCGGCCGACACTTTCCACGTGGACCAACCACGTGGCCTTTCGGACGAGCCCGTTTGAACTCACATCCCTCTCGCTCGGGCCAGCGGTTGACCGCTATCTTCCCTCTCGCTCGGCCGGTTGTACGACCTGTCTCCGTCCCTCACGCAGTTCGGCCAGGTATCTCCGTCTTTCCCCTTCCACGGCGGCCTGGAGATCGATAAAGCGGCCTCCCTCCGCCGCCTCCGTTTCACAAGTTCGCCTGGACCTCGCCGGGACACCGGCAATTGAGCAACTCGGTCCATTAAAATGGGTAAATTGGAGTCCATAGAACGAAAACATTCGCCAAAAAATTGACTAAATTCAGAAAAGTTACAATTCTGAGCAAAGCGACAGCGAGTGGAATGAGAATGTGATTTTCGACCGATACAAGTTATGTGAGCATATTATTATGTTTTTCTAGTCAAATGTTTACCATAAACATTCCATCAGCGTTGTTCGAAGCGTAATTAATCATTGAGAAGCCCCTTAAGGATATAGCTATGAGGATACATGAAACACAAAATAAAATAGAACACCAATGATATAAAATTAAATAGGTAGGTACCTAATAAAATATAGAATGGTGAGTAAAAATAACGAAATAATTAAAATAAAAAATATATTAGAACTGATGGGTAGGAGGAAGATAATTTGAAGAGTTTAATTTCAGACGGGCTTATCTCCACTTGGCATTTTTTTTCGGGAAAATGAGAAAAACAAAATTCAAGACGAAGCAAATTTACCAGGGTTCTCAAATTTTCCCAATAACTTGAGTATACAACCTAGCATTATTTCATGAAATCATGAAATTTGAATTACGGTTTGTGTGGCTGTGGAGGCCATTTTTATGTTGGATATAAACCCGTTTGATGTAAAACCCTGGATATAAGCCGTTTTGAAAAAAAAGGGTCTCGGCGATTGAACAAAAAATTTCATTTTCATTATTACTTCCATATTTACAGAGTAAATGGAAGTATTGGGATCGTCCTAAAATCGAGAATCGGAACGGAGCCTCAGAAAAAACTTTTTCTCATACACATTTACTCAGAATCACTTCCTGAACAAGTGTCTGTGTGTCCGTTACGTCCGTCTGTCCGTCTGTCTGTCTGTCCGTCTGTCCGTCTGTGGTCATTTACAAAAATGGCCATAACTCCCTCATTTTTCAACCTTTTTTCAAATTTCTTGAACTGAAATGTTTGTCTCGGCAAGACCTAACACCCTGTTTAATCGGAATTTGGATAACGCACAGTACTTATGATATATTTGCATTTTTAGTGTTTTCTATTTTATTTTTTTCCGGCCACAAAAATGAACCGATTTGAGCGTTCTTGGTCTTAAAATCTTTGTTTTACCTTGCAGAATATGTGGATATTTTTTACATTCCGAAAATGTAGCGTTTTTTCATTTTGGGCGAATTTTAAAATTTTAATAGTGAATTTTTCGATATTTTTGGCCTAAACACCCTTAAAAGCAGTCAAAATATGATCAAATTGTGTCACAATTTTACTTTTCAAAATATGGAAGTATTGTGTGTTATCTACGCACCACTGGTTTCTTACATCTGAGAAACTACATGTGTTAATACCTACCAGCAGTGACTGAGATAAAATACGTAATGTTGCGCATGTAAGCTCTCTTCTTTTGGCACACACCTATTGTTTGATCCTTGCAGGCGTTGAGCATTCTCTTGGAAAATGGAAAACTCGATCAAAAGAAGGTGGGTGAAGTAAGAGAGTACATCGCTGCCAATCAAGTTTTCTCCAACGAAGACCTCATTCCAAAAAGTAATTTTTACTTCCATATTTACAGAGTAAATGGAAGTATTGGAATCGTCCTAAAATCTAGAATCGGAACAGAGCTTCAGAAAAAACTTTTTCTTATACATATTTACTCAGAATCACTTCCTGAACAAGTGTCTGTGTGTCCGCCTGTGGTCATTTACAAAAATGACCATAACTCCCTCATTTTTCAACCTTTTTCAAATTTCTTGAACTCAAATGTTTGTCTCGGCAAGACCTAACACCCTGATCAATCGGAATTTGGATAACGCACAGTACTTCCGATATATTTGCATTTTTAGTGTTTTCTATTTTATTTTTTCCGGCTATAAAAATTAACCGATTTGACCGTTCTTGGTCTTAAAATCTTTGTTTTACCTTACAGAATACGTGGATATTTTTTATTTTCCGATAATGTGGTGTATTTTTATTTTGGGCGAATTTTAAAATTTGAATAGTGAATTTTTTGATATTTTTGACCTAAACGCCCTTAAAAGCAGTCAAAATATGATGAAATTGTGTCACAATTTTACGTTTCAAAATATGGAAGTATTGTGTGTTATCTACGCACCACTGGTTTTTATTCATTACATTAAATTTTAAATGAATTGTAATAAAAATGTAAAATGAAAACCGAAGATTGAAAACTGAAAGAACTGAGATTTTGAACTGAAAGTTGAAAAAGATTAGTATGTATTTTTAAAAATTTGAAAACATCTAAGTCAAGTTAATTTTTAAATGTGAAGTTCATCACAGTCGAGATCATGGCAGTCACATTCTACGTCCTCATCTTCAACCTCGCCATTTTCGTTGGAGTCTTGGTCCAAAATCGGTAGGTACCACTAGAGGTCTGGTAAGGTCTGGAGTCGTGCTTGCAAGGCATACCTTTTTGTTTCAGCAAAAGACAATGCGGGTCAACGTCTGCGTATTTTTTGTCCCTCTCTTCTTTTCGGCGTTCTTCGTGCAACGATTTTCGCTTCCTGGAGCCCTGGTTAAGCGAGCCGACAGTTCCTTGCTCCATTTTAACACCACCACGAACTAAAAACTCCACGGAAAGATGAAAAATACGGAGACGCACAAAACCCGCGAACAAAATACAACAATAATCGTATCACCACACACTTTTCAAACCGACCTTTGCACTGATAAGCGCGCCCAGCCATGAGCGAAAGTGCCCAAGAGCAATGGCAATGCCATCTATCGCTAGAGTAGTTCACTACTGACTATTGTACAGTATGCATGGTGTTTCCCTCTATCGGTTGGGATATGAATCACATTTGAATTGGAAGCGGGAAATATTAGTTTGGATATAAGCCCCTTAGATGTGATATGGAATACGGACATAGCAGTAAGAGATGGATATAAGCCATTTGATTTAAAATACTTTATTGATTATAAGGGAATGGATATGAGCCATTTCGATGGTAAACCTACTTTTTGGAAGGCTTTTAAACGAGGATGTGAACCTTATTGGAAGGAAAGCGGCTTGTGAGCAGAATCTGCTCAGCTATCTGATAGGCCTTATCCCAAAGAATCGGAATCCGCAAAAAAACGATAACTGTCAAAATTGGATATGAGCCCGTTTGAAATTAAACTCTTCATTTGCATTAGCCGTTCAATGGGAGGGCCACAAGAGCGCGCACGATAATTAGTATTTTCGGAAGGTCGATGGAACTCACAAATCGGACCCAAATAAAACATCTTAAAGACAGAAATTAAAACTTAACGCGCCAATAACATGGAAAATGGGTAATGAAAATCGACACTTTGTAGCACTGAGTTACCGCACTACATACAACTGGTAGGTAGGTCTAATTCAAAATCATTGTCAGGTCTGATGAAAAACTAATCTAGAAACAGTTTCAGTTACTGAAAAATGCGATTTTGATTTTTAACAAAATTGGCGCCCCGCAGTCATTGTCTGAGACGCTCAAGATGACGCGAAAGCTAGCCGAGCAGTCTCGACTTCCTAATTTAGCTTGCGGCCGACACGAAGTGAAACTCCCAACCTGCACACAGGTACCACAGCCACGAAAGGAAATTTCCCAACTCGAAATTATTGGCTTTTGATTTTAACAACAAAGTATAAGGGAGGGAGAGTGATAGTAAAAATTATATTTTCAGGCACAGCTACTTACTTACTCCATTAAACATATATGTTATATATTACATATATATATTATATATGTATATAATCAAAATAAATAGTAACATAGAAGTGAATCAACAATACCTTCTTCGATTTCCTGTATTCCTGCTCAAGGTACTTCCAAAATACGAGGACGTTAATCGATTTATTTTCTCCTGACCGGAACAAATTAGCCAATTCACTTTATCATAATCATCATGAAAATGAGAAAATAGCCATAATATCTAATGACACTATCGTTTATTTTTTGTGATGGATCGACGGCCGTGGATTATTCTTCTGGTGAAAATAGTCGAGATTCGGCCAATTTGGCCGGTTCGAGTATTGGCCGAATCCCGACTATTTTCAACAGAAGGATTATCATTTATTTTTCCTTCCATATTTACGAAGTAAATGGGAGCATTGTGATCTCCTTAAATCAAAAATCGGATTGGAGCTTCAGAAAATTTTTTCACTCATACTCTATTACTCAGAAGCACTTCCAGAACGAGACTTCTTTCGATTTAATTTTATTCAATTGGCATAATGTGTTATTTGACATTTTTGATCATTTTAGCAACCGGATTAGTCAAAATCTAATTGCTTCGGTTCAAAGCGTACTCATAAAAAAATATGGACGCAAAAAAAAAATGGAAGTATTTTACGTCATGAATCACTGGGTTTTGTATTATAACATATCTGCGGGTCTGCTAATAATGGGAGATCCACGGGCCGGGATCGGATGCGCAGAAACTGGAACTGCGTAACTTCGAAAGGGGAGGACGAATGTTACGAAACGCAGTACGGACCTAAATGGCTTCTTGTTGAGTAAGCACGGCATAATATATTATAAAGTGATGAAGAACCGAGTGAACTTTGAGATGCGAAGGAACGAGAGAAATTACGAGCACCAAATTCTAAACAAAGGAGAAAAGGGACTTCCTTTAACAGCGTATTTCGGTACATCGCTGGCAAAAATCGAAATATCGACTAACTGCCAGCGGCAGACGATCCGATGAATCGCGGAGGACTCGATGTTTTCGAAACAATACGGCACAAATTCGATAGGTGCCGAAGAAAGCAGTGTAGGATGGATTTCTCCTTTAGGGAAAATTAAGCAGTGCAGCGGAAAACGATCGAAATTGGCTGCGAATTGAATCGATAGATTCGATAAGAAATTCCAAGATTTGCACAACGAAAATTACATTCTAAATAGACCATGAACTCCAATTTATTCTGCTTGATCAGCGAGCTTAATTCCATGAAGTGGAATGAAATCGAGAATTTCCAGTAGGAAGGTCCATTAAAATAAAAACAGTACGTAGGTACTGGAAGTAGCACATATACGTTCACATTCAAAATTTGCTTTAATGAAAAAAATCCAAAATTCATTAATAAAAAGTTTCCCATTCCATTTCCAATTCTCCATTAAAATTAAAAACGACGATTTCCTTTTTCTCAAATAAATTTATACCTACACGTAATACTGCCGTCCTTAGTTAAAACGTCCTATCTCATTTTTTTCGCTTTTTGAGTTAAGGACGTGGTTGTATAGATTTTGACATGACGCGTCTGATGGGTCAGGTTAGAAAGTCCTATCTTCATTGGAAAGGACTGAAAAATGACTTTGTCCTATCTCACTTTTGTCAATTTCCGCCTCCATCCAAGAACAGAAAGTCCTAACTTGGTAGTCCTAGGCTAAAAAGTCCTAAGTAGCAGAAAGTTAGGACACTTTGACCTTGTATAACTGAAAAAATTCAGTAACTTGTGCTAGAATAAATCGTCCTAAGTGGTCTCAAATAAAGGACTTAGGACTTTCTGGCCTAGTGAGTAGCAAAGCTGTGTCTGTCATGGATGTGGGCAAGATATTCATCTTCGAATACTGAGTTCCAAAAACTACTACTACTAGGTTAAAAAGTCCTATCCTAGGTATAAAAACCAATGTCGTACGTGGCCTAAGGCACACGACAAGAAAACGAACAACAACAACAAAGTCCTATCTTCGACTTCTTGCACTTCAATTGATAATAATTATCAATTGAAGTGCAAGAAGTCGAAGATGACAACTGACAAAGTTGGGGGGTGATGTCAAGGAGCTATCGTGAAAATTCCAAATAGCTAGGGTTAAAAACGTGGACGGTGCAAACAATCTCACTTAACCGCGTTTTTCTCAGAACGCAAAAAACTGAGATAGGACGTTTTAACTTAGGACGGCAGAATAGGTATAGGTATACATTTTAATATATGGGAATTATAAATATATTTATACTTATGAGATAATATATTATATTGTAACCCAAATTCCAATGTCCCCACATTCCAATCCACATCGAAAACTTTAACTCCTTACGCAAGAAAAAATGATCAAACTAAAAATCTTTTGGACTTCAATAAATTGTTTTTCCCCTCAAGCCTTCACATCTGCATTAAATATAAAAAAGATTTTAAAAAATGATTACAAAACTCTTGAAAACATTTCGAATTGCAGGGCAAAAGGAGGTTCAATCTCCAAAAGCTGAAAACAGTAATGTTTCAACCAGAGATGAAGTGTCCAGATTATCGAACGGCCGGAGGTTGGGGATTCGGAGTAGGAGAACTGGATGGGACCAGTTGGATGGACTGGAGGAGATGACGCAATACTACACCGAAAAGCCCCTGGGCCTGGCACAGCCCAACCATATACCACCAGAGAATGATGCAATTCGTCATCGACATTAAATTTTTTTCTTAAAACTGGTAAAAAAAAAACTGTGAAAACATGATGAATTCGGTCACATTTTTATGGTAAAAAATTTTGGAGAAGCCCTGAATCGCTCATTTGACGATTGTTACTAACTACCTCAGGAAAGTATCTCTTACTAATCTCATTTTTGGGGCCTTAAACTGCTCAATTTTAACTGAATTACCTAATAAATATGGTAAAAGAGCGTCAACGAAAGCGTGAAACACAACCTTGTGACGAAAATAAACGTCGAACGTATAAGGTGTATAAGAAAGACTTACATTAACCAGTGGTGCGTAGATAACACACAATACTTCCATATTTTGGAACGCAAAATTGTGACACAATTTGATCATATTTTGACTGCTTTTAAGGGTGTTTAGGTCAAAAATATAAAAAAATTCACTATTCAAATTTCAAAATTCGCCCAAAATAAAAAAACGCCAGTTTTTCGGTACATAAAAAATATCCACATATTCTGCAAGGTAAAAGAAAGATTTTAAGACCAAGAACGCTCAAATCGGTTCATTTTTGTGGCCGGAAAAAAATAAAATAGAAAACACTAAAAATGCAAATATATCGGAAGTACTGTGCGTTATCCAAAGTTTGATTAAACAGGGTGTTAGGTCTTGCCGAGACAAACATTTCAGTTCAAGAAATTTGAAAAAAGGTTAAGAAATGAGGGAGTTATGGCCATTTTTGTAAATGACCACAGACGGACAGACGGACTAACGGACACACGGACACACAGACACTTGTTCAGGAAGTGATTCTGAGTAAATGTGTATAAGAAAAAGTTTTTTCTGAAGCTCCGTTCCGATTCTCGATTTTAGGACGATCACAATACTTCCATTTACTCTGTAAATATGGAAGTAAAAAACAACATTAAAAATTTTAGACTACTTTGGAGCCTGTTTGGATAAGAAATGTCAAGAAACTCACTATTCAAATTTTAAAACTCGCCTAAAATCAAAATACGTCAATTTATCGGATTATAAAAAATGTCCACGTATTCTGCGAAGTAAAATAAAGATCAAAGACCAAGAACGCTAAAATCGGTTCATTTTTGAAACCAGGAAAAAATCAAATGAAAAACAGTGGAAGTGCTAATACATTGGAATACTGAGAGTAATTGGGTCGTTTCAAAATTTTGGTACAATTCGTGTCACTTTAGGTTTCTGACCAAACTATGATACCTACAGATCTGGTTTTTTTTTATGCAATTGGACTTTAAGATGGGAATGCGGACCACTGGATTTGGTGCCTAAATAAATTATGCTTATGTATGAAACTTACGTATTTATATGCAAAAACTCCCTCCCTAGACATGTCACTTGGGGTGGGTTGACTACTTTGGCAGTTACTAAACAGTAGGCTTCTTGATTTAAAAAAAAATTGGGCTCCAAATCTTGGTTTATACATACCTGTGCTTGCAATAAATGGAAAAAGAACACCATTGATGGCGCACAGTAGCTGTAGCAACAATATTTATACTTGTCACCAGATTTTTACACCCTCCCTAGACAACAGTTTGAAATACCCGCCGGAAGAAGACAGGACAGATTTTTTCACTTTGAACCCATTGCCGAGTTACGCTGTCATATTGGCTACTCTGGGGAGTTTTTTTCCGATTCTTATTAGTAGTCACAGAACCGGGAGCTCAGTTAAAAGTTCGGAAAGTTTGTGCGTGGTCACCAAGGTGCACCCTACCTCGCCCACATCAAAATAATCATGGTGAGTAATATACTTTCGTTTCTTTTCATACTGTGTGTGTTCTTTTGTAGTGAATTGAAAAATAATTCGAATGAAATCTAAAAGACGGTGAGGTAGCCTCGGCGCCATAATGAGTCTGGAAAACACCCTCCCTAGATTTTCCCTCCCTAGACAATGTGGTAAAATTCAGTTGTCTAGGGATGCTATGGAGAGAGTTGCACGAGAAGTTCAACCACCGACCGCTGCATTCTGATGTCAACATGCTATTCCCCACTCATATGCATTCCAATTTCGCATTTCGTTGATCTTCTAACGCGAATTTTCGACGAAAATTAAGCTATTGCGTTCGCTCGAATTTGGAAAATGTTCTCTAAAATTCATACTTTTTCTGAATTTCCGTTCATGCCACAGGCTCCGAGGAGAAAATTGACTCCGATCCAGAGGAAGCAGAAGAAAGCTGCACTGGCTCGACTCCCCTCCCTAGAATGGTTGTTTTTCCAAAAATCAATATCTTGAAAAGTATACACTCCCCAAGTGGCACCCTGGCAGGGATTACTTACTTATTGATATGTTAATCCAAAAATGTGGGGAAAATCATTTTCCATCCACTTTTTAAACACGTCAATCCCGAACCCCAAAATGTACCAAAATTTTGAAACGACCCAATTAGGAATCTGGTTGAACAATGCGATAGGTCTTGCTGAAAAGAACATTCTAGGTACCAAATTCTAAGAATGTTAACCTAAATAGGTAAAAAAAATGTGGTAAATATTTGATTCTTGAAAGGGATGAAATGGACGAGCGAAAGGGTAAATTAAAGAATAAATAAAGTAAACCTAATTAAAGAATAATAAATATCAATAATTATTATATCAACTGTTAGATACCGAGTCTACCAGGCCCTTCACGGTGTTTCTCGCATGGAAGCATTAATAACACGTGTTGTGTGCTGTATATAACATTGAGTGTAACACTCGATGAATTGTATGCAAATTGCATTACGCCCAACACGTGGTGTACCATCTGCGCATTTCTAACGCGCAAGGCCCTAATCTACTCGGCCATCGGATGGTTTCGGTAATTTTCGGTTATCCTTTCCCTACGAGGTCCTTGAAACTTCCACCTCCAGCGGTCAGGATCCGTCACGGTCGCGTTACCGCAACCGCCAGTCGCCCTCGCCGGACAAACAAAAACACCAACAATAACAAAAGTGGACTCAGGCTTTTCATTACCTCGGAGCTTTATCAGGTTTACTAGTCTCATCATGAATGTGAGCTGTCATGGAATGGAATGCGAAGTAGGTAACCATATTACAAGAAAACGAATTTGGGGGAAAACACAGTCAAAATGTAGATTTCAAGGCAAGAAAAATTATATTTAGAAGATAAGCGCGTCAAAGGATTTTTTTTTATTTGAGAAAATGTAAACCGGATTCCTCAGGGGTTCATTACTCAACCTACAAACTCAACCCTCGAACTCAACTCACAACGCAAACACACAAACTCGACTTACAGAATCATGTGACAAATCCAGCTGTCAAAACACAACTGACTAACTGAACCCACACAGTGAACTTACAAACTCAACTCACACAAAGTCAACTGAAGAAGTAAACCCACAAATTCAACCTTTGAACTCAACTCGCAAGCCAAAACACGAACTCGATTTACAAAATAAAGTCATAAATTCAACTCGCAAACTCAACCCACAAATCCAAATCACAAACTCAACCCACGAAGTTAACTTACAAACTCAACTCACAATGTCAACTTACCTACTACCTCATCTCTCAAACTAACTAACAATCTCAACTCCCAAACTCAACTTACAGATTCAGACGGAAGCAATAAACTTCACCCACAAACTCATCTCAGAAACTCAACCCACTAACTCAACTTTCACACTCAGTTCACGAACTCAGTTGACAAAGTTGAGTAAGTGGGTTGATTTCGAGAGTTGAGTCTTCAAGTTGAGTTTTGTAAGTAGACTTTGTGTGAATTGAGTTTGTAAGTTGAAATTGTTGGTTCAGTTAGTTGAGTTTAGTGGGTTGAGTTTGTGAGTTGAATTTGAGACTTGATTCTGTAAGTCGAGTTTGCGCGTTGGCTTTGTGGGTTGAGTTTGTAAAAGGACATTGCGTGAACTGAGTTTGTAAGTTGACTTTGTTTGTTCAGTTAGTCAGTTTGTTCAGTTGGTGGGTTGGGTTTGTGGGTGGTGTTTGTGACTTGATTTTGTAAGTCACAAGACGAGTTGGTGAGTTGGGTTTGAGAGTTGAGTTGGTAAGTTGACTCTGTGTGAATTGAGTTTGTAAGTTGAATTTGCGGGTTGAGTTGAGTGTGAGAGTTGACGTTTTTTGTTGAGTCAGTGAGTCGATTGGTCGCCTACCTAAATTTTGTAATGTGAATCCGACATTTGCTACCTAGTTTAAATCTTAAAGAAAGCAGCGGATGTTTGAAAGCAGAATTCATTAGTGTGTCGTTGCCCCTTTCAGGATAGAAAATGTAGATTTTTTCAGGGCCCACATAACCGCACAATGTAGCACATGTCGGCGATAATGAAAAGAGGAGACCTCCCCCAGGGGGCCTAGGCATTCTGTTGTAAGATACGACAAGAATATTGAGTGATGATGGGAGTTTTCGAAGACCATTGTGAAACGTCAAAAGGCATTCGACGAGGTAATTCAAGTGTGTAGCTTTCACACGATTTCCTTTAACGTATATAAGTGCCTCCGTGGTAGATTGAAAAGCCGCTGCCCCAGATGACGCACAACACTTCCAAATTGTGAGATGCTATGAACTTGAAATTTTAGAGCAAAACAATTTTTTTTAAGGTGAGATGAGAAAACTACTAGGCATCGCAGTTCCCTCTTCACTCCTCTTCGTCTGGCATGATTGGGATCGGGGCACCGTCCTCAAGCCTTCGCGTAGATTATGCTTTGATACCTAAATTTAGGTATTTAGGTATTTATTTATTTTTATTTTTTTTTTTTTTTTTGATTTATTTGTGTTGATCCGAAGATTTCACAAAGGAGTAGTTTGTATTTAGGTATTTATACCCCATGCTCCGTTTAATGTTCAATAAACAATTTCCAAACCTCCTCAGAGATGTCTGTTCAGTCTGCACAAATCCTGCCACCGCAAGTATTATAAATACCATAATATAATATAGGTAATAAAAGTGCTGGACTGATTTGGAGGCTAAAAAAATTCCCAGGCCACTCAGAGCAATTTTTTTTAATACCTACTTGCCGTCACCGTCCTCTGAAGAGGCCCTATTGGGCGAAAGCGCGGAAATCAAAGTAATGAGAGCATGACGAGGGGACTCTCCCCTCACCTTGGCAATAAAGAGACAATAGGTAGCGTTCCAAGAGAAATTAAGGCTTATGACAAATTTGACATGGATTTCATTCCCAGTAGGTACAAAAGTTTGCTTCGATTTACGACATGAAGATATTTTTAAGGTTCGACTGGCATCCGTTCCAACTGACGTCGGCCGTTTTCGGAGGATCCCCCGGTTTAAAAGCACCGAAGGTTAGCAAGGGGTTAACTTAAATCGTCAGGAGACCTTGACTTCGGATTTTCTTGAATCGGTCTAAATCCGTCGGCAAAGGAGAAACACAGACTTCGCCGAGATCGAGGAGGAGGGTAGGGGAAGGCGGAGAAAGAGAAAAGGAGAGAAGATGGTCGAAGAAAAAAAGACCGAACATCAGGGCGAACACCAGATGTGCCTCGTTTTACAAACTTATCCCCACTTAGAGACTATCGGTTCGAAGTCTGTCCCAATCGAGTAGGAACGTTTCAGCGGTAATGGATCAAGCTGGACGTCCAGATATCGAAGCAATAACACGGATATGGCGATTTTTAGCGTCATACGCCTGCTTTTTGCGGAGCGAAAGGAAGTATTGTGATCTTCTTGAAATGGAAAATCGGATCGGAGGATCTTGAAAATATAATCACACACTTTCTCAGAATCACTTTCCGAAAGAGTGTCCTCGACGGTAGGCCTTAAAAAAAAATTTCATTCTCTCCCTTGATCCTCAACCTACTATCGAAATTATTGAACTCTTTTATGCTCGTTTAGCCAAGACGCACCATCCTGTTAAGCTGGGTTTACATGGTTACTACTTCGAAACGCTAGCGTTGAGAGCGTCAGCCTATGAAGAGAGGGTAGAACTACTTACGATCGGAAGTAATGTGCGCCATCTCGTCTTTTGTTATTTTCATAAATTGTCAAACATCCCAGTGGATATTTACGGACGAATCCGAAAATTGGAATCACTGCGTGTTACCCGATCTACCAGTTTGAAAGCGGATTCGATAATTCCTCCTCGATTGAGACGTGATGCCGGGCAATTCCATTCAATACGAAACGCATGAAGACATAATGCAATTGAGAAGCCTTGCACGAAGGGAATGCATTCTCCATGAGGGCAGATTAGTTTTTGATTGGCCTCAATGGGTCTAGCAATTGGTCAAAGAAACGCCTCAACGTACAACCAAGAGCCAACATGGTGGCCCAAGACCATTTTCCTGTCACGTCAATGACACCTACGCCTCATCGTATTTTCATTATCATAAGCCATCGCCGACTTATAGAATATTGTTTCAGTACCTCACCTGCCCAGATTAAGTTGAAATCTTGTTTAACAGAGAGATCTAATACGAGTAAAGTGGATGATATACAAAAATAAATCCAAGAGGAGAAAATGGGCTACGGAATTATTTGTAATCATCAATCATCTCTCCGTTCAACGGTGTGGCTGCTACAGCGAGTCAAAACACAATCGACGTCACTTGAAAAAGAGTCAATTTTTTGTTGTTACCAACTGAACACATGCTAACATTTTTTTCAAGCCTGTACACTCAACTGACAATATGAAAGTAGGGAAAATTTTCACTCGATGCCTAAATTCATAAATTGTCCGCAATACTTTATCCTCAAAATCGTGTTTTTGCGCCAACACTCCAACGTAGAATGCGTCCGATACTCAAAAATGACACGAGCTTAATGCCAATCGTAAATCGTCGGTATTCGTGATAGAAAGGGAGCACGATAAGATTCGCAAAGAACGATGATTCATCGGATGAATCAGACATTTTCCATCAATCGCACGGTATTATTCAGTTTTGAAACACCGTAGAAGGAGGCAATGATTTGAAAATTTTCTCCGCAAAGCCTTTCTAAAAATTCGTTAACAGTTTCAAAAGCCAGCTGATTTTCTGCATTGGGGACAGCGATATTTTCGGCTAATCGAATGCTGACCGCGGTTATAAAAAGAGAAAGCGAGTTCAACAGTCACGCGACGCGATTTTGTCCTTACGAACCGGTACCGCGACCGTCGTTCACTCCTCTCAACTTGATATAAGAATAACAAAACCCACATAATACTTCACCGGGAATTTCCAATAGAAAAACCGCCAGTCCCCAATTCAACTTTTAGCCACGCCACGCGGACGCATCACCACATTTTTCATACACAAAATATACAAAATGTTGAATTCAAATTGCACTTTGGATAAATTGAACAATTTTACAGTGAAAGATATAGTAACAACTATAGTATATTATACTTGTACTCAGGACCACTTTCGGTCTGAACAAGCGCCTGTTTGAACAATCTATGAGCATTTCAAAAGATCGATCTCCCTAAATTCTATTCTCCCTCAATTCCCTAAAAAACTCAAAGTACTCACAATGTATTTGTACTTTAAAATCTTTGATTAACCTTGCAGAACACGTGGATATTTCATTCATTCCGATTTTAAAAATAGGCAGAGTGAGTTTGTTGACATTATTGAACCCCCCAGCCACCAGACTAGTCAAAACATATCGATAGTAAAAGTGTAAATCCTTGTAAGTCCAAATTCAGAGATTTGTCAGCTTACCAAAAAACGTTCTAGTTTTTGCAACACCTCTGGAAGGTTCTGACTTACAGGTTACTGCACATGGCCACAGAGAAGAAATGAGACGAAAACAGAGGTATCCGGCTTCACTTGACTTGGCTACGGCTCAAATACTACCCTTGGAGCTCAAATCCTTATTTTATCAAAAATTGAGACTTACGAGGTTTTACACTTTTACAATCGATATAATAGGTAGTTAAGTTGAGACTAAAATTCACTAACCAAGATGCGGAAGTTGTGGGAGTTATCTAAACTGGCCTATAAGGTATATACATTTTTTTTCCTCTGAAATGATCACCGTTTTTGGCCTGGGAATCGTGGCACCTGGCAGAATGCGTATATCGACAGTGAACCTGCAAAACCTCGTAAGTCTAGTTTTTTGGGAAAATGATGTTTTGAGCTCTACTGGTGAAACAGCTTCTTGCGCATCTTCTGGAGTCAAGAAAATGGCTCGGATTCGCTGGCGATCGCGATGGTCTCCCTCCCAGAAGGAGGAGAACAGTTCTAGAAAGGGAGAGGAACTAGGCCAGGGGATCGAAAGTTCATTGAACTTCTCTCACAATCCCGCACTTTCTATCTCTCTTGTAATTGACGGACATTTGATTCGATTTGTTGCAAGTACGACGACGTCATTCTTGTTGTTGACAAGATAATCGCACTGAGACGACTATCCACAGCGCTCACAACTCACGAACAAATCTCTCATCACGTCAATTTGACATCAGCTTTACAGCTGATCCGAATATACGTATTCATGATCGAAATTTTCCAATACCAAGGAACTTTTTCATGCGTAGCTATGTATCACATTTTGTAGATCGGCGTAATCATAGTCCTATTACTCCGGCACATTTTATTTGTACACACTGTTCATCTGTACGCACTTGATTATTGAAAACGATAAAACATGTCTATTTAGAATTTTATAATCAGCTTAGGATATAATTTTACTATTCCACCATTTTTAATCCTGGCGTCCTCGGGTTGGTCTAGTGGCTAGCGCGTCTGCCTAGCTGCAGGCTATACCTGGGAGTTGTGGGTTCGATTCCCACAGGTGCCATGAAAAATTTGGTCCATAGCCTTATGATTCATGTCATCCCTGGCATTCGGGGTTTTCGGATTAAATGATATTGGAAAACTAAACCCACTCCTTGTGATGCCCTATGGGTTAAAACAATTAAACCATCATTTACATTTAATGGAGTGTATAATGTACTGCGCGTTATCCACGCACTGCTGGTTACGTCCCACAAGCCTGTTCCTGGAGGATTTGAGAAACTATAGGTCACTGCGACTACCGACGAAATGGACGGAAGACAAATTTTTTCTAAAATTAAGAAGTCTATTGAAATTTGAAAAATTGAAGAGATTAGGGTTATTATTGAAAGTGAAGTTATTGGAACGAAAAAATACCAAGAATAAAACGACTCGAAAACATAGTACATGGTTCGTTACATTTTCACGAGCATCAAAAAACATAATATGAAACACTGAGCAAATTTTTTAAAAATTTTCAATGACGATGAATGAAACATTCGAGGACCAGTGTTTCATGGATAACCCACAGTACTTCATCATGCTCGGAGAATTCAGTGTTCAAAGGCCAAATTATTTTTTTATTCGCTTCCAACAACAGAATCGAAATGGGAAAAAATAAGAATTTTGGTTTATTGCTTCGTCCGACTTGGGCCCAACCAGCTCGAAATGTTACGTCAATCTAGCCGAAACTGGAATCACGAAATGGCTCTGTTTGTCCCACCATGAACCCATCGGCTCAATTGCGAACGATTGCACAACCTGTGAAGGATCAACCTTGAATGAGCAGGTTAGCTCCTATCCATCATCGGATTCTAAGCCCTCGCGCTCCTCAAAACTAAAACCCGAACAAAACAATAATTCCCTCAAGTTTTAGAGGGGCTATCAGCTAGCTTTCAACGGATCGTTGGTTATTTTGGCCACATATCAACTAATAAAGTTAATACGAACAACAAAATTTGTTGATTTAATCAAGTTGAGCTGAAGCCCTCGATCATTAGGTTACTCACAGTAGGTATTTCTTTCTTTTCAATATGTCTGAACAAAAAATGAAATGGAGCCTGATATCCTAGGAGCAACAGGAAACAAGCGAAATAAGTTGATCTTTATTATTCCGGTAGCCCAACGTACATATTTGAAATGAAGAAAATTAAATGCGTCAAAATCTAGCATCCTCAAAATGAAAAATTCATTCTTAACGAATTCAACGAATTTTCTACCATAGCAGTTAGCTATGTTCACCAGCAACCTCGATTCCCCTGAAGAGGCCGAAACGGCGAAAGCCCTTGGGAGGTTATTAATAAAAATAACGGAAAAACGGCGTCGGAACACCAAAGAGGAGGCATGTGGCATAATTCTTGTATGCTACAATCCACAACATGACGAATTACCTACTGTGTGTTATCAGCGCACAGCTCGTTATTTCCAGACATAATTTTTTTTTCAAAAAAAAACCTCATAATTGCAATCCAATCTCCGAATAGGACAGTAAGTTGGCGATTAATCAAGAAACGCGGGAACCTCAGAATTGACGTAGCCTAGATAGAGGGCGGTGACCTACTACCACTTCTGTCTACGTAGAACCTTGAAAGAGCTAACAGAAGGGGAAAGAGAGGCAAGTTGGATACGGTTCGGAAAGATCGATTCAGGAATCACCAAAGTCGATATACCACGATACCCCTTCAATGAAGAATACTTTTAGTCAAAATTCTGCAGTTTTGGGTGAACTTAAATAACACTAACCAAATAATTTCAAACGTTTTCTCGTTTTCAGGATATTTTTGACGATTTAAACCCGAAACCAGTGGTGAGCAGATAACATACAACCCACATTTTGGAAAATTAAGTTCTGATCTAAATTGATTTTATACAGAGAGAAATGTCAAAAAAGCCCTACCTACTTTATCAAAAAATTTCATCAGCCAAGCACGCAACAATCAGATCAGCAGTTTTGGAGACGTAGCAGTTGAAGTTAGCTTATTAATAAGTGAATTCCAAAACAATAAAGCACCAAGCTCAGAAGACCAAAAATAAGGTTTCTTTTTTTAATAATATGTCCACCATACTCGGCAATTCTACATAGCTCTTGGAACTCATCATTCCTTTTGAATAACAACAATAAATGGACCCCTGTCGCCATTTGAAGCGAAGCATTCCATGCAAATACGTGGAGCTCAAGGGAGAAAATGAAAAAGAATGACTGACGGGATCAATCACGGGAAATGATGAAGGGTGACTCGATGGGAAAGAATGACGAAAACGAAACTGGCCGTTGAACAAAGACGAATGGCTACGAGTACGGATTGACCTTCGGGATAGACCCATTGAAATGTGCAACATGCAATTCCGAGACAGACGTATTTTTAGAACGACAATATTTGTCAACAGTGTGTACAACCCATGGGGTAATAATATAATTTGGGTCGACTGCAGTGTCATCGATGTTTTGTTCGAGACGGAGGAGATACTATCAATGACACCCTTCAGGATTCTTCAAAATCGACTCGAGCGCTTTCGATCGGAAAGCCTCTTCATAAACAATGTTAGAACGTGACTGGCACCCGCGTCCTCTCCGTAAGCCTAATCTCTGATTCATCATGACACGATGAAACCTTTTCTGAACGAAAACATTTCTGAAAATTAGAACCCGCAATCGACAGTACGCTGAATTGTCAGAAGGCTGAAATCAATACCTACCTTCGGAGTTCGTAACGGAAAACAACTCAACATACGCTGTCAAAGATTAATTCTAGGTACCTGATGCTAGGTATTGATAAGGTACCTAATTCTAGGTACCTATTGCTTTCACTGACTTTTGGGCCCTCTCAAAACCCTTGAATTCCAACTTTACCCATAAAATAGTGTCAGCACTCATTGCCAACAATAAGGCCTACTCAACAGAGAGCCCATGTATCATCGGGGTTTCATGGGAAGCCCGCATGGCAATCTACTATTCAAAGCTAAAAATAAAACAAAAAATGGATTTAAGGAAAAAGGGAGGAGAAGGTCTTCAAGTATACTGATAGGAATAGGGAACAATAGTCAACGGGCCAATTTGAACCGATGGTCGATTTCACCATCCTTTATTCGACCTAACACCCAGTTTAATCGAAATTAGGATAACGCACAGTACTTCCGATATATTCGCATTTTTGGTGTTTTCTATTTTATTTTTTCACGCCACAAAAATGAACCGAATTGAGCGTTCTTGGTCCTAAAACCTTTGCTTTACCTTGCAGAATATGTGGATATTTTTAATATTCCGATAATGTGGCGTACTTTTATTTAGGGCAAATTTTAAATTTTTTTTTAATTTAGTGAATTTTTTTATATTTTTGACCTGAACACCCTTGAATATAAAAAAAATTCACTATTCAAATTTTAATATGATCAAATTTTAAAATTTGATCATATTATGATCAAATTGTGTCTCAATTTTACGTTTCAAAATATGGAAGTATTGTGTGTTATCTACGCACCACTGGTTTTTATAGGTATTTCAAGCACTTCGCCGACCCCGGCCTCTTCAGTAGATCCATGCTTCACGATTTTAAGAGAGCAGGGAGAAAAACAGGTTTAAATCATTTTCGTTACCAATCCAGTCAACTAGTGAATTATCTTCGAAATAATTTTGAATTATTTATATTGTTGATAGCTCGTGGCTTCTTGAATTTTAATAGTTTTTGTTTAAATTTTAACATACTTCTTTAGCAAAAGTTGACCAGGAGTAATGTTTTTGCCGTGCATTGATGCTTTCAATAATATTTAACAATTCTCATCCAATTGCAATAGAACCAGAATCATGGACATCACCCCCAAACATCAGACAGTGATCATAATGTGACTGAATAGACCCGTCTATGAGCCATGATGAAGGAAATTTAAATTATCGAAAGCTTGGCGAAGGAGACAGCGTTTTTCAGCGGACTCTAGCCCTGATATTCGACTACAAAATTGAATAACAGGTCGATCTTCCACATTTACAAATTTCAAAATCGCTCGCCAAAATTGTACAACTTCCTACCGGCGAAACAGCCGGGACGCCTGTACCATCAGTCGAGATAGCGACAGCCACAGTGAAAAGGGAAGCCCCAGCTAGAGAAGGAGGGGCGCAGTGGGAGATCTTCCACACCTCAACCTTCCCCGCTAGAAGGGGGAACGGGCGGAGGGCAAGGCGGAGATCTGGCAACGCCGCATGGGCGGGTACCGCGTTGCCAGATCGTGCACGTCCCGTCGGTCGGAGCCCGGGAGTTTCGAGTCGAGTCGGCTCACCGACCAGGCCCCAGCGGTTCTAACCCTGGTTACGGGAAACGTGGCGATTTTTCCCAAAGGGCAAACATTTTGAAAAATCGAACATCCGAAAATGATAGAATTATTCGTGCGAAATAATTCGGTCGGAAATACGAAATATTGCATTTTGATCGAGCGATTTTACAAATTCTGCAATCAATCTTCGAGAACAAAGGAGTGAATTTACTTGCCGATAGCCCAGGATTTCGTACTCAACAGTAATACTCTTGCTGTGGCGGGATGGCAAGGACGAGGTAGTTGTCGACCGAATGTGGAATTGAGAGTTAGGTGTCTTCTCGAGCTAGCTCTAGGGGGATGAGCGATCACTAACCCCTGTCCTTGTGGATATGGCAAAAAGCCCATGTGCATATGGATGCAACCCAAGGAACCGGTCCGAAATCCGAATGAGCGGCATGGGGAGGCTCCTGGTTCCTGATCCTGGTTATTCTGTAATCTAAAGTTAATGTACCTATCCCGAAAAACACAAATCGACATTTTTCAACGGTGGATATTCTTAGGTCCAATTTATCAGAATCTCACCTTTTAACATGTTGATTAGCTTATCAAGGAGAACAATTGATAGTGGATGAAATTGGACCTTGGACGAATTCAACATTTTGTTTTCGAAATTTAGCGCCAAATTTCGCGACCTCACTTTTTTTCTCAACGGACTGCGAACAGCCGAGCGAACAGACGGCGATAAATCGGGAGCGAAGAAACGCGGACATGACGTGGACCCACGTGAAATTGTTGGCTGACGACCAGAACGAGACGACGGAATTCAGTAACAGTCAAGTTCTCTATCAGGTTATATCTAAGTCAGGATCTATCAATTTGTACAAACAGCGGAATGCGCGAACGATTACATGCGTCACAATGGTGGAGAGAAAATGAACTCTGCGAACGCCCAAAAAAAAGGGAAATTGAGATTAGAGTACCAGGAACTTTTGGGTAATGCTGAGTTCGGACAGGCGGCCCTGGGTAAGTCCAAGATTAATTACCTACTAACGCCCAAAACAAATCCTCCCTGTCGCATAGCTTTAATTTGTTTGGCGTCAAAGAAATTAGTTCGGGACCGGTCCAAACCCTTAAGACCCCCTCATAACTCCAAACCTGTGTCAGTACTGAACCTGCTCAAATAACCGTCATAAAATATCAACCAAAATAACCTAATTCTTTGTCCAAGTTTCTTCTTCATTTTTGGATAATCATCCAAAAACAACTTAGATTTCTCTCCTGAACCTCAGTTTCCGAAGCCCGTCTGTCCATACATCCCCTTACACCGTCATATCTCCTTTAATTATAATTAATTATTGATTATTAATTATAATTAATTGATAATTATCATCCTTTTTTTGAAATTTTCACAGAGATAACATGTTCCAAACTCCTTCCTTTCTTAGGGTATTAGCCCCCTAATGCTGCTAACATGTTCGGGTGTAACCGGTATTTTGGCAACAGACAGCATTCCGCTACTATGGCCATTTCTAGTGAGATGTTCAATTTTTCCAATACGCATTCTCCAGATTTTGAACGTAGGTATTGGGGTACTGGCAGTATAAAGGCATCACAATCTTATCCGGGGGATTAGCAAGGGTGTAAGCCATGATGGGGCAAATTTCCACATTTGAAGGAGTCCTCATCCCCATGTGACCCCCGACGGCTAGTCAATGCTATCGGTCATGGGGAAGGCTTTTTAGCCGGAAGCTCTAGGAAGAATGTGGAAGATTTCATGACAACATAGCCTGAGGCCCCTGAGGAAAAGAACGATTTTCAGGAGGGGGGTACAATGATTTTCCTCAGAAGGTCGTCAATCCGATATGATACGTCACACAGATGAAACGAGAGCTGACGAAGAGCGAACAGAAAGAAGATATGCGAGATGGAGCAACGAGAATGGGAGGTTGGAACGAGACCTTGAGCTCACGAAAAAGACCCCTCTCCCCACAGGACGGAGAAGGAACACAACGAAGCAAGACAGAACATGTTCGGACCGGCATCTGCTGGAGCCGTTTTGTCAACGAACTCAACCAGCCGGCAAGTGGCCACGAGGTCCTGAGACATTACCTTCTAAAATCCACAGAAGAGACTGGGTAGTCGGACGGGAATACTGGCGCATGAAGAAAATTCGGAGAAATTTAGGATAGGATCACCTGTTTTGGGCCAATTAGGGTTGTTTCTCACCATAATGTACTCAACCTGAATTCTTCAGGGTTCTTTGCTGATTTTTGGAAGGGTAAACCTTTCAGGAATGTGATCCGACACTAATTTTTCCTTGAATTTGATTCCAAATCAAATTCCAGGTTTTTGAAGTTCTTTTGGAATAAGGCGTTTGTACCAGATACAGATACTCGCTGTTGGAAACAAGACCATCTTCATTATAACAATAATTTTTTTTTTCAAGTCAAATCTAAGGGGTAGGGTCTCAGATAAACTCTGTCGCCGAGCTTTTGAAAAATTATATTTTCTTCATCAGGGCTTGGAGGCAGGTCTATTCAGTCACATTATGACCATGGTCTGATTTTTGGGGGTGAGGTTCATGAATCTGCTTTCTATTGTAAAATTTTGAGGAGAATTATTATAATAATATTATAGCATCAGTGCACGGCTATTTAGCATATTATAGCTATATCATAGCATCAGTGCATGACAACAAATATAAAAATACAGCTTTTCAAGAAGAAATTTTATGGTACGACTTTTAAGCAGGACCTAAACTCAAAATTCTATCCTAATACCGCAGCTGACTCAATCAGCCGACTCATTTTCATTATTTTAGTTCCCGCTACCAATCTCCAAACGTTTTGTGTTTGAGCACGGTGAATCACCATTGGTGATAAATAAATCAAATAAATTTATTATTAAATGATAAATAATAATTAATTAATGAAAATCTATAATAATATAAGCAAGTGTTTGTTTGTTTGACCGAGCTCTCCAGCCAAATCTATCGCACGCAGGGACCTGGAATTTCTTACACGGAAGCACAAAGGGGCTGGCAACAAAACCTCAAAGTCCGATTCTCAATTTAAAAAAAAAATTTTTTTTTGAATTTTAAAAAAGTGAATTTTAAAAAAGTGAGTTTTTAAGTTTTAAAAAAGTGAAAAAAGTGAGTTTTAAACGTGAAAAAAGTGAATTAAGTGAAAAAAGTGACAACACGGGCACTCGGGGACATGGGCGGGTACAGCTATCCTATGGGGGAAGCTATAGCTATGGGGGGGGGGGAGAGAGAAAGAGAGATTCCTGCGCTATTCACTTATCGGCATTTTCTAATTTTTTTTTGCACGGGCAACGCCGGGCTGGTACAGCTAGTTAATTAAAAGTAATAATTAATAAGTAAACTCTTGTTGGAAGGTTGAATAAATTTTATTCAACCTTCCAACAAGAGTATACTTATTTGTTCGTGTTTGAGGGAAGAGCTTGTTTCATCGACCGAGAGTGATTCCCGACATTCGCCATTGGTTTCCCACATAGGCCAGTAATGTATCAGTTATTGGTAACCCGACGATTATATAATATATAGGGACTATATCATATAAAATATTATTTTATAGGGAGGGAGCTTGATATGGGCCCAATATTTCAAGAAAAAATTCTAAAAAGTATGAATTACTTACAAATTCACGCAAACCAACAAATGGCCAATAATCGGATCAATAATGTCAAAAAACTCACTAGGTAAATTGCAAAACTAGAATCAGAATACGTCAAGTTATCGAAACATAAAAATTGTCCACGAATTCTGCTATGCAAAATAAAGATTTCAAGACAAAGAAAGCTCATATCGGTTCATTTTTGTAGCCAGAAAAAGAATAAAATAAATCAGTGGTGCGTAGATAACACACAATACTTCCACATTTTGAAACGTAAAATTGTGACACAATTTGATCATATTTTGACTGCTTTTGAGGGTGTTAAGGCCAAAAATATCAAAAAATAAACCATTAAAATTTTAAAAGTCGCCCAAAAAAAATACAATACATCATTGGAATATAAAAAATATCCACATATTCTGCAAGATAAAACAAAAAATTTCAAGACCAAGATCGCTCAAATCGGTTTATTTTTGTGGCCGGAAAACACCAGTGGTGCGTAGATAACACACAATACTTCCATATTTTGAAACGTACATATTTGAAAAAATTTGATCATATTTTGACTGTTTTTAAGAGTGTTTAGGCCAAAAATGTCAAAAAATTCGCTATGCAAATTTTAAAATTTGCCAAAAAAAAATTCGCTACATTGTTAGAATATAAAAAATATCCACATATTCTGCAAGGTAAAACGAAGATTTTGGGACCAAGAACGCTCAAATCGGTCCATTTTTGTGGCCGGAAAAAAATAAAATAGAAAACACCAAAAACGCAAATATATCGGAAGTACTGTGCGTTATCCAAATTCCGATTAAACAGGGTATTAGGGCTTGCCGAGACAAACATTTCAGTTCAAGAAATTTGAAAAAAAGGTTGAGAAATGAGGGAGTTATGGCCATTTTTACTTCCATATTTACAGAGTAAATGGAAGTATTGTGATCGTCCTAAAATCGAGAATCGGAACGGAGCTTCAGAAAAAACTTTTTCTTATACACATTTACTCAGAATCACTTCCTGAACAAGTGTCTGTGTGTCCGTGTGTCCGTTAGTCCGTTAGTCCGTTAGTCCGTCTGTCCGTCTGTGGTCATTTACAAAAATGGCCATAACTCCCTCATTTATTAACCTTTTTTCAAATTTCTTGAACTGAAATGTTTGTCTCGGCAAGACCTAACACCCTGTTTAATCGGAATTTGGATAACGCACAGTACTTCCGAGATATTTGCATTTTTAGTGTTTTCTATTTTATTTTTTTCCGGCCACAAAAATGAACCGATTTGAGCGTTCTTGGTCTTAAAATCTTTCTTTTGCGTTGCAGAATATGTGGATATTTTTTATGTACCAAAAAACTGGCGTTTTTCTATTTTGGGCGAATTTTGAAATTTGAATACTGAATTTTTCGATATTTTTGGCCTAAACACCCTTAAAAGCAGTCAAAATATGATCAAATTGTGTCACAATTTTACGTTCAAAATATGGAAGTATTGTGTGTTATCTACGCACCACTGGTTGTAAATGACCACAGACGGACACACGGACACACGGGCAGACGGACACACAGACACTTGTTCGGGAAGTGATTCTGAGTAAATGTGTATAAGAAAAAGTTTTTTCTGAAGCTCCGTTCCGATTCTCGATTTTAGGACGATCACAATACTTCCATTTACTCTGTAAATATGAAAGTAACCAGTGGTGCGTAGATAACACACAATACTTCCATATTTTGAAACGTAAAATTGTGACACAATTTGATCATATTTTGACTGCTTTTGAAAGTGTTTAGGTCAAAAATATCAAAAAATTCAGTATTAAAATTTTAAAATTCGCCCAAAATGAAAAAACGCCACATTTTTGGAATGTAAAAAATATCCACATATTCTGCAAGGTGAAACGTAGATTTTGAGACCAAGAACGCTCAAATCGGTTCATTTTTGCGGCCGGAAAAAAATAAAATAGAAAACACTAAAAATGCAAATATCTCGGAAGTACTGTGCGTTATCCAAATTCCGATTAAACAGGGTGTTAGGTCTTGCCGAGACAAACATTTCAGTTCAAGAAATTTGAAAAAAGGTTGAGAAATGAGGGAGGTATGGCCATTTTTGTAAATGACCACAGACGGACAGACGGACAGACGGACACACGGACAGACGGACACACGGACAGACGGACACACAGACACTTGTTCAGGAAGTGATTCTGAGTAAATGTGTATAAGAAAAAGTTTTTTCTGAAGCTCCGTTCCGATTCTCGATTTTAGGACGATCACAATACTTCCGTTTACTCTGTAAATATGGAAGTAAAAATAAAATAGAAAACACTAAAAATGCAAATATATCGAAAGTACTGTTCGTTATCCAAATTGAATCCAAATCTGAATAAACAGGGTGTTAGGTCTTGCCGAGACAAACATTTCAGTTCAAGAAATTTGAAAAAAGGTTGAGAAATGAGGGAGTTATGGCCATTTTTGTAAATGACCACAGACGGACAGACGTACACACGGATAGAGGGAAACACAGACACTTGTTCAGGAAGTGATTCTGAGTAAATGTGTATAAGAAGTTTTTTCTGAAGCTCCGATCCGATTCTCGATTTTAGGACGATCACAATACTTCCATTTACTCTGAAAATGTGTCGTGTAGTTGCAAAACCGGCCAACTCCTTAATTTTCGGAAATGCGTTTTTTCTGCTTCCTCAGTCCTAATACACATGATCCATGGATCGGAACTAAGAAACCAGTTTAAAACTAGCCGAATCCCTGTTGGAAAAGCGTTTGAAAATCATGATTTGCTGCAGAAACGGGCAAATCCTCTTTTTCATGAGTTTCATAGCCGGCCATCTCCAAACCCGCGAGAGTTGCAGAATTGTGTCTTGTAGTTGAAAACCCGGCCATCTCCAAAATGCACAATTTTTCAAAAAAGGTGATTTTTTGCCACGCTGAACAAGATAGACTGTAAAAACATTATTTTTGCCACATTAGTGCTGAGTGTTTGAAAACATATTCTTGAATTATCTTGGAATTGGCCGTTTTTTAAACATCCAATTCAGCAAAACCTCAGTTTGATTTTGCTGCAAAAACGGCCAACTCCAGAATGAGTTTCAAAAACGGCCAAATCCAAGATAAGATTGTGAAAAACTCCCCCCCCCCTCCACATGCCCAAGCCATTCAAGAATATGATTCCAAACACTCAGCCCATATGTGCCCTTGAAGGCAAAAAGAATGGTTTATAGTCTATCTAGTTCAGCGTGACAAAAAATCGCCTTTTTTGAATAATTTTGCATTTTGTAGATGGCCGGGTTTGCAGCTACACGACTCAAATATGGAAGTAAAAACACTAAAATTGGTAATATATTCAAATCCCGGTGAAACAGGGTGATAGGTCTTGCCGAGACGAGCATTCCAGTTCAAGAAATGTTGAAAAAGTTACCTAAGAATTGAGGGAGTTGTGGCCATTTTTTTAAATGACCACAGACGGACACACGGACACTTGTTCGGGAAGTGATTCTGAGTAAATGTGTATAAGAAAAAGTTTTTTCTGAAGCTCCGTTCCGATTCTCGATTTTAGGACGATCACAATACTTCCATTTACTCTGTAAATATGGAAGTAAAAATTAATAAGTGGCGTCAATTTGATTTTTGGAGAATTGCCACAATACAAACGAATTCCATCAAAATCAATTTAATAAAAGGAATCAAAATCAAAATTCAAGTCCGTCATCCATAATAAGGTCACGCAATTAGGAAAGGAGAAAATCGCTAACGCGTCCGAGGAATTGTAAACTCAAGATCAACAACGATCATCGAGACAACATGATAACGGTAAGATAACATCCAAACACTTCCGTCCAACGACGCACTATGCCTCACCGGTAGGAAAAAACGAATCAGGAAACGAAATTGGTCCTTTATTCAAACCAGAAGTCCCCTGACTACACACAATACAAGTGACAAAATTTGATTATATTTCAACTATTTTTGAGGCTGTGTAAAAACATAAAAATCTCACTATGCAAATTTTAAAACTCGCCTGAAATTATAAGACGTCAAGTTATTGGAATGAAAAAATAACTACGTATTCTACAAGGTAAAGTGAAAATTTCAAGACCAATAACGCGCAGATCGGTTCATTTTTGTGGCTTACCTTGCAGAATATGTGGATATTTTTTTATAATCCGACTTCTATTTTGGGCGAATTTTAAAATTTGAATAGTGAATTTTTTTATATGTTTGACATAAAAACTCTTAAAAGCAGTCAAATATGATCAAATTGTGTCACAATTTTACGTTTTAAAAATATGGAAGTATTGTGTGTTATCTACGCACCACTAGTTTCCAATGCATTAACATAGGTATCCAAGCGTATCTAAGGGATATATCGGTGGATTCCACGAGTTTAGCGAATCTGAAACCGAGCAGCGATGTGGCACAGAGAGTTTCGGATTTACCTAAAAACTGCCAAATTGTTAGATGCGCTATGATGCTTCTTAATTGACGATATTCTCAAAATTCGAAGAAGAAAATGATCGAGTAAAAAAAGAATTCAGTTCTCAAGAATATTCTCAAAATTCGAGGAAGAAAATTATCGAGTAAGAAAAAAAAAGATCGACTCACATGGACAGGGGGTGCTGGTGGGGATTGGCGTAGGTGGTCATCTCGTCGGCGCTTTCGCCGCCGGAGCTGGACTCGGTGGCGTCGGAGTCGAGATCCTGGAGGATCTTCCGCTGCTGGGCCGAGAGTTCGCGGGCGACGACGTCCAACTCGCGGGCGGTGTCGGGCGGCAAATCGGGCATGATCGAGGTCTCCTGCCTTACGCCGTTCGGGCCCTGCGTCGATCCTGAGCCAAAATATTTGAAATTCTTGGCGGCGGCGCGAGCCGCCGCGTTGGCCTGCTGTTCAGCGGCGTGATCGATCTGCCGCATGAACAGCGACATGGACGGCAGCGTCTTCTTGACCGGCGACGACCTCGCCTGGCCGCCGCTCTCGACGAGGCCGGTGGAAAATTCGATAACGCCTGTTATCTCTTCGGCCACGTGCTTGCCGAGGAAGAGGGTCTCCATTTTGCGCAATCTCTGCAGCAGGTGGGCCTTCCTACGGTGGAACTGGTGCAGGCATTTCTTCACGTTCTCCAACCTGTCCGCCAGGAGAGTCTCCTTCTGAGCGTTGACGAGGCCGATCACGTCCTCGGACATGTTAATGCAGTCGAGGAAGTCCTTCTCGAACTCGAATCCGACGGGCTTGAGAGTCGACAGGAGCTCCTCCACTTCCTCCTGGCCGAGATCGTTCTCCGGCGCCAGATCGTCGTGGCCGAAGGTCTTGAAGTCGTCCTGAAGTATGTCATCGCTCTTGTAGCGGCCCATGTCTTCGCTCATAGCCGCCGGACCATCGGCGCTGATCGGGAGGAATTCGTTCTTGACGAGATTCTTGACGAGGCCGTTGATACTGTAAGTAGTCTTGCAAGGAACCGGCGACACGGAATGGCCGTTCATCCCATCCGGATCCTCGCCTTTGCCAGGTGACGCCGACGTCTTTTCAAACGTTTTCAACGACAGGCAATCGGCCAGTGACGAGGAGGAATTGCTGAATTTGGCCGACGTGCTTTGGGTTTCCGTGAGGGCGGGTGCCATCACAAGACCATCTGGACGCCCCAAAGAGGCTTTCCTCAGTCCCATTCATTCATTCGCTGTTTTTTCGGCAGAGAAATCCCATTTTTCTTACTGTAGGTAGAGGAGAGAGCTGCGCTTGGAGAAAAATCGACGACACCAAAAAATTGAGAACTTGAGTACCTTTTTCCCCGCTAAAAGAAGAAATTTTCGGTTTTTTCTTTGCTCGGAAAATTTCGTCAACACACCAAGTAACGATCGAAGGTCGGGCGATTTTTCGCCATTGCGGCCCCGAGGACACGGCGCACTTTTTTCTCACATTAAATTCACTGGATAAACACGCGTACGGAAACACTTTTTTTTCTTTTTCGAGTCGAAAAGAAGAAACGAAAAACACGAGCCGACGAGTAGAAACACGCGGCCGGCGATCTCGTGGTCTCCCGGAGCGACGTCACATCTGCGAACAAATCGGAAAAATGTGGACGTGAATTTTGCCGAAAACCCGAAAATCAACAAACCAGCGAAAAATGATGGGGAAATTTTTTTTACCTATGCTGAAAATTTGAGAGCAGAACGGCTACCTAGCCTACTTATTTACTTCAAAACATTAATTTCCGTCAACAAACACTCGAAAAACAATAGAACCCTGATGAATAATATCAGCCTAAAAAGTTGGCCGTTACTGGAAATTTACCCACGGGAACGCCTCAGGGTTGGGGGGAATGCACTAGAATTGCATCACATTGTAGCGTACGGAAATAGTCGCGGAAAAAGGAAGTAAAGTGTGTGTTGGTGGGGAGCGGCGGGAAAAACTTTGCCAAATTCGGCCAACTTACGAGTCGGTGTCGGTGAAATTCGACGACCCGGACGATTCGCGAACGACCGAACGGACGAGAGGTGAGGAGATTTTTCGAAAAGTTCACCGCCACGCTACACAGGGAGAGTTCACGATCGTAATGGCGGACAATCACTGAGACTGCCATTCGTCGGACGTATCGATAGGTCTTGCCACTGGTAATCGATTGATAGGGGAGGAAGATCGATCATTAGCGCCGATTATCGAAACTTTTTGCAATTTCACTCGCCAAGACCCGTCACTGAGACTGACCGGCATTCGGATTACTCACAGTACTTCCAATATATTCGCACTTTTGGAGGTTTTCAATTTTTTTTTCAGGCCAATATTGAGTCGGTTTGACGTTCTTGGTGTTGAAATCTTCGTTATACTTTGCAGAATGTGGATATTTTTTATATTCCAATAACCTGACGTAGGTACATGACTTGTATTTTGATTTTAGGCGAGTTTTAAAATTCTCATAGCGAGTTTTTTCTATATTTTTAACCTAAACGCCCTCAAAAGTAGTCAAAATATAATCAAATTGTTTCAAAAATTTACGTACCAATCAAAACACGGAAGTATAGTGTGCTATCTACGCACTAATGATTTAGAATTTAAAGGGTCGGTCAACCTTTCAACCGGTCAATATTCATCTATGAAGATTGCTTGAATTGATTTAGGGACTCCCCATCAAAGCATTAGCTAGAACCCATTAAATTTTGCTCATTTCCATCTTTTTTACAGAGTAGTAATTAATGGTTTTTTGGCAGAGGGAGGAATTTAGCCAATAAAATTGGTTTTTGATTCATTTCAATGGGCTGGTACTAGCTCAGATTCCAATGGAAGCCACAAAAACTCTCTCAACATCAAGGGTAGGGGGGCGGGGGAATTTGGAGGTTTCCTTCAATTACCATGCGAATGCCTTTCTAGATTGTTAGGATCCTCGTCGAATCTTACCAAATTTCAAATACCAAAAATTGGAAATTTATTCGTCATTATCTTTCCGGACAGGTAACTAGGTGCATAGTTCTTTTTTATTTTTAGGTTTTAAGCTACTTACTTAACTGAATTTGACATTTCCACGAAAATGTCTCACGATTTATTTCCTCTTTTGTTCAAATAGGCATTTCAACTATCGATGGCCAAGACCAGAAAAGTTTCGATAGTTAGATCGATAGTTTCACCGCGATACTCATCCCTAGGAACGGTGAGAACGAGCCTCTAGAACACCGCCCTAGTCGAAGCGCTGCCGAACTATTGGGAATTCAAATTTGAAAACGCTGTAAGCAATTTTTATTTCGAAAAATTGCAATGAAAAAACGTTTCAAAATATTTCTATCCCTTACTCCGGCGTTGGATGAAGGAATAAAATCTTTGAAAAGTGATGAAACTACTTTGGAGAAAATTGACGTACGACTCAAGCGCTATCTACTCCACATCCGACCCCACCTAATTTCTAAAAATTTTCTATCGATTTTTCTCTAAACAGGAAAAGTAACGCACGTTCATTTAAATTCGAGCTTCTGACGAATCATCCACACTAAACAAGAAATCGAGAGCCAATATCAGTAGACATCACCGACGAATCGAGGAGTACCGCGAGGAAATCGATACCTACCGGCTGCACTGACGGGGAGACGGCCCGAAGACAAGCAACTGCTATCTAGCGAGAACCGAAATGACTATTTTTCCTCAGCTTGACCGGAGGCATTGAACTTTACCCTAGAATGGACAATTTTTTTTTTGTTAGTTGTTCTTTCCATCCCAAGACCGGTTTAGGGGAGGAAACGGTTTTTTTTTTGTCAAGTACAAGTAACAATCGCTCTCTTTCTAAATGAAAAATTTGTGGGCAAAGGCTAGAACATTTCAGGGATTTCGTTTTAGAGCCATTGCCAGAAGATTCATGCCATAAAACAAAGAAGGCGCCAATAGATTTTTTACTATTTATGAATTCAATTGAAAAGTAGGAAACAACGTACATTTGGGGAATCCCCAAATTGTAATTCACATCGTTTAACTGACTTTTCGCTTTTCACAGCTAAAACCCGGTGAGTGATGAAGGCTAGTGCGGAAAAATTCAAGGAAGCCAATGAGCCCGGAATAGTGAAAATCGGTTCAGTAGAAGTACAACCCCTTCAAGTTTCCAACGAATTAGGGAAAATAGATAAATCTAGAGGCTAAAAAAATACTGTCACAACTTGTGACTCACAAGATCATTCTGGATGCCAGTTAGCTAGACAGGAAGGAACTCGTCCCACAGCTGACACTGGGAAATTGTCATGTTCAAATTCCTAGTTATAATTACTTTAATTACTGGTAGCTAAAAATCAATATAGAATACGAGTAAATTGGGAATCTCCAACCGATAGGTAGGTAGACGGTAGTACATACCTTGAAACAATATACCTATTATGGGTGATTCTCAAAAAAAAAGCAACTTTTTGGGGCGAGTCAATTTTTAAAATTTTGTTGCTCAGAAAAATTTCAAACTTTTTTCTAACATTGTTACTCGTTAGTAGATCACATTTAAACCCTCGGTTGAGATCAAACTCATCATAGGAATAAAATAACTGAATTTTAAATTTCATTGGGCCATGGTGAGGACTGGGTCGTTTTTGATTTTTTCCGTCCGGGCTTTTTCCCGGAGCCTTCTCCGCTCCTTTATTTCTGCTGGAGTGAACAATTATGGTGGAGCCGTCGACGTAGTTCCTGAATAAAACAACTTGAAATAATATAGGGGTTCTCACATTACTCAACAATCCAGTATGCTATTTTCAATTCAACTTAAAACCATTAAAATCTAAAAAACTGCAATGATAAAGATCTGATTTTTCACTCCCATGTCCTCCTTTTCGGTCCCATGGCCACATCACATTATCAATAAGGCCATGGGAAGGAATTTGATAGGGACATGGAACTGAAAAATCGTTCTTCAATCCATTGCGACTCAGATTACCGATGAGTGCGCTGCGGTCGCCTCTACAATGGCGGCTATTGGTTGGACAGTCTCTCATCCATTTACTAATATGACCGTAACTCCCTCAATTCTCAACCTTTTTTCAAATTTCTTGAACTGAAATGTTTGTCTCGGCAAGACCTAACACCCTGTTTAATCGGAATTTGAATAACTCACAGTTCTTCCGACATATTCGCATTTTTAGTGTTTTCTATTTTATTTTTTTCCGGCCACAAAAATGGACCGATTTGACCGTTCTTGGTCTCAAAATCTTCGTTTTACCTTGCAGAATATGTGGATATTTTTTATATTCCAAAAATGGAGCGATTTTTTTTGTTGCGAATTTTAAAATTTGCATAGTGAACTTTTTGATATTTTTGACCTAAACACCCTTGAAAACAGTCAAAATATGATCGAATTTTGTCAAATATGTACGTTTCAAAATGTGGAAGCATTGTGTGTTAAGCACCACTTGTTGTAAATGACCACAGACGGGCACACAGACCCTTGTTCGGGAAGTGATTCTGAGTAAATGTGTATAAGTGATAGTTTTTTATGAAGCTTCGTTCCGATTTTCGATTTTAGGACGATTCCAATACTTCCATTTCCTCCGTAAATATGGAAGTAAAAATTTCGTAGGAAACCTGCGATTAACATTTTGATCAATAGATAGATGCTTTTATTTGCCTCAAAAGCAGTCAAAACATAATTCAATTGCGTCAGAAATGTAGGTACCTACGTATCAAAATATGGAAGTATTGTGTGTTATCTACGCACCACTGGTTTTATACTCATGTATGATTAGTCTAATGAATGGCAACGTGCGAGAAAATTGGAAATTTTCGTCACCAAAATAAACAAAACCAGCGTGATGACATGATCTGAGACCTATTGAGACCCAGATATCCTACTTAGACTTATTATAACAATGTTTTAGTATCAGTCAGTGGGCCTATTTCATTTTTCTTTCGCGTTAACAATACCAATATCCATACGGAAAAGTACAAAATCACTAAAGCTAGAACATTCTGGAGTTATCAAAGAAAATTCATCAAAAAACTGGATGGAAGATGGTAATTCTCGACGGTGGCGCGCCTAGCGGCCGATGGCACATTTTCGTCCTACAGATCTTGTTGTCTCCTGTGTGTTCCTTATGGGGGCCCCTGGCTTGTCCAAAAAAAACTATTTTTGGCTCGAAAACTGTTGGGTTATCGGCATTTTCTCACATAATCTCATTTATTCTCGATTAAATTTTGAATCGATTGGTGGCTGCCGGAAAATTATCGATTGATCCGTTCAGAAGCTATGGTGGATTGAAACGGTATTGTTGTTGATTTTTCTCGATTCAACTCGGCATCGATTGACCTTGAAGTGAAACTTGCCTAGGTAGGTACCTTACAGTGTTGCCAAGTTGTGGGGGTTTCCCCCCAAATTTCAGGGTTTTTGTGGAAGTCAGAGGGACTAGAAAAAAGTATAAAAATGAAGAAATACCAGGTAAGTGCTGCAGATAAATTACAGCTAAGGCTGCCACTGCACAGCTAACTGAATTGAGAGATAGGTACTCAAATAAAAGCCATTTGGGTTTGGGATGTACGTCTACCAACTTGTGGGTAGGTACAAACCTAATTTTTATTGGTGTTTTAGTATGTCAATTTACCGACTTTACTGATAAGTATTCAGAAAAAGTTAGTAATAAATAGTTTATAGTTTTAGGTAGAGGAAAGTGCCCAAAAGTGGACCCCTCCCCAAAAGTGGCCCCTGGCATTTTAGGCTCTCTACGGTGCTGAACTTAACCGAAACCAATCGCAACTAGTAGTTCCCACTTCTGTGACAACATGTAGGAGCCCTCACGTCGTCTACTTCATCTGCCGGCTTTCAGTTCGGCATTATGTGATTTCTTGTATTTTAGAATTATTACAGTGTCATACGTTATTCGACATTTCTCCTACACTTTTGAAGGTAAGGCTTCCAGCATGTATTATTCTGAAATAGTAAGGAATAAGGGTAATATTTATCATCAAGTTATCTCAATTGAACGGTCTGTTGAACATTGAAAGAGTAATGAATAATTAGGCTATAGTCGCCTAAAGTGGACCCCCCTTTATTTTTCATGTTCAAACACCTGCTGAATCTGAAAAACGTCTCAACTTCGAAGAGAAATCAAGCAGTGAAGAAGACAGCGTTTCGTCTGGGTCGTCCGTGATAGAGGCTTTGCCTGGAGTAACGCCTTCAAAAAATGATGATGCCTAATCGGAAATCGATATATTCATTAGCATTAAAGGATAATTTATTGTTATTATATACTTACTATTGACTTAGCATTGTTTTATGTGATTTAATCTCATTCCTCCATGTAATTTTCCATCCATTTTTGTAATATTTAGTAGGGGTCCACTTTAGGCAACTTTTTTTGGGATTGCCAAATTGCAGGGTTTTGAAAAATATATTTTTTTAGTACTATTTCTTAGTATAATTTTATAAATTGAGATTGAAATGATACAAAACATTACTGTGCTATCGTTACATGCATTTAAAAATGTGTTTTTCGTTGTTCTATATTTTTTATTGATAAAAAACAAAATGGGGGTCCACTTTTGGGCACTTTCCTCTAATATTTAAAATTTTAGTTGTATATTATGGAGTTAGGTATGTTTTAAGAGAAATAGTACCTATATTTTTAATGCTTAAAAATGAATTATTCATCCTTGACTTTTGGGGTTTTCGGGGATTTTTTCATATTTGGGGGGATTTGGGTTTTTTTTGACGTTGCCGCAGGGGGTTTTGACGGCCACACCTTGGCAACACTGGTACCTTATTGTAAACAAACCGTGGGACGAAAATGCCGGCAGTGACCGCTACGCACCGCTCGCAAGTCAACTCTTACCATCTTCTATGAGAAGATGGTAAGAGTTGACTTGCGAGCGGTGCGTAGCGGTCACTGCCGGCATTTTCGTCCCACGGTTTGTTTACAATAAGGTACCAGTGTTGCCAAGGTGTGGCCGTCAAATACCCCTGAGGCAACGTCAAAAAACCCAAATCCCCCCAAATATGAAAAAATCCCCGAAAAACCCCAAAAAGTTAAGGATGAATAATTCATTTTAAGCATTAAAAATATAGGTACTATTTCTCATAAAACATACCTAACTCCATAATATACAACTAAAATTTTAAATATTACCTAAAACTATAAACTATTTATTACTAACTGTTTCTGAATACTTATCAGTAAAGTCAGTAAACATACTAACATTAACATACTAAAACACCAATAAAAATTAGGTTTGTACCTACCCACAAGTTGGTACATCCCAAACCCAAATGGCTTTTATTTGAGTACCTATCTCTCAATTCAGTTAGCTGTGCAGTGGCAGCCTTAGCTGTAATTTATCTGCAGCACTTACCTGGTATTTCTTCATTTTTATACTTTTTTCTAGTCCCTCTGACTTCCACAAAAACCCTCAAATTTGGGGGGAAACCCCCACAACTTGGCAACACTGTAAGGTACCTACCTAGGCAAGTTTCACTTCAAGGTCAATCGATGCCGAGTTGAATCGAGAAAAATCAACAACAATACCGTTTCAATCCACCATAGCTTCTGAACGGATCAATCGATAATTTTCCGGCAGCCACCAATCGATTCAAAATTTAATCGAGAATAAATGAGATTATGTGAGAAAATGCCAATAACCCAACAGTTTTCGAGCCAAAAATAGTTTTTGTTGGACAAGCCAGGGGCCCCCATAAGGAACACACAGGAGACAACAAGATCTGTAGGACGAAAATGTGCCATCGGCCGCTAGGCGCGCCACCGTCGAGAATTACCATCTTCTATAGAAGATGCTATGCTTTCCAAGGGACTGGAGCCGGGGTTGTCCAACCAACACTAGTTCATCCGCTCAGCCGCTAGAGCGCTCATCGTTAATCCGAGTCGCCAATACTACTGTAAAAATAATTTAAGGTGCTAAATTGAATTTTTCTTAATGGTAACAGACGAGTAGAATGCGTTGAAAGCAAAAAAAATAGCATGAGCGTCGAATTAGAATTGATTCTATAGGGGCATGGAAAGGAATGGAGAAAAAACACCCACGCGTTCGCGTTCACCTCAGGAGCGCTGGCGGAGCAATGAGAGGTGTAAGCGCCGTGCAGCTGTAGGGCCATAGAGGCGAACAGTTTTGCCAACTACTGATGCAGTTTCCCGGCTTTTGTCCCTCATACTCGATGCGAAGGGACACTTTTTTGATTAAGCCATGGAACTGAACTCAAAATTATGTACACAAGTTTGAGGTACCGTGGCCGACTAAATTCGAAAGAAATGTTGATATAAGCTTGCAAAACACAAAGAAGAACTAATTCTGAATCGATTCAAGGAATTTTTTTCAAGGAAATGTGCTGATTTCAATCAATACTTATCTTTCGAATCTTGAAAACGTATACTGCTACAGGGCACGGAACTGAACATTTGAACGTTTGATTAGCAATAACTTCCCATATCCCCCTCCCTTATTTTTTGGGTTGGATTACGTCAGCGGCCGCCTAGAGAACAGATAGAAAAAAAAAATCACGAGTCTCAGATGATTGGTTCCCGAGTTATGGTCGATTAACATGAAAGTTGCTTTTATTTGAGAATCACCCTTCTGCCTAAGTAATGTAAGTTGGATGCTTCAAAATTTCAAGTGACAATCGCTGGTTTCCATGCAGAAACTAACATCATTGCACAGCTGATTTCGGCTAGAAACGTAAACATTGAATGATGAATTTGAAAATTTTCTTCCGTACTTAGTTCGCCAACTGCGAATTTCATCATTTTGCAGTGTTCCACGCACTCATATTTCAATTTTAAAAGTAGTGAAACGGTGGTAGATTGAACATTTGGGAATTCGCTACCTCCACTGTATCCTATTATAGTTTTTCTTCCTATTTTTTCTCAAAAACTGGAGTAGAAGTCGGGTTCCATCGCTTTGCCATGCTCGCCGAGTACGTCACGTGATTAAAGAAAATTGTTGTTTCTGAAAACTACGATTCATTTAATTTTAATATTGATCGTATATTTCCGTTCATCTTTGCTCATTTCAGGGCTGACGATTCGTCAAACGAAAAAGGTGCGGATTCCGCTCCGCTCCTGGACACTCCACCCATGCTGCCAAGCGAATTTTACGCTATATTCGAAGACCCAGATGGTAATGCGGTAGTAGTACTGTACTAGATAACGACTAACGGCCGAATTTCAAATGCAGTATCCGTCGTTTCAATAATTTTTTGTATGAAGCGAGGGCTAGAGATGGATGATCCATCTTTCGACCGTACGGTCCCCCATAAATAGGGTTGCCAGACGTACTATATATACCTATAGAGGAAAGTGCCCAAAAGTGGACCCCTGGCATTTTAGGCTCTCTACGGTGCTGAACTTGACCGAAACCAATCGCAACTAATAGTTCATACTTGTGTGACAACATGTAGGAGCCCTCACGTCGTCTACTTCATCTGCCGGCTTTCAGTTCGCCATTATGTGATTTCTTGTATTTTAGAATTATTACAGTGTCATACGTTATTCGACATTTCTCCTACACTTTTGAAGGTAAGGCTTCCAGCATGTATTATTCTGAAATAGTAAGGAATAAGGGTAATATTTATCATCAAGTTATCTCACTTGAACGGTCTTTTAAACATTGAAAGAGTAACGAATAATTAGGCTATAGTCGCCTAAAGTGGACCCCCCTTAGTGTCCTACTGCGGAACCCGTTATTTTTCATGTTCAAACATCTGCTGAATCTGAAAAACGTCTCAACTTCGAAGAGAAATCAAGCAGTGAAGAAGACAGCGTTTTGTCTGGGTCGTCCATGATGGAGACTTTGCCTGGAGTAACGCCTTCAAAAAATGATGATGCCTAATCGGAAATCGATATATTCATTAGCATTAAAGGATAATTTATTGTTATTATATACTTACTATTGACTTAGCATTGTTTTATGTGAATTAATCTCATTCCTCCATTTAATTTTCCATTCATTTTTGTAATATTTAGTGGGGTCCACTTTAGGCAACTTTTTTTGGGATTGAAAAATTGCAGGGTTTTGAAAAATATATTTTTTTTATTACTATTTCTTAGTATAATTTTATAAATTGAAATTGAAATGATACATAACATTACCGTACTATCGTTACATGCATTTAAAAACGTGTTTTTCATTGTTCTATATTTTTTATTGATAAAAAACAAAATGGGGGTCCACTTTTGGGCACTTTCCCCTAGTATTATACTATATATTGAGACATATATACTATGTAAAAATGTGGTCCTATATAGTATGCAAAACACTATATTTGGGGGGTGAAATCATTTTTTAAATTTTTTTCAGAAAGGATGGAATATATTAGGAATTGATAGTTAATTGACGCCTCTTTGACAATCGACACGCATCTTTGACAATCGATGCCTTTTTGACAATCGATCTTGTGAAGGCAATTCCAAGATCACAAAATCTGTTGTTCTGTATGTGTGCGTTTTGTGTTTGTGCAATATCCGTTTATTCATTTATATAATAAAATCATACCTATAAACCACGAAAACAGTCGAAAACAATATACTATATTTTTTCTATACATACTATATATTTTTCGTCTTTTTTACCAAAGTTACTATATTCCACTGAGACTTTTCTGGTAACCCTACCCATAAATGAAGGGTAAGGGGAAGGAACGAGGAATGTCACAAAAAGTACTTTTAGAGAAAAAGCAGGTTTTGTATTTTAAATTCTATGTTTTTTCCCCTTACACCGAATCTTTTGATGCTTCTCAGTGTGATATTTATACTTTTTTCCCCTTGGAGTTTCACTATACGGTTAGTACCTTTGAATTCCTACAAAATGCGCTATCAAGCTTGTTTTTGGGAAAAATGGACATTTCCTGTTCTTTCCCCTTACCCTTCAAATACTTTTTAATGACGTCAGGAGATTGCAATGAAGGAAGGCTAACCAGCAATCCAGCGTGCCGCGAGTGGCCTACCGTCGCTTTTCAGCAGGGATACGTGGGCCCGGCGAAGGGGTTGCCATGGAGATGAAATTAACGCGGTTTGTAGGGTCGAAAACCGAAAAATTCAATCAGCAGTTACCCATCTAACGAAAGACAGCGCGTCAAAAATACCTACCTCCTGAGAAGGGCCGTACGGCCGAAAGGGCTCGAGATCGCCGTTACCCCTCTCTAGGCCACACGCAAAGTCTTACTCGACTATGGACCAACAAATAGGTACTTTCCCCCTCCCTCAACAGTTTTTACAATTTTAAATTCCATAGGTAGTACAAAAATGAGGAAAATCGTATCAGGAGAACAGAATACTCTAGCAGCCCTTACAACGCACCGATCAAGCCTGGATTAGGTTCTCTGTAAAAGTATTCAGAAAATTTGAAATTATACTGTTGAACGAAATTGATCGAAATTCCATCACGTACCCAGAGTGCAGTCTCCAATGCTTGTGGTAGAACGCGAAATACGTCGACACCCAGGCAAATGATGTCGACAACACCCCGACACCGATACCGGCCATCCTCGCACTGAAACAGACAAAAATCAATAAATATGACAATTTATTTTTGGTTTGATAAGTAAATTCGAGAATGTACCCAAGTGGAACCAACGTCAGTGGCAACCTAATTGAAAATGCAATAAATCCACTAGATAAACTTATTTTCAACGGGACATCGAGGCAAACAATAAGCAAAAACATTTCAACCTGCAATTATTCTCAATGGAGTAACAACAATGTAATCAAAAAAATATGTGAAACGTCAAACAATTTGCAACTGAAGTGGATCAATAAATTAAATTTCACAGAAACAAAATTGAGAAAATCATATGTCAAAGGGAATTAAGGAATTGATGTTCAAAAACTCATCTTTCTAGCACCATGAAAAAGCTTGATTTATAAAATAAATGCGTTAGGATAATTAAAATGTTTATTAATTCCTAAAATTATGCTGCCAGATATGCACCTACCTTGAGAAAAAACTCAACTTCAAAAATTTTCGAACTCGTCCGTCGCTTCAATCTCTCACATTAGCAGTGTTGCCATTAAAATGGAAATCCCCTCGATTAACATTTTGAAAAATCGAATTGAAATCGGAATTTATTTCATTTTGATTTATTTTATCGATTGAATTTGTGATTTTAGTAATTCTTCCATGATGCCTTTGCGAATTCAGTACGTTGAGTTCAAACTTCTAAGGGAGGAGGCAATTTTAAAAAATTGATCGATTCTCAATCGGTCGATTCTAGTTGGTACCTGAGGGCTTTTATTTGACTCCGCAATCCCTCGAACCTCTAAGTAAAGTTTTGAAATTTGAAACTATTAATACGATAATTAAT
The DNA here is from genome assembly GCA_036186465.1 of Nesidiocoris tenuis. Lineage (NCBI taxonomy): Eukaryota > Metazoa > Arthropoda > Insecta > Hemiptera > Miridae > Nesidiocoris > Nesidiocoris tenuis. The sequence goes on from AP028921.1 coordinate 674,600, forward strand.
TGACATGATCGGTAGGGGCAGGTTGAGAGAAATTTCACAGATTCGGGGACTATTCTGGGCTACCGGAAGTGAATAATTTTTGAGTAGGTACCATGGAAGAAGGTTCTTCCATGGTAGGTACTTTGAGGAGAACGTTCATGATGGATGATCGGTGTATGTACTATGTACTATTACGGGTGTATTACTATTCTGTAGTCGCGCGATCTCCTTTGCCAAGCTTTTGGCAAATTTATTGCCTTCGTCTGGGCTTGGAACCGAAAGGTCGGCGAAGGAGATGACCTTTACTGTATGACCCTAATCCTGATCTGCAGTCTAATCATTCTTAGCATTCGCTAAATTAGAATTTGCTTTTTGAAAACTCTACGAACAAAAAACAGCAAGATGCCTAGTTATCCGATCTGCGCTTCCCTGGTACCTTCAAAACCTTCACAGAACACCTTCAGAACATGTTGGCAACACTGTTGGTCGGCCATTACGTTTAGTGGCGTTCAAGGAGTGAAGATCAGCGTTCTTGTTTTTTGTCGATTTCTAGTTGAATTTAATACAATTTGAGTTCATTTTGTGTTCGTGCGATATGGAAGACGCTGAAGATTTGAATAACGACCAGACGCCACCCGGGGAGTACGAGGACGTCCCGCTTGACGACGAATGTGACGATGACGACTATGGCGGATCCGGCGATTTCGGTCGTCAGATGCACAGAGGCCGAGGAGGTTCGGGTTTTAGGTAAAAATAGAAATGATCGTTTTCCCATCTTTAATCGAGTTTATTGAATTAGAGCTGTTCTGTAATTTTGTCCCTAATTTTTCAAAATGTGAGTGGACGATTCTGGTTTGCAAGTGTTTTGCCGTAGCAGTGTGTATCAAGTAACTAACACGCTACTAGGACGACTCCCTAAAAACTGCAGTTTTGACTAGTTTTCGTGTTTGATCGATTGGATTTTCTCCTTATGGTCAAAAAAGTCACGCTGAAAAATACATAAGACACGTTTGGGTAGCTTTGATCATTACGGACTTTGACACCGTCCTGTGCTGAATATAAAGGGTGGAGCAAAATCTTATCGTTGGTAGGCTCTATTTCTATCATATCTATCAACCTCAGCTATTTTGTGTTCGCGAATGCAGTGAATTCGTCAATAATGTTGCCATCACTTCAGTGGTGATTGACTGTAACACGATTCGTAATCATGGGAATTCGGGATGATGTGGTGAGGGTTATCACCATGTACACCTGCCTGCATTACCTTGGGAATTTTTTTTTTCCTCTTTCACCACTGCCGTGTCAATTTATTCGGATTTGGCTGGTTCTAGGCTTTTCCACCAATGTGAGCTCATTATTTCACCCAAATAACTATGATCGGTGTTATTGTGAGTAGGGTTCCATGATTTCTGAGCATTTTTTCGATTCACAGAAATTTGTGCCGCTCAGGATTTTTTCGAGCCCTTTGCTCACTCTGACAATTTATCTCCAATTTCGTCCCTGCACGTGCACATTAGTGATGTCATGGAAATTCGATGTGGTTGCATAGGGTGTCATAGGAACAGTGGCGGTCTTAACAAAATGGAGATACGAGGTTTCACTTCTTCACCGGCGTTATAATGTTTATGTAGAATGCTTGTAGAATGTTTCACCAGAGTTGTTGGGGAAAACACGGAATTTCTTCAAAAGGGCGCATTCCTAATAGATTTGGGTATCGGAGCTTTGAAACTGCTCATATGATAAAAATATTAATACCACACAGTTGTGAAATTCTTATACCTACCTAGAGAAATTTTAAATTTCCGCAGGGGTGGCCGCGGTAGCGGTAACCGAATGGACTTTGGAGGCCCTCCTCCACGAATGGGCGCTCCTCATGGTCCGCCTGGGCCCCGCTTCCGTGGTCGCGGCTTCGGCCCCAGGGGCCCACCACCGCCTGGATACAGGGGCCCTCCGCCGTTCAACGGCCCCCCAGGCCCCCACGGACATGGCCCCAGAGGGCCTCGGTTCAGAGGTGGGCCTCCGCCACCTGGATACGACAATTGGGGTCCTCCGATGGGCCCTCCTGGGACTATGCCCCCCCATATGATGGGGGGTGGCCCGCCTGGCATGGGGGTAAGTTGTAAGGAGTTTTAATAATTGGTACCCACCTACTGTTTTTTTTTTAATTGTTTTTCACCTGCCTTATGGATGATTCCCTTTCTTTTAAATATAATTTTTCCTTCCACATTTTTATGCCATGGAATTTCATCAATATCCTGAATGAATCTCGAACCTCCTGTCAAATGTAGATGTCCCTGAATTTTAATATTATTTCAATTTTAGCCTCCGCCTCACATGATGGGTCCTGGTGGTCCAATGATGCCACCTCCTGGCGGCCCCTATGGTCCCCCTCCTAACATGTCTGGACAGAATAATGGTCCTCAACCACTCATGTCTCAGGTACTCTTCTAGCAAAAGAACAATACTGAATAGATAGGTATAAATAATTGTAATTGGCAGGCTATAAATTGTAATTTCTCATCGTGGTTTCGCATCATTTAATCGTTTCGCACAATTTCCAGGGCTCTGGTGGCAGTGGAAGCAGCAGTTCAGGAAGTGGCCGCACGACACCCCCTGGCACGCAGCAATCTTCAGAGGACAGTCCGTCCAAGGTTAACGGGACTCCGCCCCAGTCGCAGCCCCCGAACTCTCCGTCGATGAGCAGCCAACAGAATAACGGATCATCCTCCAGCGTACAGACTCCACCTCCCGGCACCCATGGCGCCGGGCCACCTCCGCTTATGAGCCAGAATACTCAAAATCCTCAACAATTAGGTGAATTTAACCCACCTTGCCGCTTAAAATCCAGTCCTATAAAATTCTGTGTACCTATTTCTAAAACCGTTTATGTGTAATTTTATTGCAGTACCACCCGGAACCGGTCAAATGGGGCCACCTCCGCTCTCCATGCCGCCCCCAGGTCTCCAACCCCCTGGTTCGGGACCTCCCCAGTCGATGATGCCTCCTGGCCAAGGACCCCCGATGGGGATGCCTCCGGATAATGGAGAAGTCTGGGTTGAAGCGAAGGCAGCTGACGGCAAAGCGTATTTCTACAATGCTAGAACGCGTGAAACCACCTGGACTAAGCCAGAGGGCAACGTCAAGGTCATCATGCAAGAGCAGGTAAAGAACTACAATGTTTACGATTTCTTGGTCTTCTTAGACAATTTGGCCTTATTTCGAGTTCATTTTGGCAGATTTGACGATTTTAACATTATTACTTTTTCAGCTCGATGCGATGGCTCAAGCAGCTGCGAATCAAGGTGGGCCGATGACTGGATCAGTGGGGGGACATGGCCACATTCCAGGAGATGGGAGCAAACAGCATAACGCTCCACCTCCTGGAATGGTCCGGCCACCTGGTAAATTCCCATTGGTCGCTAGTTTTTTTTTTTTGTTCCTCCTTTACTTTACGTTGAATTTAAGTTCTAATTAATTTTGAGTTTGAATTGTGCGTTTGACTTTTTTGGTTTATTCCCTTAAACCTCGTTTGAACGTAAATTTGGATAATTTCACATTTCAGCTGCCATGATGGGACCGATGGGTATGCCTCCGCCGTTCGGAGGCCCTCCACCGGGATTTCCTGGCGGACCACCACCGTTCGGTATGCCGCCTCCAGGATTCCCCTTCCCAGGTGGATTCCCACCTCCGTGGGCAGGCGGCCCTCCACCAATGGGAGGACCTATGGGCCCGCCAATGGGTCCTCCACCCGTCATCAGTGCCCCTCCGATTACTGCTGTTGGACAAATTTCCGAAGACGCCTCCATCCCTCAGGTGAGTCTCGGTTTTACTAGATTTTATTGGATTTTCGCTTGGAAAATAAATATTTTCAAATTGTTTTTTGGGTTTAGATCGATCCAGAGATTGTTGCCAAGGCGTCAGAATGGACCGAGCATCGTGCCCCTGATGGGAGAATGTACTACTACAGCGCTAAAGCTGGCGGTTCTGTCTGGGAAAAGCCTCAAGCTCTTAAGGATTTAGATGGTAAATATGAATATTGATAGATGTATCTTGGAATGGCTCCTCACTCAAATCAGAGCACGCAGCTACTCCTCAATCAGTTCCACTCAAATTGTTGATGAATTTGAATCAAGGATTAGCACCATTTCAATGGGCTTGTTCACCTTACAGCGGCGAAACTAGCGGCTGCCCAAGGTGTGCCGATGGTCTCCCAAGGAAACGCGCCTCAAGCAGCAATGCTGGGTAACAATCTGGAAGAAGAGGAATCGCAACATAGCAAAATGAACATGGAAGAAGACGCCGAACTTGAGCCTAAGGTATTTTCTGCGTTTGGTCGCATAGACTTGATATCAATCGAGATTTATTAACAAGGGTTTCAATTTAACCAACGTGTTGTCCATTTCTTCAGTTGAACGGGGAAGCCAGCGAGGATTTCAAAAGAGAAGAAAAAATGGAAGAGGAGTCAAAACCGGCTGCTGTAGAAAAACCGACTGCGCAGGTGCAGTCGACATCGCAGGACAAGAGCAAACCAGTATCAAGCAATCCAGTGCCTGGAACTCCATGGTTGGTTTGAGAAAAGTCAAAGAAAAAATTTCCCACGGGCTCTGGCTGGAATTTTTCTTGTGGCCCTAAGTGTAGAGAATTCGCATGTAACAATCCGTTTGTGGTAGGTGTGTAGTCTGGACTGGTGACGGCCGCGTCTTCTTCTACAATCCATCGTCAAGGACGTCCGTCTGGGAACGGCCGGAAGATCTGACAAATCGTCCAGACGTGGATAAGATGGTGGCTAATCCTCCAGAAACAGCTAGTTCGGCTGCATCCTCGTCAACGACTGGTGCGACGACTTCTACTGCAACGGCATCTTCCGACACTTCAGGTACCTATGAGATTGGTGGGCTCGATTGCTCGTTTTTCCTTTTAAGACTATGGAAACCAGTGGTGCGTAGATAACACACAATAGTTCCATATTTTGAAACGTAAAATTCTGACACAATTTGATCATATTTTGACTGCTTTTGAGGGTGTTTAGGTCAAAAATATCAAAAAACTCAGTATGCAAATTTCAAAATTCTCACAAAAATGGAAAAACGCCACATTTTCAGAATATAAAGAATATCCACGTATTCTACAAGGTAAAACAAAGATTTTAAGACCAAGAACGCTCAAATCGGTTCATTTTTGTGGCCGGGAAAAAATAAAATAGAAAACACTAAAAATGCAAATATATCGGAAGTACTGTGCGTTATCCAAATTTTGATTAAACAGGGTGTTAGGTCTTGCCGAGACAAACATTTCAGTTCGAGAAATTTGAAAAAAGGTTGAGAAATGAGGGAGTTATGGCCATTTTTGTGAATGACCACAGACGGACACACAGACACTTGTTCAGGAAGTGATTCTGAGTAAATGTGTATAAGAAAAAGTTTTTTCTGAAGCTCTGTTCCGATTCTCGATTTTTGGACGATTCCAATACTTCCATTTACTCTGTAAATATGGAAGTAAAAATGGTTTGAGGACGCATGTCACGATTATCCTTGGCTTACCAATTCAAGCTGAACTGTTGTACCAATTTTATCATTCTATGGTTTCCTCTTTTTATCAAGCTCCTAAATGAATATCTGTTTTTTCCAGCAGCTACGACCGGAGCGGGAATCAAACGGGAAGCGCAGTCAAATCAGAATGAAGAAACTGCGCCAAATAAAAAGCCTAAAGTAGAGCCTGTACCTGAAGTAAAACGTAAGCTGTTGTTTTAAGTCAAATAGAGAAGTCTAGAATGCGTATGAAGCGATCAAAAACTTCGCTTCAAAGGCTCACGGCTTAAATTATTTTAAATTTTCATCAATTGGTATGTCCAACAGCTGTTGAGAGAGACATTATCAAAGACAAGAAGGCGATCGATATCGGGAAGGAAGCTGCAATGGAAGCTGAAGTGAGGGCGGCTCGGGAACGTGCAATAGTACCCCTGGAAACTAGGATCAAATCGTTCAGAGAAATGTTGGCTGAAAAAGAAGTGAGTTTTGAGCTCTACTGTATGAAGCTATGGTAGTTTTTCTAGTTCTTAGCAGACGGAATTCTTAACAGTTTCTGAATGTGTTTCTATTCGTAGGAAATTTTTGCCTATTCTATACTGTACGATTCAAAATATTCTATTTAAGGTTTCAGCGTTCTCGACTTGGGAAAAGGAGCTTCACAAAATCGTCTTCGATCCGCGATATCTTCTGCTGACATCGAAAGAGAGGAAACAAGTGTTCGACAAGTACGTCAAGGAGCGTGCCGAGGAGGAACGACGCGAAAAGCGGAACAAAATGAAAGAGCGGAAAGAGGATTTCAGAAAACTGATGATGGAAGCCAACCTTCACGGAAAGTAAGTCCTTCTCAATGAAAAACGAAAAACTTGTCCGGGAAATTGGGGTAGCCTTTTCATATTACAACAGCATTGTGGTGCTCAATCGCTGAAAACTCGCAAAATACCTACGGGGCCTTCAACTTTTCAGAAATAAATGTAGCTCGTATTTGATGTAGTTTGTAGAACCTGCATTTTGATGCCACGATGTAGCTTCTAAAAACTGGTATCCATTAGCCTCATGTCGACTGCTGCCAAGGAAAGAAAAGTACATCTGAAGACGCAAGCCGATGAACAGTTTCTGTCTGTAACAAGTGATTTGGGGAAATACGATTTCGAAAGTTGAATTTGTAAAGTTTTCACCTATCATATAACTTAGTGAAATAACTCTTGATAGCTATCGATTATCACCCTGAAACATTTTTCATCTGATAGTGGCTCGTGAAATGACGAAGGTAGTTATTTCGGAAAAAGGCAAGCACCGTCCCCCTTCCCGGGTCTTCATCTGCTATTTGTTACTGTACAACTCCGTTCCAGGTCGTCATTCAACGATTTCGCCTCCAAGTTCGCCAAAGATGAGCGGTTCAAGAACATTGAGAAGATCCGGGAGCGCGAGGGCCTCTTCAATGAATTCCTACTCGAAGTTCGGAAGCGCGAGAAGGAGGAAAAAATGCAGAAAAGGGATCAGGTACGTGGCTTTTTCAATTGTTCGTTCGCCTTTTTTGTTGCTTTAGGGGCGGAAACGTCAATTGGCTCGCCTTTTCCAATTTAAAGTTTTCATTTTGTCCACATTTTCCGGCTCGAATTTTTCACCTTTTTCTCCGGGGGGGGGTTGGAAAACGGTAGGTGGAGACGTCTTCGTATTTGCATTGATTTGGAAAACAATTATTTTTTTCAATTGACGTTGGCAATTAAAGGGTACCTACTGAATCTGTATAAAAATGATCACTCTACTATCTATTAAAAATCATTGATCGGCTGGCTAATGAATGTCCCTGTTTTTCATTAGTGGTACTTTTGGTTCATAGATTAGTCATTATTGAGATCACAAGGTAACTGGTTACTATGAGCACTTTCTGAAAAATCTTCAGATTAGTTATAAGTTTTCTGACTTGTTACTTTCAGGTATTCATGTATTATCGTTGTCCACTCTTGAAAAACGGATTCGATTGAGATATTACTCCTTTTCAGCTTCATGTAGCGATTTCGCTCCGTGTTCGTCTCACCTTTTAATTTTCAGGTTTAGATCATAGGCACATTAGGCACATCTGATTCGATTCCTCAAATTACTCCTTGGAATTTTCAAATTTACTATTTCGACTCCATTGTTGAACTTGTCGGAAGAAATTAATTGCAATGACAATATAGAAAACTTACATCTGCCAAAATCTGTTTAAAAAAAGATAAAAAAATGATATATAGGGGCGGATTAGCCGATGATGAAGGATAGATTTTCAATATTGTCTGAGATGAAAAAACTGGCACAAAAATTCCGGACCTCCCAGGAACGCCCCGCTCCTTCCATTAAGAACGTCCGTTTATCAAAGAGGCTAAAGTACTTTTTTGGTTTCCCTGAAAACGTGCGGAAACGACAGTGTAGGGTGATGATGTGACGGGTTCTTCAGCTCTCCTGCGCAGCCTAAACATCTCAATTCTCCCTCCATACCCTCATACTTGCTTGGGGAATAGTAATTTTTGCAAATTGTCACTGCAAACGTTGTATAATGGCAGTTTGATGCCCATTTATAAGAAAAATTGTTTTTCATATTCGTTTAATGCATGCGAGTTTCCAAATTGTAAATTTCACCTGTTGAATACATAGTGTTCGTAATAGGTGATTCTGAGATTGACCCGATTTTGTAGATTATCATACAGCGCCTTGATGTATTGGCATTTTGGTGAGTTGTGCCTTTCCTTTGTTTGCAGCTGTTCAAACCTTTAAACTGAGGGTATTTTCCCCAAAAAATGGTCTTTCATAGTCACCTAAAATGGCTAGTATTGGTATTTTTATTTGGCGTATGCTTCCATGTAAACTTTAGTCCGAAATATTCTCAAGTCTAAATCACGTTCAATCGATATTTATCAAATATTGTCAGTCATGACTCGTCGCCCAGAGCGATCAATTTCTCCGAGTCCGAATCGATTGTCAATTCTCTGCTTTCGATTTATTTTAGTACTTTGATTTTTTTACCACATGAACGAAAATCAAATTAACTAATGAAAATAAGGTAAACCGATTTGTTCTTGACGTTGGTGCCGGCCTATAGGGTAATGCTGATATCTGCCGTCGGCCGGAATCCCGTGGAGGGTGAAACACATCAAGGCGACAAGATTGAGCGATGTCATTCCGTCGAAGTGCCCCCTGGCCCCACCGCCCGCCAACAAGTTCAGCGTAAAAACACCCTAACTTGTACGCACAAAAAACTCAACAAAACAAAAAAAAAATCGTCATGGATTTTAACGTCAAAACGTAAAAAATGTAGGCATTTAAAGTTTATCTAGAGTCATTATCTCGTCGATTTATTCGATTTATCAGAGGTCTGTGAAATTCCGACTCTGATTGGTTTATGCGCCAAAATAATTGGCAATTACATCACCAAAATACGACCAGGTGTTCGCGGATGCTGGATGTGGAGTGAAAAGTCCAGAATTCGATCATCAGGGCGGGAAATCTGAAATCTAGATCTTGGGTGGAAGAACAATAATTTGGGAAACAGGATCCCGAAATTCGTTCTGGAAATCACCTCCCAGCAAACCCAGTTGTTAATATTTTTTGAAGTTGTTAATCTGGATTTGAAAGTTGGATAGGTACCTTCATCCAGAAATATAAAATTGATTTTAGCTGGGTTCGGATGTTTACAGTTGGGAGTCGAAATTATGACGAGGGAATCAAGATGCCGGAATTAGCAATCTTCATACGGGACTATGGATTTCCTGGGGTTGAGAATTTGGGTGTCATAATCAGAATTTGGAAAACGAAATTCAAAGGTTTGATTATGGGCCGTTTGATTTTGTAGGTCGCACGCGGAAAACTGTAGGGAATAATAACCGAATTTTATATGCCTTCCAAACCGGATCCCTGATTCCGGTTTTGGAATTCTGAATTCAGAAGCCGAAATTCTAAAAAATGGCAGTTGCTAGTTCTACTGATAGCGTATTTCGCTTGGTACTGCTGTTCTGCAGCTAGGGTTCGATTATTTTTTGACAATTTTTTTTCAATTTCAGTCAGAGTGCAATTTTTCCGAACTTGATTTTTTTCTTACCTGTACATCGGATGAAATTTGCTTCCTGAATTCGATTTGAGCGAAAGTATACGGATAGAAAATCTCCATGCTGCCAAATGGGGAAATTTCAATTAGGTACAGCCTACGGTAAAATTCATGTACTCGAGTGGTTGAGTGCTGTTACCTTTTTGTTTGGTACCTACTCAGCTACGAAGATCTGACATTTGTTCACTGTTCCATTTCATATCTCTCTGTTGCTGGTCATTGATTCTGAGAAATATTTTGCGTTTTTAGCCCCGCGTTTTGATGAATCACGCAATGCCCGAGCCGTTGAATCGGTTTGGAGGTTAAATTTCTATTGTACCTTCTCGTGATAGGTTCGAAGGTAAGGATGCTTCAAATTTGAACATGATTTCTTGTAAAGTTCTGTACTACCTATCTATTTTTAGCCAAAGCCGTCCCCGATTCATTTGACCGTAGATGACAATTATTTTGGCGCATCTTCCGATGATATAATCTGATCTTGAAGTATTGCTCTCCTTTCTCCTTTCATATAGCTGAATAAAGGTTCCGTTTTCTCGAATACCTATTAAACTAATAATAGCAAAAATGCGTAATATTTAAGTTGGAAAATCGAAAGATCTGAGGCAGAAATTCGGTTTTCGTTCTGAGAACGATTTCTTACTGCATGCTTAGCCTATTTCCGAACTTTTAGGCCGTTTTTACCCGAGAGTTGAACAACGTCGACGGAGAACAGCTGCTTTGGCTTACAGCAGCCGACATAATTTCATTCTCTTCCAGGCCTCTGTCCGAGACGACGAATTTCAGTTTTCCATTTCGAATTTTGTACAGCCGTCATGTGCAATAGATTTCAATGTCTTTCTCAACTTCTGTACGCCAATATGGAAATTGTTTAGGAGCGCAAGAGGTTCGGTGAGCTTCGAGTTTTAACCACGTTCACATAACCACGTTCACGAGTTTTAACCACATCATCACATACATAGTTCTATTGCAGTCCTTTCAAACAGCCCCCCCTCTCGTACACATATGCCTCGATACACGCGCCCCCATCTACTACTCTCAGGCTAGTGCGGAAATTGGCTGAAAAGATTGATTTTCTAGTTTTCCTGGCTGACCGAATCTCTTAGTGTCGATTTAGCCTGTAAGCGATACGCTCTGCCAATACCGAACAATTCTAACTGCTCCCTTTTCCCTTTTTCTTTTCCGTTTTGTTTTCGGCGCGTCTAGATAAGGAAGGACTTCTTCGTCATGCTCAAAGAGAACCCGGACATCGACCGGCACACGCGTTGGTCCGAAATCAAGAAGAAAATCGACTCCGACGCCCGCTACAAGGCCGTCGATTCTTCACTCCAGCGCGAAGATTGGTTCCGCGAACACATCAAGCGTCTGAAAGAAGAGCGCAAACGGGAAAAGGAGGGACGCTCTTCGCGGGACGAAAGGAAGGAGAAGAAGGAGCGGGAGAGGAAGGAAAGGTCGACTAAGAGCCGACGGTCCGAGGATAAGGAGAACAACAAGGAGAAGGAAGAGCCCGAGGAAGGCGAGGTGAGCAGACACATACTTTGAGCAAATTTTGAATTAAATTTTATTTTCTAGTTGCTCATGCATCTTTTTGGAGTCGGTTCGATTTGCTGTCGCAGCTTTTTCATTATCGCGCAGCCCAATACTTACATTAGCCTAGTGCGCTTTACCTAACGAGCAAATTCACGATGCTCCGAAATTTCGGTGGGAATGCTCCCAATTATCCGCTATAAATTGACGACCACCAATTTCCAGAATGAAGAAATGGAAGTGGACGGAGAACCAGAAGGCGAAGAAAAGACCAAAGAACGCGAGGATAAAGAAGCGCAAGAAAAAGCTGCCCGGGTGGAAGCTTCCCTTCGCGAACGTGAGAAAGAAGTCCAGCGAACACTGGCTGTACATCTTAGAGATCGCGATACGGAACGGGAGCACCATAAGCATGAAGAGGCTATACAACATTTCAACGCGTTGCTAGCCGATTTGGTAAGCTGTCAACTTTTTAAACGGTAAAAATCTTATCCATAGTCATTGTAATGTCTTTTTTGTCATTGAAATCGCAAGTAAACCAACAAATTTCGTTCAAATTTTCAAATTTTTTATTTTTTTATATTTATTTTATCGGTAACAACTTAATTTGACCGGTTCCTTGTGCCATTATAGGTGAGAAATTGCGAATTGGGATGGCGCGAAGCCAAGCGGCAGCTGCGCAAAGACCACCGCTGGGAACTGGCCTCGTTGCTGGATCGTGAAGAAAAGGAAAACCTCTTCAATTATCACATCCAGGCGCTGACTCTTAAGAAGAAAGAAAAATTCAGGTATCAGTTCGAATCGGAATTTTGTTTTGCTAGGAAATTCATTCATCCATGAAAAACGCCGCAAAACTAGGTATGAAATCGTAAATATTTACGAGCTTTTTGCCTTTGAATGTAGTGAAATAGTGCGTTGTGTATTTATAAAAATTATTTTCCACCAGGGAACTTCTGAATGAGACGTCCGAATGTACGCTGTTCTCTTCGTGGAAAGAAGTGAGAAAAGTGATAAAAGAAGATCCACGATATAGCAAATTCTCATCCAGCGACAGGGTCAGTTTCAGATAGATATTCCAGACACCAACTGCAACTAATTTCGATAAAACATCCCCATTCTTTTCCCCTAATTCTCAATTTGATTCCATAGAAATGTGAACGAGAGTTCAAAGATTACATCAAGGATAAGCTAGTTGCTGCTAAAGCTGACGTTCTTGAGCTGCTGCAGGTACATACCTACATTCTTTGACTTCATGCATAATGCATTTCGAGGGTTTCAAAGCCACATGTCGTATCGCGTATCTACTTTTCAGGAGAGCCCAAAACCTGATTTGTGACCATGGTTGTGATGAAATATTATATTTTTTTTCGTATTTGAGCATAATTTATGATGTTTCAAGACTCATGAGATATCGATAAACTACTGGTTTTAAACTATGCAAAATTGAAAAATCTATTGTTTGCAAAAATAAAAAAATGTTGAATTTTTGGTGATACGACGTGTGCCTTTGAAACCCTTGATTTATGCATACGTCTATTTGAAGCTTATCGGGGGAAAACAATAACAGTCACCAATTTACAGTAACTAAAAAAAATTTAGTGTTTGCATTTCTAGCGTTTAATTTCCTATAATAAGGAATCTTGTTGAACTGGGCTGGATTATTTATTACCTGGGTTCAAGCGCATGGATTATAGTATTGTTGTTTTGTCTGGTTGTTGGTGGTGCTGATGTGGATCTTGTGGCCGTAGGAAGTTGTTGTTTGCATATTAGTGTTAAAGATCCTACCAGATAGCACCACCACCTACAAACTAGCGGCCCAAAGCCAAAAACAAGTTTTTGGATTGCGTCGTTTTTCTCTAATAGCCTTCATTTCTGATAGTTGACGGTTTGAAGTATACTTTGTGAGATGTAATGCTAGTGAGCAACCTTGAAATTGGGACCTCGAAAATCGAGGTTGCGATTGACAGTATCTAAGTTGCTGTGATCGTCTCCATACCATGCAAGTTTTATGGAAACGGAATGTTTGTTTTTTTGAAATTGACCAATAAAATGTGCAAAGGAAGTGCTGGAGCATCGAGCGGCTCCTTATGCCTAGAAAGTGTTGTGAATACGGCCCTGAATCCTCATACAAAATGGACAAATAGAAAATTTATAATTTTACCACGTTAGAGGGTGATTTTTAGAGTTTAGTTTGTCAAAAACGACTGTTTCTCGTCTTTCAGGAAACCAAGTTGATAACTCACAAATCGAAAGCTCTAGTCGAAGAGAACGAATCGCACATGAAAGAAATAGAAGAGATGCTGGAAAAAGACAAACGGTGGCTGGTCCTTGAGCCGGTGCCTGACGAGAGGCGGGAAATTCTCAAACAGTATCTGTCCGATCTTGAGAAACGCGGACCGCCTCCGCCACCGACGGCCTGTGATCCTTCGCGTCGATCCATCAATAAATAGGTGCGTTACAGTAGTCCGTTGGTAATTAGGTGCATTAACTACAGAAGAGCGCACATTCTTGCTCAACTAAGCATCAATAAAAATTAGAAATCCTCTAATAAGTTGCCCGCTGATTGCTGATATTTCTTATAATTACTAGTTTTGTGACCTCACGAGCTTTGTTCGACGTCTTGGGTGATCTTCAGTGCTTACAAAATTAGTGATGTCAATTCAAACTCAACTCTCAGGGCCGGTTTATCAATTCATTTAAAGCTAGATTTATCCAAGGACGCTTGCACTCCATTTCCACTTGGACATACTCATAACCGAGATTTCCTGAAAATTAGTTGACGCTTGGATGAATCTTGCTTTAAATAAACTGATAAACCGTTCCTCTAACTCAACTTTCAAACATAACTCTCAATCTCAACTCTCTAACTGACCTGACTGACCACTAACTCGGCTTTCAAACTGAACCAACAAACTCAACTTTAAAAGACACAAATCAAGCCAATCAGCCACTTCCTATTGAATGGCCGATCCGATTTTGGCGCGGTTGGTCCTGAAAGTTGATTTGCTCCAATTTGATTTTCAGGGGAATCCGATCAAAAGATGTTGGGTCAAAACCCCATGAACCCTGTCCCCACAAACTCACCTCACGAACTGAACCCCCAAACTCAACTTTCAAACTCATCTCACAAACTTTTGAACTTAAATCTCAAACTCAACCAATGAACTCAACTTTCAAACTCAGCTCACTAACTCATCTTTCAAACTCGCCTCACAAACTCAACTTTTATCAACTTGCTAACTAAACTTTCAAACTTGACTCTCAAACTCAACCCACAAACTCAACTCTCAAACTCACCTGACAAACTCGACTTTTAAACATAACTCTCAAACTCAACTCACTAACTAAACTTTCAAACTAAACGTTCAAACTTGTCTCTCAAACTCAATCAACAAGCTCAACCGATAAATTTAACTCTCAAACTCAATTCAAAATCTCAACTTTCAAACTTGACTCACCATCTCAACTCACGAGCTCTACTGACAAACACCGTTGCACACAACACACAGAAACAAAAAAACACACACAGCACAGTGGCACAGTGTTGCCAAGGTCAAAAACCGAGACAATGGAATAGGTTACCATGGCTGTCCCCAGAGCTACGGTGTTATTGTGGCAAAAGTGATTTGATGACAATTCTGGATAACATTATGAAATTTCCGTCGAAATACCTTCGACTTTTTAAACTAATCCATTAATTTTTTTTGCGTTTCATTTGCATTTTCATTTCACATTTTTAATACGAATAAATGAATTGATTAATTTTTCGCAAAAATATCAACTTTTTGCCTTGGAGTGTATAAAAAATACCGAGCAACAAAATGCTATTCTTGAGCCATCCAAGTCAACTGATGCGTTCCTACAATTTCATCACAATCTGATTTCCCATTTCAGGCCTGCTGAAACACAAATACACAATTCCTGTACATACACTGGCTTGGACACCATCCTATTACGGAAATTGACGAAGCAGCAAAATTGACCTAGATGTACTCATTTTAGATGGTTAGAATCACGTACGTTTTTTTTTTGTTTATATTTTGTATATTCGTGATTGAGTGCTTTGGAATCGAATGAATTTACATCAGTGTATGGCACAATTCACACGCAATATAATATGTACTTCGGTTCTGATCGTAGTTCCAGTAATCGTTACTTTATTTAAACGATTTTAATAAATATTGTGATTGAACATTTGGTCCGGTTTTTCGTTGGCCTTCTTCCTCCAAGTGTTTATTGAAGTTTGGAAATCGTTAAAATTCACAATATATTTTATTGGATAGCTGTATAGATGTGTAACGAAGTCGTTCTTTTTTTTCGGACGAGAATTGCAGGAAGTTTCAATGTGCAATTTGTTTTTTGATGACACAGTCCATTTTGAAGAGTTGTCATATTCCTTCTTGTCCTGAAGAGCCAATCCTCAGTCCTGCTCCATCCATTCCTAAGATGTCTTCCAGATTTCGCCATTTTTTCCGGGCACCTCGGACACACATGCTGGTGGCTCTTAGGATGGCGAATGCCAACCTAACTTTCACCCAGCCGCGCACCGTTTCATGAGGTCTTCCCCATTTATCAGCCAATCTTTCAGAGATTGCCTTTAGGAAGGCTGTCATCTGGGGGGCGAATTTTGCATCAGCGGAGCAGACGAGTGGTGTAAAAGAAGCATGACGTTGCTCACACGCTGAGACATATTTCCTCTTCTTCTCTTCTTCTGCTGCAGTGATTACCACATTCACAGGGCGGGTCACGTAAGAGGGGGCTCGGTGTCAACGACACGGACGTCAAATAACGCCTCCCTCTGGGGTTCCCACACCCCGCGGCAAGCCAAATCACCTCTCAGGCCTGGGCTCAGGTCTGAGGCTTCTTTAATTATTGGCTCCTTACAGCAATTTCCCCAAGCAATCGACATGAGATCTCCTAGCACATCTCTTATCTCGTTGTGTCTTCTTGTCACAAGACCACCTTTTTTGCAAGACAGTGCATGCTCTAAAGAGAAAACTCCACTCCCACAGCCATCACAAGACCTTGGTGCATTAATGGGGTTCCTTTTGTAGCGTACAGCCAGAGCGTCTCGGAACTCGCAAGGTGACAAGTCAAAATTTTGTCGCTGTATAGGGAGAACTGAGAGCCACCCAGATGTTCTATTCTGAGATATATTGGTCACGGATCGTTCTATTGCCCTTCTTCGATCATCTGGTAAGCTGTCCAGAATGCGTTGCAGCAACTGATTTTCTTGAAGGTCCTTTTCAGTTGTTGCGTTCTTTTTCTCTTCTCGCAATTTTGTCAAATGGTCGTTAAAAGTCTAACCATCGACCTATTGGAGAAAATTGTATTTCGCTCCAATGCTGTGCAGCGAATTTAATTTTAGTAATAACTTATTACTTCGTGTTTCAGTTCGCGTTTGAACGTCAGTTCGAGTTTCATGTTCAGTTTCAGATCGAGTTTGATTACACTGGGTAACAGCCAAAAAATCGTCCGGGGTTTCTCAGCATTTTTAGACTAATTTTGGTGTTCTGATTCCAAATATCACCTTGGTTTTGCTCTATCAGGTCAACTTTTTGAGATACAGCCATAGCTACCTGACGAGCTATATATACGAGGGGGGACCCAAAAGTAACGAGAATTTTGTCATAACTTTTTTATTTGTCAATATTTTTACACCAAATGTTGATCACCTTCAAAGTAATTACCACTGACTGCAACGCACTTGTCCAATCGGGGTTTCCACCTTTAAAAACATTGTTCAAATTCATTTAATGGAATGAGATTGAGGCCATCCAGCGATTTTTGTTTTACCTCTTCCACAGTCGTAAATCGTTTTCCTTTCCAGTCCCTTTTGAGACGGGGGAACAAAAAATAGTCGCAGGGGGCAAAATCGGGTGAATAGGGGGGGGGGGGGGTGAAAAATCGGTGTCATGCCATTTTTTGTACGAAACTGCTTCACAGACAGGGGCATTGTGCGGGGGCATTGTCATGATGGAAGAACCAATCCCCTGACTACCACAAATCCGCCCTTTTTTTCAATCATCAGTTGATTGATGATTCTTTTGAAATTGGGCCCTAAGCTCTAGAATTGGTATTGAGAAGAATGACTTGTTTGAATGCAGAATTAGGAATGATTTATTTTCATGAAAAATAAACAAGTTGCAAAAATAGCAACTGGGGAAATGGCAACGTTAAGCCAAGGGAAACATGCTTGACGCATAGGAACTTCAATAGATTCTACATCAATCAACATCAACATCAATGATCAATGAGTAGATTTTCTCAACGTTGTCATCAGTTCTTGACGTTGAAGGGCTGCCAGAACGAGGTTGGTCTTCAATCGTCATTTGCCCATTTTTAAAACGCTGAAACCACTCGTAAGCTCGTGTTTTGCTTAATGCAGCATCCCCATAAGCAGTTTTTAGCAATTCGAGAGTTTCAGCCGGCGTTTTCCCTAACAGAAAACAAAATTTTACAGCCGCGCTATGCTCCACGCTGTCCGCCATCACACGTTTTCCGTTTGCCGAAACAGAAAAAGTTGTTTCACTAAAAAAGATCTAACGGACGAACCGTTCAACTCACAGCGACCCAACTTTGCACACTGGCTCTTGAGATGTGTCGTTGCCAACGAACCACTCACAGCAGTCTTTCCCCTCCAGCTCGATTCCCGTTACTTTTGCCCCCCCCCCCTCGTATGTTAATTTGAGGGTTTTGAGTTCAATCCTGGTTTACTTAAAGGATATAGCCAAGTATTCATATATAAATGGTTGCTTCTGATGTATTTCTGTTTCCAAATGACGAAGTCATATTTTCTTTATTCCAAAATTAAAAAATCCAATATATGCAGCATCAAGCTTGTCTGTATATCCAATATGTCTGTAGCGAACAAACCTGACCTGATTGAAACAAACAAAGGGCATTTTCGAACTCAAAGCATCACCATTAGTCTAATTCCGGTGGAAAACCCTGGACGATTTTCCAAAAGTTTTTTTTGTTACGCAGTGTTATCAGTTATAATCAGTGAAACTCGAAGTCAAACTCAAACTGAAGTTCAAACTCGAACTAAAAGTCGAAGTTGAACTCAAACTGAAGTTCAAACTTGAACTGAAACTTGAAGTCAAACTCAAACTGACGTTCAAACTCGATCTGAACTCGAAGTCAAACTCAAACTGACTCTTTCTCGAGGTTTGTTTGGAGTCTTTGGCCTACCAGGGGTCGAAGGTTTCAGATGATAAACACCGGGTGTTTATTTCAAACCACAATTTTTAATGTAAAAATGTTACATTTCTGGCTATAATAAGTTCTTATTCACAGCTATGTACAATATCAAAGTTTAAATCATTTTTCCTGCGTATATATATATATATGTATTTTTTATATATCTACGAATGAGTGGTTAAGCCTTTTGAATAGATAAAGACGAAAGGTATTATAAGACATTGTCTGTGTATTTGATCGTTCTCTCAGTAAAAATATAAACTCGGGCCCGGTACGCATCCATTTTCCACATTGCACGATCTATTTACACGAATAAATGGATTATCTAGTCACGATTACAAATAAATTCTCTCCTGCAAAATGCAATGCGACGAGGCATTGATTATTGGGCATGCCATCCCTTCAAGGCATGGACGGGGCTACACAAGAGTAAAGATGCCTAAAGTACAAAAAATCCTACAATTTTAGAGTTGAAAATATTAAAAATAAAATCTACCAATCTTAACAAAAAAACGATTAAAATTTCTTTTCTCAAATAAGTACGTAACCAAACGAAATGGTGGAGCTCGAAGTTCTAATGACGTCAAAAGCATTAGATTCATTGACTAGAATAGGTAGAATTCTCATTTTATCGTTGCATTCATCCGTAAAGGCGAAAAACTACCCGAAAGTTAAATTTGGAAACATCGAGTAGAGGCTCTGTATCTATGCGAGAAGTCGAAATACGCCAAGTAGAAGGCATTTTATGTTTTATTGAATGATGGAATTGGACTAGTGTCCGCCGGTTTCTTTTCGTTATTTTGGTTTCCTGATGGCAGTAAGCCGGCAAGGCCCTGCGTTGGCCTTTTATGTTTTAGGTATATGTACACCGTCTAAAAACTGATATGGCATGAAATGGCACGTCAACAAATAAGGTACGAATGGGAGGAAGCGCCTCTTATTAATTTTTCGCCTATACCTCTTAAACTGGAAATTTTTAGTGAATTGCACTCAAATAAAGCTGACGAAAATTCCGAAATTTCGATTCAGTAATACTAAGGGCCGTTTTATCAATTCACTTAATCAACTGATTATCCAAGGACGCACCGACTAACTATTTTCCAGGTGACTTCATGCTGAAAAATCATACGTCACGTTTCCACGGAATCAGTTAGTCGGTGCGTCCTTGGATAATCAGTTGATTAGGTGAATTGATAAAGCGGCCCTAGAAATAACGACAGTTTTCGAGGTATACGTTCCCGTAACAGTCAGCCCTTATAGGTGAAGTCTAGTGAGGGTTCTATCAACTGAAATTATTCCTTATTCAATTGAATTAATATAAAACATATTATTCCCCTGAAAATAAGCGGCTTTGCGTCCCACTAAGCCATTTAGCGTCATAATAAATCCAAGCTGTACAATACTTTTAAAAAATTGGCCTGAAAAAAAGGAAGTTAGCGGTAGCAGGAAATAGATAAACTATGGTAAGAGGTGAAAATATGAACAGATTCGTACAATATGGCAATTTCAATTTTTCACCCAGTGGTTGAAAGATTATTTCACCCAGAATTTCCAATTGCACTTTTCCAATGCCCAGCATTGAACATTTTCTAAAAACTTCGTAACTTCAAACCCACGCATTCAATAATTTCTGAAATCAAAGAATATTACAACGCATATTTTCTTGCTTAAAAAAAACAAATCGAAAATCCTAGTTGTTCACTGTGTGATCAAATAGTCCTGATTGATGTACCATCAAAAAGTTTGCGGTTGGAAGGTGTTGCTTTTTTATAACATGAAATTTCTATCGGTAGGCACCGTCCAAATGGATTTTTGCGATTATGAACAAAATGAATGTTTCGACACTATGAACCATTACCGTCTTATCAGAAAGAAACCTGGTCAACGCGATTTAGCTAGTTTTAACAAAAAATTGCACTTAAAACGAAAAGAAATTCCATTTCCTTATCAGTGGGATAAGGGAAGCAGTGCAGTGGACACACCAGTTCGGCTCCGTCAACTAAATCGACATCCTAGCCTATCGTCAATTTAACACTATATACATGGTCACCGCTGCCACAAAATTGCATTTAAAACCGTAGGTAAAAAAAAGTGGGCGAAATTTTTATCGATTGGGAAGTACACATTAAAATATTCGTTAACCTAGATCATCGACTACGGTATATAAGATGAGATTCGCCAGGCTGCAGTGCCTATAAATTGTCACAGATCTCTATAATACACACGCAATTTGGAATACTTCTAGTTTACTCTTTCGTTTAAACGTCTAGTCGTAGTAACTAAATTTTCATATATATCTACTATTTATGCGTTAACGACATTTACTTACAGAAGAAACGTCGCAGTGCGTGGATTCAACGTTGACGGCTTGGCCTCCCATTAGCTCGCTGCCTACAAAAACAATGAGCATCTACTTGGGTGATTTCATAAAAAACTAGAATAACGCACAATACTTCCGTATTTTCATGAATACGTTTTTGAACCAAAGCAGTTTGATTTTTTACTTCCATATTTGAAGGGTAAGGGGAAGGAACGAGGAATGTCACAAAAAGTACTTTTAGAGAAAAAGCAGGTTTTGTATGTTAAACTCTATGTTTTTTCCCCTTAAACCGAATCTTTCGTTGCTTTTCAGTGCAACATTTACACTTTTTCCCCTTGGAGTTACACTATACGGTTAGTACCTTCGAATTCCTACAAAATGCGCTATTAAGCTTGTTTTTGAGAAAAATAGACATTTCCTGTTCTTTCCCCTTACCCTTCATTTACAGAGTGAATGGAAGTATTGGAATCGTCCTAAAATCGAGAATCGGAACGGAGCTTCAGAAAAAACTTTTTCTTATACACATTCACCTACTCAGAATCACTTCCTGAACAACTGTCTGTGTGTGTGGGTGTGTCCGTCTGTCAGGGTTGATAAAAAAGGAATCCCATTACCCATTACAAATTCCCATTCCTTTGAAGAAATGTAATTGCAATTCCCATTCTAATTCCTGTAATGGTAATCGAAATTCCAATTACTTTTTTAATTACATGTAATGGGAATTGGTTTTTTGAATTCCCATTACAGGAATTGGAATGGGAATTTAGTAATCCGATTACTCGCCTGTAATCCAATTACTCGCGAGTAATCCGATTACTCCCCTGTAATCCAATTACTCGCGAGTAATTAGAATACACTGCATAAACATTGATTTCTCTGGAGATGTCATGGAACTTCAATGTGGTTACACTTGAAAGACTTTTTTCTTTCGCCACCATGACAAATGCCCCAAGGTCGAATCGGCTCTCGGACAAAAATTGTAATTTTGAGTCCCGAGTGATTGTCGATAAAGGTACACGACAGAAACGCAACTAGCATATCAACGGCGAAGTGGTGAATCCTCGTATCTCCATTTTGTTAAGACCGCCACTGTTCCTATGACACCCTATGTAACCACATTGAATTTCCATGACATCTCCAGAGGAATCAATGTTTATGCAGTGTATTCTAATTATTCGCGAGTAATTGGATTACAGGGAAGTAATCGGATTACTCGCGAGTAATCGGATTACTAAATTCCCATTCCAATTCCTGTAATGGGAATTCAAAAAACCCATTCCCATTACATGTAATTAAAAAAGTAATTGGAATTTCGATTACCATTACAGGAATTGGAATGGGAATTGCAATTAATCTCAGCGTAATTCAAAAAGTAATTTAAAAAGTAATCATTACTAAAAGTAATCATTACTATCCAACTCTGCCGTCTGTGGTCATTTACAAAAATGACCATAACTTCCTCAATTCTCAACCTTTTTTCAAATATCTTGAACTGAAATGTTTGTCTCCCTGTTTAATCGAAATTAGGATAACGCACAATACTTCCGATATATTTGAATTTTTAGTGATTTCTATTTTATTTTTTTCCGGCTACAAAAATGAACCGATTTGAGCGTTCTTGGTCTTAAAATTATTGTTTTACCTTGCAGAATATGTGGATATTTTTTATATTCCAAAAATGTGGCGTTTTTCCATTTTTGGCGAATTTTGAAATTTGCATACTGAGTTTTTTGATATTTTTGACCTAAACACCCTCAAAAGCAGTCAAAATATGATCAAATCGTGTCACACTTTTACGTTTCAAAATATGGAAGTATTGTGTGTTATCTACGCACCACTGGTTTTTTTATGTACCTGCCCAAAACCCACTCAAAAATATATATTTTTTTTTGAATTTTAAAACTTTTTTTAAAGGACCAAAAAAACTTATTTTCAAGTTCCAAATTTAGTCTTTAAACCCGTTTTTGATCAGTAAAACCCAACTGATTTTGACTTACAGTGAGTGAAAACGGTGTAGAAACCTTCAAGGAATTTAACAAGCACAAAAAATTCAAAATCGGTTCAGTAGAGCTCCCTCAAATTGGCAAAAACGCGAAAAAGGAGAAACCGCGGTAAGAAATCTCAAGCCAAACCGATTAAACCAGTGGTGCGTAGATAACACACAATACTTCCATATTTTGAAACGTAAAATTGTGACACAATTTGATCATATTTTGACTGCTTTTGAAAGTGTTTAGGTCAAAAATATCAAAAAATTCAGTATTAAAATTTTAAAATTCGCCCAAAATGAAAAAACGCCACATTTTCGGAATGTAAAAAATATCCACATATTCTGCAAGGTAAAACGAAGATTTTGAGACCAAGAACGCTCAAATCGGTTCATTTTTGCGGCCGGAAAAAAATAAAATAGAAAACACTAAAAATGCAAATATCTCGGAAGTACTGTGCGTTATCCAAATTCCGATTAAACAGGGTGTTAAGTCTTGCCGAGACAAACATTTCAGTTCAAGAAATTTGAAAAAAGGTTGAGAAATGAGGGAGTTATGGCCATTTTTGTAAATGACCACAGACGGACAGACGGACACACGGACAGACGGACACACGGACACACAGACACTTGTTCAGGAAGTGATTCTGAGTAAATGTGTATAAGAAAAAGTTTTTTCTGAAGCTCCGTTCCGATTCTCGATTTTAGGACGATCACAATACTTCCATTTACTCTGTAAATATGGAAGTAAAAACAGAATTTTTGGAAAACAATTTTCTGGAAAAAAACCCCTAACCAATGGTTAATCAAGCGAGAAACCCGGGAAAAATTCTCAAATATTCTAAACCCTCGGCATCACGTTCAAAATTGAGTTTTATTGAAATGATGATACTGATGCCGATTTGGACCCCTTAACCTTTTCCGATCGGATTGACCGGACAATACGCCTCAAGTCGGAGCAAACAACTTCAAGACTAATTGATACGTCCAGTTACTGGAAAATTGAAAATTATCCACGTATTCAACAAGGTGAAACAAAGATTTTGAGACCAAGAACGCTCGAATCGGTTAATTTTTGTGGCTGGAAAAAAATGAAATAGAAAACACTAAAAATGCAAATATATCGGAAGTACTGTGAATTATTCAAATTCCGAATAAACAGGGCCTTGCCGAGACAAATATTTCAGTTCAAGAAATTCGAAAGAAAGTTGAGAAATGAGGAAGCTATGGCCATTTTTACTTCCATATTTACAGAGTAAATGGAAGTATTGGAATCGTCCTAAAATCGAGAATCGGAACGGAGCTTCAGAAAAAACTTTTTCTTATACACATTTACTCAGAATCACTTCCTGAACAAGTGTCTGTGTGTCCGTCTGTCCGTGTGTCCGTCTGTGGTCATTTACAAAAATAGCCATGCAAGACCTAACTCCCTGTTTAATCGAAATTTGGATAACGCACAGTACTTCTGGCATTTTTAGTGTTTTCTATTTTATTTTTTTCCGGCCACAAAAATGAACCGATTTGAGCGTTCTTGATCTTAAAATCTTTGTTTTACCTTGCAGAATATGTGGATATTTTTTATGTTCCGATAATGTGGCGTATTTTTATTTTGGGCGAATTTTAAAATTTTAATAGTGAATTTTTTGATATTTCTGACCGAAACCCCCTTAAAAGCAGTCAAAATATGATCAAATCGTGTCACACTTTTACGTTTCAAAATATGGAAGTATTGTGTGTTATCTACGCACCACTGGTTGAAAATTACCACAGACGGACACTCAGACACTTGTTCGGGAAGAGATTCTGAGTAAATGTGTATGAGTAAACGTTTTGTCTGAAGCTCAGTTCTAATTCTCGATTTTAGGGCGATTCCAATACTTCCATATTATGGAAATGAAAGTTTATAAGTAAAAAATCTCTTCTGAAGCTCCGATCCGATTTAGGACGTTTACAATAGAGAGTTTTTGCAAGCCACTAACGGGCAACGTCGAACCTCGCGACAGAGCCCGTAAGAGCCAGGAGACGGTAACTCGACATGACGTTAGCCACGGGTGCCGGTAAAATGGTCCATTCAGCGTCGCCCGTTGAGCCGAAGAGACGGGCCCGTTGAATCCCTGACCAATAATAACCCTGACTAATAATGGTAATACGGTTACCATGGCAACCAACATAGCAACCGCTGGCGTTGTTGCCCCTAGTCGTAGTTAACGTCGCACGCGAAACGTCACCCGTGAGAAACGTCACCCTGTCACCCTTTGGCTGCAAAAACTCTAATATTTCAATTTACTTCGTAAATATGGTGGTAAAAACGCTGCTAAGCAGATTAGTTGGGTGGTTACATTATTTTTCTGGTTAACATTAAGGGCCGCTTTATCAATTCACCTAATCAACTGATTATCCAAGGACGCACCGACTAACTGATTCCGTGGAAACGTGACGTATGATTTTTCAGCATGAAGTCACCTGGAAAATAGTTAGTCGGTGTGTCCTTGGATAATCGGTTGATTAGGTGAATTGATAAAACGGCCCTAAGAACGTTAAGTTCAAATAGAAGTAGGCATATCATACGTATTATAGAGTGTGGAGGGACTCATGAGATCATTTACCTGGAGGATGCACGATGATTTACTGCGGCTTTAGCAGGTGAAGGCAGGTGTCAAGCAATGTTGGTGCTGGCGGTTGGGCTGATTGTTACATGAGGTGCCCTTTAAGCCAGCGATACTGATCGTGCGGAGGCGGAGGGAACAAATGATGGGCCGGTCCTGGCGGATGATTGTGCGGCGGCGGTCCCACGCCCGGGAACAGGTCCAGATTCTGGTGATGCTGGGGTATGTGGAGCGGCGCTGGAGGCGGCAGCGGAGGTGCCGGAGGTGACGTGTTGGTGCCGGTCGAGACGGTCATCGGACGTTGGAGGGGCGGCCTGGTGCCCGGGAAAGCGGGCGGAATACCGGAACCGATGGTCACGCCGCCCAAAGTGTGAGGCGTATGGTTGTTCGGCTGATTCTTCCACGATTTCTTACTGTGCGGCCGCGGTTCGCCTGGAATCAGCAAAGTGCAACCTTGGCATGAGAAGGAAACAAAGACTGATGGCGTGGCAGGAGTTCAAAGTGCGACAATGGACCAACATGGGGCAAACAGGGCGATTCAAAATTTTCACGCGCACTGGGGGCCTATTCTATAAACTGAAAGCAAGCACGATCTATGATGACACTATCCCACTATCCACACAACCATTTTTATATAAACCGTTATTGATTAAAAAAAAAAAATATGTCTTTGGAAATCAATATTAATATGCCATGGCAAATCTAATGACAACATATCGTGGGCTAAGTGCTAAAAGTGGCTAACTCGAATTTTCTCGATTTTCAGTTATCTACTCCATAACATTATTCCAGGTGCGGGCTTTCATATGCTACAACTAGATCAAGAAAATAATTATTTTTAGGCCACCAACATAGCCAAACAAACACTATGCAGCTCCCAGAGTGAAGTCAACCGGGCGTCTCATCTGTTTTCCTCGATTATCTCAAAACTATGAATTTCGGGTTAGCCACCTATAGCATTGAACCCACGATATGACAATTTGTGTAATGAGTCGATAGCCACTGCCAAGACATATTGCTTTAATTTTACAGAATAGGCCCCCTGGACTAGAGGGTGGGTTCATCAACGCTCCGAATGAGTATTTACTTGGAAATGTAGGTTATCAATATCCGTGACAATGTTTCCATGGAAAATTTCATTCGGAGCTTTCATGGATATTGTTTGATGGGTGAATTGATGAAAATAATGTCGAATCACTCAGCCCCTAGCTTTCTGCGTCAACTTATCTTATCTCTTGTATACTTATTTGTTTTACAACCCTGCAATAAATTATCCTCCTTATTCTGCCTGCTAAAACAAGTGGATTAACGTCAGTAAAACCCAGGCCTACTTTTTGAACGTTGAATTTTCGTAGATACCTGCATTTTATGTTTTTGTTCTTTCTGAGGAGCTAAGTCAAAGTGATCTCAGAATTGAGGTGGTGGAAACCTCCCTTACTGCTCATCCAGAAACTTGGACCGGTGCCAACGTTTTAAGCGCATGGGCTTCACACATTTAACAAAAGGATACAGATTAGCATTATACCCCATAACTTCTGAAACAGTTCCTCTTTCATTGTCTTGTGCCTCATTGTCATATAGTTTTTAGTATTATAAGGTTATTCTGGATGGATTAAGGATTATCGCTACGTTTCTGCTTGCTACGCTCAGAATAAAGAATAGAAGAAATAGAGAGTCAAATAAAGGGACTAAATTCTCAGAATTTGAGAACCAAAGAACATTACATTTTGTCGACTAATTTCAGAATCACACTTACAGGTAAGAGTCGATGAATTAGAATTCTATAAAAATTAGAGTGTCTCAGACGAAACGTTTATCCTTCTGTTTTTGAAAGTTTTTCTAATTCACCGGACCTTTCACCCAAAATATAGGCAGATTAATTCGAAAATACAGTTTTGAAGGAATAAGGGAAATATCTACTGCACTTACCTTTGAAACTGTGGAATACTTTTCCTAAGCTTTCACACGACATCGCCTAACCAATGCTCCCTGATGTATCTTTTTTTTGGAAATTTTCCATAATATGAAAAATTTCTAAAAATGTATATGAGTATTTTTATATTCCGTTCAGAAATTTCCAATTTTCCAAGGTATCTAATTTTTCATTAACCATCATTCGTTTCAATGCAGATTTTGGAAGCTCCTGTCCTAACCTTATAATTTTTCTCATTGCCACTTTTTATAAAATCCCTGTTGATGTCTGCCTCAGTCCACCAGTGCTCAAATTTATTGTTTCTCAATATGAGAAAGCATTATTTCTTCTGAACTGGAACACCAATTTACATCAATCCGATTGGCTAGTGCCAGCTTACTGACACCAGTCAAGTTGACCCGGCTTCTACTGTCCACCGCTTCCCAGTTCCTATTATTTACTTCGAAATAATATCTTAGATGGATATTTTGAGTATATTTAAAAGAATTATTCAAGAAATTATTTTAAAAATTCCGAAAATGCATCTTTATTCCCAAAATTATGTTATCAACTTTTCCAATTGGATTCAATTGCTAAAAAACGGGTAGACAAGCTATACAGCTACAAGGCCGTTAGATCAGTTTTTAGCTCAATACACGTCGGATTTTATCGCGGATTTTTCCCAACGTCAACCATGGTGACAAACCAACCTTCCTACGAAGAACGACCAGATAAAATATTCCAACGTCAGGCATCAAAACCGGGGCAAACCACAACTCACAGCAGGCAAAAAACCGCATGCAAAGAGAAGAAACTCGAAAAAGAATCAAAACAACGAAACTGGAAAGAGAAAAACAAACGGCTAAAAGAATAGGAAAGAAGGAAGCAAATAAAACAGAACCAAAACTCGGGAAAAGACGATTGTTTATTTGGAAAATAAAACAAAAGTGTGACAAAGCAATCAATTAATGATAGGTATAATATGTAAAACTATAAGCGAAATTAAATTCCAGGATATTAGTCAATCAACATTACTACTACAGCCCAAAATAAATCCAAAGATATTAAGCGTAGCCTAGAATTAGTCGGACCTTTATCAATACCGTATGTACAATAATCAGTCATTAAAAAAAATCAATTACAACCATAGGCGTTACACACGTTTCATTGACATGGAAGAGAAATATTCTTCGATGGGGAGAGGGAAAAACACGGTAGTTCTGAACTCGTAACTAAAAATAATATAAGCATTTTTTATCCAAAATAATGTGACAATTCTAAACATTCGACATGCACAATATAAGGAATATATCACTTGGAGCTCTTCGATAGTAAAACGGTGAAAGACGTTCATATGGAAAAATTTCATGCAAATTTACCAAAAATAGCCAAGCTACGTTTAAATACGAGCGAGCGTTTAAAACGGCACAGCTCACAACGCCTGGGAATTGGTGATTTAAAACTTGCCCTGTTCAAAATGGCAGTCAATCTTGACAAATTATATCGGTTTTCATGTTCTACCTTGAAGTAGAACATTTGTAAATTTTTGTGACGACCGAAAGCATTTGGATAACTTACTATATTTTTCCTTCAAGCGCTTTTGTCCTTCCGGCCATCCTCAGGGACTACCTTCAAGTTGCAAAAGTCGTAGATCAATCCTGACGATGGCCGTAAGGACGAAAGCGCTAGAGTGGAATGCTACTGGAAGAAAAAAGCGCACACCATTCGACGCACAAATTTGCAAAAAGTAATAACTGAAACTAGGCTTGCTATCAACTTGTTATCATCTACCGAGCACTTTCCCCAATTTTGGCCACTTCAGGGGCTTACAGAGCGGTGCGACAAAGCGGCAACTAGAAACCGCCTTTCAAATCGACCTTGCAAAAAACTCTCTCTCAAAAAAAAAAAAAAATAAAATAAAAAAAGTAAATTAAATAAAATAAAACCAACCTTACAAAAAGCGAGAAAATTTAAAAAGTGAAAAATAAAAATGAAAATGAAAAAAAAAATTTGACAGCCTTTTTTGAAATGATGAGGAAACGATACCTACCGTAGGACCCTTTCAACTGAAAAGCTCTGTACCAAGGACAACTCATTCGAACATTGGAGTCGATGCCATAATTTCATCTGTAGCTCATACACTAAATCAATGGACTCCAAAGTTGGATGTTCGATTGATGAGTAGTCCTTGATACTGAGCTATTCAGCAGAAAGGGTCCAATGATAAGTATGGTTTCCTCCCGTCAAAATATTTTTTCTCATTTGCATTTTAATTTTTATTATAGTCAGTTTTATTTTTTGTTGAAATTGTTTTCATTTCTCAATTTTTAGTTAGTTCTGGTTTTACAAGAACTAACAATAGTTTAGTTCAATAGTTTAGTGGTTCAATAGTTTAGTTAGTCTGGTTTTACAAGAAAAAAAATTGATTCGATTTTTTCCGGAAAACGCTCTTTCTTATGGTTAATCGATTGAGGAATCCGAGGGAAATACTCGGAAAATCCCAAACCCATGGCATCCGCCAGCACCCCGCTGAGAGGTCCCGAAGAGGCCAGAATCAGCGAAATCGCCTGGTAGATGGATAATAAAAACGATGAGACGACGAGTGGTATTTTTCTCACCCTCAACCAACTCATTGGCAAATAATTGACGTAGATGGACGGATAATTTTCTTAAAATCCATTTTCTGTTTATGATCGAATTCTGAACTGTAGATCCGAGTTTCATCACCTATTTTCAAGCGTTATGAGCCGTTTGAACGTTTTGGTGCACCTCCTAAAATTACTGGTGGATGCGGTGTGCAAATGGGACAGTATTGGAAAGTATTGGTAAACTGTCAGGCCATTCGCGACAGGCGGATATCAACGTAAATTAGACTAATTTTATTCTTTTATGGCGCAATTTCTAGCTATTACCTAAACTTAGGTTATCTAGGAGAAAAACGACGGAGGTTTCAATCATTTATAGGTTAATTCGGCCCCCTGTCTATATCACTGACGTTTGCAGTGTTCCTATTCTGTTAAATTGACTAGGATTGCACAGTGGGAGAACGGTACGATAAATTCTATGAAGCGAATTCGTATCGCTCGCTACCGAAATTCGGCGCATTGATCGTCAAAACATTAATATTTCTCCTACAGAGAAATTAACGATTTCACAAACGAAAACGCCAGCAAAAATGGTGGATCGGTGACGTTAAAAAATTCAAGGTCCGACAAAGCGGCATCTCCATTCGAAATGCCGGCCTCAACAATAGCGAATCCACCATTCGAAATGGCAGCTCCACCACCTAAAATGGAAAGTTCAGTGGAATTTATGGCTGCCACGACGGATGCGCCATTTCAGCCACGGATGCCGCCAATAAAACTGGAAGGCAATCATGAAATGAAACAGCAATGCACCATTGGCTGATCCTTCATAGAAAAACGCCCATTTCTTGTCAGTACGGTCAATTAGACTTTAGAAAGGCTGGAGTTGGGCTAAATGAAATTTCGATTTCAGCCTTTAAAACGGAAAACACGACAATAAAAACTCGGGCGAAAACAGGGGGGAAATTTGAAATTTTCAGCAAAAAAATTGGGAGCACGAAAAAATTGATCGTGGCGGTGCGTAATGCCCATGATTTTTGACTAGGAGAGTTCACGATTTTCACAAATCTTTTCATCCATAAAAATTGGCTCCCTTTGAGTTCAAAACGGATCGGAACAGTGTACGATAGGTAAGTGACGCGGCCGATTTCCAGATGCCTAGGAGGGGATCTACTAGTATACCTATAGATTTCAATTACGAATATCGACAACCATATGGTACGAAAACGAACTGTTCTCGAAATGTTTGCGGAAAACTGAGACCCCTATCTGCAGAACTCCCATCTTATTCGGAGAAACTGGTTAAAACTAGAAAAAGTAGTTTTTTCTGGAGATTTTTCGTTTTTTTTTCTTCGATATAATTATACATATTTTTTATGTACAGAAGACTACCGTCTTATTTTTATACTTCTCTTGCCAACGTAAAAAGTAGAAACGAATTTCACGCAAACGGCATCATCTTTGATGTCCATATCAACTGTTCCTTACAGGGGCTGTCTAATCACCAGCCACCAATCGCTAATTTTTCCAAACGTTCCATTCTACTCAACATCTCATTTGGGCGGAGATGGAGAGTTTGAAATTGTCCCTATGGTTATCAACGATATGTGGATAAATGCTCTTTTAATGTACAAAAGTCCAATAGAAAACCATAAATCTGTTGAAAAAATAAAAATTTCCGTCCATTTGCTACTAGAGGATTTGAAGATACCCAACTCTCAATTCTGCCTCTACTATTTTTCTACAAATTTGGGTGTCGGGCCGTGAAAATTCGGTTAATTCGACCCCCAAAAAATCGATTTACATCATTCGGTGGGGAAGCAACGCGGGGTTGACCGGCCCTTCGAATATCAACAGTTGATTGTTCAAATGTTCCGGTATGTAAATCAAGGGCTCGTGCAAGGGCGACGTTTGTACGCTTATGCTTTGCGTCTGTACGCGCGGTTTCAGCAGCGGTTTGACGTCAGGTGGTGCCGCGCTGCCGCTCGGCATTGGCGGCCGGATAATGAAATTTGAGGTTTGGGTCGTGATCGAGTTGGTTGTACCTGTGTGCGTCCGGTTGTGCTTGGTCAGGTGTTCCTTGCGGCGGAAGGCTTTGCCGCATTCTCCGCACCTCCAAGGGGTTTCGCCTGGAACAGGGAGCGAATCTTTGGAGAAATCGAGGAGTAAAGCAGGGTTCACATGGCGTACGGTTGACCGGATCCGGTCGGCCTCTCATTGGTCGACGGAAGAGCGTGCCCCCTTCACCACCGCGACCACACCGCGTGCGCTCTCCCGTCGACCAATGAGAGGCCGACCGTATCGACCGGATCCGGTCAACCGTACGCCATGTGAACCCTGCTTAAGATTTAGCGATCAAGAGAAAGTAGACGCTCCATCGAACGGAAGTGGAAATTTTTTACCGAACTTATAACGTCTAAACGGTGCGCAGTTGCTGTTGGTGACAAAATACTACCGAACAAGAAACCATAATCCACTGAGCCGCGGAATGAGGTAGGTAATCCAGATGCTAAAATTTGGTGACATTAAATGTGTTTGACAAATTTTGTCAAAAGCGGTAGAGGAAGCTAAAGAATAAGCGAGAGATTTGATTCTGTGGCTTGATAACTGGTCGATTGAAATTCAACTGCAAAATGAATTGATAAGCAGTACAGTTTGAGAAAATATTGTACCTGTATGAATACGAGTGTGAATGGTGAGATTCTCCTTCCTTCTGAAAGCTTTTCCGCATTCCGTGCAGCTCCAGGGCGTTTCACCTGTGGAAATCCGTCAAATCCCAACTTAGGAATCGTCTAGAAATGCCCTTTCGATTATGGGGTCAGAGTAAGAAGATTTAGCCATGAAAAAAAAAGTGATGAGTTTTTTAAGTGAATAAGATATTAATTTAGCGAAATACGGAGCAGGAATGTCAGAAATGCTCTCAGAATCGAGGATAGTCCCGATATTTGTGAGAAATAATGGACGGATAGGTGGCTCATTTGATAACGGCAAGGAGTATTAGTTAGATGGGAAATCCAATGACAACCTACAACAAATTGCGAGTATGGTCTAAAGCGACGTCATCTAAAGTCGGCTACACACTATACGATTGTTGGCTGTTGGAGTGGGGATGAACATGGAAACGTGGCTTGGAAACCCCCAAGAAATTTATAGGGTTTTACACCAACGCCACCACGACCAATCGCAGCAATGCATTTTCTCACCCTCTAGACCAGCAATCGGACAGTGTATGGCCAACTCAAGAGCCGGTTTCTTGTTGGTGGCTGTCGATCACGTGTCTACCAACAGGGCTACCATCAGCAACCAACAAGTCAGTAAATTTAACGAATCGGTAAATGTTTGGAGTAAAGCTAGATTCACAAGTGCATTTTTCTCTGCGTTCTGCGTAATGAGATCTGATTGGTTGACATTTTATGCGCGCGCACTTTACCGGGTAACTTTACCTGGCAGCCAATCAGATCTCTATACGCAGAACGCAGAGAAAAACGCACATGTGAATCCAGCTCAAGTATTCCTTAGCATAAACATTACCATCCCCCTGTAACTAATAGTCAGCGCAGTATAGTATAGTTGTAGTTTTGCTGTAGGGCCAAATTTACAAAAACTTCAAAATGACGGTTGATACAACAGCGATGACCCAAAAAGGTGCGTCGAATGACACTATGGGCCGTATTTAAAGCACTTCCTAGGCATGGGAGACGTTTGATGCGCCAGCACTTCCTTAGCACATTTTATTGGTCAATTTCAAAAAATAAACATTCCGTTTCCATAAAACTCGCATGGTATGGAGACAGTCACAGCAACTTAGGTACTGTCAATCGCAACCACAATTTTCGAAGTCTCAATTTCAAGGTTGCTCGCTTGTTACCTTAAAATTGGGACCTCGAGAATCGTAGTTGCGATTGACAGTACCGAAGTCGCTGAGATTGTCTCCATACCATGCGAGCCCTATGGAAACGGAATGTTTATTTTTTTTTTCATTGACCAACCAAATGTGCTAAGGAAGTGCTGGGGCATCAAATAGCTCCTATGCCTTGGAAATGTTGTGTATACGGCCTATAACCACAATTGCTCTATAAATTTTGTTCCAACACGCCAAGTTGTTTGCTGTTGTTGTTGAAAAATTGATGGGTTGCCTCCAGTAGATTTCGCAACTATTTCCCCCGAACCCCATCAATACTGCATTAGCAGTAGAGGCGAATGTGATTTTACAAACGCAATTTTTTATGAAAAAAGAGACTTTGGCATTTTTATAAGGGAAAATCAAACCAACTCCAAGTAGGTACATTAGTTTTGTCCAGTCCAATTTACTAGGTACCATAAAGAAACCTAGAGCAAGAAGTTTTCGAATTAGCATCTGCATACTTCCTCATACTGCACACAGCGTTTTGGAATAGCTGGGAACTTATCAAGGAAACGCATCAGAAAAAGCAAACACACTGATTAAAAAAAAACTTTTTCGAGAGAAAATTGACTAACGAATAAATTTTAACAGTAGGGAATACCTGTATGTATCCTCGTATGAATGGTGAGGTTTTCCTTCCGCGTGAACGCCTTTCCGCATTCATTGCACCTCCAGGGCATCTCACCTGTTGAAACGAATCCAACATTTTACTCATGGGATTTGAGGAAAATGTTGAAATGGTTTCAACAGGGGGATAATTGACCAAAAATACGTACTCCAAGCTCGAAAAAGAGCCAGAGACCGGGGAGGGATTTTTATTTAAAAGTGTGGCGAGGAAAAATTCCCATTTGTAAAATATAGCAGGCAATACCGACGGGCTATATACCTGTATGTATCCTCGTATGTATCGTGAGATTTTCCTTCCGCGTGAAGGCCTTTCCGCATTCGTTGCACCGCCATGGCGTCTCGCCTATATAATCAGATTCATAACATTCAAAATTCGAGCACTGGAAGAAAAAAGTGTACAATGAATTTTATCGGGTAATAGTTAAAAATAGAAAAGGTGTAAAATAAAAATTACTGTTTTTAGGTCAAAAAAGTAAGAGCGGACATTAAGTGGTTTATGATAGAAGTGTAGGAACATTCATAATGTTGAGTAGGATAGTACCTGTGTGGATTCTGGTATGAATAGTGAGGTTTTCCTTTCGCCTGAATGCTTTTCCGCATTCGTTGCACCTCCAGGGCATTTCACCTAGTGAAAAATTTCTATATTGCATTTTTCATATTAACTTCCAATTAATTATTATTTTCCTATGGCCCTATCGATGTTCCTAAAAATCTTTTTACATATTATACATTACTTATAACGTATAATATAAATTGAACGACTAAATTGAGAGTAAAGCGGGGGGTATTAGCCTGGCGCACACTGGATACGAGGATAGCCAATCATCGAAGGAACTAGTCCTAAATCTTCCTTTTAGCCTATATTGTAGTTTTTCATCAAAATCTAGCATAAAGTATCCTGTTTGGTTTATGTTTTGAGCAAGGCACGTTCCTTGAGCCAAAAATTCCTCACTCCAGCCAATTACTAATTCACTGTTCTACTACATAAGCGTAGCTGATATCAGTAATACCAACCTGATCGAAAGATGGAGCAAACAAATGGCCATACGCAGGCCGGAAAACCCAATTTCCGAAATCTTTGCCCCTTGAAATGCACTACCCAAATATGCGCAGTTTGAAAACTACCAAGAAATTTTCTGGTCCTAATAATTTTGCAAAACCACCAAAATCCTGAAGGGAGGATAGCTGCTGTAGAATTCGAACAATCTAGTCACCAACCAAGGTTTGGTTGAGCAAAAGTCAGAAAAACGAAAATATATGGGTCAGTTTCGTATGGGGAGCGCGGCCACAAATAAAATCCACAGATACTAGGCATACTTTTGTACAGGCACGCTGGAATAAATAAGAGCGAAATAAAAGTACAATAAAAATTAAAAAAAAAACGCTCTCGATAAATTTATACAGCACGACCTGGTATTACCTATTCATATCCAGAATCCACCACTGTTCTTGGAGATTCCAACGGTTGAAAGTGAGGGGCTACGAATTTTGAACCATATCCAGAGTGCGCAATTCTGTCCGTAATTTAAATAGATACCTGTGTGAATCCTGGCGTGTATTGTGAGATGTTCCTTCCGCCTGAACCCTTTGCCGCATACAACGCAACTCCAGGGAGTTTCGCCTATTGAGAAGTTCGTTAATGAAGCAGTGCGGGCCTTAAATTTCACTATAACTTGACACGATTCGGAAAATTCAAAATGCTAGCGTTAAACAAAAATTCGGTAAGCGGAAAACGCCATTGTGAGATAGAGGGAACTCTAATAACCTAATTGACGATTTCGACTTTGAGAATTTCCAAACCTAAAGTAGGAATCTAAAATGAAATAACCGCTAAAAATACAGGTGACAACTGGTTGTCCGGCTGACGCATTTCATGAAATATTGACAACCACCCCCCAAGGAGTTTCAGTCAGACGTATTTTCTACCGACTGTCGATGAGACTGATTCTATTTCGGAATCGCGCTGAAGACTCTAAATTAATTCTGGGCCTAAGAGGCATGAACAACAAAATTAAAATCCGACCATCAGTGAAAGAGACAGGGATGAGAAGGGAAATTGGAAACTCTAGAATAGAAAATTAACGAAGCCGAGAAACCAATTTAAAATACTGACTGATTTGGTTAAACTTTTCCCTGGCAAAATCACGCGGCTGATTGTAAAAATCGAAAATTGATAATGGAGGCGAACTGGCTGTATCCAGGGTGCGCACATGCTAAGAATTATAAGAATCCAAAGACCTTCAGCTGGGTTTATCCATTCCGAGGGTTTCGGAATGCCCCATGTGGAGGGGATCAAATAATTAGAATTCCAGCCATTGGAACACGATTTGCTATCAGTAGGGACAGGCTTTTTACTTCCATATTTACAGAGTAAATGGAAGTATTGTGATCGTCCTAAAATCGAGAATCGGAACGGAGCTTCAGAAAAAACTTTTTCTTATACACATTTACTCAGAATCACTTCCTGAACAAGTGTCTGTGTGTCCGTGTGTCCGTCTGTCCGTCTGTGGTCATTTACAAAAATGGCCATAACTCCCTCATTTCTCAACCTTTTTTCAAATTTCTTGAACTGAAATGTTTGTCTCGGCAAGACCTAACACCCTGTTTAATCGAAATTTGGATAACGCACAGTACTACCGAAATATTTGCATTTTTAGTGTTTTCTATTTTATTTTTTTCCGGCCACAAAAATGAACCGATTTGAGCGTTCTTGGTCTTGAAATCTTTGTTTTACCTTGCAGAATATGTGGATATTTTTTACATTCCGAAAATGTAGCGTTTTTTCATTTTGGGCGAATTTTAAAATTTTAATTGTGAATTTTTCGATATTTTTGGCCTAAACACCCTTAAAAGCAGTCAAAATATGATCAAATTGTGTCTCAATTTTACGTTTCAAAATATGGAAGTATTGTGTGTTATCTACGCACCACTGGTTTCTTCTTTTGAAAATAGTCGGGATTCGGCCAATTGAATTTCTCTTCCACTCCTCAGTCCATTTATTAAGTTACGTTTCGGGAGCCAACTGCTCCCATCTTCAGACAATAATAAAAATCAATTAGGCACTCCAGCACATTGGAATTTGTCATTACTGGTCCCTTTGGTCTCTCCAGTCAGCCATTTGGAAGCAAAACAACCAAACCAACCAAAAACAAAAATTCAACAACAAATAACTTCAAACTTGTACAAAAGAGGCTTTTTTTATAAAAAAAAATACGTCAAAATTTCAACTAGCAGGTCCCATAGCAATTTAAAAAAATATATATCTATCTATACAGCTTTGATAAAAAAACAAAGCTTTTTTTATCAAAGCTGTATAGATAGATATATATTTTTTTTTAAATTGCTATGGGACCTGCTACTTGAAATTTTGACGTATTTATTTTTATAAAAAAAGCCTCTTTTGTACAAGTTTGAAGTTATTTGTTGTTGAATTTTTGTTTTTGTTTTTGTTTTTAGTTGGTTTGGTTGTTTTGCTTCCAAATGGCTGACTGGAGAGACCAAAGGGACCAGTAATGACAAATTCCAATGTGCTGGAGTGCCTAATTGATTTTTATTATTGTCTGAAGATGGGAGCAGTTGGCTCCCGAAACGTAACTTAATAAATGGACTGAGGAGTGGAAGAGAAATTCAATTGGCCGAATCCCGACTATTTTCAAAAAAAGAATATTCCACGGCCGACGATTCATCACAAAAAAAGGCTTTTTTCTCCAATAATCTATCGTTAGTTGAAGAGTTTTCCTCCAAAACTGCATTCATCCACTTTCGAGTTTTGCCAATATCGATTTCGATTCATAGCAGCTTTGGTACCTATAAGCAATAGAAAATCGAAAAAACGAAATCGATATCGACAAAACTCGAAAGTGGATGAATGCAGTTTAGGAGGAAAACTCTTCAGTTAGACCCATAAGGAACCAATTGAGTCTCTACTCAACCCGTGATCACCCGCAGTTGAACAAGACTATCGTTATCCTAGATAACGGAAATCCGGACGAAATATTGACACAAACAATGCCCCAAACCAAACGATAGGCGAAAATCCCCAAAAAGTAATTGGTTACAAGCTCAATACACTGGATGACACAAGCACAATATTCCCACAAATGAGACAGTTCAGACTTGACTCGCAGCTATGAAGCCTCGATTGCAATGCTCGTAATAAATAAAGGCAACAGAAATTTACAACTTGACGCATGACAGTTAGGACTTGACTTGGCCAAAATTCACATTATGTTACCCCATTACAGGAACAGGACGAAACTGGTTTGAATCTCAAGAATACGAATAAGGGGATAGGCCAGAAATCCAACAAAAAAAGAGATTTCTTGTTTGTACAAAACAGAAATGTACCTGTACGTACCAGGTTGATGATAACACGTTATTCTTCCTCAAGGCCCCCGATGGCTTCCCTTAATTAAAAATACGGTCTCTGGTCTCGCATGAATGAAGAATAATAGTAATCAGCCATTGGACACTCCAAAAAACGGCTAGAGGTCCGAATCTCAAAACGAAGCGGAGCGATTGAAAATGGCCAGGGCGATTATCAGATCGAGGTAGGCGAATTACAGTGCATGAAGATTGCAACTGACTGCTGCCGAGCTTTGAAAGACGAAAATTGGCTATGCTGGCTATTTGTGACGAATTCCTGACTTATTCGCTCGTATCACCAAGCCTTGACTTCAATAATGAGCCAAGATTCCCAGCAAGATTACTGATCCCAAGATTCAAGAGCAATTACTGATGCACAGAGAAGGTCAAATCTCGCCATGCAGCCGGATGAACATCAATCAACGTAGACTAAGGTCCAAAACGCTCAATATTCTTCGAATTTAACGATCCAGTATAAACTTTCCGACTACTATCGTGTTCCAGATGGCAGATATACTCAACAATACCGTAAACACTGAGCAAGAGGCAACGGTCTGCTTGTGTACCTGTATGGATCCGGTTGTGGTAAGTCAGAAGTTCTTTTCTCATGAATCCCTTGCCGCAAACAACGCAACTCCAAGGCCTCTCTCCTAATGAGAATACGTCACAATTTAGGCAAAAAAAGGAGGTCGAGAATCATATTTTGTGGATATGTTCTTGCGTGCGAACCCGGGCTCTTTGGTGGCGATTTTGTGAGTGTTTTTGTTCGTTTTTGAAACTGTCAAGTATCGGTAAAGAGAAAGCATTTCAGGTCAAAATATGCGCACTGCAGTACCGGATAATAGTCATCAGGAACATGCCGACTTTCTCCGTTGGAATCTCCAGGAACTTCAAAAAAGGCTGAAATTTTTCATTTCCATTCACAAAAAATTTCCTTCACCTTAAGCTCGTGTTCCAGGTGGCACAAGACTCTAGCGGGACGATTAAAAAAAGGATATACCTGTGTGGATCCGGTTGTGTATAGTGAGGAGTTCCTTCCTCATGAATCCCTTCCCGCAGACTAGGCACCTGTACGGCCTCTCCCCTAATAAGGATAGAACCCAAATCACATTTCAAGCAAATTGAAAGGGAATTTTTCATTGAATACTTGAAGGAGTTATTTTTACTCGTAGAAGGCGTTGTTGGAAATTCAAACAGC
Source organism: Nesidiocoris tenuis (assembly GCA_036186465.1). NCBI lineage: Eukaryota > Metazoa > Arthropoda > Insecta > Hemiptera > Miridae > Nesidiocoris > Nesidiocoris tenuis. The sequence goes on from AP028921.1 coordinate 714,416, forward strand.
AACTAAATCTTATCGTTATTTCATGTAATTCAAACGTTATCTATTTTCAAATCTAAAAGGGCAGACAATTCACTCGAAATACCTGTGTGGATCCGGTTGTGAATAGTGAGAAGTTCCTTCCTCACAAATCCCTTGCCGCAGACTAGGCACCTATACGGCCTCTCTCCTATCAAGAATGATTGGCCATGTCACATTTCAAGCAACAACATTCAACATTGTAATGATTATTCGAATCAAGAACATTGAGTTTTTTTAGTTCTGGACGTTCAAGAAACTATTTCTTAGGCTCTAATCAAAAAATTTGAGACCGTATTCTTAATTTAAGGGATAATAAGGGATTTGCAGGTACCTGTATGGATTCTGTTGTGGATAGTAAGAAGTTCCTTCCTTCTGAATCCCTTGCCGCATACAACGCATGTGTACGGCCTCTCCCCTATTGAGAATATGGTCTGGGTATAAATTCGAGGCAAGGACATTACAAAATATAGGTAGGTACTGATCCAAAATATTAAAAACTACAATGTTCTCTGATTAGCTGACATTTGGTCCAAGAGGAGAAAGAAAATTGACCAGGGCATGCGTATAGGGGAAATCGAGGGATTCCCCAGTGATTTCAATTGGAACATCGATCTTATCAAAGCGACGGTTAAATCGAGCATGGACACCTCGGCGGTCAGAACGGTTAAGACCGCACATTAGCCAGGAAAGGGTGGAGGGTAAAAATGAAGAATTTCACCATGGTGTACCTGTATGGATCCGGTTGTGGATTGTAAGGAGTTCCTTCCTCATGAACCCCTTGCCGCACACAGCGCAACTCCAAGGCCTTTCCCCTATTAAGAATATGGTCTAAGTCAAATCTCAAGCAAAGAAAAGGTCAAATTATGGCAGCAGTAATAATCGAAGTTTCCATTCCATGCAACGCAGTCGTTCATCTTACGCCCTTGCACGCAACAGATTTCCTTATCATTATTCAGACCATATCCTTAAAAGGGTCTAAATAGGAACTAGAAAATCCACAGATTATACCTGTATGGATCCGGTTGTGGATAGTGAGTAGTTCCTTTCTCACGAATCCCTTGCCGCATACAGTGCATCTGTATGGTCTCTCCCCTATTGAGAATATGGCCCAAGTCAAGTCTCAAATTGCAATATTTGAACGACGGCTTGATCATTTTTTTCTTCTTTTTTTTTATCCGCTAACCAAAAGCGCGCTTCTCTAACTCATCTAGTCTGAACTGTCAAAAAGGGGCTGTTATAATCAAATTCTGCAAAAATACCTGTATGAATTCGGTTGTGGATTGTGAGGAGTTCCTTTTTCACGAATCCCTTGCCGCATACAAGACATCTGTATGGCCTCTCCCCTATTGAAAATACGTCAAGTCAAATCTCAGGCAAGGCAAAACGATTCTTGCAATCTTTATTTCACTCGATTCGATTTATTCAATATATTTAACCTATGGCGCGCTTTTCGAATTTATTTAGATACTTTTTTTAATAGGACCTAATAAAATCAATATCGGCTCACTATACCTGTATGGGTTCGGTTGTGGACAGTGAGGAGTTCCTTTCTTATGAATCCCTTGCCGCAGACTAGGCACCTGTACGGCCTCTCTCCTATTGAGAATATATTCTAAGTCAACATTTTGGCAATGCAACATGATTTATTTAGCCTAGGGTAACAAAGTAAGTTACAAAAGTAAGAAATTCTTCCTATTTGTTCCAAATTTGGCGGCATTTAAATTCTGCCATTCGCCACCACCCGCCAAGAAAATGAGCAGGGGTGATGCTTATAGGGCTGGCCGCCACTTCAGCAACTCGACTGAAAGGGTAGCAAAAGCGGAAGCTAATGAGGAATTATTCCATGGGGAAATTGCACCGGGAGGCCCCTGTCCTCTGCAGACGATAGGCCGCAGGAGAAGCACCATTCGATTTGATAGGGGGCCCCCTGTACCCCCTGAAGAATATGAGAAGATCCAAAGGGGCCAGTTCTACTGCGCCACCGGAGAAGTGAGATCATAAATAAGACGAACCACAGCTTTGATGGGAGCTGTAATGTAATGTTTGGGGTGGTACAATTGTTGGCTTCCCAGAGGGCCATAAGTGCAATTCTGAGAGGACCTTGATCTCATCGTATCTTTTCACCTCAAGTTCAATAAACAATCCACAAAACAAACACGCCACTAAACGCGAGCTTGCTAGACACTCAAATTGGCAGCTCAGGGACCGTAAAAGTGTTGAGGTTCCACCTTAGAGCGCAGTAGTAGCAACCAAAAAATTGACGAGTTCATCAATTTTCATATTCACGCGAAGCGAGCTTCTTAAAATAGCACAACTTGCAGAATGGAAACCAAGAAGCCCATTCTTGTGACAATCAATCGGTCCGTGACAGATGAGGTTGGATCATGGGTTTGGTGGATTGGTGAGGGCACTGATCTGTCTGATCATTCTAACCCAAACAATCTGATTGATTACAGGGTAGGTAATGGTTTCAAGTAAGTCAGTAACGTTCAGGTTTTTCCAAAAAGGGGGATTTTTCAAGATTCCCTAGAAATTGAAAAACGGTCTGATTTGGAGGGGAGATCAGGGAATCATCACAATAGATAAGACACAACGAATCATTCGTTGTGATAAAAAATCAAACCTAAATGATACCAATAAAAAAAGGGAGATATTACCGCGCAACGGTACACATACCTGCTGAAAGCTTATTCCAAGAACCACTAATGTAAATAAGAGCGAGCACCAAACAGCCCCAATTCACACAAAGACGACCACGTAAAACCAACCAATGGGTTAGTAACAACAAAAACCTACCACGCAATAGTCCTCAAGCAAAACGGAAGCCATCATTACCATGAAATACCGGATCTTCGGGCTTCATTCAAGAAGGACGAATTCCTCCTAATCCAAACGGCGAGCGCGAGATGCCTGCCGAATTGGGATTCCAATGACTGTCAGAATCAACCCAATTTGGGGAAAAAGTTTACGGGACCTCCGAACCTCACTCACACCCACAAAACGGTCAACCGAGGGCCTGCAGGGCCATCTTGCTTGAAATCTATCCTTTAAATACCGAGCCAATAAAAGGAAAACGCTGACGCCCCAGAATACCTCGACACCCCAACACCTAGACGAGTAAATGCCATTCGTTAAATGCTTGCAGGCCATTCTCACAAAAAGGTACAACATTTAGACCATATCCTTAACAGGGTCAAGTGAAGCAGAATTTGGCTGTACCTGTGTGGATCCGGTTGTGGACAGTGAGAAGTTCCTTTCTCATGAATCCCTTGCCGCAGACTAGGCATCTGTACGGCCTCTCTCCTATTCAGAATATGGTCTAAGTCAAATTTGAGGCATTCATAAACGATAGATTTTTCTCTCTTGTTGAAAATGGAGTCAAATTTATGCGCTAAACATTCAATTGTAATAAAAAGTTTCAATCGGCTAATAAAAACTGTTCTATTCCCGGGTTGCATTTTGAAAAGGATGTTTTTTAGGGCAATCATTCAGATTAATTATTGTTGTCAATCTTGACCAGAAAAGATCCCAAACATTGGAAAAAAAGAAAAAAAATGGGGGTCAGTTTTCTCCTTTACTCTCATTAAAAACTAAGCAATTTAGACCATATCCTTAACAGGTTCAAGTGGATGCAGAATTTTGCAGTACCTGTATGGATCCGGGTGTGGATAGTAAGGAGTTCCTTTCTCACGAATCCCTTGCCGCAGACAAGGCATCTGTACGGCCTCTCCCCTAATAAGAATATGGTCCAAGTCAACATCGGAAAAAATTCTACCGTTTAGAAACTTTTTCATTTTATGAGAAATAAAAAACACCAAAAACAATGGTTTTTTAGAGAGCTAGCCTCAACATTTTCAAACTAGCCTTAAAAATGATTTCATTCGTACAATTTTACCCCTCCATTGACGAAATACTACAAACGCTACATTCAGTAATAGCTAATTGGTCGAAAGCGCTCCAATCACATTCTTCCAGTATCGGGACGACATTCACGCCTAAATTTAGACCATATCCTTAACAGGGTCAAGTGCAAGTAGAATTCGGGTAATGTACCTGTGTGGATCCGGTTGTGGATAGTGAGAAGTTCCTTCCTCATGAATCCTTTGCCGCAGACAAGGCATCTGTACGGCCTCTCCCCTATTGAGAATATGGTCCATGTCAAAATTCAGACATTGAACAGGAAAAGCTGACTTTTATCATTTCAGCCCTAGTCTACGGCAATGATGATGGGGTTTCTCCGTCTAGGCAGTCGTCGATACAGCGGGCTTTCGATTCGTGTATTTTAATATCCTTATAATTCATCCTAGAATATTACAGATTGGTTCCCACTCGAACGATCAATGTGAAGGGATTTTTAAACGGTTCAAACCGTGGATAAAAGGTACCATCCGCCAAATGACGATGGGATTGTGACAATTCTTATCTAGGTTTTGGACACAAATAAAGCCGCATGAATTGAAATATGGGAGAATTCGGATCGATTTTAAAAGAATTGCCACACCAAGCCGGAAGTTTTTCTACCTGGTCTGCCTGGGTAAAAAAATAATACATAAGAGTCGGTACCTGGTGGAAAAAAGCAAATACCTAATAGCTGAGTGCATGGAAAAAATTTTTGTTACAAGGGCAAAACTAGATCGCCCTTTGTTTGCGATGAAGGTATGTATCTATGTAAATGTAAATGTAAATGATGGTTTAATTGTTTTAACCCATAGGGCATCACAAGGAGTGGGTTTAGTTCTCCAATATCATTTAATTCCGAAAACCCCGAATGCCAGGGATGACATGAATCATAAGGCTATGGACCAAATTTTTCATGGCACCTGTGGGGATTGAACCCACAACTCTCAGGTATAGCCTGCAGCTAGGCAGACGCGCTAGCCACTAGACCAACCCGTGAGTCCGAAGGTATGTATCTATGTTATGTGATTCACTACTGACGATTGCACGGAGGAAAACGGAAAAATCGTGGAAACGGGAAACAGTAACGAATTTCGACTCCTCGCCATTTCACCCTTCCACCGCCAAGCACCAACTCCAACGTATTCTTTTAATGGCAGACAGACTACAGTCAATGCGACAGGGGTCAACTGAGCACACATTTAACTCTTGGGTTAAGAGAACCATAACTGGGGATTTTGTTAGGTATGTGAGTTAGGAAATAGTAGCATCGAGATTCTAACGAGCTAGATTTCAGGGTAGATTTTTGTGATAGCGCCATGTCTGGATTGTTTGAAGTAAACTTTGGAAGATTTCGACCAACTTTAAACTGAACTACACGGATTTACTCCAAAAGAAGTGAAGTTACATCGTTTCATTAGTTTTTACCAACGGAAAGAAGAATTTGAAGACTGATCGGCGACGTATTTCCTAACATATCCCAAAATATTGAACGAGCGTGAGAGTAAACCAATGCAGGAACGAAAATGAAGACAAACGGCGGTAGGTAGTGGGTCAAAAATATTTTCATCGTTCACAGTTTGAAAAGCGATTGTGCCCTACCAAGGACGGTTTCATCCTACGGATGAAATTTATCCGGAGAACAATAAAAAAATGAACTTATGCCAATTTCCATCCTACAGTAAGTAACAAGATCTGATGGAGATCTCGACCCTAGGAAGCTACAAGAAAATGGTACATAAATACTGAGGGCATTCCAGGTTTTATTAGAGTCGGAGTTGTATGATGCTACCTATCGGTGAAGATTCGAAGATGGAAAATTACTCAGCTCTTCGGAATTGTTGAAGAAAACTTCAACGCTTTCTAGCAATAATTTAGATTTTTTTGAAATGGGGAATCATCCACTTCCTACAAAACTGAAAAAAGTCAGGGCAATTCTCGAACATGTGTACAAGAACACATGGGAGTAGGTAAGTACCTACGTAAATTATTATTCCAACATGATTTGGAGAAATCGTCTGTTAACTGCAAACTGTTTCAACTACATTTTGACCCCTTAGGCTTTCCAATTTGTCTTCAGTTCTGTCACTTACAGCCCTAACACTATAATTATTATTATGCTGAGATACGTAGATCATACTAAAAATTCCCTTTATTGACACAGTTCTACAATGGCGTAATTAAGAAATATGTATCAGGCTTTTACCTAAATTTAAATTCCGACTAACAACTAATACAGTTTAGACCATATTCTGAATGGGGACAAATTGAAATAATCTACCTGTATGGATCCGGTTGTGGATAGTGAGATGTTCCTTCCTTTGGAATCCTTTGCCGCATACGAGGCAACTCCACGGTCTCTCCCCTATTGAGAATATGGTCTAAGTCAAAATCTTAAGAGTCGAAATCGAGAGAGGAAATCAAGTTGCAAAAACCCTCCATTTTATGTTGATCGGTAAATTTTATCAACTAACTTATTGTACGTTAAATTATATTCTCGTCAATCCAAAGGGAAATTTAGGACACTTATAACATTATGTTAACATAGCCGTGGATGCAACGGATAGAAAACAGCTGTAAAACACATCACCGAATTATGTCACGGCCTTGGAAAAAATACAACTTCAGTTCGAAGGCCGGTGAAAATTGATGTTCAAATTTCAAAACTGGCAAATGTGGTTAACAACTTATTAATAAACCATTAACGAAAAAAATTGAGTTCGTGTAGTGAATAGGTGTGTACTATCCAATACGTTGAGTATTCCAATGATGAAGAACTTTAACTTGACGCCAAAATTTCAAATGGTACTTTTCCTCTTTTCCAGTGAACGAAAAAAATACGTAGGTAATTATTTTACAAGGAAAATCTTAAGGACTCAGGAGTGTATTTTGATTCGCAAGTCGATTGAGATCAATACGATGACGTGTCTATTGAGCAGTAAACATGAAAAATTGCCATAATGTATATCAAACTTGGCATGGTGGAGTTTTTTGCAGTTACCTATTCTGATCAGGCAACTTGTACGTTCATCTCGGGTTATTAAATTGAGATGCGCCCTTTATACTAGGTCGCGGGACCGGGACATGAACTGGAAAAACTCCCCATTTACTTATTTCAAGTTCTGAAAAGTATGAGCCTATTGTCGTGTAGAAGCGTAATAGAGAATTCCAGCAATGTAGGTAACCCTGCGATTGGTTTGCGATAGCAGTTGGCCAATGGCCACTGCGCAGGCCTGTCCACGCACAAATGATCGCGAATCTTTCTAAAACTCTCCATTACCGCAACGTTATAATGATGCATTACAAGTGAACGTGTGTGAAAAACGTGCTGACTGGCATATTCTACGTTGTCTAAAAATCTTACTTATCAAAAGCACACAGGCACTCTAACGTTCAAACAATGGGTTCACACAATCTTGGACGCATAATTTGGAAATAACCAACAAAAATACTTTCAAAAAAAAAAAAACTTTCACAACGAATACTAAGGAACATTTTTTTAGGAGAAAATATGATTTATTGCTTCTTGAGGTAATTGTTGTGAGCCGATTATTAGGCAATGAAATGAACGATAGAACAAGGCTGACTGTAAACTTGCTCAATTTTAGTTTAATTTGATACGTCTTTGAAACAAATGTTGTTTATTTGACCGACGCATTGTAGATTTATTTTTTAAAAAGGTTTTTATCTGCGCGTTCAAGCAAAAGTTGTCACAACTTTTGCTTGAACGCAGGTACCTCGATACTAGATTTATGGCAACTGATAAACCGGACCTTAATCTTGCTAAGGTTTGATTTGAAAAACATTTTTCAACACTAGAGGTACTGAATTTTAGAAAATTTCTGCACAGCTCACCACACTTGAATTCTACATAACGGCCGATCCATTGAGAGTGGCTATACCAGGAAAATGGATTTGGTAAATTTTGATTAGGAAATCGCTCGACACCCAATATAGAGGAAGCATTCGTACTGGCAGGTATCTAAATTTTTAGACCATATCTCGAATAGGTTGAGGTCAAGGGGGTAATCGGAATGTACCTGTATGGATCCGGTTGTGGATTGTGAGGAGTTCCTTCCTCCGGAATCCCTTGCCGCAGACAACGCATCTGTACGGCCTCTCCCCTATTGAGAATATGGTCTAAGTCAAATATTTCGCCAAATCATCTACAAATCACTCGGCGCACATTTTTCGAACACGCAAGCCCGTTTCACAAGGTCCGGATAGCAGTCCGGAATGGCGCGGACGGAGTCAGCCAATCAGAGAACATTGGATATGATCGAAAAATGAGACAAATTCTGGCAAAATCCGCACTCTCGGATTGAATTGTTGATGCGGTGTTCCGGCAATTCTGGACTACGTATTTTTAATTCGTCCCATGTTATCTTGGATAGAAAGTCTCAGTACGAGGGATTACCCACGCTATTCCGGACATGCCTACTACTCCGCATAATGTGAAACCAACTTTTGCCTAATGTTTTTTGAGACACCCTATAAAACTGTACTCACTGTTTGACTGTATGTATTATCAATAATTTATCATCTTGAAGTCGGTCAAAGTCACTGTAGATGGTAACCGTTGGTGGTTATAAACCAGGCATAAAGATTGCTAGAAAATAGGACTCCGAAAACTCAACCCACTAACTCAAAACAAAAACACAAAGGCCCTAACTCAAACTCAATCTATAAAACACAAATCACAAACTCAACTCTCACACTCAACCCATAGAATAAAACCCACAAACTCAACTTTCAAACTCAGCTCTCAAGCTCAACTCACAAACTCAACTATAGTCAGTCTCAACGCAAAAACTCAACCCTCAAACATGACCCACAAACTCAACTCTCAAACTTGACTCACAACCATAACCTAAAAACTCAACGCAAAAACTCAATCCTCAAACATGACCCACAAACTCAACTCTCAAACTTGACTCACAATCCTGCAAACTTAACTTACAATCTCAACTTTCCAACTGAACGCACAAACCTAACTCTCAGACTCACTGCTCAAACTGAACTCTCAAACTCAAATCTCTCAATCAGAAGTATTGAGAAGTTGAGTTTGTAAGGTTAGTTTGAGAGATCAGTTTGTGGGTTTGGTTTGCAAGTTGACTTTGAAAGTTGAGTTTGAAAAATGAGTTTGAAAGTTGAGATAGTAAGTTGAGAGTTGAGTTTGAAAGGTGAGTTTGTGGGTTGAGTTTGAGAGTTGTGTTTGTGCGTTTAGTTTGAAAGTTGAGATTGTAATTTGAGTTTTTGGGTTGAGGTTGAGTTTGAGCTTTGAGTTTGAGGGTTGAGTTTGTGAGTTGAGTTTTTAGTTTGACAATTGAGTTTGTGAGTTGAGTTTGAGTTTGAGGGTCGAGTTTGAAAGTTAAGTATGAGAGTTGAGTTTTTGGGTTGAGTTTGTGAGTTAAGTTTGAAGGTTGAGATTTGAATTCAAGTTTGAGAGATGAGTTCGTGGGTTGAGTATGAAATTCAAGTTTCAAAATTGATTTTGAATGTTGAGTTGGTGGGCTGAGTTTGCAGGTTTAGTTTGTAAGCAAAGTTTGAGATTCCGTTTGAAAGATGACTCTGCTGGTTGAATTGGTAACGCAACCCATAACTGTTTCTGATGAGTTTCTGGGTTAAATTCATGGGTTTAGTTATTGAGTTGCGTTCAAGAGATGAGTTGGAGGGTCGAGTTGGTGAGTTTTAGAGTTAAGTTTGAGGGTTGAGTTGGAGAGTTAAGTTTGTGATTTCAGTTTGCGAGTTGAGTTGTTGATTTGAGTTAGTCATTTGAGTTTGAGAGTTGAGTTTGTGAGGTGAGTATTTCGTGGGTTGAGTTTGAGACTTTAGTTAGTGGGTCAAATTTGTCAGTTGAAATGGAGATTTTAGTTTGCGGGTCGAGTTTTTGTGATGAATTTTTGGTTGTTTGAGATAGTCAGATGATTTTATGCGTTGAGTTTGTCGGTTAGGTTTGCGGACTGATTTTGAGAGTTGAGTTCAGGTTTTTGAATTTGATACATCTATAATAATAAAAGCAAGTGTTTGTTAGTTTGACCGAGCTCTCCAGCCAAATCTATCGCACGCAGGGACCTGGAATTTTTTACACGGAAGCACAAAGGAGCTGGCAACAAGACCTCGAAGCCCAATTTTCGATTTTTGAAAAAAAATTTTTTTAATTTTGAAAAAGTGAAAAAAGTGAATTTTAAAAATGTGAGTTTGTAAGTTTTAAAAAAGTGAAAAAAGTGAGTTTTAAACGAGAAAAAAGTGAATTAAGTGAAAAAAGTGACAACACGGGCACACGGGGACACGAGCGGGTACAGCTATCCTATGGGGGAAGCTATAGCTATAGGGGGGGGGAGAGATTATTGCGCTATTCACCTATCTGCATTTTCTAATTTTTTTGCACGGGCAACGCCGGGCGGGTACAGCTAGTATGTGGATAAAGTATCATAATCTCGTTGAACAAAGACCCCTAAACTCTAGTTTTTTCGAATATTAATTCATCGAACTGTGGGTCTCAAGAATTGAGCCTTACAAAAAGACAAATTTCGACCATTCTAAGCATGTTCTCTTCTAGGTAACCCTGATACCATCCATTGAAAAAAATCCAAAACATTCAATGATTAGGAAACCAAGGAGTTTTTGGATTGGGGACTTTTTTCATTTCAATGCAAGGATTACAGTGACAATGACTGACCGTTATCTCTAATGGTAGAACTTAATCGTAATACGAATTTTTAAAAACCTAGTACTTGTTTTAAGAGAAAATACAAAAATTCGCAAACAATTTTGTAGGTCATTTGTTTACCGTGTGTCAAGACAACAACTCCTGGAAGAAGTGAACACGTACCACTCAATAAAAAACTGGAACGGCTGTGAATTGGTCACACGCTTATGACACAATACGGAGAACAAAAAAAGCAACGCAAAATGGAAGGTTTTTGAACAACATTCTCATCCGAACGGATTCGAGACAAATAGTAAAAACAGAGTTGATCCCACAGAGTACAAAAACAATCGGAAACCAGAACAGGAAAAAACCGTAGAAACGCCAGGCCAAACCGCTCAACATCTCAATGTTACGATCCGAAACAAATGGTCTCATTTTTCGAAGTCGGTGGACAACAGAAAATCGATTACAAATAATCGATAGTGAGAAGAATATATAGAGACGATTCCCGTTCGAAGAATTCCGCCGTGAAAAATGTACCTGTGTGAATCCGGGCGTGAATTGTGAGGTGCTCTTTTCTTCTGAAAGCCTTGCCGCACACAATGCAGCTCCACGGTGTTTCCCCTAGTGGAACATTTTAACAAAACCCCTCAACAAACTTCGGATAACTGATGACGATTCTCTGCCAGTCCTGTATCGATTTTTTTCATCGATCAACTACCGATGCACTCGAATTCCCTCTCAGTTTTTCCTCCTAGAAAATTGAGCTTTCAAGTAAAATGAGTGACCATACCTGTATGAATTCGATTGTGAATTGTCAAGTGCTCCTTCCTCCTGAAGGCTTTGCCGCAAACCAGACAACTCCATGGCGTTTCGCCTAATCAAAACCAACCGTCCTCGTTAGGCTTAGATTTTCGTGAAAAATGCAAATTTTTATGAAAAATGGGCCCCATGAGACGAATTTAGAGGCTACAAATTAATAATGTGGGACTTAGGCCAGGAGAAGGCGCAAGAGCACTCCGGTACTTTAAACTGTAAATTAAACGCAAATGTACTTAAAGATATTTTTCATTTTAATACATTGTATTGAATAAATCTATCCATCAATGTCACCCTCGGCCACAGCCTTAAATAGGCGATTTCAGGGTTTGAAATAAGTGGAACTTGGTGAATATTGGTAAAATGAGTGCTCTATTTCTCCCACTACTTATCAATCACACAGCACTAATGCTCATCCCGTGGTTTACAGCTTGACGAGATGAAAAACCAGGTTTGACTAGGTAGGTACTAAGACCAAAACAAAATTGAAAAGGATATGAAAATAAATTCCTGAGATCCGATGGGTTCTTATAATAAACTATTTGAGGGTGACGGGATTTCACATTTTGATTTAGAACTCTTTCATATCAGTTTCAGCTTTCAACTCAGAATATTCGTTCAGATGAGCAGCAAGTAGAAAGGTAGTGGTCGAGAATTTGATGTTGTCTGATCAGCTAATGGGAGTGAGCGAGATAGATGAGATGTTGTCGTTTAGCACTGTTTTTTTATTTCAGCACCCGATTTCACCAAGTTCTATTCACCAATCGTCCTACATGGGTTTCTTAGACCATGATCTACCTACCATTCAAAGCTATAAATAAATCAACTCAACTCGAATAGCCCATTATTATATAAAAAGAACCTTTCTAGTCGTTTCAAAACAGGAAAAAATTCAAAACGTGAAAATGTTCGTATTTAAAAAAAAAAAACAATTTCAAGGAACATGACTTGAAATTTTGGCTTAAGTGTAACGTAATTAATATTCAAATTGACAACCGAATTCCCCAGAAAGTAGATTTTCGTAAAGAATTCCTTCTAATTTTCGGTTGTGTATCATTGAATTCAATAGAAGGACAATCCCAATAAAATGTTAGCTGACGGTTCAACCATGATATACTGTACCTGTGTGAATTCGCGTGTGAATCGTAAGGTGCTCCTTCCTCCTGAAGGCCTTGCCGCACTCAGTGCAACTCCATGGCGTCTCCCCTAATCGCAAAAGGTGAAAATGCCCTCAATTTTCAAGTATTTTTCCCCACGAAAAAACCCAGGTTAGTCTGGCGATAAGCTTTGTCTAGTGACTACTGATGCTTCAAGGCAAAAGTAGTAGATTATTCGAATCATAAATTGGACGAAGGCAGCGATTCGATCCATGTAGCGAACAGCCAAAGCCCGAAGATGAAAATTTGACCCATACCGAGTCAAAAGCACGGAGTCCAGTTAAGGCTGCGTTTAATCAAAGGTAATCGATTATCAAGATGAAAAGTGATTAGGTGAGACGCCAAGGTGAAAACATTGAAATGGAAGACTACAGTGTGCAGCTCAGAATAGCACGAAATTTCCACCATTTTGTTCCAACTGTTAGGAAAATGGACGCTCGAAAAGCTCCGAATTCAACAGGTATACGTCACCCTAGTACTCCATCGAAGTTGTCCTTTTCTACCAAAATGGCTCCATCTTTTCAGGCTCGGTTTCCTTGGACTCCATGGTTGCTTCATTTTTGACTAAAATCCAGTTGCGGACTACGTGTCCAAGCGCAGATTAGAGCAAAAACTACCGACCACAATAACTACAATGGCGCAAAGTGATGAGGTGCACTAGAAACGAACCAGACGGGAAAAATGCACTCGATACTGAGTCTGCCAGAATTCACAGAAAAAGTCGGATCCGTTCGGATGGAATCTAGCGAGACGCTGCCAATTTTTGAAACTTCAAACGTAATGAGCCGGAGTTAAAGATTTGAAATTTGCGTAGCATACAGTCGAAGAACGAAAAAAAAATTAAGAAATAAAAAATAACTGCATGAAGAACTCAACATAGGCACAGAATGGAAAACCAAATGTTCCAACTCACTGAGTGGTACCGCTAGAAAATGATATGAACACATTTTCAAAACGCATTTTAAACAATTACGTGGATTGTCGGAAATGAAAAAATAAATTACACAATTATCAACAACTGGACTCCATGCTTTTGTACTCTGTGGGTTCGTTACATTGTGATGACCAACAAAACCGTCGTATAACAATAAAATAATACAGTATCAACGAATAGAAATAATATTTAAAAAATATATGAAAACATAGAATAATAGGGAACAATACCTGTATGGATTCGCACGTGAATGGTTAGATGCTCCTTCCTTCTGAAGGCTTTGCCACACTCCGTACAACTCCAGGGCGTTTCCCCTGTGCCGAAAACAAAAATTGTAAGCGACTTTTGGGTCAATTTATTGGGAATATTAGCATTTTGTCAAGAAAAATACCTTAGTCCATTGAAATTAGTTGGGGACTGACCTGCTAAAGTTTCAACAGTCAAAGTAAAATATTTAGTAACCTTTTGAATACATTTTCAAGGAGACCCAAATAAGTCTCCCTAGCCAAATCAAAAGTACAACTAACTGTGGATGCACAACAGGAGATCTCGAGGACCAAGGTTTATTCAGACATGTAATGCTGGCTCAAGGTGGTACCCACGTGGGGACTTGTCACTTCACACTAAATTGCCTTCCTCCCACGAAAAGAAATATTAGAATACTAGCGGACAGAGGACTGGGGCGAACTTACTTCCTTTGTTTACAATGCGTAAATAGGTACACTAAATCCATAGGTATGCAATAGGTCCATAATTTTGCCAAACCCAACCACCAGCAACATAAAAGCCATATTACCATCACCACCACCATTAGGTTGCGACCAAAGCAGGAATCTGCACGTCACCATGTCAAGTCCGACGTACCTGTATGAGTTCGTGCGTGATTTGTCAGATGTTCCTTTCTAGTGAAAGCTTTTCCACACTCGTTACACCGCCATGGCGTCTCGCCTGTATGCTGTCTCGTATGGTTGACCAAATGGTCACGGCGTGCGAACGCTTTCGGGCAGAGGTTGCATTTGAACGGCGTTTCCCCTGCATGACCACGCTACCAATTAACCTCGAGTTTTGCTTATAGTTTGCCACTAAATTTACAGATATGGGTAGGTCCAGCTGTAAACTGATCACGAGCCGATAACAATGAGGGCGCCCGCAGATCGTATGCGACCATAATGAGGCTGGAGGGTGTTGACGGAGCGAATCGTGGCAGACCGTAAGATATCAATAAACTCCACTCGATTTCGATGAAGAAACCATCTTCCCTATGATAAATCATAAGGTTCCCAGTTATACCTCCAATGGTTCAACCAGGTGGTGGTGATTCAACTCAAGAAACTACAGCATTAGATTGTTGATGGCCGTGAGCGTCGTTCAGTTGATAAATTCGCAATTGTCTTGCCATGCTCTAACCAAAAACTACAGAATAAATCGTGATAAAAGCCCAAGGGACCAAACACAAGATTGGTTCAATCAGGCCAGTCCTTGACAGCCCCGGGCTGGCAACTAACGACGCCAAGCAAATTCACCTTTATCGCATGGCGTGTACTTTTTAGGAGTGAAAAGTTACTAGTCCAGGACTTTCCAAACCGCACACACAGGTGTGCTATACTGTCCTAAGTGAGTGGGAGGTAGCAACAACTAACTTGGTGAGGGGTCCTCAGGGTTACAACATTCTTTTAGAACAAAGACCATGGGCCGTATTCAGAAACCTCCCTGAAGTTCCTCCTTAGTTGTTACCTTGTTAAGGAGAAAGAGTTACCCAAGTAGTTACTTTATACAAATCAACTTTCATAAACCGCCCGTCACTAAGCATCTCCTTTATTAAGTTTTTACCGTAGAGAGGAACAACTAAGGAGCAACTAAGTAAGAGCTGGGGAAGACGCTATCTAACAGCCTTTCTGATTGGCTCGATTTCCTGGGCGGGTTTGATTTTTACCTCCCTGGCCTGTCTGTTATCTACTATCAGTTATCTATTTCGGACGCGCCCTTCTTTTCTCCTCTTTTCTCAACCTCTTTTATGCATAACAATCGCAGGTTGGAAATTAATTTTCACAAAAGAAAAAATCGAGTCCTTATTATTCTGAAAAATTACTAGATTACTTGATACTTGATTATTAGATACTTGAATCACAGTGAATCTGATAATTTATTTCCAAATTTGTGAGTGCTGCCGGTATTATTGATAACGTTCCATCGTCGTTTCGCGTTGTGTCTACGAACTGTCGTCTGTTGATCAATCTTTTGTTTGTTGAAAAAAAAAACAAAACAAACGAGAGTTTTGAAAAGTCCCACGCCATCGAGGATTACCGAAAAATATACCTATCTCCGATTGACGCCTTCCCCCAGGCTCCTGGGTAGTTCTATTGAACAGTTAATTGACGCGGGTTCCTACGTATTATTTGTTAACGATTTCTGAAGATCGTGCTTTTCGGTATTGCTACTATTGTGTGAATTTAATAAATAGAGATTATTTAAAAATCTTATTTATTTATTCGACTGTTCCCCATTTTTCCGGAATGAAGGTTAGTACCCAAGTGCATAGCTGCTGACTAATTAAAATAAAAATCTTGAAATAAAATTAAAAATTTTAAATAATAATAAGTGATGGTAATAGGTAAATTTCTTTTTTTTTTAATTAAAAATTTAATCAATCAATAAATTTTGAAAATATAAGCCGGAATACATTATTATTATTATCAAACATCAATCATAAAATATATACATAGGTAGCTAATCGTCTTTATCAAATTCGACCGATCAGATTTTCAATAAAAGGGTGAAAATCGAATCGATGGACGCTCTGAAAACCAATTTCGAGCTCCTTAGGAGCTCTTAAGAGTGCTCGCGACCATCCTTAATAATAATCGACGATTTTGGAGGGAAGAACTTAGGAAGACGGCCATTTTCTTCTTCCTTAAGAGCTAGGGGAGGTTTCTGAATTGGATTTCTCGTTAAGGAGTTCACTAGGTAACTCCTAAGTTACGGGAAGAACTTGAGGGAGGTTTCTGAATACGGCCCATAGACAGTCACACTAACTATGGACACAACAAAGTCACTGACATGGGTGTCACCATCTCAAATTATTGAGACGGCATCGATAGTGGACAGTGGACATTTTTTTTTGCAGGCTCATTGAATGTAAGGTCAAAGTGGCACTGATCACAGTTCCAACAGGGGCATGACTACATTCATCACAACTCGCTACAGTAACATTAATGTATGTCCTTGTCCCCGGCAACACTCTGAGGAAGGATGGCAATCAACAAAAAATTCAGGTTTGACGCAGTTGGAACCACAACGATAAAAAAGTGCAACACATAATATGATGCAGTTGCAACTGATCTATACAGGAGGGGAGTTGTCCACACGCCTGAAATTATCTAGACCTTCCTGCTATAAAGTTGTGCAATGCGGGGGAAATCATAAGAAAGTACCTGTATGACGGTTCATGTGATTGGCGAGATGTTCTTTCCTTGAGAATCCTCGACCGCACTGTGTGCAAATGTGATTTTTGGGAGTGTTGCTCGCAGGGGGTGCAGGCCCAGCCGTTGGGACCTGATGTGCTGCAGCTGTGCTCGGCATTGGAGGTGGCTGCAGCGTCTCCACCAACGTATGGCCGTTCCATTCTTTGGCAACAGCAGCTGCAGCGGCAACAACGTCACCCGTGTTTTCGACTGGTTGAGCGGCGTTATTTTCTTCCTGCAAAATAAATACTCGATTTTTGTGCGTTTGAACTTTTAAGAAATAGCTTGGAATTGCTGAGGTAAAGTTCGAAACGCTTACTGGAAGAGAGTGATATCGGGCGTGGACCATAAGTTGGTATCGGTAGGGAAACACCCGACCACACACTGTACATTGGTGGCCCTTGAGTGAGCCGAAAACTTCATGGCAAAAAAGGGAATTCAGCTCTTCGGGCGTCATCTGAAAGCAGAAAGGAATCAGCCCAAAACTCAGCCATAAGCACTGCCCGAGGCTAGACCACATGGTAAACTCTTCTAATTTTGGCAACAACCACATCCATCTAAGTAGCTATGGCTCCAAAATACGTCCAAAACAGCAAACATTGCCGTGAGACGGTGTTGTTCTGTGCAATATTATACTTACGCTGACTTTGAGCGAATGTGCAGATGCGAGTTCGGTCTTGACGTCTCCCATCGTACCAACGCCAATGAGCGTTGGTGGTTGGACGAACTCCGTTCCGCAGTAGCTGGAAGGAAATTTTTGAAAATAGAGCAAACAATGAAAACTAACATTGCTGGGTCGCGATGTACCTACCCACCGCTACGAGGACTAGAGGTGATTGGGGGGAATCAAAGTTGTCCGTTTTACTACCTACTGTTTACGAGATGAAATCCTGTTTTGGCAGTTAAGCCATCGTCGACAAAAAAAAGTATTTACTCGATGTTGGTCGAGAGAAAATGGCGATGGTCTCTTTTCGATTGTATTCTACCAAGCAAACGTCACCTCCTTGAATTTCTCTACACTCGAAGTCTCTATAAGAGAATAGATCTTACATGTTACTTCACCCAGGAAGGCGGAATCCTGAACCATTTCTTCCAAAACCAATTCTATCACCCGAAGTATTACCAACCCTGCCTACGAGTTTAGTTTGTTCGTTTTATAAGTCACTTTTTTTGCCATTGGTTGTTTTTGAAATAACCTAAATTATAGGGAGCTATGTTCCCTATTATGATCAATCAAGCAGATTGTTTTGGGATGATTTGATACTCAATAGCTCAAACTCAGTAAATCAAGAAAAATTCACGCACCGACTTCCAATTCAAGATCGAGACTTTGGAGTAACACCATTAATTTTCGGTGGCTGTTAAGTACCTTGAGGTAGGCTTGACCCGCACAATAGGGGAGTACTAGGGTACCAAAGGTGAGTATATTGAAATCAAGATCATTATTTTTAAAGCGCCAGCATCTAAGGAAAGATGAAGATTTTGACTTCTTGAAGACCTTGTAGGAGGGCGCAGGAACTAAAATGTAATAAGAGAACGTGCATGAGAAGTACTGTAAGTCATCCGGAGACACAATTATTATATCGGTATATAATAGGCGTATAGGCGAAAATCTTTATCGTGTAGCCCAAAGTCGCAGCTATTTATTTTTTCTAGATCCAGATTCAGACTTCGGACTGAATCGAGGTTTTCGCCTAAACATCTGCCCCGATTTTCATTTACTGTCCCACGTACTCTGAGAACATGGGATGATCGGCGAAATGTGCCCAAACGATCCTCGGTTCCGTAAAAATAATTTCATTCGACGTGGAATAAGTAGTTCTGACATGAATCAAACGTCTTTGCTGTCAGATTAAAAGACGATGTCGGGGGGTTTGGAAGGGCACGAATATGAAGCAACTGCAGGGCTCTTGCAAAATGGAAGTTCCACTAGTTATCGATTAATCAGTTTCCTAAGACAACAACCTTCTCCCTGAAATCGCCAATAATAGGAGACCAAGGTTTGCAAACATACGTCGAGTAGAAAATTGGGAAATGCCCACATTTTCTGACGGGGTTTGTTATGGCTATGATTTGCCAAATTTAGGCGAAAAACGAAAGGAAATTATCCCGATTTTTTAAAAGACGAGTGGGGTGTGGGTGGTGGTTAAGGGAGGGGATATGAGTCATTCCGACACCCCCATCTCGGAGGTGGACATTACAAAGGGGAAAATCGTTACTAGGAAATTCCTCCTATTGATTTCTGAACTGAGAAAATGACGAGATAAATAGGAAAACGATCGAAGGGAGGAAAATCGCTCACCTCGTCGAGGGACGGTTGACTTTGGCCTCGTCGCTGCCGTCTTTCCGCTGAACGGCCTGGAAATTGAAGAAAATCGAAAACGGAAATAAATCGGGAGGGAAAAAATGATATCATGAATTAAACAGGGAAAATTCGCAGGAATAAACTCGAATGAATGGTAAATAGGGAAATGAAGAGAGGAAACGACGGTCAAGGTGAACGTCGAGGGAGGTCTGGCTTTGGGACAAAGGCGAGCGGGGGACGGGGAGAGAAACTTGGCGAGGCCCTGGAATTAAAGGCAGGAGGGGAGTGGCGGTGTGGAGAATTTCCTATTTCCAAACGAGAACTCGAAATAGGAAATTCGCCGGTAGTGGAACGGGGCTAGGAAATTCCAACGGGCTCGGAAAAGGGGCAGGAAATCGGCGAACAGCTGGAACGCAAGGGAAAGTAGGGATCGGAAAGAAGGGAAGGTGGAGCTTGGGAATGAACGGGCAGAAGTGACGCTTACCTGCAGGGCGATTGGGTTTTCCATGTCCGATCCGGTCGCGCGGATCGCGTCCCATTCAAACTCGCTATCAACCGGTCGCCATCGTCGGCGTTAGCAGCGATCCGCGATCGGTTGACATAACGACGGACGATTTTGTTGGGGAAACGACGGGGGGAATTACGAGGAAATGAAGCAGGGGCGCAGAGGAAACGGTGGCGCAGACATTTTGGTTTCGGGGAACGGCAGAAACGAAGCAGGTTCTCCAACTTTGCGAAATGGCAAAAAAAAATTTCCCTTTGAGTTTAAATTTATTTTTTTTTTTTGAACGAATTCCAAACCGTAAACAGGAAAATGTAATTTATCCGGACATTTTGAATAGAAAAAATCGTATTTCAGTGACATTTGAGCAGTTTAGACCTAAAAGTCGGTCGAACAGAGGCTGGCAACAGTAAAAGCTCATATCCTTACCATAAAATACATCGCGGCTCTACCAGAACGCGCAGTGCATACATGCGTCGTTAAAACCAATTGAAGCCATTTTTCTCAAATCTGAACCACTCCCATCCATTTTGGCTCTCTCGAACAATCGAACGATAAACTGCCTGCCTACTTGTTAGGGAAAATTCGGGTGAAATCGTAAGACCCTCGTTTCCAAATAAAAGAGACATTCCAGTAATCGTGGGAAAATATTGAGCTATGATGGAAACACTGTTACTTGTTCAAAGACTCCTCGGTTGGGCGTTGTTACGATACCACCAAAGTATCGATACTCGTTCCGATACGATATTTTTCGTAGAGTATCGATACCCGATATTATCGGCAAAAAAGTATCGATATTGCGATAATATCGGATCAAAAATATCGATACTTTTACACTTGGGGAAAAAATTCGTTAGGTATTACAAAGGAAATGAAGTATTAACATATTATTGATAGGGAACACACTGATAGGGAATCAATATATTTCAACACAGAAAAAAATCCCTATACACTCGTAACTCGATTACTTACGTCCTTTTGGAAATAGCTGAGCGCGGAACAAGCAGCTGAATAGAACGATCGAAATGATTTCGCAAAAAAGAAAGCAACGAGGCTCAGAGATCACTAATAAACATCAACACTCAGGGCAGCCGCACCACGGGCTCAGTGCAGCCAGTACGTGGGGGAGTTTTCCTTTCACCATGGGATTTTCCCCCCTCGAAATTCCGACCCAACGTCTTGAGCTAAGGGCAATAATTGCCCTAATTATTAGAGCTCTACGAACTTTCCCACTTCTTCTTATTCTCTTATTCTGCATCACCATGTGCCGCAAAACGGTCGGAACCGGCTGGTTTTATGGTGGATACAAAATTGTTAATTTTTCGAATTTCGCAGAGAATATCGGTGGGATCGGTCACAAAATATCGATACTTTCGATATTATCGTGAAAAAGTATCGATACCACGATAATATCGTTTGTAAAATATCGATACAAATATCGGTGGTATCGGAAGAAAAGTATCGATACTCCGATATATCGGAAGTATCGTAACGTCCCTAGTTGTTGATGTTGATCTGTTGATGACGTTCGTGTACCGTTGCTGTTCAGTTTAGTGCTTTGTAAAATTATTTTTGCGCTTACTTTCCCAAGTTTTTGTTAGTACCTTAATTTTACGATTATTATTGCTAAAAGAGGAACAGCTTGATAATTTATGTGAGACGTGAGCTTAGTGTGCATTTTTTTATGTGGCTCTTGTTTCATAGGAAAACGAGCGATATTTATTTATTTTCCTGATGTGAATGCATGCAATTTTTCCTCTGGCACATTCCTAGTTGATTCGACATCGAACGTGACACTGCTAACCTTCAAGGGTTAGTTGAACTTTGGAATTCAAGTAAGTAATTAGGTATGGACCGTAACCTGCCTTGGAAATTCTTGATTTAAAATTTTTCTTAGTTGAGCATGAAGTAAGGAGATCAATATTGTCGAATCGGAAAATTGCACCCTCCGGCCAGACTTGAACCTGGCACCTTCTGCTTGCCCGGCAGACAGCATAATCCTTCGGCAACAGAGGTCCGAGGTCCAGAAAATCGGGGAGGTGCTCTCGAGCGAAGTGTCTTTATCTGTGGCAGGAAGTGCAAGATTCGAGTCCTAGCGGAGAGTGAAAGTTTTTGCCGTTTCTCAATGAATCTCACATTTTAGTGCTCGACAGTATTAGGGAGCTGATACCTAACCTTTACTGTAAATTATTGTAAATTCTGAAATATAAATTATCTAAATTCTGTAAATATTATTTGATTAATAATTGAATGTAAATACTGTTTTGTAAATTGTAAAATTTTGTACAAATATTTTGTAAAACGAACAAATAAAACAAAAAAAAAAAAAAACCATAAGAAATGGGGCTGTCAGGTTGGATGGGAACCAGAGTAGTTTTGCGTACTGGCTCCAGCGATTTTATGGAAAAAATTCGGTTCAGTCATGTCCTGGGGCCCCAGCTTCCTGGCTCCTGTCAACTAAACCTAGCCTATTCCGTCTCCATTCCTCGCAGGGACACATTCATTAGTAACAAATTTGTGGCTTTCAGTGATTTCAGGATGTTACCGATTGCTACCATCCAAAGCAGCAGTTGTTCGGCACCTGGCGCGGTGAAAGCGGATAAACACGTTCACAAAATAGAACTGTGATGACGCTTCTGGCTGTGCACCCTGAGCCCTCCGCCGAGGAAGAGACTCTGAGCGATGTCAAGCAAGATTTCCCTTCTGGTCCATCAGGCGTGGCTGAGGGAGAAACCATGGAAAACCTTGAATCCCAAATTGACTCCAGAGAGCCGCACAACCAAGAAAATCTTCCCCATGGCACCCTCAGCAATCAGGACATTCTTGTCGACTTAACACCCGACACTTCATCACTATCTAATTCACCTCCTGTCGACCACTCGCTGATCAATATGATCACCACCTTGGATACCCCGTTGATCGATCGATTGCTTGATAACGTATCAAATGAGATTTCAAACGGGAACGATCTTGTCCTGCCGATTGTGTCAACTTCCGAAATCAAAAACCATAGCGAACACGACTGCCTTCTCCATCCTAATCATTTGTCTACCATGGATCGGTTGCAAGCAAGCAAAAACACGATCGCCAGCTTGCATGAGACCATTGAGAGGTAAATATTGGATAATTTTTGAGATTTGAAAGTGCCTATATAATTAAAAGGCAAAATAATCTGTTGTTTGGTATTTTGTTGCATATCTTATTTTTTCCAATTTTATAAATGAAAGAAGTGATTTTAGGCTGAAAGAAAATCTTGTCCGAGGTTCTGAAAAACTTGGAAAATATGATCTACTTGAACAAACTATCGCTCAGCAACAAAAAGAGCTTGAACTGAGCCGCCAGGAGCATGAAATCGATTTGAAAACGATTGAGGTGTTGAAAAATGAAGTTGAAGAAAAACTAGCCGCTGTAAGTTCTTGTTGTTCAGTTGTTCTTCAAGTTTTCAGGCATTTTTCAGTTTTTATTGAATTTTCATTTCACCTGTTTTAGATGAAGAAACAATGTGATTTGGCCAATAAAGAAAAGGAAAATATGGTGATGCGCTACGCCAAAAATGAAAAAGAGCTCCTCGATCAGAAAAAGGCCAAAGAAAATCTCGAAAAGAAATTAAAGGAGCTTGTCAAGGAGAATGAAGCTAATGTTGCCAAATTGACAAGTATGTCGACGAGCAAGGGAAAATTAGCGCAAACGCTGGATGCGAAGGTGATAAAATAGGGTGTTTTCTATTTCATCTTTTGAGAGTGGAAAAAACTTATTTGGGGATTTTGGAAGTATTCAAACGTTTGGGGGTATTTTGTTTGTTTTTTCTTACATGAAGGCTGTTTTGCAATTTTCAGAATGCTGAAGTATCAAACGCATACAAAGAAATCGACAAGTTGAAAGAAGAAGTCAACTCAAGGGATATCAAGATCAAATGGACTCAGAGTAAATTGAAAAGCGAAATGGATGAGCACAAGGTTAGCGGATACAAATCAGTCAAAAACTAGTTTTGCATCTATTTAAAAGATCCCATTCACTATTCTGCCGATTCCGTGAAACCTACGATGACTGGCAGAAACAGAAAATTTTCCTGTATGCCTACTGCTTGGTATGTTCCTGCATCTAATGCAACCAACCAAGGAGTAGATAGCATTTCGACGGTGAAGAATTGAAACCCCGTTTCTCCAATTTCGTACCTGCACGTGCACATTAGAGATGTCATGGAAATTCAATGTGGTTACATAGGGTGTCGTAGGAACAGTGGCGGTCTTAACAAAATGGAGATACGCGGTTTCAATTCTTCACCGTCGATTTCCAGTTTTTCATCAAAATAGTACCTATAATTATGTTACTCTGGTAGGAAAATTGACAGTTTTGCGGTTTTCTATTAAAAGAGTAGAGTAGTTAGTTAGAGTTAGTAACTTTCATGATACGACTTGACTTTCAATGAATGGGTCGCTAATTTTACTCACTCGTTAAATGAATACGAGCGTGCCAGAGCACAATCTTAATAACCCGTATCAAAATAGCACATTTTGATGAGGAGAAAATCTAAAAATTTGTAGTTTTCAACTGATTTGTGTGATTTGGTCGCACATACAAAGAAATTTTTCAATTTTCAGAAGTTTCCCCGGTTCCAAGTATTGTTGAATTTACAGACACCTCAGAATCGTAAATAGTGATGAATTAATACATTTTTGGTAGTTTTTTGGTAAAAAACACATGAAGAGGGCATTTTAGACCAATCGAACTATGAATGGGCGCGTTTAGCGTCATAATTCCTGTAATAATAACACCAAAATAATCAAGTTGACTATCACTCAGATTTTTTGAAAATCTGAGTGCGGCACAGCGAAACCACTTCTACGGGCAAAACGGACCACTCATTCAGTTCCCTCGTAACAAAAAACATCACACCTTTTGAAGCATGAAATATGTTTAGAGCACTGTACCTAATTTATTATTTTTTTTTACAGAACTGTCCGGGTCAGATTGAAAAATTGTCTCAAACTGTAAAGGTTTTGGAAGAGGAGCTAAATTCGTTGAAAGCTGACAACCTGTTGCTTCAGCAGCAGCTGGATGGAAGTGAAGTCAGCAAGAATTCAGGTGAACACATTTGAGGTCCATTTACTTTTGAATGGATCCTTTTTGAATTTATATTTTTTCTGATACTGCATTCTTTTTTGTATGAATCGTTTGCTGTCAGCGGGGGGAGCAAGAAAATTGTAATCGCAAATTTAGCTTCTCCATCTTTGAAATACCGAATTTGAGGACGAAATTTACATGAGCCTTAGTCTAAATAAGTGCTTGAATACCTAAATTTTTTTTGAATAGAATCTCAACTGAAGGATTTGCAAGCCAAATTGATAATGGAAAAACACGAGAAGGGAGAGATTGAATTAAAATTGAGGGCTCTCCAGTCGAGTCATTGCAGTTTGAAAGAAGAGAACGGCATATTGTCTTCCCAAGTGAGTTTCAAGATAATTTCTCGAAATCGCCACCGATGCTTTTCTTTAGTGCTCATTTCAAATTATTCGATTTTTCATGCAGGTATTAAGTTTAGAGCAGGAGCGTTTAGTCGTGGCTAAGTCGCTGAATAAACTGCACGAAGAACGCGACGAACTCTTGCGCAAGGTGGCCGAATTAACTTTGGAACTTGAAGGATCGACGCAGCTTCAAATTCAGTTGAAGGAGTAAGCGAAATTTTGGATTTTTTTAGCGATTCATGTTTGAGCCTTGTTTTCAACATTTCAAGATAACACGAGGTAATGAACTTTCACCATACCCATACCCACCTAAAATCAGACTGGGCAACTTGGGAAGCCAGGAGATTTTCAGTAAGTGCGAGACCTTGTAACTTCTAAAATGTTGGTGATACGGAATTGTGGTTGTAGGAAAATATCTGGACTGGAATCGATGGCCATGGAAGTAGAGAAGTTGAGGAAGGCTAATGAAGATCTTCTATCGGACATGTCAACCTGTCGGAGTCGCGAAAAGGAGATGCTCGCCTTCACTCAAGAACTGACTGTGAAAAACGTCAAACTTTTATCAGATTTCTCAGCTGTAGAGGAAAAAGTACGTTAACAATACTGTCCCTGAGGCTCAGAGGAAGATAGAATAAACTATCGAAAGCTCTGCAAAGGAGACTCCCGTTCTGTTGTGACCCCTGTCCCGATCACTGACTTCCATAAAGTTTGAGGGTCGATCTTCCATTCCAAAAACAGGAGTTCACAATACTATACGCTTTCATTTTAAACATCGAAACTCCCCAGCCCTAAAAACTGTTGGAAGGAAAGTTCCGATGTTGGCACGCCTATAAACTGTGTCTTCTAGTTTGTTTACATCCTCCATAAAAAGTCTTAATTTTTAACCCGTTGCAGCAGCTGATAAACACGCTATCCGATGAGCATGAATTGAATGATGAATAGAGAGTTTTTTCAGCCAACGGGTGACGTCTCACAGGTGACGTTTGCGTGCGACGTTAACTACGACTAGGGGCAACAACGCCATCGGTTGCTATGTTGGTTGCCATGGTAACCGTATTACCTTAGGATAGACGCTGAACGGACCATTTTACCGGCACCCGTAGCTAACGTCATGTCGAGTTAACGTCTCCTGGCTCTTACAGGCTCTGTCGCGAGGTTCTACGTCGCCCGTTAGTGGCTTGCAAAAACTCTCTAGTATCTCTTGCACAATACGTCATCGATTGCATTCAATAGAAAATTTTTTTCCTTAGGCGACGGAACTCGAGAAAGAAGAAGAGCTCTTGGAACAGACGTCCGTTTCTTTGAAGGAAGAGGTGGCGAAATTGAAAGAGGCTCTGAAAGAAGAGCAGACTAAGCGGCACGAGGAATCGCGTCTCCTTGCCCGGCAAGTGGCTGAAAAGACGACCAAAGCCTTGAATTTGGAATCCCTGCTAACCGATACCCAGTCGGAGTTGAACCTACTGAGGCAGAAACACACCACAGCTTTGAAGGTTTGTCGGCATAATGATCATACCCTCTTGAAACTGTTTTTCAGCACACTTTGAGGCTTGGAAAGTTATAACCTTAAAAAACGAGATTTTTAAACAATTCAACTGAAAATTAATTAAATTGTAGGGTTATTCATCGTTTGAGTCCATAGCATGATAACTTGTTGAAACCTTAACAGACTTCTTGGTCTTCTATAACGATTGCAACAACTGTACCTACTAACTGCTCTCTGGCGACTGCTGCAGAAACGTTGGAATTTATTATCAACTCCAGCGCTTTTCCGCTTTAAGAACCCCTTTGGGAGCCATAAAAATATAGCAAAACATATAAAATTCTGGACCTGTGGATTCTCAAATCACAATACTAAACAGAATAATAAAACGTTGAATTGGCTCCAAGTTTTGACACCCAAGCTCATAAAGAGGCCAGCCCAGTGAAAGCGCTTGAGCTGATTATAAGGGAGGAGAGGAAGTCGAATTTTGGTGAAAATGGTTCTTCCTGGTAAATTATTCCGGTATTCCTTGGAATGCTTTCTGTTTTCGAGGTTTCTGGGAAAGGGGATGACGCTTTTCTTGCCAAATTTCAACCGGTCCCCTGTGTTGGTACTTGTCATCATGTAGGCCGAGTCGGAGACCGAGGCAGTCAAAGGTTGCCCGGGTGACGTTCAGTTGTTAGATTGAAGTAACCATTTTTCCCGAGAAGTTTCATCAAAATGATTGAAAATGTGTCTGCGAGTAGAATGAAAGTGGTCGACCCATCAATAATTATCGCCCACCTAAATAAGTCGGTATTGACAAAGTTATTGGAAAGCCTGAAATTCTCCGTGAAATTTTTCTAAAAACTGACTTTTCCAGGTTATAAATTCAATTTCGCACCTTGAGCCTCGGGTAGTTTGTTGAAGTTATGCGAGTCGCCTCTCATTCTGACAATTGATTTGAGATTTGATCTACGTTCAATAATCTGGTGACCGATGCACGATTAACACGGAACCATTCTCCACTAAATCGAGCGAGGATTTGTTTGCATGTTGTACATAAGTATTACTGTCTTGGGTGGCGGGGCTAGGAGATGCAGAAAGAGCTAACCCAGTACAGGAAGCGAGTTGATCAGATGGAATGCAATAGCAGTGCGTCAGGCAGCGATTCCGTTACGCAGGATTCGAGAACGAGCTCGCTCAGTTCGCTTAATGATAACACCGCCCCATCCTATCAGGTACTGAGAAAACGAACCTTGAAGCATGAACCATGGTCACGCAGAGCCCCCACAGTTCATTGGAGAAAACCACAAATTTTACGTAGTTCAAAGGTAAGCGCACAAGGCAGACGGGGTGCATCAAAGCGGAGCGCACCGCATCGTAGTGAGAACTGCCATATGCGTCCCTTTCAACATCTTGTGTCTTGTATCCTAATGCGCTTTTGGAGCAATGCTTTTGATGCGCTCCGCCACGCCTGTAGTGTGCGCTTAACTTATGTTTTTGAGCATTTACTGTCATTTTGGCAAATTGCATAGCTGCTTCGGTTTAGTATGTTGGGCTTGCTCGCAATAATTTACTCACACATTAAAAGGAGTGTCTGCTTTTCTTGTTGTGAATTCGACCGGAAATCATCAGTTCCCAGAATTCTGCACCTACCGTTCTGCTCATTTTTCAATAATTCACGCCAGGTTCTCGACGTACCCGCGCATGCGCTCATCGATCGAATAGCGAAACTGCAGAGCGACTGTGCCAAACAAACTGAGCGGATCGAGTTCCTCGAAGAGCACACGGCCCATTTAGTCAAAGAACTTCAGAAGAAATCTAAGCTACTGCAGAATTACATCATGCGGGAGCAGACCGGCGCTCTTTCTTCAAAAACTATGGATCGCAATAAGGTGAATTTTCGTTGCAGGTTTTTCGCATTCTATAGTGTAAAATACCCGGGGCGTTCGAGAGCTGGGGCGAGACATAACCTTAAAAAAAATTGGATTTTCCACAAAAACATCCTTAAAATCAAAAATAATAGGTAGGTAGGTATGCATATTACGCTGTATTTGGATGAAGAAAATAGGGATGAGAATCGACCGACAAATAATCCATCAATTAATTTATTGTTTCATAAGAGGTTAGAAAAGAATTGATACTGAATCACTCGCAAAGAAATTGTGGAATCCTATTATTTGAATAAAAACTGAAAAAATGAGAGAAAAGTAATAGTATATTCCAATGTTAAGGTACAACTGTATAGGGGTTTCGGTCATTTAACTATCATCAGTACTTAACTGGTCCGGTGTACTTACTGGTGGTCCAGAATGTAGTGGTGTAGTTACCGGTCTACAATTGTACCATAATAGTGGAATAGACTAGGTATTTCTTTTCTCTCATTTTTTCAGTTTTTATTCGTAGAAAAAATTCTTGTGAATAACCACCTTCATATAATTAATGAATTTTCCTCCAAAAAAAATCCAATTTTTAAACACCCGTGATTCGCTATGTGTGCCCGTTCGTGTCGCTTTTGCGCAGTCTATGTGAATTTTTCTCTTTATTCAATCTCAGTCAGCTTTCAAGTAGTGGCTCTCAAATTATGCTCACACATGAAAACGATTTTTTTTTTTGGTATTCATTCTCTGCTTTCAAGTCTGAACTATCAGGATGGTCCAAGCTTATCACTCCGGTAAGTGACTATATGAAGGGTAAGGGGAAAGAACAGGAAATGTCCATTTTTCCCAAAAACCAGCTTAATAGCGCATTTTGTAGGAATTCAAAGGTTCTAACCGTATAGTGAAACTCCAAGGGGAAAAAAGTATAAATGTCGCACTGAGAAGCAACGAAAGATTCGGTGTAAGGGGAAAAAACATTGAGTTTAAAATATAAAACATGCTTTTTCTCTAAAAGTACTTTTTGTGACATTCCTCGTTCCTTCCCCTTACCCTTCATATAGACTATAGCGCTTGAAAATATCAGATGTGCATACGTCTGCACTGAAACACAATGTGTTATGTCATAACAAACACAAGAACCTCGATCTTAGCCAAATGAAGAACCAGTTTTGCCAACATACCGAAAAATATTCTCTTTTTTTTGAACACTCGACTGAAATTCGGTTCTTCGCCGCCAGGTACAGACTCCTACATATTCTTTTTATCGCGGGAAGATGTACATTACGTTTTTGGAATGAAATAACATTTTGACTCCACGGAAATAGGCAACGTTGATATCAATTGAACTATTGTTTTGCACTCATCGAAATGGCTGCCGTCCCAAACACAGGAGAATGAACCATATCATTTGACCGATTATGACTCTTCTCTCGATTCGAACAAACTGATATTTTTCCACAATTTCGCTAACTCAGCTCTCAAGTCGGCTAAAGCTGAGTCTTGCAATTTGTCGAATTTCAGGCAGAACAGGCGAAACACGGAGGGATCATGGCGTCTTTGTACAGTTCGAAACCGGTCGAATCGATGACTCTCGAGCTGTCGATGGATATCAACAGGAAGCTGCAGGCTGTTCTGGAAGATACCCTCTTGAAGAATATTACCTTAAAGGTGTGTACACGATAGCGGAGTTTCCTTCGGGCGGTGCAGAACTGACATTGGATATGTAACCTAAACAAATTTGAGTTCTTGAAGAAAAACTTGATGAAAACAACGAAAAATGTCATAGTTAGTCGGTCTATGCCCTCAAGGGGGGATTGATTTGAAAAAATAAGTCTTGATCCATCAAAATAGGTCCAGTATTTTCTAAGTTGGTTGACGAAAAACAAAACATTTGATCATGCAAGGCTTGTAGTTCTCCTGGGACTGGATTCAGATGGTCGGCAACAATTGTCGTAGGGCATCGAATTGGAGGGCAGGAACATATCTGATTGGCTGATAAGATTGCTGCTGACGCAATTTGACGGGCATTGAATCAATCGCAAGGAAACAAAAAAAAATTGATTTTGTTGGCAGCGATTTTGCAAGACAACAAAGAAAAGTTTATCCCAATGGATAACAGTTGTTATTGTTGTGATCAACCTAGCTGCCCTCTCAGTCTCTGTTGATATTTCAGTAGTTCTCTATTTTATCGCCAGAAAGTATTGTTATAAATCCGATTTAAAATACCTAATAAATTTATATTTCTACCTCAAAATGTCAACCTGGCCCATATATTGTTGTGGTTGGTTCTTGCCCAAAACAGTGCCGGACATGGCCGATGTACCAGGGCAGGAATTTGTGAAGTTCATCGTCATCATCGTTGTCGACCACCTCAACGAGATGCTGTGATTCCAAGCGATTGATGATCATCAAAATTCATTGTCGACCATTTCATGTTTCTCACAAATCGTCAAGAAAAAATTCATTTCTCAAGACTTTTATCTCAACGCCACTCGCACACTCCCCTCAGTTCCGGAAAAATGAAGCTTCTCATTCTCCCCAGTAGAGTTTTCAATTAGATAATGACTCGATCTTCTCATATTCCAGGAAAATTTGGACACCCTCGGCGATGAAATAGCGCGGCTGAGCCAAAGGAAAACGTAACATCCATATTGAAAAATGATAACCCCCATCTTGAAATATAATATAATGTTCCTCTCTGTGATTGAAGAATATCGGAAGAGCTTTGAGAAGAATCTGTCAGAACTAGTACTTATCGCAAATATACTTATAAATAAATATAATATCTAATATATCCATTAGCGACTTTCGAAATGTGTCTCCCCAGCTCCTCGATAGCTAAACCCGCTTAAGCCTCTCTTATAATTATCTCATTGTGAAAGTTACTCCAAATGGCCAACGTATGTACCTACTTCTGAGTTAGGAGGGTCTTTAAATTTTTAAATTCTTTAAATTTTGCGAAACGCAGAATTATTATTACATATAATTTGTTTCCAAGGGAACACTAACTTTCCTACGTCAAGTGCAGGTAGATGGGTACAAATAAATTATCATCACAAACCCTTCTTGAAATGAATGGAGACGGAAGCGATTCGCGCAATAAGAGGGAAAAGAAATTGTCGCGTAAAAAATTAAATCCGCACATGTACCATAACAGTGCACTATTGGGATGGATAAGTGTATTCCGTAAAATTAAGAAAATCAGTATTGGATGGGAAAATCCATTTTTAAAATCCCTCCTGATACTGCCGCGACTCCAATCGAGACCGAAGCGCCTCCAGCTGCCGTCTGGCTTCGCACTGTGGGAAATTCTGTAGGTCGTAATACTGCGGCGCTAATTTCAGTAGCCATTCAGCTGTTGGACAAAAATAATCGATCTTTTAAAAAAGCCGAATAAATTTTGTCATTTGTGCTTTCGAAAAAAA
This sequence comes from Nesidiocoris tenuis, assembly GCA_036186465.1. NCBI lineage: Eukaryota > Metazoa > Arthropoda > Insecta > Hemiptera > Miridae > Nesidiocoris > Nesidiocoris tenuis. The sequence goes on from AP028921.1 coordinate 746,396, forward strand.
GGCGAAAGCGTTTGAACTGAAAGTTTTGCCTGGGCACAAAAAAAAGTAAAAGCAACAAAAAATCGAATAAATTTAGCGAGTCGTCGTACTAATATCAAATGAAACATCTCTAGCTATTCTAGTTTCTTTTTCGGCCAAATCGAAGATAATTAAAAGCCTAATAATTTCGTTCTTTTGTACGTTAAATTTTTATTTGCGCCAGAAATGAGAAAAAACTGGTATTATTTGTGACTTCTAAAGGTGGTTGCCAATAGTTAATTTTTTAGTCCACCCAGAAACGGTACGGTTCGCTTTTTCAAGCAAAAAACTGGTTACCCATGCCAGATTAGCTAAAATCCGTTTTGAACAATTTTGACCGACTTTTTTGAAGGCATTCGCATTTCACTATCCCTCTTTAAAAAAGTTGCTGGAAAATCGCCGATCTATCTCAAAACTAATCGACTGTCCAAAAGTATTTTTGCTGAAAGAACATTTTCATGATTTTTTTCTATTTTGGTAAATTTTGGTGATAGGGCAGCCGAAAAATTTCCAAAAAGTCGCAAGTATGATGAACTATCATTTCACCACTTACGTTTGACGTCGGTGACAGTTCGAATGTAGTTTTTCGTTGTGAGTACAAACTCGTTGTACACGACCCATTCCGGCTTGTGGTCGAGGCATGTCGACGGATGAAGTTGGACCACCTGGTTGTCTTTTATGGTCAGATAGTGTCCAGTCCTCTCGAGATGGGCGACCTGCGAAGTAGTGAGACGATTAATCGCGGAATAGGCAAATTGCATTTAATACCTAATTTCCTCATTTAATACTAAAAGTTCTATTTCCTGATTTCCGATGGATACCATCCTAGCACTCGAAATGCTTCCTCAAAAAGACAAAATATCAGTTGAAAAACCATTTCATTGCTTTGAAAACAGGTTTTTTAAAAATACAAGAAAAAAGATATAAGGGAAGCTGCACACGTCTGAATGATTGTTCATAAGATTGGGCAATTAGGAAACCTCAAAACAAAACTCTTTTCAGGATTTTTGTACCTATGTAATAAAACTCAAGACCCAGGGGGAGAACCGTATTTGCCCACTTTTGTCGGGAAATATGGACAATTATTATTATCATCGACGGCCATCAGCATGGCACTAGAATCTTCCGGAGAGGCTGACATCGGCGAAAGCGCTAGGTAACTTAGTACACTTGGGAAGAGAGGACTTCGCGCATTATGCCTCACCCAAAACCAAATAGGTACCTAAGACCACCGAAGAAGATAATCACCTATATATTATATTGGTTATTATATTATTATTATTATTAATAGCAGCTTTCTCAGATATTGATACGCCATCAGTTATCGCAGCACGTTTGCCTGTACCTACTTCAAGTTATTGCAATTTTTTTCCGCAATATTCAAAAACGCACCTGCATGAAGAATCCGGTAACCAAAGATTTGCGAATGTTAATGTAGTAGTCTTTGGAAGTGAATTCCGTCGACGTTCGTTTCAGATTGAACCGGTCCATGATTCTCGAGAGTTGTTGCCTCACGTTGTCGCCGCTCTTCAAGGAACGGTAGTTGACGAAATTGTCGTAGCACCATTGGGGGTCTTCTTGGTCTGAGGAATAAGGCATTCGAAAATTCTCTAAGGTTACATTTCAACGTTAACCCCTCGAACCTGTTAATACTGACCGAAAAAATACGAAAAACATCGGAGGATAAAAAGTTCAGACGATTTTGAGGGTGAGTCCGACGTTCTCTTTCAAAAAATTTCAAAAAAATGATGGATTTGCCTTCGGGTTTTTTGGCACGAATCTTTAAATATTGACTGAAATACTTGAAATTCGGCGTTTTTTCGAGATTTTGGTCAACAGAGTCAACTTCGAGGGCAGTGACACTGTCGACATTGCGGTTTTTCCAGTTTTCTTGGATCTACTGCTTAAGTTCCAATTGGTTCAAGGCAAAAACGTGATGGAGAGGAAAACATCGGGTGCTACATTCCCACCCTTACCCTTGGTACCGCCTTTTTACTCGTGGGCGTTCGTTTATTGGCTCAACTGCGTTTATTGGCAAAACTGCGATTCGGCTGTTATAATTTCTATAGAAAGTGAATGTTTTTGGGATTAGCCAGCTCATGTTAATAGGGCGGAGTTTAATAACGGTGAGGTGGGATGGCCCTTTCCTAGAAGCAGCCGGTCCCAGGTAAAAACGTATTGTTGTCCCTATGAGACCTCATCAACGGGTATCACTGTCTTGCTTAATCGCTCAGTGTTTTTCCTTTTTATACCTATTTATTCATCATTGTGAAACTTACCATTTAAGCATCATCGAACTCACCATTGACCATTACTCTACAAATCGTATGATGATAAACCGACCTAATCCAACTATTTGAACTTTATTTTCTGAGATATCCAGACAAATAATGTACCCATGTCACTAATCTACTTAGCAGCGTTTTTATCTTTATTGTTATTGTTGTTCAAGATTGTAGTAACGAGCATGTAATGTACCTAAAATAATTTGTCAAGATTCACAGATCACTCCTGATGATGACCGAAAGTACCTGAGTGCAAGATACAAACCACGAGAGAACGTTGGAGTGAGTCACTCTCTCACCCTCGAAATTGTCCAAATGAACGGAAACAGAGCGACCGAGGAAAAAAAGGTTAACTCACTTTGTTTGAAGGCGTGATAGACGTTGAGAAGCGTGAGGTGGTCACCGTCGATATGGGCGAAACGCATCTTGGCGTCGTCAGCGGCCTTTTTTGCTTCGTTGGGGCGTACGAAGCACTGTGGGACTAAACAAGATGACAGACAGGCCGGGTGGGGTTAAGCCACCGTGCCGCCGCAGTTTAGATATCCCCATTCACAAGCAACACCTAAGAAAACCTATTCCTACTTAGAATCTTGCTCGAGAGAATTATCCGCATTCAGGCGTTGGTCAAAACGGGAAAATGCGGTTTTCGGGCTTGGAGTTGAAAGTAGTGAAATTTGGTCAAAATCCAATTCGAAATAGGCCTCAAACCATTACAAAAAGGAAACTTCTTCATTACTAACCGGTCGGTGCGATTATAACACAATACTTCTATACTTTGTTATCTACGTTATTCGGACCGAATTGATCCTATTTGAACTGATTCTGTGACTCCTAGGATGGAAACTCCCAAAAAACGCATTTTACCGTGTTGAAACACATACAGGCGAACCAGAAAATATCCTCCTTCAATATGCCAATAAAGCTGAAAGCGCTCGGAGGAATGAAAAAAAAAAACGAGAGTTACTCAAAATCCCATTTTTCCGAAATGGTGTCACCTTTAGGATGGTCATAATTTATGAGTCATAAATTTAGTAATTGGAATTATGTGCATCAGGAATTGAAATCATAAACCTAGGTACCTATACCTGCTATTTAGAAACTGGCAAATTACGCGTAGCTGCGAATTTAATTTTTCTTAAGTTGGTTGGGGTTCAGGGGGCAGTTGCCATCAGCTGAGCGAAATAGATGGGTAAAACAACGGTTAGTAGGGGTTTGGGTGGCAATCGACAAGAGATGAGCAGAACTCCGGGTGGCAGTTAGGTAAGAACACCAGCTGGCAGGGATTCGAAAAAATGTCTCCTGTGCTTGAGAATGCCTATGAGAGACTATGATTTCTACCGATTCTAAGCGATATGACAAGTATTGAGGCTGCTCATGTGGGTATTTATACAGAGACTTATCAGGTTAACGCTCTTTTGTAGTTGAATAGATCCCTCGATTTACGACCATCCTAAATGGAAGAACCGTATATGATGCGAACAAAGGTTATCAATAAAAACAGAGGTTCATCGAGCAAAATTCTAAAAGTCGCCGTTCGTCCGAACGGCAACCTTTGTCAAAATTTTGACGTTCACTTTCACGTAGCTCCGGAGTCATAATAGAGAAATAAACGACATCGTACGAATATTATTGTTCCAGTTACGTATTTTCCTTCTCCGTTGCTCCCCCGTTGAGGGTTTTACCTGAAAGCATGGCCGTGATGGAGAGAATTTCGTTGGAACAGTTCAGGGAACAGCTGGTTATCAAAAGTTTGGCCAGTTGCGGGTCGAGCGGAAATTCGGCCATGACAGCGCCCAGGTCTGTTAGGTTGCCATCATCGTCCAGGGCGGCCAAGTAGTTGAGGAGTTCCAGAGCTCTCATCAATGTTTCCGGTGCTAAGGAATCAACACGAAGGATAAATCAGTTCCAAGCGCTGATAACTGGCACCAGCAGGTGGGGAGGGGGAGGTTAATCGTAATGGCGAAGGTTCCGCAACTTTCCAGTTGGAGAAAAAATTGTTTCAGCGAGCAATACATACAGTTTGTAAGGGGCAATCGGTGATATCAGGCAATGCCAAAGTAAAAAATGAAATACCACTCCTATGATGAACAAATTTATCTGCCGGAGGCAAAATAAGGACTCGTGGTGAGAGGATAGGAAATACGTAAAAGCTTTAAGTCCGTCAGGGAGTCAGCTAGAACCGTTCAACACGTTCGCTCCCTGACGGGAGTCAGTTCGGACTTTTCCTGTCGGCCGGGAGTCAGTCAGTAAACGGCCGAACGAATCCGGCGATTCACAAAGGGAAAACAGCTAATGAAGTCGAAAATTGATAAAAAGTCATATATTTATGTACAACCTTGAATGTGTGATAACAGGTGTGTACCTACTTAATTATAATTAATTCAATTGCAACTCTGAGTAATAATTTAGTCCTAAAAATATAGTACGCCTAAGCAACTGTACAAAAACACACATCAATGGACCTTACAATGCTCTACAATAGAGGGAATCAATGATGGAACATTCAATGAGCAGTAAAGTTAAAATTGCATGCCTACCTAATAACGATAACGTAGAATTTCCGTTAAAAATGCGTGTTCTTAGTCGAAAAAAGTGAAATACATTATTGTGACTAAGCTAATTACAGTAGAATTCCCACACAGAAATTTTGGAGGGGTGGAAAATATATAAAATATAAAAACTACAACTGAGTAGGTACAAGTTCAAGGGCCCTTCGTTTAACGAGGAAAATGCACTATACGATCGCAATATTATCTAAATATAATCATATATACTAATCCCTCATCGGGGTACTCTGTTAGGAATACTTTAGTACCTACTTAGTTCTCATACTATTCCCGGTGAAGGTGCCTGGTACCAGGATAACACTTGTTGCCGTAGAAACAAAGCGATAAAATAGCGACCGAAGATTTTTGTAAATGTTGTCGAAGGAGCGAAATGGGGCAGTGAAAGCCGTACTGCTGATTTCGACCCCAATTCGACAATGAACAAAGGTTAACAAAAAAAGGCCATCTTGAAAGGGCCGCAGGAAAAAAATCAACTTAGGTATGAGTTGTTTTTACTTCCATATTTACAGAGTAAATGGAAGTATTGTGATCGTCCTAAAATCGAGAATCGGAACGGAGCTTCAGAAAAAACTTTTTCTTATACACATTTACTCGGAATCACTTCCTGAACAAGTGTCTGTGTGTCCGTCTGTGGTCATTTACAAAAATGGCCATAACTCCCTCATTTCTCAACCTTTTTTCAAATTTCTTGAGCTGAAATGTTTGTCTCGGCAAGACTTAACACCCTGTTTAATCGGAATTTGGATAACGCACAGTACTTCCGATATATTTGCATTTTTAGTGTTTTCTATTTTATTTTTTTCCGGCCACAAAAATGAACCGATTTGAGCGTTCTTGGTCTTGAAATCTTTGTTTTACCTTGGAGAATAATATTCTCCAAGGTAAAACAAAGATTTCAATCCACATATTATGTGGATATTTTTTACATTCCGAAAATGTGGCGTTTTTTCATTTTGGGCGAATTTTAAAATTTTAATAGTGAATTTTTTTATATTTTTGACCTAAACACGTTCAAAAGCAGTCAAAATATGATCAAATTGTGTCAAAATTTTACGCTTCAAAATATGGAAGTATTGTGTGTTATCTACGCACCACTGGTTTGTCTTGAATTTCACGGTCAATTGAAATCACATTCGATCTCTTTAGAAATAGAATATCAATCTGGGCGTATCGATCGCACCAAAAATCGCGATCCGTTTTTTTTTTGGGACCAAAGAGCGATAAAATAGTAGAACTACAAATACTTATCTTGGAAGTGCTGTGCGCTATAGCCGGTGACAGCAGGTTGTAGATTTTGAGAGGGCAAACATTTTATGCTTCGAAAATTTTTTCAATAAAATTGAAAACTGGGAGAAATTTCAATTTTAGTAAATCGTCGCTCAAGTGGCAACATCAGCTATCCTCAGTTTTGGCTATTTTTCAGGAGAGCCAAAAAACTTCCTTGCACTCCAGTGCATGAATTTCCCTGCGGGTTTTCCATGATTTTATGACCACTGGGCGATTTCAGACTATTTCATGGCTATAAATCTGACTTCGCTGATCGATCCGCTGTGAAAAATTGATTAAACCAGTGGTGCGTAGATAACACACAATACTTCCATATTTTGAAACGTAAAATTGTGACACAATTTGATCATATTTTGACTGCTTTTAAGGGTGTTTAGGTCAAAAATAGCAAAAAATTCACTCTTCAAGTTTTAAAATTCGCCCAAAATAAAAATACGACACATTATCGGAAAATAAAATTCATCCACATATTCTGCAAGGTAAAACAAAGATTTTACGACCAAGAACGCTCAAATCGGTTCATTTTTGTAGCCGGAAGAAAATAAAATAGAAAACACTAAAAATGGAAATATATCGGAAGTACTGTGCGTTATCCAAATTTCGATTAAACAGGGTGTTAGGTCCTGCCGAGACAAACATTTGAGTTCAAGAAATTTGAAAAAAGGTTGAGAATTGAGGGAGTTATGGTCATTTTTGTAAATGACCACAGACGGACTAACGGACACACAGACACTTGTTCAGGAAGTGATTCCGAGTAAATGTGTATAAGAAAAAGTTTTTTCTGAAGCTCCGTTCCGATTCTCGATTTTAGGACGATCACAATACTTCCATTTACTCTGTAAATATGGAAGTAAAAACCATCAAAAACGGTCAAAAATTGAGTTAGTCGATGTTCCACTTAAGCGACAAAATACTGATCGAAAAGTAGCTCATTTTAAATTTTTCTCAAAATGCCGCTTTTGGACATTATTGTCTTTGTGCCTTAGGGTATCAAAGAGAATCAAGTTGTTTTCCGTTGAAAAACCATTTCTATTACTTTTTGCAGTTTTAGATCCCAAGCCATAAATAAATGCGGAATCAGCGATCGATTTCTAGTAAGAAGAGTTTCGGGCGTTTTTGGGACTCTGTACGGTTACCCTGTAACGTTCTGACTTGAAACAATCCGAATTACTCTGTAAATATGGAAGTAAAAATCAAAAGCGATCGCCAACATCTAAAAAACGCTGGATCCTAGGATTGAGCAGCCCACAATCGTAAGAATTGACGGTTTTTCCAAGGCCCGTGATCGTGATCTTTTTTCTGCAAACCTGTGTCATGCATTGTGTTCATTCTAAGACAGCTTTCAAAATTTTTTGCTAGGAAAATCGAAAACATGTCAGAATCGATGCCGATATTGATTTGGATCAACAACAAAAACAATGTTCGCATCGATTTGTAAATTGTACGTCCAAGTCAAAATCAAAAAACGACGTGAAAACCGAAGTCGATTTTTCAACGATTATTCGACGATCTCCAAGGGTTTCGTGCCAGAGCGATAACATTTAAAATAAAAGCGAGGGGGGGGAAGGACATTTCAAATTTAACCCCGAGATTTTTCAACAATTTTCCCCGATATTTCTCGGATTTTTTTGTGGAGGTGGGGGGGGGGGTGTTACCTATTTTAACGATTATTGCATGAAATAGTCCGGGTGGTCGTCCTTTTCGAAGCGTTTCGCCTCCTCCTGCATGCTTTCCTTGATTTTCATAATGGCAGCCGATTCGTTCTGGTCGTCCGGAGGAGGCGGTCCGCCGAAGCCGGCCAGGTTGTAATCGCTCATGCCGGAGGGGCCGCCGTTGTCGTCTCTTGGCGTGCCGGGGCCGGCGGGCGAGTTTTTCATCTCCATGCCGTCGCCCATGACTGAGGCCATGCTGGTCGTCATATTGGACGACATGGCGCTCATCGGCCCGTTCTCCGGATAGTCGGGGCGGTTGCCGGGTTTCATCATGTACATGTTCTCGTTGGCGTTCGGATTGGAGTCTGGGTGATGCGGGCTCTGCATCGGATTCTGTCCGCCGGGCCCGTAGTTGCCGCCCGGCGACGGCGAAGAGTAGCTCATCGGAGCCGAGGGATTCTGCTGGGGCGGCCAAGGGCGGGGATGGCCGCCCATCATCGGATGCATCGGGCCGCCCGGTCCCATCTGAGGCGGCCCTCGCGGTCCGTAAGGGCCGCCGTTCGGCCCCATCGGCGGGCAGGGGCCCCGCATCCGCGGATTCATCGGACCACCCATGCCGTTGAACTCGCCCATCTGCGGCATCCGGACGCCGCCCGGTCTCGGCCCCGGGTACCGCGGCCCGCCCATGAACGGTTGCGATATCATGTCGTTCTGCGAAGACGCGTGCGGCGGGTGCGGCGACGGCTGCGAAGACGGCGACATCCGCATCGCCGAATTGGGGAAGAACCCGGGCGGCATGCCGGGCCCGCCGCCCGGCGGCATCCCGTCGCCGTGCGGCCCGGCCATTTGCGGCATCGGGCCCGCTCCTGACGGGCCGCCCGTCCCGTTGGCGGCCGGGTAGCCGCCCGCACCCGAATTGACGAACCCGTATTCGTGGAAGGCCTTGGCCTCGCTCGAATGTTCGTTGGTGTCGCGGCGCTCCGGAGCCGCGCAGTACAAGTCCCAGAAGACGCACCACCAGGAGTGGAGGAAACCTGGCGGCTCGCCGAGCGTTATGTTGCGCTCCCAGCGTATCTCGGAGAGGAAAGTTTGGGCCGCCCTTTGAGCACCTACGTGCAGGAGATACTCGTAGACGTAGAGTGCCAATTTCTCGCGGGCCTGAGCGTTCGACGGCACGGATTGACCTTTCCCTTTGGCGTACATATCGCAATGCTGACGATCACGTAGCGCGAGGTAAGATAATTTCCGCAAAATCGGTTCAGGAGCCCATCGCCTTTCGGATGAGCAACGCGCGACTTCACAACCGTCGATCGATTATTCCGCTAGTCTAGTTTCGAAGGAACGACTCGAGTTTCACAGAGATCTGTTGCGAACACTTTACCCAGCGTAAAATACGGAAAACAAACGAATTTCACACACAATACAAGAAACAACGGCACAAGTCGATACGGATCGAAAGTGAGAACTCAGTGTTACCACGTCAGGTTGGCCGAGCGTGCGGGTAATTTTCCCTAGTTTTACGATGTCTTCTTTTTTCCCACAGATTTGCGTCACACTGACGGAAGAATTTTACGAATGTTTTCCGAGCTTTCCGTTTTGAAAACTTCGGTGCGAATCAAACCGGTGAAAAAAGTATTTTTTTTTTTTTAATAAAAAAAAATACTCGCAAGAAATAATCTTGCGGGTGAGGGTGAAAAAAACGGAAGCCTCTTTCTTTGATTTTATTTTCCTGAGCAATTTGGCTCCACTCTCCCAAGTAGAAGTGAGAACAATTATCGCATCAGTGGTTCGTTCAATGCGAAAAGCGAATTAGGTACCTAAGTATACATAATTGGATGTATTGTGATTACATAATTTTTTTTTCTTTTTCTTACAAAATGCGTTCCATAAACACAATTGGAATTAGATTTTGGGAACCCATTATCTTGTGGCGCGGAAGGGGGGGGTGCAGAGAAAGGAGAAATGATGAAAACTGTTGTTCTCATAGGTAGGCGTAGATGGGTGTTTCAGGTGAATAACCGAGGCTAACGACCTCTATCCTCCAAATTAGGAATAGAGTCCGCTTCGTAGAGTGGCGGTGGTCGAAAAACCAGAATTTGTACTCTACAGTTACTAAAAAGTTCTTTTTTTTGTTAATAGAGGGGTTTATTTCCAAAAGGTACTATATCGTCACTTAAGTTACAACACCGCCTAACTCAATTTTTGGCGAAAATGAGTTGGACACACCACTCGATAGATTTTTCAATAGCCGATATCATGGTAAAACTGCCAAGGAGATTGAACCAACCAGTGAAGAAGGAGATGGAGAAGATACAGCACCGCTCAATGTATTTCCATGTTGAAATACCTAATTAGTTTTATGTACCTCCTGAAAACTTGGAAAAATTGAGTTAGGTGGTGTTAGAACTTAAGTGACGATATCCAGTTTTGAGAAATTTCGAGAAATTGGGAAAAACTGTGAACGCTCACAAAACGGTCCACCAATCTGGATTTTTAATGTAAATTTTAGATAATTTCAGAGAAAAAATCGTTTAGCTGTGAGCTTTTTTTGATAAACGAAAAGGTTTAATTTCTAAAGCAATTTGAAATTCGGGATATAGTATCTTTTGAAATGAAAACTGGTTTTCAGTACCTTTTGAAATTAACAGACTGGGATATGGTCACTTGAGTTTTAACACCACCTAACTCAATTTTTCCAAGTCTTCAGGAGGTGCAAAAAACTAATTATTTCAACTTGGAAATACATTAAGCGGTGCTGTTTCTTCTCCATCTCCTTCTTCACTGGTTGGTTCAATCTTCTTGGCAGTTTTACCATGATATTGGCTATTGAAAAATCTATCGAGTGGTGTGTCTAACTCATTTTCGTCGAAAATTGAGTTAGGCGGTGTTAGAACTTAAGTGACGATATCGTCACTTAAGTTTTAACACCGTCTAACTCAATTTTTGGCAAAAATGAGTTGGACACACCACTCGATAGATTTTTCAATAGCCGATATCATGGTAACACTACCAAGGAGATAGAACCAGTGAAGAAGGAGATGGAGAAGAGTCAGCACCACCTAATGTATTTCCAAGTTGAAATTATTAGTTTTTTGTACGTCCTGAAAACTTGGGAAAATTGAGTTAGGTGGTGTTAGAACTTAAGTGACGATATAGTACTTTTTGGAATGAAACCATCCTCACCATCATTGCTTGATATAGTACGGTTTGAAATGAACGGGATAGAGCACCCACGAACGTCGGATATAGTACATTTTGAAGTGAAAACTTCTTCTTTTTAAAGGGATATAATACTTTTTGCTCCAAAACGACTTCATTTTTTCATGAAACTCGTCCTCAAAACCCCAACGCAAGCCTTATCTCAATTCTAAAAAAAAAATGGTTTCTAGTACCTTTTGGAAATACACCCCTCAATGACAAAACTTAACAAAAGGTGCACTTGAAGTTTGAAGTATCTCCCGCACAACCCAACTTTTCAAGGTTCTTTAGAATGCAGGGTGGTCAGGCGAATGAAAAGGTAAAAAAGGAACATGTTGAGAGACAAATTTGATAAAACAGCAATTATGGCAATGACATAAACATGGGGGTTTGTTCCTGGAGCATGTAGGCATAGTTAGTTGGGTCACACATGCCTGCACTCACGCTCCAGGAACAAACCTGCAATTGACGTAAAATGGTGAAGCTGGTCCGTCCCAAATGCCTCGAAGGTTTACTTGTAAACCTTCTTGTAAGAACATTTGATGATGACAGTTTACACCTTAACATGAGTATCCTTGAAAATCCCGCTATGCTTTTGGACAATGACTTCAGCGATGGAAGTGCAGCATAAAGACAACAAAACTCTGACGATGGTGTTGGTGAACTATTGAAAACTTAAGATGAGAGCTTAAGAAGTTGATGACAGCATTTTTCAAGGAGTGTGAACAAGTAGATTTTTAGGGAGAGAGGTTTTTTTTTGTCGATTCATTGAATAGTCTGTCTGTGATATAAGGAATACGCAATAGTCAGAATCTTGCACCGAAGAAAGGGAATCAAAGTCGAGTACTTGGAAAAAAAGGAACTTTTGTAGGCAAAACTGGTTAGAAACTCCCAAGCTTTATGTTCCACTTCTATGTCGCCAGATACCAACTGCTAGTATTCTTCATATCGCAGACGGGCTATACTTAGGGGAGAAAATTAACTGTACTGCCAAAAATGAGGAATGTCAGTACAGCAGCAAGTTAGGGCTCACGGGTTGGTCTAGTGGCTAGCGCGTCTGCCTAGCTGCAGGCTATACCTGAGAGTTGTGGGTTCGATTCCCACAGGTGACATGAAAAATTTGGTCCATAGCCTTATGATTCATGTCATCCCTGGCTTTCGGGGTTTTCGGAATTAAATGATATTGGAGAACTAAACCCACTCCTTGTGATGCCCTATGGGTTAAAACAATTAAACCATCATTTACATTTACATAGATACATACCTTCATCGCAAACAAAGGGTGACCTAGTTTTGCCCTTGTAACAAAACCATCATTTACGTTTTTTTTTTTTACAGCAGCAAGTTTAAACGAGGGCTATAAAATGTCGCACAACTCGTAACAATGAGGCCATTGATGAAGCCGGCACAAATTAAAAGAATGACATTCAGTCAAGTCGGATTGGGTTTGTATCCAGTAGAACATTTTCAGGAACAAATTTAGGATTATGAAACCCCTCATAAAATACCGGCCTTTTGAGCGGCAGAGTATGTTACTTGCAGCATTCAAGATGGAGAAATCACCAGTAAAATGTTAACTATCCCATCACTAACCTGGAGGGTCCATAAAATCGAAATGCACCAGGTCGTCAATGCCGAGTTTCTTCAGCTGCAATACGACCGAGCCAAGGTTAGATCTGAGGATTTCAGGGTACGTGTTGTCCTGCATCTCGTTCTTGAAGGCCTTCTCTGTGTATAATCTGTCGACAAAAAAGCAATACGTAGTCTCAAGTAAACAGTGGATCCAGAAGTTGCTCTTCTGTTGTTCAGGGCGTGACCTGTCGCCCTCCATGAGAGGGCACGAGCTGCAATTCATTCATATCTCCAACGAAATTGTAAATCACCTGAAACATTTCCCAGGACGAGTACGACCGGCACGACCAGCTCGCTGTTGAGCTGATGCTTTGCTGATGGGGGAAACGAGAAGCGATTCGACGCGTATCCTTGGATTGTAAACCTGGAACATGGAATGGTCTCTGTTGGTACACAATGCGTTGTTACTATGGCAATCGTAGAACGTCTCAAGAGTAAGTTATTTCGGCGTTGTTACGTGGTAGGGAAACATTGTTAATGCCCAGGAGTAGCCAATAATAGTTGCTCTAATGAGGAACATACATGAAAAACGAAATCCATTTTTTCCGCCAGAATGATGCCGTTTAGGATGCGAAAATGATGTAGTGATGGTCTACAACGAAAAAACAACATTTTTCCGGGTGAAAAACGCTAATGAAAAGTGCCCTTTTGAATGTGGCGGTTAACCGTATGACGTCACTGTGCGGACGCGACTGCACGTAGTTTCTTAACGTAACGGCAAAAAATCCGTTATCGCCGTCCTATCACAGCATACACACATGAACTCGGATGAGGTTGCACTGGTTTTCACGGGAAGATGACATCACACTGTTTAACCTTGCGGCTGGCCATTTTCGATCTCGACTTCAAATCTGCGATTTCCACCAAGTCTCCCTCCTCTTTTAATTACCCCTTTTCCGAACCGTCATCCACCATAACACCATTTTCAAAGCCTAACAAGGAATATTATGGCGAAAAAACCGTTTATTTTTTTTCATGCATGTTCCTCATTGAGACAAATATTATTTATTATTGGTCGCTACTTTGTAAAAATGGAGTTTCTCAGTCCCAAGAACGTCGGGCTATCGCTAGAAGATCAAAAACGCAGATGACAAAGGCAGTTTTCAAGGTGCCACTTTCAACCTCAGCTATGAAATCAGTGGTCTTAAATCACCTTTTGCTTAGCGAAGCCGGGATCGATGACGAAAACGACACCGTCGATTGTCAACGAGGTTTCGGCGATATTTGTCGAAACGACAACTTTCCGTCCGATAGCGCCGTTCGTTTTATTCGGTGGCGCCGGTTCGAAAATGCGCTGCTGTAAATTTGGCGGCAACGTCGAATAGAGCGGTATGCATTTCAGATCCCCGACGTCAGGTCCCAAATTGTCGATCTCCCGTTTGATCCGCTTGCACGCTTCTTCGATTTCCTGGAACGCAAATTATCAATGGTCAAGTTCAATATTGATAAGGACTGAACATTAAATGGCATTTTTTAGCAACAAATAACCCAGGATGCCTTACCTCTTGTCCGGTCAAGAAAAGTAAAACGTCCCCAGCGATTTCTTCACACATGTGAATCTGGATGACGGTCCTGATAGCTGCTTCCAGATAATCTCTTTCCGGCTCCGGAGTGTAGAAGATTTCTACTGGATGCGTTCGGCCGGGCACATTCATCAGCGGGGCGTGGTCAAAATATTGCTAGAAGAAAAAGCAGAAAATGCAGTAGTCATAGGAGCGCACATTTCTGAATCTGAGCATATATGAGTACCACAGTCGGACTGTTGATCCGATATATCATTTTCGCCCAAACAACACCACATAGTGAAAACTTACCTGGAATTTCCCCGCGTCGAGCGTAGCGGACATAATCACCAATTTGAGATCGTTCCGCTGCTTGATGATTTCTTTGAGGACACCCATCAATATATCGGTGGCCAGTGTTCTCTCATGGGCTTCGTCCAATAGTATCACCTGGTAGTTCTCGAGCATGGGGTCGGACATGCCTTCACGGAGAAGCATACCGTCCGTCATGTACCTATTGTTGTGAAATCGTAGTTTAATAATTTTTCAAGTGGCATTCAACAATTTGGCGGTTCACGGTTCAGCAGAACGTAATTTTGAGCTGATGAATGAAATCTAGGGGGTTCAAGGATACTGGATTGAACTTCTAGAGCTGAAACAAGAAGTCCGCGGGGGGGAACTCACTTCAACACTGTTTTGGCCGAAGAGCAATCCTCGAATCGAATGCTGTACCCGACCTCTTGGCCGAGCGAGACGTCCATTTCTTCGGAAACTCTCTGAGCAACAGACATGGCAGCGACACGACGTGGCTGCGTACAGGCGACCCCTTTCTTTCCCACAGAAAGTGAATATTCCACGCACCTAATTTGAAGGAATTAAAAATAATCAGGGTCAGTATGAAATAAGTAAGAAGCCACTGACAAATGGAATACTATTCTTCTACTGTGAAAATCTGAGCTTCAAGATAATTGAAGAAAAACTCACCATTGAGGAATTTGGGTCGTCTTGCCCGAACCAGTTTCGCCTACAAGAACGATGCATTGATGTTTTGCCAGCAATGACATAAATTCGTTCCTGTATTCGAAAACTGGAAGTTGAATCCTTTTTCTGTAGAACTCGTAGTATCTGTTTAGAAGATAATAGAGGCATACGTTATGATAATTATTGATGTACAAAACTGATTGATGTTCCAATCCCGTGAATAAAATAGAGTTTGAGAGAAATAATTGTTCTTAATTATCAGGTAAGTACGAACTCAACCAATTCAGAATCAGAACACCTCGGATTGAGAGAGAAATAAGTTGCTTTCTACTTGGTGCACCTCTATCCCATCAAATTACGCTGCGACAAATGGAAATGTTACCAAAGAGTACCCCTCTTACAAACGATAATTCAGATTTCACAACTTTGCTGATTGGTAATATGGGAGAAAATGGTACTTCTCATCTGAATGGTAACCCTCTTGCATGAAAAAATTTAATTCACCTAGGTGTGTAAGGCAGTCCAGTAAATGGGTTCCGCCCATTGGCTTTGTTGGTGCTTGCATCCTGGGGCGTTTGGGGAGTAGGCACCGTCGCTGGAACGCTGGTCCCAGGTTGGACGCTGTAATAAAAATATCAGACGTGCACACATCAGGACTTTCTTATCCTCAATTGTAGTAAATACCAAGTAATGAACCAAAGAATAGGCAATGTTTCTCAGGCAATCTCCAAAACGAATGTTTATTGCATCAAAATATACGTTTTTCAAGTAATTTCGCAATAGCAAGTTGAAGGCGAAAAGCGATTGATGATTGGCCGATTTAGGATGACCGACCACGACAAACTCCTACAGTACAGAGAGTGCCTAGCTTGGATCCCCATGGCTCATCCCTCACGACATCACTGCATAATATGCTGAATATTATTCAGCTGTCCCATTCCTCCTCTCAGGTCGACCTCCAAACTGTGGCAAGCATAAAAGCACACTCCCTTTCGGAACGCCTACACAACAGGGACAGTGAAGTAACCGAAGTTGTCCCGGACGTGCCCTGCCGCCTAGGAAGAGGGTCGGAACGGGTCAGGATGTCGCTCTGCCTGAAGACGTGATAAACTAACAATCTATCGTTAGTATGTTAGTGGACAAACGTTTTTTAATACACGCCAAAGAAGCGTTGAGGCGTCAGTGAAAATTGGGCTGCGACAGTGGCAGTTCCAACTAGGTATGCGGTCCCAAAACCTCCAGTCCGAACAGGAGCCAAAGCAAAATCAGCGATCAACTGAGTTCAGTGTAGGGACGTCTACAAAACAGCAATTTCGAGCAGGTAAAGCTGAAAACTGCCCCATAAGTACATTGTCCATGATCACCGGGACTAAACCTAAGAAACATAAAGATAGAAACCTGAAGAAAGAATTCAATTTACCATCTTTTCTTGGTTACGTATGGATCAATATACTCGATCCGTCGCCGCGACATTTTCCCACCGGATTGTATCAATTTCGAAATCAAATTAAAATCAACGGAAACTTCACAAACGCGCCACTTAAATAATTTTCCGGAGCCAAAATCTTGATTGACTCACAAGTCGCAAAACGCAAAACCACCTCGTCCCCGTTCGCGTTCAGACCACAGAACAAACACATACCCAACCACAGACAAAAGCCTATGGACCTATGCTCATCTATGCATTCAGTGATGCTACATGCCAAATCTAAACAGTCTGTACCTGGTACAGGTTAGGGACAAGTTTCAGGGAGTTTTTTGGAATGAGTTGTTTTCTCTGATTTTGAAGGAAAAAGACCGACGTGACCGAGGAAAAAGACCGAAAGTTGACGATGTGGCGAATGATAGTAACCCGCCTAAGAAACGCTACTACATAGAAATGAAATTAAGGAAGAACATCATTCGCCCCATCGTCAACTGACCCTAGATCAATCGCCCCACTGCCATTCGCCCCAGCGTCGTTTCCCCCGATAATATCTTATATTAATTAAAAATAAAATCGAGCGAATGACACTGTTCGACACTTTTTGATCACAGAGCCCTCCGTAGTCACGTGTGTGGCAAATTTCGGGGAAAAACGGGGAATTTTTTTGCATACAGGGATGTCTCAAAAATGGGTCTTTAGAAAAAATCTCCAGGAGGATTTTGGATTTGCAAATGGCAACACTGATTAGTGGCTGCGTTTAGGTGGATTTCGCATTGTAGGAGCATTGCCGTTGCCGTTTTTTGTAATCAAAACTTCTAGCTGATTAAAGTACATACTTATTGATGAATATTACGATTCAAGTTTTTGTTTCATTAGTTTGAATCGGCCGAAATCCGTGTTACCGTAATTTATTGTTTGTTCCTATTGCATGTGATCTAATCAAGTGAAATGAGCGCCAGTAAGTACATAGCCACTCCTATCCTGCCACCATTTTGTAGATTCTACCTGTAGGATTGTGGAATTTATTGCAAGTGGCTGGATAAAATACTTTTTTCTTGAATTATATATAGTTACTCTTGATTTTAATAGTTTCAGTGCGTGTGCTAAGGGTTTTACTTTTGGGCCCTTGGCTAGCTCTTATTTTCAAGCGCCG
The DNA here is from genome assembly GCA_036186465.1 of Nesidiocoris tenuis. Taxonomy (NCBI): domain Eukaryota; kingdom Metazoa; phylum Arthropoda; class Insecta; order Hemiptera; family Miridae; genus Nesidiocoris; species Nesidiocoris tenuis. Next base: position 764,097 of record AP028921.1, read on the forward strand.
CGTAGGTTATGTTGCTTGGACGCGTTGAATCCCTACGCTGTTTCCGTTAGCAACTGCCGTCAGTAAACTGGGGCCTATTCTCAGAATAGTATTCTGTAACAGGCGATGCGTCTTCATAATATGCACCCCAATCGCCCAAGAAAAACATTTCTAACCTACCCTGAAATTTTCATGGTTTACGTTTCAAAGTATGTAGAATCCGAATCTGCGAATTAAAGAAATCCGCCTGCCGGTAACACTTTTTCTCCCAAACGGCTGGACATTTCTTTTTTAGAAGTACCTGTTTCGAGCTTAGTGAAGTTAGCAACGGTTCAGCAACGGTCAACTGCGTGTTTCTTTTCTAACTAATTGGTCTCTAGGGACGTCTTGGAACACATTTCTGGCTGTACAAGAATTGTGCCACCAGTCACACTGTACGCCTTAGGATTAAACACCTTGGTGTATCCAACACCTTCCCGGATAAGTAGGTCGGCTATACAATATCTTGCTTGATTAGCGTTTGACTGATGAGGATGTCGGATTGGACTGATGAGGGATGTTTTTCTGTCTTGGAGATGCGAGCGCAGCGAGCATCCAGGTCACCTGATCTGTATAAGGAATGTGTGAAGGAACAGTTAGCAACGAGCTGTACGGACTGTATGACTGGTGGCACAAATTTAGAAATGCCATAAATGTGTTCCTAGACGTCCCTAGAGTCCGAAAATTTAGAAAAGAAACACGCAGTAAGTGACTGTAGCTAAATTACCCGTTGCTAACTGCACAGCTAACTGAATTGAAGAATTGAGAGATAGGTACTCAAATAAAAGCCATTTGGGTTTGGGATGTACGTCTACCAACTTGTGGGTAGGTACAAACCTAATTTTTATTGGTGTTTTAGTATGTTAATTTACTGACTTTACTGATAAGTATTCAGAAAGAGTTAGTAATAAATAGTTTATAGTTTTAGGTAATATTTAAAATTTTAATTGTATATTATGGAGTTAGGTATGTTTTATGAGAAATAGTACTCTATATTTTTAATGCTTAAAAATGAATTATTCATCCTTAACTTTTGGGGTTTTCGGGGATTTTTTCATATTTGATTTGGTTTTTTTTTGACGTTGCCGCAGGGGGTTTTGACGGCCACACCTTGGCAACACTGGTACCTTATTGTAAACAAACCGTGGGACGAAAATGCCGGCAGTGACCGCTACGCACCGCTCGCAAGTCAACTCTTACCATCTTCTATGGACCTATGCTCATCTATGCATTCAGTGATGCTACATGCCAAATCTAAACAGTCTGTACCTGGTACAGGTTAGGGACAAGTTTCAGGGAGTTTTTTGGAATGAGTTGTTTTCTCTGATTTTGAAGGAAAAAGACCGACGTGACCGAGGAAAAAGACCGAAAGTTGACGATGTGGCGAATGATAGTAACCCGCCTAAGAAACGCTACTACATAGAAATGAAATTAAGGAAGAACATCATTCGCCCCATCGTCAACTGACCCTAGATCAATCGCCCCACTGCCATTCGCCCCAGCGTCGTTTCCCCCGATAATATCTTATATTAATTAAAAATAAAATCGAGCGAATGACACTGTTCGACACTTTTTGATCACAGAGCCCTCCGTAGTCACGTGTGTGGCAAATTTCGGGGAAAAACGGGGAATTTTTTTGCATACAGGGATGTCTCAAAAATGGGTCTTTAGAAAAAATCTCCAGGAGGATTTTGGATTTGCAAATGGCAACACTGATTAGTGGCTGCGTTTAGGTGGATTTCGCATTGTAGGAGCATTGCCGTTGCCGTTTTTTGTAATCAAAACTTCTAGCTGATTAAAGTACATACTTATTGATGAATATTACGATTCAAGTTTTTGTTTCATTAGTTTGAATCGGCCGAAATCCGTGTTACCGTAATTTATTGTTTGTTCCTATTGCATGTGATCTAATCAAGTGAAATGAGCGCCAGTAAGTACATAGCCACTCCTATCCTGCCACCATTTTGTAGATTCTACCTGTAGGATTGTGGAATTTATTGCAAGTGGCTGGATAAAATACTTTTTTCTTGAATTATATATAGTTACTCTTGATTTTAATAGTTTCAGTGCGTGTGCTAAGGGTTTTACTTTTGGGCCCTTGGCTAGCTCTTATTTTCAAGCGCCGCGTAGGTTATGTTGCTTGGACGCGTTGAATCCCTACGCTGTTTCCGTTAGCAACTGCCGTCAGTAAACTGGGGCCTATTCTCAGAATAGTATTCTGTAACAGGCGATGCGTCTTCATAATATGCACCCCAATCGCCCAAGAAAAACATTTCTAACCTACCCTGAAATTTTCATGGTTTACGTTTCAAAGTATGTAGAATCCGAATCTGCGAATTAAAGAAATCCGCCTGCCGGTAACACTTTTTCTCCCAAACGGCTGGACATTTCTTTTTTAGAAGTACCTGTTTCGAGCTTAGTGAAGTTAGCAACGGTTCAGCAACGGTCAACTGCGTGTTTCTTTTCTAACTAATTGGTCTCTAGGGACGTCTTGGAACACATTTCTGGCTGTACAAGAATTGTGCCACCAGTCACACTGTACGCCTTAGGATTAAACACCTTGGTGTATCCAACACCTTCCCGGATAAGTAGGTCGGCTATACAATATCTTGCTTGATTAGCGTTTGACTGATGAGGATGTCGGATTGGACTGATGAGGGATGTTTTTCTGTCTTGGAGATGCGAGCGCAGCGAGCATCCAGGTCACCTGATCTGTATAAGGAATGTGTGAAGGAACAGTTAGCAACGAGCTGTACGGACTGTATGACTGGTGGCACAAATTTAGAATTGCCATAAATGTGTTCCTAGACGTCCCTAGAGTCCGAAAATTTAGAAAAGAAACACGCAGTTGACTGTAGCTTAACCGTTGCTAACTTCACTCTTGTCCTGTTTCGAATAGAAGAAACTTGGAAACTACCGGTTAAGAGTTATTACCAAATTTGTTGAATTGGATCTCGCGTACCTAACCAACGTTCGACGTTTTCCTGTTTCAGTTACCAATACTCCAGCCTCCGCATCGTTGAAAAGGAGCCATGGTTTCTCCAGTGACGACGATGGAAGTAAGCACATCCATACAATTTTATGGAGTATCCATCCTGGGAAACAATGTGGCAACTCGAATGGCAGGGCTTCATAATGGTGTCAGCCAAGGAAGGCCAATTGTTAGAAAAAAATTATTCGAGCAGTATAAATCTTCGATTTTAGGGTCAGCAAATAACTAGAATGAATTTTTGGTGAATTAAATTGATGCCTACTGCTCCCAAATGTAAATGGCCGTGTGAGTTGGATTAATGGAAATCTTATGGTTTCAGTGACGTCGAACTTGAGCCACTCGCTGTTCAAACGGCTGCACGAATTATCCAGCGATGAAGATGGTAAGCTACTCTTTGATTAAGTTTTGAAGAGATAAGCTGTTCTTGAGAAAATGTACATAATATTGCACTTTGAAGAACCCGCCTCACGATCTGCCATTATCTAGAAAACGGAGTCGACTCAAGGAGCCCAGTATTCGTCAATACACTATGTTCAAAGGTTGATAAAATGTTGGAGAGGCAGACACTTACGAATAGATTCGCCGTCTTAGCCATTGGATTAGTTGAGCAATCGATTGCTCTAATTTATTTTGTTCTTTTCAAGCCGTTCAGCAGCGATACTTCTACGTCCTTGCCCCCGAATCGTCAGAATGTTCATCTGAAGGGACTGAGAGCGTTTACAGCGTCCAGGCCAAATCCACAGGTGGGTCTCTCCCTCGCCAAGGATTCAGAACCAAAACAGCACCTTAGTCTTATCTGAAATGCTAATTTCACACCCGATTTTCAGGAAAAGGCTCGACTTGGTTTTCGTAGTTGATGCCCATCCATTTGTTCCACCAGTTGTTCAAGCGTACTGCTCATGATATGGTGTAGCTGATTTTTAGAATGGTTCCCCAAACGTTTCGAGTTAATAATTCGCCTCATCTATCCTCAGGATCCGTGTATTTCTCTGCTCCTGTGCCTAATTTTTAATTAAATCTCATAATTGCATATTCAGATTTGGCTCACGATACGTCGGATACGAGTTCCAAAGGTTCGTGGAGCTCAGACGATGGCACCCATATGTTTCCCATTGAGCTTGAGGTCGTTTCGCTATCAGATTCGGATCGGCCTTTTCCGTTTGCCGACTCCTCAACTTCTACCCCCGAGGTGAATATCAGAGAAATCGACTTGTATTCTTGCTGCTATCTAATTCACTCCAGACCAATTTTTTCAATTGTTAGGTCTGTGAAGATTTCGTTCTCACTACCGAAAGCCTAATTACTGTTCAGTGTTACATATCAAAGATTGAAATTTTCATTTCCAAACTTCGTCTTCGTTTTCTTCCAGGACGTGTTGAGGATCCCTTGGCCAACTTCGGAAACCGTCGGTCGCAGTTCGCTTCAGTCCGCCGAAGGTTCGGACGACGATAGTTTGTCGGTAAACCGGCTCAAGTCGAGGGGACTTTTCAGTTTTTGCTCCAATTGCAAACGCCCCAATTCGGATCCGCATTTCATGCTATGCGTCATGTGTTACAGGGTAAGTGATGAATCGAGTGATTAACATAAAATTTTACTACTTCGGTACTGAATTGGAAGGGTGGGCTCATCGATTCTTATAATCGTCGGATGATTCAAATAAGTTTACCACCAATAAGTTTACACCTCTGTACCCCAAACAATAATTGTTTATTTTAATTTTTATGTTTATGTTAATGTTTTTTTTTATTTATTTTTTATTTAACGATAATTATTATCGTTTGTTTCCGCGTTTTGATTTTAGTTGCGAAGGAGCTTTCTGCCAGAGAGGCCAAAAAGAAGGAAGACCAGGGCAAAAAAGGAAGAAACATCCACAACCAATGCTTCGACAGCTGATGACGCCATGGATTCTGGCGTTCATTCCCAAAGCTCGACTGCTACGCTATCATTGAACGATTCTCTCGTCCCGTTGGACGACAATCCCGGCCCGTCGTCGCAACCCTTGCTAGTCAACGTGCAGCGCGGTCTGTGTCAAATTTGTTTTGTCCGGCCGCAAGATGGAGGTTTCTGTCACGACCGGATAACGCACGTTTACAGTTGTTACACCTGTAGTTCGAAAACTTTCAAACAGCGCGGTCGCTGTCCAGTGTGCAACCAGCGAATCAAACACGTCAGCCGTCTTATCGTGGTTTGATAAGGGTTCGAATGTGCCGCCCAAGAATGGACTGGACTATTGGAAAAATATTTTTAAAAAAATTGTTCCATCGGAGTGTGTTTTGGGAGAATTTTCGGCAGATTTTTTTTTTTTGAAACTGCATTGCAGAATTTGCATAATACAGAAATATTTATTCATACAAATTTTGTATCCTTTTTCGTTTGGTACCCCTATCCTAGTTTTGGAGATTATTCCCAAAACGTTACCTATATGTCTCAAACCCAGTTTCTGATATAGCTACTTGCATTGATGCGTACTGTTTTCGATAAAACCTCCAAAACTCCTCACAAAGCCTCTGAAGCCCCGAATATATTCGCCACTGCAACCCTCCTCCCATAGAACTTAATTCTCTAGCTTTCGTTCTGAAAAGGTCAGAAGTCCAAGATTGAAACAGAAAACAAAAGAGGCCAGCGCATTTCAGATGGCCCCGCACTCAATTTTTCACCCAAAATTCAATTTACCGGATAGAGTAGTAAAGAAAAAAAAAACTTTTGGAAAACGCATTGTATTTTTATTATTCGTCACAGGGAAATCGCGTCACAATTTTTCCAATAATTTTCAACAGTTTCCCGTTCGACACATTTCTTCACAGCGCGAATAAAATCAGCGGGCTGAGTACTTTGGCGCAAATGAACACTTCTTGGGATTCAGTAACTAGTTCACCGGTAACAAACTCGAGTGCATACGAGCATTTTCGACATGAAGGGCAAAACAATGAATGAAACTTAAACTAGAACGAATTCTTCTAAAAGTGAAGTTTGAACGCTCCATTGCTTACCATCTGCAGATAAAACGCCCATGTAAACTGGAAAAGATGGTAAACGAAATTATTAACAGAGGAATATTTTTGGTAGTTTTTTATGGTTCAATTGCGTTGGTATTCGATCATGCGCTATTTTTAAGCTCCGACAAAAAGAAGATGGTTTACTGGTGAGGGACTTATAGCCCTGTGAATGGTATTATCTTGTCTGGATAGTGAAAAATTAAATTTCCCATGAGAAGAACACTGAACTACTCAACTAGTGTAGCAACAACCACACGCAATCAATGCTGCTCTACAAGATGGATTGCTTTTCAAGGCCACGACCACATGAACTTAAGCCCCATTTCTTGCCCCCCCCCCTCAGGAGGCAGATCCTTCTAGTACTATGAGCGTTAATTACAAAGCCTGCCCATCCCTTCATGTTATTCAAACTCAAAGGACCAACTTACCATGCATTCAAAAACCGATTTATTCGAGCCAAGATTCAGTCCATGTGACTGAAAGAAAGAAAGAAAAACGCTCAGGTTCCATAGGAAATAGCTACTCGATTTAAACAATTGAACGGGTAAATAGAGATAGAAAACATGCCAAGAATAAATTGATCCACTCGGCAATCCCAAAAACCGTTTGTCTCACAATGAAAAATATTTGCTATAGCAAAATGGTGAGTGACACAAGTCGGTCAATGCGGACAAGCGTATCACAGATTTCAGAGAGGTACGCATTCCCTATACATTTTATAATTCGGACGAGGAAAAACCATTGTCTATTTCTACTGGAAAAATACTTACGCTTTCGATACAAAAATATATATAAGTAGACGATTTCCCCCCGGGAATATATGGCCATTTAAAATGGTGAAAGGGGCGAAACCCGAGCCTGTTTGAATTAAAATACATAGGAAATAATAAAGTCGATTAAAAACAAGAGGAATGGCGGTTTTTTAAGAGAGATCGCCCGAATTCATACAGGAGCCCAAATCGGAAACTAGAACGAAATAGGAAAATCAGGGTCCCCCAAGACTGATATTAAGGTCTCAGATGCTGATACTTGCACTCTTCGTCCATGCAAACACCGTGGCGATCGTAAGGGCACAGAGGGATCTCCGGATCCATCTGGTCTTTGTCCCGAACGCTAGAAAAGAAAGAAAAATCTCGATTAATTGAATCCAAAAAAATTCTGCAGGAGATGAGAGCGGTTTCGATCTTGAAACCATGCTAGACATCGTAGTATGACTTCTTACCATGGAACCGCTATTGCATTGCTCGAAATCAAGAAAACTCCATGGGGATGCGAAAACTCCAAAGGTGTCAGAAAGAAATTATCATTACTATAATACGAGTATCAGGCAGGATTCACATGGCTGGCAAAGAATTATTTGTTGCCAACGTTTTGAAGCAGGATCGAATCTGATAAGATCTCCTCAATCTGAGAAGCAATCCTTTCAGCCGTTCAGATTCATTCCCACCTCAAAACGTCAGCAACTTATCATTTTTTGCCGACCGTATGAATACGGCTTGAGTTGGTGACATCATGCCAATTTTTTGTTGTTTACCATTTTGTTGGCCCAAAAACGACTTTACTCTAACTCGCATCGAGTCACACCAACAGAAGTGGTCTTGACTTGACTCATTCCTATGGCGATACTATGTCCACAACAACACCATGTTGATGAAACAATAATACAATACTGATGGCATAGCGAGTCGGCACGAATTTTTTACAGAATAGGCCCCCAGGTTTAAGACGGTGCAAGAATGACTTTGAACCTTAACAAGACATAGGTACCTGACTACAAGCTTAACCGACGCGCTGGGGGCGGCTGGCTTCTTTACAGTCTGAGGAGAAGGATCGGAAGTATTTGCAGGGGATGGTTTAGCATCGGTAACAGTTTTCTTCAACTTCATTCTCTTCCTAGGACTGGGCTGCAAATCGCCCGGTCGACTGACTGTCAACAGCCGTTTCTGATCGCTTTCAAGGCCCATTGCTACCAAATGCGTTCGCAGGCAGACTTCTTTGAATTTCAGTTTGATGAACTCGTCCGTCCTTTTGGGCTGCCTGAAGCACAATCGAAAGGGTTGTGAGCCAATGAAACTAACATAAATGAAATATTTTCCTAATTTGGAGGATAGAGGTGTTAGCCTTCATTATTTACGGTGGGATCAGGAAATAGAAGCCTCGGCAAAACGCTCATCCGGATTTCGGACTGGTTCCTTGGGTTGCATCGATATGTACATGGGTTTTTTGCCTTATCCATAAGGACGGGGGTTAATAATCACCCATCCTTCTCGAGCATGCTTGAGGAGACGCCTAACTCCCAATCCCACATCTGGTAGACAACTAGCGATGATCATTAACCCCCGTCCCAGTATATAAGGTACAAATGTGCATACGGATGCAATCTGAAGAACCTGTCCAAAATTTGGATGAGCAGTATGGGGAGGCTCCTGGTTCCTGATCCCACAGCGAATAACCGAGGCTAACGACCTCTATCCTATAAATTAGTTAAAGATTCCGCTCCGTGGAGTAACGGTGGCCGAAAGACTAGAATTTTGAACTCTACAGTTACAGTCAATTAAGGAAATACTTCAAGTAGAAACTATAAATTATCGAGGAATTTCAAATGACCCCCATCGGAGAGGGTCATTTTCTCAACAGAACCAAGTCATGACTAACTTTAGTTCGTCCTTGGTGTCTGGCAATGGCGACAAAGAGGACATGTCCATCATGACAATCGGTTGAAGCTGTTGCGTCTTGGCCTCGATCGCTTTCTTCTGGTCCAGTAACGCTTTCCGTCTTCTTGCCTGTTTCTGCTGAGCGAGTATCAACCGTTTCCGCAAAATGGCGCACTCTTTGCGGCAGTTTTTGTACTCGGCTACATCAGCTTCAAAACGGTCGACTAACTCGGCAACGCCATTAATCGCCTTCTGGACGAACGAGCTGGAAACGGGAGGAAACCAGGAGAATCGAACAAGAACTTGAAATGCAACCATGACAAACAATATAACGAATGCGACACACCTGTCGTTACCAGAAGACGTCAGTTTCTTCTCGTCTTTGACTGGCATCGCTTTTTGTTTAATCGGAGCAGCGTTCTTTGGCAATTCACCGATTTGCAGTGACTCAGGGGCATCTGACGGTTCGCGCTGAAATTTGCTCTGACCAGAGGTTGTTGGCTCACAAGGCGTGCTGATCTGAGATCCGTTAGCAGCCTTGGACTTTCCCTCAGTTTCGTTTGGATCCACAACATCGGTTATGAGGTTAGCATCCTCAAAAGGTGATATCGATTCACCCTGGATTCCCTCGGCCGAGTCTCCAGTCAACTGACTATCCGCTTGCATGTTGAGGTTTGAACAAACGCGCTCGACCAGACCGTCCAAGATTGGTTTTATCTCGTCAAACTTGCTGATTGGCGCAGGATCATCGAGGACATCCGAACTCTTGATTGAACTATCGCTTGGTCGGGAGTTGCACATTTTCAACTCTTCACCCAACTCTCCATCGTGGGAAGTAGCGACTGCAGCGTCCAATTTTGGCGCGGCACATGCCTTATTTTGTAGGATTCTCTGCCCATTTTTATCCGGCTCAGAAATTGAAGGAACTTGGACTTTACTGGATTGTCTTTCAGCACACGGTAAAGAAGGGTTTGACAGTTTGACGACAGACTTTCTACCAACATCTTCTTTAGTGCTCTGACTTTCAGGTTCTTTGGTACATTTAGTTTTGACTTTCTTTCTAGCGATTTTCATCAGATTCTGTTTGATTGTCCTAGCTTTTTTCTGTCGCTCGAATTCTTCTTGCTGCCAGGAAGTGAGGCCGAAAATTTCCTTAGGAAAAAAAGAGAAAATTCATAGTCAAGTAGGTAACTGGGATTCACAAGACCTTCTGGATATTGAAGAATTCATACATACAGGTAGTAAGTGAAATTACCTCATCTTTTTCTTGAATCTCACGATCTTGGTTATGCTCACTAAAATCGCCAAGGGGCACCTCCTAAAATTGAAAAAATAGAGGAATGAAAATCTAGAAGAGAGATGCTTCAAGATTAGCAGGGGGCCTATTCTGTAACCTGAAAGCAATATGTCTTTGGAAATCAATATCGATTTGCCATGGCAAATCTAATGACAACGTATGACAATTTGTGTAATGAATCGATAGCGACTGCCAAGACATATTGCTTTAATTTTACACAATAGGCCCCCAGGTTGTTCTCTAATGCACACAAGCACTGGCTCACGGATTGGAACCGTGGAAGTAACAGGGATAGCCAGTCGCGGTTTTACCAAACATTTTGAACGAGCTGGGTAGGAAACTGGGTTTGTTGGTACTAAGTGACGTATAGCTAGTTTGCAAACGTACGAACTCTGATTTCCACTAACCTCGTTCAAAAATGTTGGCAAAAACAGTAAGCGGGGAGGGGGGGTTGCACCTCGGAAGCTGTCTCCCACGCTGGAGACTGAAGAGGACCAGTAGTTTTACTGGTATACAAATAAATGAATGAATTTAAATTACACAAATTACCTGCTCTACAGCTGCGTTCTGTGATATCTCACTGGATACTTGGTACAAAGGGTAGTACATGGAAGCTTTCTGGATCAATTCAGTCTCTTTTCTTGTCGTTTCCAGGAGGCGATCTATTTTAAGTTCGATGTCGGATTCGTTCAAAATTTGACCGCCGTTCGATACATCGCAATGCCCTGACACGTTTCCGGGTACAGCGATTGGTTCGTCTTCGCTTGACTCGGAGCTGCTGAGACGGATAACGAATTTATCGACGATAGGAGAATTCATCGATTGGGACGAGAAGAAGTTTGGATTCACATATTTATTGACGTTTCTCAAAGGTTTGCTCGTTTGCAAATTGAAGTTCCGCTTCGAGTAGACGTTTTCTTTGTTGAGCTTTTTCGTTATGACTTGTTTTCGCACTGTGGACGTCTTGCGAACCAAGCGACGCTTTGAAATAATATTATCCGGGAAAAACCTAGATTCGGGTGGAAGCGGGTTTTCAGGGACAGAAATTAATTTCTGAGAAAGAGAGCTCAGCAGTTGAGCTCGTAGAATATCTTCGTCCAGATTTTCCCAAGTTTCGTCAGGTGGATGCGATTTTTCCGGCAATTCCTCAGATTTGGCTAGATCCGGCTGACCGGTTTGGACAGTCAACGGGTTGACATCCACTTGAGCCAGCATTCCTTCACTTATGGAGTGCTTTCGTTTGACAGACATCAACGCCAATTTTCTCAACTCATCTTCATCTTCGTCGATTTCAGGACGGGCTCTTTTTGCTGATCGATCTTTTGGTAAATCGGTTCTTCGAGGTACAGAGAGAGTACGTTGCCGGACTGTATTTGGCCTCTTGGCCGACCCTTTGAGCAATTTTTTCTTCTCGCTTCCTTTCCGGTTTGAGTTGATTTCCTTGAGATATTTCGGGGTTCCTATCAAAACGGACGATGGGGTTGACATTTCCATTGGCAACGGATGAATGTTTCCCAGAGCAAGGGGATTACGGCTCCTGTCATCTCGAGAAGGTCGGTGCGGGGATATGACTGGAATTGGTTTGCCAAGACAACAGGGTAGCTGATTTCCGGAGGGCGATCTATCGACCACCTTGCTTATGTCGACAATGATTGCTTCATTCAAAAATCCTTCTTCTGAATTTCTGCCCCAAGATGGCGAGTCTTGAGAGCCGCGGTCGGACGAGAGATCCATGACGACATCGTCCACTCCGGGGGGTTGAGGGGAGGAAGAATCGGAACCGATGTCCATAAGTGCCAGTTCCCTAAACGAATCGTCGTTTGGATCGACTTGTTTCGTCTTTTTCAACCTTGCCAAATTTTTTTTACGGTTTAATACGGAATATTTTTTCATTATGGCCGTTTTAAGGGCGTAAACCCTCAATTCTACTTCGTCGATGTCTTCTTTCTGAGGCTCATGGAGAGGCTGAGATGCTTTTGGGGAAACTGTAATGTCTTTGGTGTCCACTTCCTCTAAAAGCAGAGATGATTCTCTCCCAGGAATTTCAGTTCTGTTTCTCAATTGGGATGAATTGTCGAGAAAATCTCTATTTTCCACTCTCTGGTCGATTTGTGATTGTCGACAAAGGTCATCTCCACTTTCACCGGAATTGATGACTTTAGAGGTCGTATCATCGCTGTCGCAGCCGCTTTGATTCTTCCATGGCATTGAACCAGATCCGACCAATCGGTCAAGTAAACTCGACTTGGCCATTACGCGATTAGAATCGTATTTCATTTTGATTGGACTCGCACTTCGCGATCTTTGCTTCCTATGGTAGCCGCGTTCCACGAACGGAGTGCCAACGCGTCCCTTATTACGCCGATTGAGTGAAACCTTCTTCAACGATCGAACAGGTTCCTTGCGATTATAATAAGCCGGCTGCCTCCGACGGGGATTCGATTTCTTCGGGATGTCAGCCCTGCAGAGGGAGCCTGAAATCAAAACCATAGGATTCAGGGCGTTGCAATGAAGTTTAAAGGCTCATCCAAGGAAGCCATCTTAATTCCATCAATGGCACCTCTTGAGATGACGCATGGTATGAAATAGTAAATAAAAATTCAAGGAAGAGGAGGATCACATGGATAGCGGTCCTCCGGAAAGGATGAGACAATCAAAGCTAATGTTTAAATGGAACTTCTAACCAAAGGCGTCCGGAGATAAACTGGGACTGAAATAATAAACGGGCCCTAAGCAGCACGATCTATCGTACCAGTTCAATACGGTTACACACGGCTTATTGAGCGTGAAGGATCATGACTGTAGGTAAGTACGTTTGCTTATTAGTTTCTATGTTTTCAATTTATGGATCGGTATACTATCTCCTCCTAATCATGGGTACACCTAGTACCGATAGGGGTGTCACCCAACTTCCACCCTGCCAGGCGATCGTAGCTCCCTAAATTGACAACTGCCACCCGTCAAAGCCTGTCTGTTGATGGAGAGGTACTCAAGTGCCACTCACTTGCCTATAAACTTCGAAATTCGAGGTTTTTGCTTTCCTGCGACTCAATTTACATGGTCGGCACATTCAAGTCCAAGTTCTATTCTAACCGTATGGGTTGGCCAACACATCAAGCCATGGTTGAATTGCCATTCAATTCTGCTTATAATACGATATCCCACAAGGGGGTGGGACTAGTAAGCAAGCTGGTAAAGGTTTGGGTGGCAATTCAATAGAAAAACGGAAATGGGGTGGCAGTTTGGAACCGCCCACCTGTGGATCCCACGTTTTTGTTGGAATGCTACCTGGGTAGGTAATTTGGTAGGTAAGTAGGTAAGGAATTTTGGGCACAACCCCAACTGGGTAGCCACCTAGTTGCCCCCGACTTATGATGTTTTAATAGTTACGAACCTCTACGCTGGGGATGGGCTCTGCTGGACGGGGCTAATCGTTCTGAAGGCTTTTCGGCACGGCTCTTGATAGGCGCGAACTGATGCGCATTATTCGAAGACTTTGATGTTGACCTCTCAACGTCCGTTTTTCTAATCCGAGCGTAGCAATGTTTCCCATTGCGTTCCTTGCGACATAAACTGTCCTCCTTGCACTTGTGGTCCTTTTTTCGCTGACTCCGCGATTTACGACTCTCCTTCGATGGTGGGTCAATTTCGACGAATTCTTGGTCGCTGATTTCTTCCAAAGAACTCACATTATCGAAGAGAATATCATCGTCTCGGATTTCGCCCTCCTCGTACTCGTCCGAGAGGATGTCCTCCACAGGGCCCGGATTGCCCATTTTTCCTAGAGATAGGTACCTAAATTCGCATGAGAAAAAACATGAATGTTAGAAACGAGAATAAAAATCGGAAACTACTTTTCAGAAACCGGAGAACCGTAGCAGAAAATTGAAGCCAATAAGAAATGACAATCCATTTATCTAGCATTCGCAACTTCATCATTGGGAACGTTTTCCATGGCTGTTTGATCCTTTGCTACGGAGACATGGGTGGGTGGGTCGATGGGATGGATGGGTGCACCTATCGATAGTCAGATCGATGTGAGTAGAGATAGTTTCAGTCGATAGTTTTTGTGGCGGTTATCGCTAATGTACGTATTTCTTTAGGAGGATTGTTTTTTCTTCTTAGAATCTAAGACTTAGATAGTTAGGTAGGCACCTAAATATACTTTCTACGAAAAGTAGAGCGTTTAGGTGTAGGAAATTTTAAGTAAATGGGTAGGCAACTAAGTAAGAAGGTATAGGGTCCATGCTCTAGAGCGAAAGTGACAATCCAACAGGTTTTTCTCCCGCTTAACCAAGGTAACACGAAATTCACCGTATAAAAGACAATCCAGTGATAATTTTTGCCAAAAAGATACCCTGTTTCCTGTTGCTGACGATTCTCTCTAACGAGGAGGATGACAATGGGGCGAACGGTGCTAGTGTACCAAACTACCAAAGATGGATACTACTTCAACCATCGATATCTCTACAGCAAGGTGTATCCGTCCCAGAGCAAACAACATCTGTCCCAGTGATAAAAGAACATCTTCTATAAATCTTGAAGAAGAAAAAGGAAAAACATCGACAACATCAACATAAAAAAATCCATGTTATCCGCCAGCTAGCCCTCCCCCCTCCATAGATTTGATTTCCATTTGATTTCATTTGAATTTCAATTTGCTTAGCTTTTTAGGTAAGGAGCCTTTTAAGTACTTATACTTTTAAGTACAGCTTTTCAATAATACCTACGTACTGATACTGAGCTCTTTCAATTTCCAGTGCTTACAGCTCAATCTCAATCTTACACACTCTAGTGTGTCCATTGACCACGTCCATGGTCTGTCGAGAAATCTAAGCTGCCTGTCTTCACCCTCTTCATGCACACTGCTCAGCGGTCAGCATCATTTTTATTCGCAGCATGGAAGTACAAGACATAGTTCCTTCCATGATTCGCAGTTAGAATACCTAGTCAACAGTGTAAAAAATGATGTGACCCTGCAATTTTATTATTTTCGTAAAATGTTTCTCCTAAAAATTCTTATCATTAGTTTCAATTAATCACTAGGTAGGTACCCGGTAAATAGGTGGAGCCGGCCAGCGAATCAGCAAGTACGATGTCTACTGAAAGTGCCGCATGGTAAGATTGTTCATTTTTCTAAAATAAGGTACCTCAGAATTATAATTTTTCAATTAATTGTTGGATGGGGGAAGCTGGCAGGTGTGCTGGATAAGAACTGAACCCAAATCCAATTATTGACGAATGGTTAGAGGTGCTACACACGCAACACAAACGTACTTACAATGTCGTTGTTGGAGGAGAGGTTTCTGCTTCCCCCACCACCAACGATAATCGTTGGATCCAATCATTGGATCTTGCTACTTGTTGAGATTGAGAGCAAATTGAGCAAAAAAGTCGAAAAAGGTTGCAATTTGTTGCAGTGCAGTAGCGTTGCTGAGAGGATGGAAAATTCTAGCCGGTTGCGACGGTGCGCTGTTGAGCAAAGTGAGGTTTTTCCACTCATTCTCAAACAAAGGGGCTCTACTAGTGACGTCGGACGACACCGTGTTCGGCATTGGACAAAACGGAAAGCACAATCTGCTCGGTGTTGAAGGGGACCATTTTGAGCAGGAATTTTTCCAAGAGCCTGTCAGGGTAAGCGCCATAACCTTTTTGTATCCAGATTCCAAACCATTTTTGGTTTAGTAAATGATGTGCGGAATTAACCACTATTTGACCAAAGAAATCGATTTAGATTGCGCGGTTGTGCAGCCTGGGTGTCACGGAAATTTCAGTGGGGATGTGGCTTGGTGCTGCCGTCACGAGAGAAGGACTTTTGTACCGATGGGGTTTAATCTCAGACGAGGGCGACGTTGTGCTGCCCACCCAGGTAAAGATTGATTTTCGAACATTGGCTCGTGTGTTTTTCTTCAGAATAGGTACTTTCTATCATCTGGATGATCCTTGAAGTATCTGATTTGACAGGTTATTCTAGATCAAGGTGCCAGGTTCACCCGGGTTTCTTGCGGAGCAGCATTCCTCGCAGCTTTGACAGAGACATACTGTGTTTACGTTTGGGGAAGCATGAACATGTGCTCCGATCCTGTCGAGGCCCGCCTTGTGTCAGGCTGTCAATTGGTGTCTTCGTTCTCCTGTGGTTGGTGGCACATTGCAATGGTGACTGACAAGGTACCTGTAATGCCATCGCTGCTTTCACCCCAAATTCTTGAGCATTCACTTCTGTTTTATTTGTACCGCCTACCTATTTAGTTACACACAAATGTTGTACATTATTTGTTTGAAGGGCGATGTGTACACGTGCGGATACGGTGAAGACGGCCAACTTGGGTATGTTTGGCATGAACATGATGATATCTACAATGCAAAAAAAGCGGACGTCAGGCCAACCGTGAAGAAAGTCAGTTGCGGTTCAATATCCACTCTATGCCTATCAACGTATGGGGATATTTGGGCGTGCGGTGCCAACGATGTGTGGCAAGGATTCCTTGGTGTTGATAGTGACGACGATTGTGTATGTTCTCCTATGAAAATTGGCGTGAGCGACAACATTAAGGACATCGTTTCTACTTGGGGAGCACCAAACACCTATGCTGCTGTTGATGATGTAGGACTCGTTTTCTGTTGGGGCAAAAACCGCAACCCAGTACAGCTGGATAACGTCTCTTCCGTATTTGAAGTTGGTCAAAATGGGAGGGCATCTCTGGATTTGGAGTCAATATGTTTTCCGATCAACCATTGTCGATCTTCATCTATCCAACCCCTCGCACTACAAGAAGAAAGTCAAAGTATTACTGAGGCTGAACATGATAGTACCAAAGAAGAAAACGGCGATTTTGTTGAAGAATACTATAAGGAATCGTCATTAGTAAATAGAAATGGCCGGAAAGACTCGAAATCAGGATCCGAAAATGAGCAGGAAGGAATCGAACGAACTAATGATTGCGCTTGATGCTCATAGTGCTTTCAAGTTGGAGAACATCGGATCTTTTCGGAAGGAGATACGAGCGGTTTGGATCTCAAAATCGAATCGCTGAGGCCTAGGTCACTATGTCTCGAGAAAACTGCATCCTATTCTGTAACAGTGGATGTAATAATTATTTCATGAGTACAATTAATTAAATGAGTAGGCAGTAAAAATTTGTGCATTGTGATGTTCTAGGCCCTGATGAGGATTATATATTAATCGAAAGCTCGGTAAAGGAGGCGTTTTAATCAGCGTGACCCCAATCCCGATCTTGACTAGCCACTGCATACTGAGAGGGTCGATCATCCACATATACTATTCTGTAACGTTTCAATGTCACTGTTGCTATGAAAATATCTTTGGCAATTCGATAGTAATACTGGCTCATCGGCTTCCAAATGGGGACACAGGCCCCCACTGTTCAACTAAGCAAAGATGGAAGCACTTGATAAGAAACGTCCAAAGTTTGTCTCCAAACCATAATTTCCAATGTTGGAAATTGTCAATGCGGCCTCAGATGAGTGAAACTTGGTGAAGTGGCATGCCCGGACGTAACTTGGTATACCTGGTTATGAAATCCCTAAAACTTTATTAAATGAATTGCAAATTTTGCAATTCTTTGCTCAACCGTACTTGCCCAATTTTGAGCCGAAAATTGGGAACTGGGGTACTTAACTAACTGGGAGTTTCAAGGGTGCAGAATCCGATTCGTCAAAAATGTCCGACTCCATTGCAGGACGCAAAAATTTAGCAAATAAACCTATTATCGATCTTGCACGAAAATACAACATAATATGTGTTCAAAAAATGCAGAAAATTTGAATATTGCCCCTACCCGATTTCCTCGCTGATATTATTCGTGTTCATCCTAATATTATTATGATCACATCCCAACTAGAAGTGATGGTAGGACAGTGGGTACCTACGTGCTTGTCTTAGGCGCTGGTGACCTGTGTTCGGATCGACCATGGCAGCTGATTAGCCCACCGTATTTTAATTATTCCGTATCGCTTTTCAGTTAGTAGTTCGCCTTTATTTTGCATGCAATGCATTCATAGGTTGGCCACAAATTTTCGAGCTGAAAAGGGGACACCGATCCCAGATAGGGAATTATGGGGCATGTTAACATCAACATCGTGTTGACAGCATGACGACAACGGCCTGAACCTCTTCGTACCTAAACACCTACCTACTTACTCAACAAAAGTGTTGGTGGGTATTTCAATATCTAACTCTCAAAATTATATACACCTACTCTGCAAGACCTTGTTGGGATTTGGAAAAGCAAAAGCAAAACTATTTAGTAATTTGCGGAAAAAACGGGTGTTAGTAAGTTTAAAAAGTTAGTGTAAGAAATACACTGTTCGAGGAAATCTAACTGACTCAAACAGTCCAATATCACTGGTACTACAAATGAGACTCAAATTTCAGAAAAGGGACGTTTTCACTCACTCTTGTGGCGAGGTGGGGGGCGGAGGGTCGAATTGAGGACTGCCCCCTTTAAAAGTCACCATACAGTTAATTTTCAAAAATCTGAACAGAGTTGGTCTGATACGTACGTCGAATTGGAGACTACCTAAACTTTTCCCAAATCATGCTCCTCTTTTACCACCTTCTTTTTTTTTAAATAAAACTATTTAAGTAAGTAGGTGCATAATGTTTTTATTTTTTTTGAGTCTTTTCAAAAGCACTCAACTTATCGAAATCATGGGCTCCACCCGAACCCAGCGGGCAAACGGTAACTACGTTGAAGTCACCATCCTCGCTCCGTTTCTAGTTCACTGTTGTGCCGCCAGGTTGTGCTACTCCGATTGAGCTTTTTCTGTTGGGATCGATCTCCCCTCCAGAATCCGGATTCCAGAGCTTTTCTCAGTTCAGTTCCTCCAGCCCCACCGTGCGGAGTGGATTATCTTGCGGTCAGGAATTTGTGCGTCTCGCGTATTGAAAACATTCCAATCCAATACCTGCAGCATTGTCTGTGGTGAGGACTAATTTGAAATCGGTTAAGTTTCAATATTGAACCGTGACGTGATCACTTGAATTGTTTCTCGATTGTGCTTCGTGTTGATATCAAGTCTGGAAAACGAGGACACATTTGGATAAGAATGGATACACTTTGCTGAGGTATGTGTTGCCAAAAATACTTGTAGGATTAGCCAGCATAGAACATAATTATCGCTAACTTAGATATATTTAGGTAGTAAGTAATCAGGTGAGTAGGAACAAATTTCGCATCAGGTCAGAAGGCAAACTTCGTACCGGGCGGGTTACGGGTAGTAAGAATCGTGAAAAAAATGTAGGTCTCAAAAGGGTGTAGGCTACTTGCGGATCATTTTTAGCCGAATCTTGTATTTACTTACTTAATTTTGGATAAAAATTCAAAAATTAAAGAGCAAATATATCTGTTCAGTGGCATTTAATTGGTGAAATTAGGACTAGGTGAATTGAGGCGTTGATAGCCAGAGTGGACCATTCCACACAGGTGTTGAACTGAGAAAATCGCATTTGAAAATTTCGACTAATTTCTTGTAATTGATTAAGGGCCTTGTTATGGTGTTTTGAAGAAAAAAATACAAGCATTCTTGGGTGAACAGATGACTCATGAACCATAGGGACATTTCTACAAGCCACAAAGTCCACTCTGGCCATCAAAATCGGCGGCCAATTTGCAGACGGACCATTTGAAAAGTTGCGCTCTCTCTTAGCACATTCGAGAACGAGCCAAATTTTAATAATAATTCGATAGATAGAGCAACCTCAGACCCATTGCACTGTATAACTCATTTTTGGACAGTTTGTGGAATGGTCCACTCTGGGTATCAACGCCTCAATTATGAAATAGGTAATTTAATTAGTAATTTAATTTTTATTGATTAAAAAAGTGCGTCGTCACGTACTTACCGATCTGATCCTGAATTCTTAGCAACTAGTTGTCTTTACCTTGTTACTTACGAGCCAAAAAGGTGAAGCAGGGAAATCAAATAAGTACCTACCATTCAGCCATTAGATTCCTTAAACACTTATAAATAATAATTATTTATTACTATTATAATAATAATTATATATATACTACTATAATAATTATTATTATTGCCATAATTATTATGGCCGGTTTATCAATACATTTAAATCTAGATTTATCCAAGGAGGCTTAGCACTAAATAGCCACCAAGCCATTTCCTGTATGACGATCAAATTATCGTATCCTGTATGACAATCAAGGCAATTGCGCAGAATAATATTACCATCCAGAATAAGGCGGCACTTATCTAATGCAGAACAGTTACAAGCCTTTCTTCTACATCTAACATAATATTCTACCATATAACTGCCACAAGGGAACGCATTCGGTGAAGGCATGCGTCGTTTGTTTTTCATTAACACCTCAACTTGGTAAACGTCTCAATTCTAACTTCTTTCCCACATATCTTCTCCATATCTTCACGTTCTGTACATAAAATCTCAAACTTTCGATCTGTCGATTACTCTGCGACGGGGATTAAATGCCAAAAAACTGCCTGATATTGTGTCAGAATTTTGAAATTATTCCAAGGATGAGAGTATTAACTACTCGGACAAATTTTGTCTTCCAACTTAAGATCCAAATTTTCTGCGACCCCCGAAACAGGAATGTATTATGGGGCAAACTCTATTTAGTAAAATCATGCTTCGGCCAATTCCAGTCTAAAGTTTTATGAATTTCTTATTGGTTGTGTATTTCGGTCCTAGTGATTCCTATAGCAGGGTGAAAGTATTGATCTCAGCTTTGCCATTTTAGTGATCACAGTTTGCGATAAAATGTATTTAACAAGTCGCCATTGAAATCAGGATTACCAAATAGGAGCCCTATAATTACCACTCTATTTACAGATTTTACGAAAATTCGGGCGTGTACAAATCAGAAGGCATATCAGTCCGTTTTAACTACTCAGGACAATAATTCTATTTTGTAAATTGAGTTCCCCATAATATCAGCACGGTCCATCCATTTCAAACGCTATAATGGTTTTATTTCAAGTTGCACAATGTTTAAAAATTTATCAGTTTCCACCGATTATCTGTATTGGTATTCGCTAGGCGGACGATGGCGCAGGTTGTGCGCGGTTGCGGTCAGCACAATGTTCTGCAATTTTTTCCAATTCATCGCCTTTCTAGTTTTATTTTGTGTATAGATAAATCGCCACAATTAGGCCGTAAAGGCCCAGAACTTCGGCGAAGATGAGTATCAGAATCATGCCGACGAACAATCTTGGCTGCTGGGCTGTACCGCGGACACCAGCATCTCCTACTATTCCTATCGCAAGGCCAGCTGCGAGTCCGCTAAGACCGACCGACAGACCAGCACCGAAATGTAGGAATCCTTTGAAGAGCGGATAGTTTTCCGGGGGCTCCAGAGAGCCGGCTATCAATACCGAGACGACGAGCCCGTATATGGCGATTATTCCTGAAATCAACAATAAGCAACCGATTCTGTTATATAGATTGCGAGTTTTGGTACTGAGTGGGAAAATTTGGCCAGGAGTTGATGAATGACGACCGCAGGTCTGAGGGTAACAATTCTGCCCTGCTGGCGACCAGCGGCGCGCTTGTAACGCCTTCCTAGGATGGCCTTGCAAGCAAAAGCGCTCGAGCTCTCAATCCTAAATACTGTACATAGCTATTTGTCTACATTCTCTGCCAACCGACGCGGAAACGAGAAAAATAGTTCAATGGGCGGTAAGTTGCTCAGAAATAATAATTATTGCCAACTTGCCTGCCATTACGACGGGAATGATTGACTTCATGATGAGTTCCGGTCGCATGACTGACATAGCCGCAATTCCTGTTCCTGACTTGGCAGTGCCGTACGCAGCGCCCAATGAGCTGAAAATGATAGAGCACGCTACGCCCATGACGCCGAAAAACGGCCCATAAATCGGATTGTTCGGATTGGCTGAGTCAGTGGCGTTCGCCATGGCCTCGAACTATCGGCCGCTGTTTCACTGAGAATCGGTCCTAGCCAATGTTAATGGAAAAATGACGTCGACAACGTTAAATAGAGAAGAAAGAACGATTTTGCTGAAAATACGTAACAAAATGTCCATTATTTCATCGAGTTTGATTCGAAAGAAAACGATGCCCTAATGGTTGAATTGTTTACGTTTGATTTCGTTTCTGCTTTTCGTCCGTTGCCCGGATATTTACGTTACTAGGCATTGGTATACAACAGTGCGGCACCAAACTTATCGAGAAGAACTTCGATCGCTATGAAGTTTCTTGTTGAGCCGTAATTTTATTTTTTCGCCTGCCTATTTTCGTCAACACGGAAGTCGTTAGAAAACGCAAATTATCAGCCACTGTATTTCGATTACACTCATTATTTCCGAGATACGGGCACTTGAAGTGATTTCTTTTTATTCTTGCTCGCCCGTTTGACTTCAGTGTACATCGAGTTGAACCTGGTGTAGGGTCAAACGATCTGTGAAAGAAACCCGTTCAATGGGGCAATACTCGATCTTTTCGGATCCGGGGCCATCCGGAATCGTGGACCATGGACAATCGGCCGTCCTCCCAGTTGACCGACTCAAATTGACCCCGGAGCTGAGGAGTTTTACAGAGCGGAAAATGTTAGCGCTGCCCATCTGCCGCGGTGATTTGACGCGCTGTCCCACCTGGAGCTGGATTTTCGTGTCGTCAGACCCAAAGTGGCCACTATTTCGAGTAGCCAGTGTGATTCGTGATATGGACGTTTTTCGCGTTTGAAAGCCTAAGTTGGAACCCATTTATGAATTTTTTATCGTGACAGTTGATGTAATTTGAGTCGATTTTTCGAGTCGGCTCCAGAACTAAAACTTTTCTAATTACAAACGGCTGATCGTGATGTATTCCAAAAGTTGTTATGTATCCAATGAACTTGGCGATCATTTTTGGTGCCGTTTTGCGATTCATATCGTCCGAATCGTTCCAAACGTACCTACGTATTTTTTACTAAAAATTGGGATCCGGTGGTTCTGAAAAGTGCAAGAGCCAGACGTGGAATCGGGGAATTGTCTTCGAGATTATCGGTTCGTATGAGTATGGGGCAAACAAAATGTCCATGACTGTCCCTGCCTTCTGTCCTCAGGTAGAAATAGGATATTCATTCACAAATGGGCTTCTCTCCGACTAGATAGGGGATGCTTTTTGAGCCCGCTCTTGTCTTTCGTACGACGGTGTATTCTGGGCCGTAGGGGTCGAAATGGGGAGAGGTGAAACGGTGAGTCGATATTACCTTTAGAGGCCCTCAGTCCCTCTCAGAAGGCCCTTTGGCTGCATTGCTTCCTGGAGAAATGGATCAATCTCCAATCTGCTGGTAAAGGTCGCCTTCATGAACTTCTATCCTTCCGAGAGCAGCCGTTGGGATTAAGCGGTTCCTCTCTACAATGCCCACTTTGTGAAGCTGACGTGATGTTACCTAATATTCTGAATGCTATTGCTTCCGAGTAAAGATATTTCCATGGCGGAATATCCACTGAGGAAAGCCGAAAAGATTACGGGGTAATTGACGTATTGGGCTTGGGGTATTGTAATTTTCTAAAATTGAACATCGGATCGGCGGTTCGTAAGCTTTTCAGAAGCGATTTTTCGTTTGAAAATGCTCACTATTTTTCTCAAAATTAGATTCTTTGCATTGTTTTATCGGTTATAAGCAACTACGAAAATATGTACATCTATCTATATTATACATTTCAATTTTTAACTGTTTTCCGAATTTCTGCCTTAGGAATGCTAGTCTAAGCAACCCTCCCCCCCCACTCATGTGTTCACCGAGAATTTACATTTAAGCGATGTTTCATGCAATTTGGGTATCATCTCCTTTAACATCCTCACAGTAGGTACCACCTATGTTTTTTTTTACTCTTCGACCCTTCCAGCCTCCAAACCAGTACAAATACCATGGGTTTAGACCAAGAATTCACGTATTTAAATATGAAAGTACCATGCGCTTGGGGACCTTATCAGTATCAGAATCAATTAAACATCTCTCCACCGGTAAATCGCCCATTTGTCTGTGGAACGAGCACGAACAGGGGAGGTACGACAAGGACGAGAGTAGAATGAACAATCTAGATAGTCGATCGCCCTGTAAGAGAAGGAGAGGCCCAGGTACGGCCCACACTCGGCAGAAAATCCCGCGACCTCCAAGTGGTCGCCCAGCTCGGCATTGCTGGCTTCGGTGACCAACGGGAACCGGTTCACTCAGCGCCGCAGCCCCGTCGGCCAACAATAGTTTCCTTTATGTTGATGTTCGATTCACACGGAGGCGGAAATCCCACTATTCGTTATTTCGGAATTAACTGACATTCAAAATGCAAAAATAGGATCGTCAAACCGGTGAAAAGTTAACGAATGAAACCAGGGGAGGGCAGGTGACGCGCAGTACTTCCGTATTTTCATCTCGAGGGTTTGCGATGCCACATGTATAGCAAAGAATTTTCTCACGAGCTTTCCCACAGTTTCTGATTTGGCAATGCCTTGAATCCAGCGGCCATCTAGGTGATGTAATATTATCGAATACCAGATGGTGGTACGCGAGTATACTGATGAACCTGGTGGTATCTGGTGGTATTGAATCAATTTTTGGCTCTTCAAAAAATTTGCAAAAATTTGAAACCTTCGATTTTGCCCAATAAAGGCGAGGAACTGTCAAATTGTACCCATTATGAGAAATGGCTCTGGAAAGTATGATTACCGGGAAACATGACATGTTTCCATTATACCTACATGACTGTTGCATTGTACCTACCTAACATTAAAAAGTAAGGAACTTGAAAAAATGTTAAAATAGAGAAATTTATGGCTTATTTTTTGAGCTCAGGATGATATCGGTATCAGAATGATGCATCATCGTTAGATAATCCTGGAATGTATTCGTATTCGTATTATTTTCGGTAGGTTGTAACTTTTTCGTCTGAGCGAGTTTGAAGCATTGGAGATTTTTATCGCTTGCTCAGAACTTGCGAGTCGTATATAAGAGCTGTTTTGTCAACACATTACAAATGAACACCAACAACTAAGAATAGGAATGACTTGCTATGTCTACATTTTTGAAGTGGCGCCGCTCCGTTGGTTGCTTGAGGCCGATGACATTATCGCAATGTCAAATTTTTCATGCTCAGCGTTTACGTTTTCTGACTCTATTCACTATGATAGCTCCGGCTTCGAAGTTTTTGCTTCTCAGCGCCTTTTTTCAATTCTCCGTTTTCCAAGTGAGGTTAGTCCGAGTAAAACGTTTTCATTCAATAATATTGTTTTACAATTTCAGCGCCTTGGCGAAATTATGCGTTTTGAACTCAGGCATGCTAGTGATATGAAAATCGTTGGGTTTATTCCAAAACTGTCCCATGCTGGGACGGCTGAAAGTGATTTCTTCGAATTGCGAACCTCTCCCGGTATCCCCTCCAATTTTAGTTAGGAGGCCGTTTTCCTCGAGAACCGGTGCCTTCTCATTAAAGCTGGTCACGCTCTTTTTTCGCTACTTAACTTGTTTTGATCCTCTCTGAAAAACAACCTATTTCCCTATTGTTCTAACCAGATCACTACCTAAGGAATTACTGTCGGTGTATAATTCCCCGGCACGCAACCGATGTTCGTGCTGGAATTATTAGCTGTTAGGCCTTTTAGGAGAAGTGGCATTCGTGTAAAACTATTTTCCAATGGGGGATCGGCTGGATGAGACGTTTTTAAATGGACGCGCATATTATTTTATATTATAAAACCAGTGGTGAGTAGATAACACAAAATTTGACACATTGATTTTGTTTTGTCTATTCTGAGACGGTTTAGGTAAAAAATAACAAAAAATTCACTACTCAAATTTTAAAACTCGCCTAAAATCAAAATACGTCAAGTTATCGGAGCATAAAAAGTATCCACGTATAAACAACATTTTGAGGCCAAGAACGCTCAAATCGGTTCATTTGTGTGACCAGAAAAATTGAATAGAAAATCGACGATGAAACTGCAATACTGCCCAATTCAAAGCATCGTGTCTTTTGGGGGCGTCTCGGTTGCTTACTTCTCAAAACTTGGATTGGTGGCAACTTGGCATATCACGCGTCCATAGATTGCATGGCAAAGGAATTGGGCAGTGTTGAGCAAATATATCGGTAGTGCAAAGATATTAACAACTGCGTCTCTTAACACGAATGTTAGGTACATATTTTAATTTTTTGAGGTCCAATTTCACTAAACTTTTCACGCCTGGTGCGCTGCTCAATCGTTAATGGTGACATATCCTTGAACGAAGTGGCTATTATCAATTTTTCTCCTGGTTAAGCTAATCATAATGTCGAAAGTTTGTTGAAATTGGAGCTGAACAATATTTTAATTAACCCAAAAATATAGCAGTTGGAAGGCTGCCGTTATTGATAGCTAAGTGGGATAGAGTGGGAACTTGTCTTTGAATCGCCAATGAAATTTATTCGATTCAACTTTGAAAAGAAAAAGGAATTTTCGAAACCAACCTGAAAAATTGTAAACCCATAGGGAACCGAAGTTTCGTCGTTTACATGGCGCTCAGGTCATACCTCATGTTTTGTCCCGATTTAGAATTTTAACTCCTCGGAATTTCACGGGAAAAGAGGAATTATAATTCCGGGAACGAGTCGAGCGGATATGGTAAATCGCTGGGAGATCCATGTGCGATGTTGCCCACGGCTACACCGTGCGGGTGTGAGAAGTCGTAGGACGTCGGTTTGGCAGTGAGAGGCGAGCCAGGGCGGAGGCTGCGTGATCAATATCGGCCCCTTCTACCCCTGCAACGTTACGTCCCTTAGTACTTTCCTGACCCTCGTTTTCTCACCATCTTCTCCTCCCCTTTCTTTCCAACTCGTTCCCATTTCTATGATTTTCTTTTTCTGTTTTCGTTTCCTTGTTTTCTCCAAGGTCGATACACCGTGCCCCTTGTATTCGCTCTTGTTTTTATACGTTGCTCTCTAAAAAATGGTGAAGGCATTGGGATTCGATGATTGCCGATCTTCTGTAAATATATCGTACCTAAGGTGGCCAGATTTCAAAACCTCCAAAACAGGGCGCTCTAGCTGTACCCGCCCGGCGTTGCCCGTGCAAAAAAATTAGAAAATGCAGATAAGTGAATAGCGCAGGAATCTCTCTCTCTTCCCCCCCCCCCCCCATAGCTATAGCTTCCCCCATAGGATAGCTGTACCCGCCCGTGTCCCCGTGTGCCCGTGCTGTCACTTTTTCCACTTAATTCACTTTTTTCTCGTTTAAAACTCACTTTTTTCACTTTTTTAAAACTTACAAACTCACTTTTTTAAATTCACTTTTTTCACTTTTTTAAAATTGCCGAAAATCGGGCTTCAAGGTCTTGTTGCCTGCCCCTTTGTGCTTCCGTGTAAAAAATTCCAGGTCCCTGCGTGCGATAGATTTGACTGGAGAGCTCGGTCAAACAAACAAACACTTGCTTTTATTATTATAGATATAATATATTATATGTACTCACAGCAGTTTTATGAATGTTTGTATGTAGAATTTATGAATGTTTAATATATATTATTATATCCAAACATTCTGACGTTGAATGGAATTGCACTAAAGAACACACAAAAATTTCATGCAAAAACTGTTGACTATAGTCAATATTTCCTATAGGAATATTCCTATAGGAATATTTTTCAGAGTAACGTCAATTCGCAGCTGAATATTTTTCATTCGAATGAATCTTCTTCAGTAAGTCGGCCCTTTGTCAGCGCCAAATTTCCCGTTCCACAAAAATTTCCCTCTTTTACGCAATATTATTCAAAAAAATATTGAAGAACCTGGTAGTTCCCTTACACAGGATAACAGGACATTCCACGCGAAAACAGGACTGTCCTGTTCAAAACAGGACGTCTGGTCACCTTAATCGTACTATACGTAGATACGTTGTAGGGAGTTTGCGCCTCCTTACTCACAACTTCTCAGTTGATAGGTTTATTCAGAGGCGTTGGAAGGATAAAACTGGGGAGTACGTTGGATGTACCAGGCTTGCTTTTGCTATCGGAAATATTATATAGTATGAGCCTGGTAAGGTGTGCGCTTGGTGCCCTGGCGTTTAGAATTCGAATCTTGCCTTCGATAATTAGCCAATCTTACAAAACTTGTTCATGGATACATGTCGCTAGCAGCAACTAAGCGGCGTGTTAAATTCGGTTGAATTGGACCTCAAGACGATAGGACGAAGGCCCATCTTTTCTACGATAGAGGATAAGGACTGTTTTTTAAATTTTCCTCCTTAATTCTTCTGTTTCTTGATATTGATTTTTGGTTCATTTTTCTATAGAAATGAACCTTTGTAATCGGTCAGGAAAAAAAAATTTTTAACACCCCCTGAAAATTTGATGGTTTACGTTTCAAGGGGTGTAGAATCCGAATCTGCAATAAAAATTTTTTGTCCGTCCGCCGTCCGCCGTACGCCGTACGCCGTACGCCGTCCGCCGTCCGGGGTTTTTCAGGGGGAAGGAGTTATCGAAAAATTTTGAAATTTTTACCAAAAATCAAGTTCCGTAGGTATCTAGTTGGTCCTAACGTCTCGGCAGAACCCTACCTTAATTTTAAGGCCAGTAAAACAGCTGTTGAAGTGGGAAAAAATTCGTGTTTTTCTGGAAATTTGAAACATAGGCATGTGACGCATCATTTTCTATAGATTTTTCTATGCTGAATCGAATGAGACCATCGCCACGCCGGTAGCTTCAACCGTTTAGGAGTTATTGCAGTTTTAGTGAGACATTTTTGAGTTTTTAAAAATTTATACAATTCTTAATAACTCGAAAACGACTAGAGCCACAAAAATCGTTTTCCACTCGTTGGAATCCCCACAAAAACTTCTGTCCTCCCGATATCTTCAATTTAAAGAATTTGGTCGCATTATACAAATCAGCAAAACAAAAATTGGAAAAAGTTGAGAATTTGGCCTCGGCTCTTAGATACGGTTGATTGATCTACTTACGACCACTAGCCTATTACACCTACAAGGTGACGCACGCACACTAGGCCAGTTGCGCTTGGCAACATAAGAACGAGACAGGCTTTAACAAAGGTTCTGAGGCATTCTTGACGCATTTTTAATTTCATTATCCAGAGAATTTAATAATTATTATTATTCTGTTAGTTATGTAGGTAAATAAGAATAGATTAAGTGATGATTTCAACAAAAATTAACGACGAGCTGCGTTGAAAAGATAGATAGGTAGGTCAAGCAAGGAGGACCAAGCAAAGAGGATGATTATTTTTTGCCGGGTTGAAAAAACGTTTTTCTAAATCCCCATCTAAAATATCTACCAATTTATACTGAAATTCTAGAATAATAACAACTAAATTCCGTGTTTAAGGAGAACCTATATATCGTAAGATTTGTCTTTGCAATCGAAAAATGAACCCCTGTGCAAAATTTGCAGAGTTCTTCGGATACACCGAAAACTGATGTGCACATGCAGTGGCATCTACTTAGCAGCGTTTTTTAATTTATATCATTCGTCTTGTAACCCACTTCCATTCGCTCGGCCACACCCCCTTGCTCTTCCAACTTGGATCACAACCTCATTCGCCGTTTTTTGGCCGAGGCAACATGGAGTAAACAGGCTGGAGTAAATTGAGGCTGGAGTAAACATGGCTTTCTCTGTATTTATGGTTTTTTTTTCTTTCTGACCCAGACATCATGATTCACCACCATGTGCCTCGTACAGTTGAAGAGCCAGCCAACAACAAACATTCGGCATTGAGACGATAGTTTCATGGTTTTTACCGGATGCTCGGGGTCCGAAGCCAAAACATCTACTTTGTTGCTTGTACGTAAACATAATGGAGGCGAAATATGCTACAGACGAAGCAGCAATGCTTGTATAGGATCAGTAACGGCCTCTGCTCGCCTAAGCCTGAACTACAAAACCTGGCGTTCCGTTCTCAAAGAAGTGGTTCTATAGTGCTTGAATGTGCAGTGAAGCATTCCTAAGTCGAACCTGCAGGTGTCCTAATCTGTATGCTGTTGCGTCCATCGAGCTGGGAGCAATCCGTTGTACGGTCATGGGAATAACTGAAAAGTGCCAAACTAAAGCTTGAATTTCGGTGTGACTTGTCGGATTTTCTAGAAGTAGGTACCTATTCCTCTGATCGATGAAAATTCAACGTGATTTCAAAATGGTTGACATTTTCAACGGGATCGATCGTGATGGCGATAAGCACTGTTATCTCTAATCTAAGAAAAACTTGACCACGTTTTTTGTTTTAGGGAACAATTTCCAAAACAAATTTTATAGCTGCGATTGAATTTAAATTTTCATAAAGGGAGCTTCGATTTTAAAGGCCAGCCCGTCTTTCAAGCGAGTTTGGAGAATTTTGGAATTACTGGAACAAGTTTTGAAAGTTCTAAACGTTCAGTTTTTTTTTTTTTGGTTTCAAGAAATACGGAAAAAAAATTCATTCGCCCCAAAGGAGCCAATGTCATCCGTTGAATCGAAGTTCACGGCCAATTCGACTAAAACGAGAAGCACGTCCACGAGAGATGTCGAACTTGACGTTTCAATCCATAGAAGTTACTTTGTTCACCATCTAGTTGGGAAAGGCGCTTATGGCAGCGTCTGGAAGGCTGAGCACCGATATAACAAAAGGACAGTCGCCGTGAAGAAATTGGACAACTGTTTCGGAAATTCGACCGACGCCAAACGGGTGTTCAGGGAAATCAACTGCCTCAACTGGTTCAGAGGGCATCCCAATATCGTTAGATTATTTCAAATCCACAAAGCGTCCAACCATAGAGATTTGTATTTGACTTTCGAATATATGGAAATCGATTTGGAAAAAATGCTCAAAAAAGGCCCCCCACTGACGGAGGATTGTATAATGTACATGACCTATCAGATATTGGCAGCACTGCATTACATGCACTCGGGCGGCGTCGTGCACCGCGATTTGAAACCGGCCAATATTCTGGTGAACCAGCATTACGAAATAAAACTCGCCGATTTCGGCCTGTCGAGACGACTGCCTGTCGCCGGCCTCGACTCGACGACGGCACCACTAACAGAGTATGTGGCTACTCGATGGTACCGGCCGCCCGAACTGCTGATATCCACTACGGTCAGGTACACCAGCGCTATCGACATGTGGGCTCTCGGGTGCATCATCGCGGAAATGTACACCAGAACACCTCTTTTCCCCGGATCGACGGCATTGAACCAGTTGGAATTGATTTTGAGGACCATACCGCCTCCGAACAAAGCGGACTGCGACGATTTGGTCGACGAAGCAAGGCGAGATTCTCTCGTCGGATTTCTGTGCGATTGGCGGCCGAGGGAGACGAAAACGCTCAGGACGATAATGCCGAACAGCGTCGACGTCAAAGCGTTAGACTTGACGTTGAGGCTCTTGGTCTTCAGTCCGAAACGGCGGCTGACCGCTTTTCTGGCGCTGGAACACGGATTTTTCAATAGGATGGGGATACCGGCTCAGGAAAAACCGCCGGTAGTCGACCCGAGGCGGATCATCTGGCCTGCCAATTTGGAAGATGACGTCACGTACCCCGCAGAAGTCTACAGGAAGCATATCTACCGAATCATCGACGGGAACCACGCGATTTTGGCTCCGCGAATTTTCCTGCCAACATTGTACGGCTGGATGGCAACGCTGCCACCGACGACTAGCGACGACGGGACTTCCGCCGGTAAATCCGCAGTCAAAAGTGAATGGGCACGGACTAAGAACAGCTGAGAGGTTCGAACGCGTGTCGGATTGAAGTTCACCTCGCAAGGATTGGCCGTGGATCGGCCATATTTGCCGAGTCGTAGGAAAAGCGAAAATCTGAAAAATAAAGTGCGAATTTTGCGTTTTGTTCGGAATTCGATATGGAGTCTGCGTTCTGGAGAAGACGCGACGTTTTTTTATTTACGAAGTAAAAATGCCTAAGTATTGGAACTACCTACCGAAGAGTACGCAGAAAATGTGGTTCAATAAGAATTACGTTCTAGCATTCTTGATGAGAAAGGTTGACGGGTTGTTGTGGCGGAGCCAGGCACCTGGAGCCTCCGCACACCGCTCATTCGGAATACGGACCGGTTCCTTGGGTTGCAACCATTATGCAATTGGCTGTAGTGCCTTTTCGCATAGAGTTTAACGATCCCTCTAGAGCTAGCTCCAGAAAGTACAGCAGGTACTAAGTACTAAATTACTAATTACTAAATTCCCTAAATTAAAATTACAATTAGTACTGCTGTACAGCGGTAAAGCTAAGTACAGCAGGTAAATGCCAGCTAAGACTGCCACTGGGCAGCTGTTTGGTTCGGAAGATAGATACTCAAATAAAACCCATTAGGGAATTGGGATGTACCTACCTAGCCAATTGTGGGTACATTCCTGATTTGTATTGATGTTTAGACTGACTTTGGGTGCTGTCAAAATAATTCAAGTTTAAAGGTTCATATAAAAGTTTGATTGTACGTATAAATTGAATCATATCAAGTCGGAAACCAGTGGTGCGTAGATAACACACAATACTTCCATATTTTGAAACGTAAAATTGTGACACAATTTGATCATATTTTGACTGCTTTTAAGGGTGTTTAGGCCAAAAATATCAAAAAATTCACTATTAAAATTTTAAAATTCGCCCAAAATGAAAAAACGCCACATTTTTGGAATGTAAAAAATATCCACATATTCTGCAAAGTAAAACAAAGATTTTAAGACCAAGAACGCTCAAATCGGTTCATTTTTGTGGCCGGAAAAAAATAAAATAGAAAACACTAAAAATGCAAATATATCGGAAGTACTGTGCGTTATCCGAATTTCGATTAAACAGGGTGTTAGGTCTTGCCGAGACAAACATTTCAGTTCAAGAAATTTGAAAAAAGGTTGAGAAATGAGGGAGTTATGGCCATTTTTGTAAATGACCACAGACGGACACACGGACACACAGACACTTGTTCAGGAAGTGATTCTGAGTAAATGTGTATAAGAAAAAGTTTTTTCTGAGGCTCCGTTCCGATTCTCGATTTTAGGACGATCACAATACTTCCATTTACTCTGTAAATATGGAAGTAAAAATTTGTATTAAATAGTTTATAGTTTTAGGTAAAATTTAAAATTGTAGATGTATAATATGGAGTAAGGTGATATTTTATGTAAAATAGTTTATTTTTAATTCCTCCTTAACTTTTGGTGGTTTTTTCGGGATTTTTTTCTCATTTGGGGGGATTTTGGGGTTTTTGACGTCGTCCCAGGGGTTTTTAACGTCCGCACCTTGGCAACACTGAGGGAACCCCTCTTACTGCGCCTTTTCGGGAAGTCGGCAACAACTAACAGTGCAATAAAAAAATTCAATGAGCCCATTCCGACTTCCCATTTACGTTCGGATTTCGTCATCGGTTTTTTATGGATAGAGACTTACAGTTGTTCGTGATCGGTATGGGGCTGTCGATTACTTCCAATAATTGAGCCGTTCAGTAGCCAAGTGGGATAAGTCCATTTTTTCAAATTTTACAGGAGCGAAGTATTTGAGTTTGGTGCTGTAGTTTTGTAAAAAATTAAAGATAGACAAAATCGATCATTTCTCTGTGTTCAATTACTCAATAAAACATAACTCCACTACCACTTTTCCTCAAAATGGCTAATGGTGAGTCCAAAAATCAAAAAATCTTTCAGAACCCCCCTTTTTTATGGACATGACCAAAACGAACAACACGATCGAGCGGTGTTCGAGCTAACTAGGACTAAACCCGTTCGTCAACTGGAAGAATATGACATTTTCTTCCGTTTGGCGCAATAAAACAAAAATCGGAAAAAATGGACTTATCCCATTTGGCTACTGAGCGGCTCAATTCATCGTTTCAAAACCGAGGATG
Organism: Nesidiocoris tenuis; assembly: GCA_036186465.1. NCBI lineage: Eukaryota > Metazoa > Arthropoda > Insecta > Hemiptera > Miridae > Nesidiocoris > Nesidiocoris tenuis. The sequence continues at coordinate 797,871 of AP028921.1, forward strand.
CAAAGGCGCGAATTCCCTCTGGCTAGTCTATCGGAAATCATTGGATCGATTTTAATTTCAAGGTAGGCAATCTCGTTTTCGCCTCCCACGTCTAATGAAGGTGGGAAGGATATCGCTATTCTATCGAACTCCTATGTTTCCTGCACATTCGCCCTGGAACCGTTCCCGTAATTGGTGAGGATGTCGGGCAGTTCTGCCACTCCTAGCAACTTGACTGACTGCCCTACATTCCGGGATATTCATCTCCGTGAGAGCGTTTTTGAATGAAGTTTCGAAAAAAAGGAAGTTCGTTTCTTTTCGTTTACTACGACGGCCAAGAAGTCCATTCATGGTAGTTACCCGCCCGAATAGAAACTTTTAGCCCAGTTCGCACAATATGTATTTTCGCTATGTTCTTATGAAGAATGACGACGTATATTGAATGCGCCGTGAGAATGTTTTTCCACCGAGCTCGTGCCAAATGCTATCAATATTCATGCGAGTCGCTCGTCTACTGCGTCGTCCGCTGTGTTTATCTTGTCGGTGCCATCCTGAAAATACTAATTGAGTTTGCACTTGTGCGTGAACGTAATAGATAATAATCTCCGGCGTTGATTTTGAAGATAGTGTTGAAAATGGTTTGTTTGATTTATACACCTTGGCAGGAACCGGAACGATTTTTACTGCTGTTCACATGCTGAGTAAACAATACCTACTCGTAAGTATTACAGAGGGAATGTGTCCCAAAATTTTGATTTTGAAGTTTTTGTAGTCATTATCAATACTATCTGCTCATCCAGGCCTTACTACTATACCCAAAAACATGAACAGACATCTGTGAAATGGAAGTATGGCGGAAATTGCAAGTGCGTTTATCGTAGAAATGCTGTGTGCAAATGTGCTAAAATATCAAAGTTTTTTTTACGACAGTTTTTGTAATTTGATCGAAAACTTATTTTGCATTTGGTGCACACGGTGTAGGTGAGGGTTAGAAAATGCATTGCTGAGATTAGTCGAGGTGGTGTCGGTGTTGAATCGAATGAAATGAAAAATCAAATCGTCTTCGTTTTGTTTTCGTGAAAATGGAATTATTCTCCGATTGTTGATGGTTAAACTCCGACCCAGTTGTTCCTATGAAGAGCACCTACTGCTAACGTTTAGCTTACACTGCTCTGCGATTAACTGTAACTATAATAGCTACGCCAGGAGGTTACGGTCACGAGAAGAATCCGCACCTCCGGCTGAGTCGAGACGTAGTCTCATCATCCTCTCGATTTTACACCTGTTGACCCAGAAAGAGGACGGGAGATCCGTTAATTCAGTTATCCGCCTTGAGACTTGGGCATTTGCCTACCTGTTCTCAAATACTTTCAGATTTAGCATTGCGACTTCGGTTACACTGTGTGGAAGCCTTCGTAGCATTCTTCACGCAAGGTCGTGTGTACCCGTGTGTAAGTTGGGACCCGATCTGGAGAAATTCTGTTCCGGAGAAAAGGAGGATTTTGTGGCCCGAAAAAATGTGCGTAGATAACACACAATACTTTCATATTTTGAAACGTAAGATTGTGACACAATTTGATATATCAATTTTGACTGCTTTTGAGGGTGTTCAGGTCAAAAATATTTAATAAACTCACTATTCAAATTTAAAAACTCGCCTAAAATGAAAATACGCCAAGTTGTAGGAGTATAAAAAATATCCACATATTCTGCAAGGTGAAACAAAGATTTTAAGACCAAGAACGCTCAAATCGGTTCATTTTTTGTGGCCGGAAAAAAATAAAATAGAAAACACTAAAAATGCAAATATATCGGAAGTACTGTGAGTTATTCAAATTCCGATCAAACAGGGCGTTAGGTCTTGCAGAGACAAAAATATTTCAGTTTAAGAAATTTGAAAAAGGTTGAGAATTGAGGGAGCTATTGCCATTTTTGTAAATGACCACAGATGGACTAACGGGCACTTGGACACTTGGACTGGCAAATTTTGCCACCTCACTTTTGAACGTAACAGTGATTCTCGGTGCAAGTGTTGGAGCGAATTTCCCCTCTGTACCTTCGATACGATTTGATAACCACCAAACAAGTGATTTCGATTTTTAGGATCTGTAAAAATGTTGGACATTTGGTGAACAATCACTGAAGGCCGAGAAATTCCAGGCCTTATCTACCCCCTTAGTGATGACTACAGTTGGAAAGGTGGCTTGCTCAAAAAGACTTGAAGCAACTTGAAAAAAATCATCCGCCGGCCATAAGATTTTCAACTTCACTCTCGCAACATCAGGGCCTTCTGAAGGCCTGAATCAGGTCTCTGCAATTTCCCACAAGACTTTAGGCCGGGAACTTTTCATTGTTTCAACTCACGGCGAGGGTTGGCCAATCTGGGGATCGAACTTTTGCATCATTTCCGCTTGTCACATCAATCCGCCGAGGCCGATATTGGATTGTTAAAAATTCAGACTAGCATATGACGAGGTTTTTTTAAATTCCATGTTCACTGGGAAAATGAAAGAATGTTGTAATCGTCCTAATATTGAAAATCGGGTCGGAGGTTCAGGCGAAATGTACTACACACTCTTACTCAGTCATTTTCTGAACCAGTATCTGTGTGTGTGGGTGTGTGTGTGTGTGTGTGTGTGTGTGTGGGTGTGTGTGTGTGTGTGTGTGTGTGTCTTCCGTTTGTTGGCATTTACAAAAACTGTCTTATTTCCCTCAATTATTCTCAACCTTTTTTCAAATTTCTCGAACCAAAATGTTCGCTCCGCATGTCATCCTGTTAAACCGATATTTGGATTACTCATATCTTCGAAAAATTGGCAGTTTTAGTGTTTTCTATTTTATTTTTTCCGGCCACAAAAATGAACCGATTTGAGCGTTCTTGGTCTTAGAATATTTGTTTTACCTACCTTGCAGAATATGTGGATATTTTTTATACTCAGATGATGTGGCGTACCGTTTATTATGGGCGAATTTTAAAATTTGCATAGTGAGTTTTTTGATATTTTTGACGTAAAAACCCTCAAAAGCAGTCAAAATATGATCAAATTGTGTCACAATTTTACGTTTCAAAATATGGAAGTATTGCGTGTTATCTACGCACCACTGGTTTGATTTTAGGCGGGTTTTAAAATTTCCATAGTTGGTTTTTGACATTTTTGGCCTTACTCGTCAAAATGGAAACAATGTGGTTCAAAAATTGGAAGAATTGTGTGTTACCTGCTCACCAATGTTTTTTCAACTGAGCTTTCGATTTTGAAAAGCAATAGGTTAAGGTTGTGCTCCTTATAAGGACCTCCCCTGGATTCGATCATTTACAAGGGACTCGAATGGCCGCGGTTGATTTTCCATCGTCGTCGCCGACTTGTTGTGGTTTGGTCTCGGGCGCCCGCTACGCCCCTGCTCAAGTAGGGTACGTCTGTCAATTCAATTTAACCAGTGGTTATCTAAGACGCTCCGGTTAACTCGTTCCATGGTGATGTGAACGAGGATAAGGTTGAGAGACGAAGTGATAACAATTTTCAAAGTTTTGTCACATTGGTCATCCCATTATGATTCCGACAATAGAAAACCAGTGGTGCGTAGATAAAACACAATACTTCCATATTTTGAAACGTAGAATTGTGACACAATTTTATCCTATTTTGACTGCTTTGGAGGGTGTTTAGGTAAAAAATATCGTGAAACTCACTGTGTAAATTTTAAAATTCGCCCAAAATAAGAATATCCACATATTCTGCAAGGTAAAACGAAGATTTAAAATCGAGACCAAGAACGCTTAAATCGGTTCATTTTTGTGGCCGGAAAAAATAAAATAGAAAACGCAAAAATTGCAAATATATCGGAAGTACTGTGCGTTATCAAACGTTTCAGTTCAAGAAATTTGAAAAAAGGTTGAGAATTGAGGGAGCTATGGCAATTTTTGTTAATGACCACAGACGGACACACCCACACTTGTTCAGTGATTCAGTGATACATAAATGTGTATAAGAAAAAGTTTTTTCTGAAGCTCCGTTCCGATTCTCGATTTTAGGACGATTCCAATACTTCCATTCACTCTTGAATATGAAAGCAAAAAGTATTTGGTTCTCGATTTTAATAACGATTTCACTGGTCTACGGAGAGGAATGCACAATAATCTATACCTGACTTCGAAATAATCAATTTTAGATTTTACAATCCAACTAATTTCGCAAAAGGCGAAATTTTTCGCGTAGTCGAATCTTCTGCGGTCTGTCAAGTGGCCTTGGTAGCAAGGTAGTAGGTAGTTATACACTGTTGACATTGATAATGGAGGTCAAACAGCTTCCGTCATCCTTTGAGCTTCGAAACATTGACCTGAAGCTCCTCCCATTCGGATGCACTTAGTTGGTGCCAATTAGGCGCGACGTCCTGTTTCTCTTGGCTGGTATCAGCATGAGAGGTTTCAATGAACCGCATCCTCATTTTAACCTTTTTTTTTTCTCCAACCCGCTCTCACCGATTACTCGATGCCGATGGCGAAATTTTAAGGCTTCAATGGATAGGTGCTCAGTTTAGGGGTGACATTACAGATTGGTAAACACCGTGATTTCCGTTGATGCCTACTTTTTTAGACCTATAATGCGAGTTTATCGGCATTGAGCTTGGGAATGAAGACCGAGTAGATTCTTCAGTCTCGAAAAAATTATAGGTTCATAATATTCTCCGATTGCTAATTCTTCGAAAAATTAAATGAGAAAATAAATGCGGTTTTCATAATTTTTTATATCTATATTTACAAAGTAAATGGAAGTATTGGAATCGTCCTAAAATCGAGAATCGGAACGGAGTTTCAGAAAAAACTTTTTCTTATACACATTTACTCAGAATCACTTCCCGAACAATTGTCTTTGTGTCCGTCTGTGGTCATTTTCAAAAATGACCATCCCAATCCCAATCTCAATTCTCAACCTTTTTTCAAATTTCTTGAACTGAAATGTTTGTCTCGGCAAGACCTAACGCCCGGTTTGATCGGGATTTGATAACGCGCAGTACCTACTTCCGATATATTCACATTTTTAGTGTTTTCTATTTTATTTATTTCCGGCCACAAAAATGAACCGATTTGAGCGTTCTTGGTCTTAAAATCTTTGTTTTACCTTGCAGAATATCGTCACTTAAGTTATAACACCGCCTAACTCAATTTTTGGCGAAAATGAGTTGGACACACCACTCGATAGACTTTTCAATAGCCGATATCATGGTAAAACTGCCAAGGAGATTGAACCAACCAGTGAAGAAGGAGGTAGAGAAGAAACAGCACCGCTTAATGTATTTCCAAGTTGAAATAATTAGTTTTTTGCACCTCCTGAAAACTTGGAAAAATTGAGTTAGGTGGTGTTAGAACTTAAGTGACGATATGTGGATATTTTTAATATTCAGAAAATGTTGCGTGTTTTTATTTTGGGCGAATTTTAAAATTTGAAAAGTGAGTTTTTTTATATTCTTGGCCTAAACACCCTTAAACGAAGTCAAAATATGGTCAAATTGTGTCACAATTTCACGTTTCAAAATATGGAAGTATTGTGTGTTATCTGCGCACCGCTGGTTTGACATTTGTGATCAATGTAGCCTACAAAATCGAGTAACATATTTTTCTCGATTTTCGTTCGTGTAACCAGAAAATTGAATATAACGTGGATTCGGTCATACATTTCTCGTAGGTATCAAAAATCATCTACGCACCACCGGTTTCTACTATCAATATGAGAAGCCGATAAGTTCGATAGGCCGTGCTAATGACCCATGAGCAAGAACGAGTCTTGGCCGCTATTGGCACACAAACCGAAGTCTTGCATAACATTCCATAAGACTTCTGAGCCTTTTAAGGACTGTAACGTTATCCATAGCCGCGCATTCAACAAGTATTTTAGCCAGTTGATTGCATCAAGTTGCCACTTCAGGGCGCATCAAGTGTCTGAAACTGAATTTCATCTCACGCCAAAACGCGTCCTAAATGTTTAAATAATAGGTTTTTTCTACTGTAGGCATTTCGAGAAATGCCAGATGAATCTTTCGCCAAGCCCACGATCGGAACCAGTTCAGTGACTGGAGGGATCCAAAATGCAGAGGAATATCTGGGTACTTGCCTCGTAAATTTTAAAGCCTGCATCGGATAGGTTACCTATCACAATATACGTTAGACCAGTGCTGGATAGATAACGCACAATACTTTCATATTTTGAAACGTAAATGTGTGACAGATTTTGATCATATTTTGAATGCTTTTAAGGGTGTGTCTGTCCGTCTGTGGGCATTTACAAAAATTGCCATAGCTCCCTCAATTTTCAACCTTTTTTCAAATTTCTTGAACTGAAATGTTTGTCTCGGCTAGGCCTAACACCCCGTTTAACCGGAATTTGATTAACTCACTGTACTTAACCACAAAAACGAACCGATTTGGGCGTTCTTGGTCTTAAAATCTTTGTTTCACCTTGCAGAGTACGTGGATATTTTTTATAATCCGATAACCTTACGTATTTTGATATTAGGCGAGTTTTAAAATTTACACAGTGAGTTTCTCGATATTTTTGACCTAAACACCCTTAAAAGCAGTCAATATGATCAAATTGTGTCACAATCTTACGTATCAAAATATGGAAGTATTGCGTGTTACCTGTGAACCACCTTTTTCAACAATAGCGATAGAATGGCTCCGTCGGCAGACTGTAGTTTGACTAGGATGCTGCACCGGCTTGTTGCCATGGCGACAGTGCGGCGCTTTTAGATCGATCTGCACAGCGGCGAGCAGCCTCTTCAGAGAACGGCCTTTGAACCCGCCTAACCTCCTCGTTTTCATCTTCGACGCGGGAGACGGTTTACCCTCGCATCGCTTATTTTTACTACCATTGCCAAAAACATGGCAGGCCGGTGTGGAAAGGTAATTGATTGCTGGCTATGCCACATTTGACTCTTTCGCAGCGGGGAGGGGGGTTGTTGCAAAATTGGGCCACGAGTCGAGTGTCGCTTCCAGATCAATTGAGCTTCTAGAATTTTTAACGATTTGCTGTACCGAAACCTGCCTAGCTGTAGGTACCTTTTTTATACCTCCGTATTTTTTATCCTAATTTCCGATCTGAAAATTTCGATCCGGGGATCTTCGACGCGTATATGAAATTGAAAATCGTCCGATCCTTTGCCGTAACTCCGTTCCCCGACTTAACAGGAGACCCAAAAACCGATTCGATCGCTGGCCGTTAGAGAACAAGGGTAAACATGTGCTGAACCCGGCTTTGAAATGCCAATAACATTTTCTGGGTTCAACGCCGACGACACCTCGACCAATCACAACAACCCCATCCCCATGTTAACCCCGTGTTTGTAGCATTTGAACAAAACGAGCCACAGCAGTATTTGCTTCTGTTTTTTCGCAATTCTGACCGCGGAAATGGATTCGGAGCATCGTTTTACCACATTAGGGTCTAGGTAACTCATTTTGGCCAAAAATGACCGCTATAGCGACGAAATATAAAATTCAGGCACCCCCATGAAGCCCATTCGAGTTCTTGACCAAATCGCTAGGTACTACTGTACTTTCTATTCCTTAACTGTAGCGGGAAAGGAAGTAAAAATGCAGATTGGGCAACCTTTCTTTTTCATTTCAGCGAGACATGGAGCCTGAAGGGGAGGAGACGGTGCCAGGTTACCTTCTCCTCCGAGTCTACGTGCCCGAACTGAATGTGCACAAGTGCCTGCAGTTCCCTTCGCATCAGCTGGTATGGGATGTGAAGCAGCAGTGCCTAGCCGCCTTGCCCAAGGTGAGACAAATACCTATTACTAATAGGGTAGGTACTAGGCTATTAGGTACCTACCCTACCCTACGGTTTGCCGTGTCTGTAGTGGCACCCCACATAATATTATTACTGTAGTTGTAGTGTTAAATTGAAGACGATGAAAATCAATTGACTCAACAATTCATTTTCGACAAAAATTGAAATTTTGACAGTTGATTAGAATTCTGACAAAACCGAAAATTTTTTGACAAAAACTAAAATTTTGACAAAAAAATATATAGAATGTAAGAAATAAACATTCCTATATAAAAATTTTGAAACAAAAAACTAGAAATTTTGGCTTGAATAACATTTTTTAACAAAAATAATAAAAAAAGAGAAAAAAATGGAATTTTGATAAAAATCAGAATTTTGACATAAACTAGAATTTGGGTATAAATAAGAATACTTACAAAATTCATTAGAATTTTGACAGTTACCTAATTAGAATTTTGACAAAACAGAAAATTTTTTGACAAGAACTTGCATTTTGACAAAAAAAAAGACATTTTGAAACAAAAAACTAGAAATTTTGGCTTGAATTTATTGTTTTTCTATCCCTTCTGGCAAATTTCCCAGCAGATTCTTCACACTTGAGGAAAAATCATCTGGTTTTATTCAAAAATGAAAACTTGGCGCAAAAATAAAAAATTACTAAAAGTTAATTAGTGTATTAGATGCATGCTCTTTGCGTAAGTATCATTTAAGCGAACCAATCTTTTTCAATTTCTATCCTTTATCTCTGTTCAGCTTTCTTTTATTTTCTGAATTTATACATTTCCACGTCAATCTCACCTTTTTCTGTTTTATTCTGTCTCATTTTTTACGTTTTTTTTCGGTTTGCAACTTCTTCAGGTGGTTTCATGGTTTATGGTACGTAGTGCTTATTCCTTTCTTCAATGCACTGCCGTCTGTTTGCATGTTCACCTTTATTTTCTATCCGATTTCAGCTTTATCAAACTTAGGGCCGGTTTATTGACAAAATTTATCCATCCGATATCCAAGGAAGCTCTCGATACACATTACCAGTGAGATTTTTAAATTGAAATTTGATGAAAATACCTCCGTGGTGAAGTTTATCTTAAGCTTCCTTGGATATTGGCCAGATAATTATAGTTATAGTTTTACCTAGCTAAATACTTGGATATTTTTTATGCCCCGATAACTTGATGTATTTCGATTTTAGGCGAGTTTCAACATTTGCATCGTGAGTATTTCGTCGTCTGAGGCGCAGCATGGCACATCTAACATTTGGCAAATTTTCAGGAAAAAGGAAAAATCAATTATTTTCGAATCCATCCGATATCCAAGGAAGCTCTCGATACACATTACCAGTGAGATTTTTAAATTGAAATTTGATGAAAATACCTCCGTGGTGAAGTTTATCTTAAGCTTCCTTGGATATTGGCCAGATAATTATAGTTATAGTTTTACCTAGCTAAATACTTGGATATTTTTTATGCCCCGATAACTTGATGTATTTCGATTTTAGGCGAGTTTCAACATTTGCATCGTGAGTATTTCGTCGTCTGAGGCGCAGCATGGCACATCTAACATTTGGCAAATTTTCAGGAAAAAGGAAAAATCAATTATTTTCGAATGCATTAACATAGGTATCCAAGCGTATCTAAGGGATATTTCAGTGGGTTCCACGACGAATTTAGCGAATCTGAAACCGAGCAGTGATGTGGCACAGAGAGTAAACATGATTTTCTGTTTGACCTAAAAACTGCCAAATTGTTAGATGTGCCATGCTGCGCCTCAGACGACGATTTGTATATTTTCCTGACCTAAACCCCCTCTCAAAAGTAGTCAAAATATAATCAATCAAAATATGGAAGTATTGTGTGTTATCTGCGCACCACTGGTTTTTGCTAAGTTGCGGTAAATGGAAATGCAACTGCAAAAACTATTGTCTCTTTGAAATTAGGTCTTCACAGAACGTTATGGTACCTAAATTGATTGGATTTTTGGGCGTCCCCTCCTCAAATTAAAATCCTGGGTACGGGCCTGCTGATAATCAAACTGAAACTCGAACTCAAATTAAAACTCAAACTCCAAGGAAGAAAGGTAAACTCAAACCCAAACTGAAACTCAAACTGATAATCAAATTATAACTCAAACTCAAAGGTCGAAAGAAAGGTGAATTCATACTCAAACTGGGACTCAGTCTGATACTCAAACGGAAATTCAAACTCAAACTGGTACTCAAGCTCAAACTGAAACCGAAACTCAAACTGAAACCGAAACTCAAACTCAGTTAAATACAGTTTTCTTTATTGACCCCTATTTTTTGTTTTGTTTTTTCGGCCCATTGTTCGCAATAAAAATTATTTGTGTTAATTGAAACACAAAGAAAGAAGTTAAATACAGAAACTGGAACTGACTCGAACTGAAATTGATACTGAGCATCAGTTTGAGGTTCAGTTTCAATTTGAGTTTGAGTATCAGTAGGTACCCGTCAGTTTCTATCAGTATCAGTTTCGCTCTAATCGGGTTAGCTGCCGTGCAATCTTGTTGAATCAAGAAGACCCCCATCTTCTTTTATGATGTACTTGAGATACCTTGGTAAAGTTCTCATGGTCACATGGAAAGATTGCCCAACCCGGCTAGGCAGGCGCTGCGAGCAAATCTGGGCTGGGCGCAGTCTGGCGTAATTTGGAGTTACACCGGTTCTCGACTTGAATGAGAGAGAAGGGTAACGCTCATCAAGCAGGATGGTGGATGATGGATAGGTAGGTAGCTACTACGTGATAGTAACATATCTGTGTTCTCACCCTGGCAGACGATTTTTTTTAAATATTTTTCGAAGAGTTTGTCATAAGTTGAAGTTAAGGTTGAAGATAAGAGTTGAAACGGATTCAGTGGATATGAGACGGGTTCAGTGACATTTTGGTTTGGAACCGTCTCTCAGTTTTGTTATATCACGAAAAATATCCTTCTGTTGAGGTCCAATTTCACCAAACTTTTAACATCTTGATTAGCTTAACACGCAGACTATTAAATGATAGCAAACAAAGTCACCACTATCAAATTTTGATAGTGGTACCTAACTTTTTTCATAGATAAGCCACCAACAACAGCTAAGCAGCCCATTGGGAGTAAAAATTTCGGCGAAATTGGAAATCAGAATGTTTAACTCTCGGTTCGAAATTCGAGAACAATAATAAATTCTTGGTCAAACGTTGAAAATATTGAGACGACAGTCGTTGTTTTGGAATTATGCTAACCTGGCGTTACTATGGTTTTCATTTTAACGGATTATCGCCGGAAATCATTTTCGCCTACTCGGGATCCGTAGCTTGGAAAACGCATTGCAGACGAGATATGCGGGTTAGTATAACATAGCGCTTCGTAAGGCTCAGGTTCGATCGCTGAAATTATGCGATCTATGCGTTGCATTACGTGGTACTTAGGTCCAAAGCCTAGCTGCATGACTGTGATTTTGGAGTCTTTTTCGACTTTCAAGATCTTATTTTCCAAAAAAAGTAGAAAGTAGGTACCTAAGTTGAGAAATTTCCCAAAAAGTACTGCTGGAAAAAAAAACAGTAAAGTTCGGAAGCTTCTCTTTCCTTTAAACACGATCTTTCCTTGCTTCTCAGTCGGAAATCTCTCTTATCTTTTTCAACTTGATAATTTCTCTATTTTTTTTTTAATCCAGGAGCTGAAGGAGAGCTTCAACTACGGACTGTTCTGTCCTCCCGTCAACGGGAAGGCAGGAAAGTTCCTGGATGAGGAAAGGCGGCTCGGTGACTACCCCTTCAACGGTCCCGTCGGCTATCTGGAGGTAAAGTTTGAACAAATTTTCTCCAAGGGTAAGGTTTTGATATAAACTAAAAAGCCGTAATGTCGTTTTTGAGGGGTGAAGGCGACGTGACCTCCGAAGTGACATTGAAGCTACAGCTCTCCCTTTCTGCTCATCAGGAATTTGGTCAAGTGCCTTGGTCCATAATAAGTTTTGGGAAAAATTTAAACAATCAAAAAACATTCATACCTTTCGAGTCTGGAGCTAGCTAAAAAAAACCTGTTTCCTGATTCACCATCCGACAGATATCTGCCTCTTCCTTGCCACCTTCTATGGCCAAAAATGTACTTAGTAGTTACAATAAATGTTGAGTTTCTTGTTAAAACCAGTGGTGCGTAGATAACACACAATATATTCTCTTCCATATTTTGAAACGTTGAAGTGTGACACAATTTGATCATATTTTGACTGCTTTTAATGGTGTTTAGGTCGAAAATATAAAAATAATCACTATTCAAATTTCAAAATTCGCCCAAAATGAAAAAACGCTACATTTTCGGAATGTAAAAAATATCCACATATTCTGCAAGGTAAAACGAAGATTTTGAGACCAAGAACGCTCAAATCGGTTCATTTTTGTGGCCGGAAAAAATAAAATAGAAAACACTAAAAATGCAAATATATCGGAAGTACTGTGCGTTATCCAAATTTCGATTAAACAGGGTTTTAGGTCTTGCCGAGTCAAACATTTCAGTTCAAGAAATTTGAAAAAAGGTTGAGAAATGAGGGAGTTATGGCCATTTTTGTAAATGATCACAGACGGACTAACGGACACACAGACACTTGTTCAGGAAGTGATTCTGAGTAAATGTGTATAAGAAAAAGTTTTTTCTGAAGCTCCGTTCCGATTCTCGATTTTAGGACGATCACAATACTCCCATTTACTCTGTAAATATGGAAGTAAAAATGTAGTAGTCAGTAACCTATATTTGGAAATTTGACGTGCCATTTCGCCTCCTCAGGATAAGGAGAGTTAAATGAAGCTTTTTGAATGGTTCGATAGAAATTATTTTTTGCATCCGGTTTTTTTAGCATGAATAGGTTCAACCAGCCTTGAATGTTTAGGTCGAAATCGGTTTTCTAGTATGTGAGCTCATCATGGAAAACAACCCGGTTTTTCGATTTACTGAACCGATTTTGACCATTCGAGCCTATTAATCTTCAAAATTTGAAGAAGTATTTAATACTTTAGCCTATATTTTAGCTACCTATACATCAGCCTATATTTTAGCTATACGTTAGCCTATTATTTTATGGCTGAAGTATTACATTTTAATACTTTAACTTTAGTATTGTATACCCAGAACTTGAAATAGCCATTCATATCCCAGTGGAAAATGTATCTATTTCGCTTCTACGAGTTTTTCAAAAATTCCTGCCCTGTTGGATTCGAGGCCTGGTTTCCGCGGAGGTATATACAGTTATTATAGCGTATAATTGGGTTCTCCCATCTTCTCAGGAGTCATTAGACCTCGAGTCCCTCCACCAGTTTGCGAGTTTCTGATGTGAAACCGAAGTCGGAGGGATTCGCTCCGTACAGAAATCCGCTTGAACGAGAATTTCGATTATTCTTTAACCGATTTCAGGAAGTCGATTGAAAAGCTACCTATTGAGCTGGCATCGGCATCTTCCTTTCAGAGGCTGGACCACGCCCCCTTGCACTCCATTTCAGCCTTCTTCACAGGGATTTTCCCTGGTTCTGGTTTAAGTAAGTAAGTAAACGCCGTTCCAGGCGTTGGCTTTTCGCCCGATAACCGAAGTTGTCCCGGGCGTGCCCTGCCGCCCTCAAGGAGAGGGTCGGAACTGTTCAGGACATGTCGCTCTAGTCTCACAGCACTTATGTACTGTGACACACGGCTACTCATTGCCTCACCCCCTTGAGTTGAGAGGGACCGGATCCAACGCGTTGAACCTATTTGGTTAGAATAGGTTCAGAGTTCGTTGAACAAGCCCATCGGGCTTAGCCTGGGATTGTCAGCTCATGCCGAAGATGTTTTGCCTCGACAGTGGAGCTGGCCGTGAAAATTGAACTCAAGACCCTGGGTCTGTGCCCTCGCAAACACAGAAAGTCACACGCCTTAGCCACCTCGGCCACCCCGACTCCTCCCTGGTTCTGGTTTACTGACACCATTGGTTGCATTTTCTGCTAACCCCATGTTGCCTTGCTCCGATTTATTGAGAAACGCTGAGGTCGAATTGGTAATAAAGTGCGATGGGGCGTAGCCAAGCCACTGACCCCTCACATGGCTAGGCCACGCCCTCCTAAACTTTCTGGTTGATTCCCAAATAACTGTCAATTTCTTGTCCCTGGGCAGTAACACCCTACTCATACATGTTTGAATTTTTTTCCAATTTTTTACAGTAAATAATAGGTGTGTTCTGTTGGGTTACCATGAAATAAGAACGCTACCCGTTGGTTCAGAGGTGAAACCCAACGCAAACATACTAATTGGGTAACGCTCCATGGCTGTCCCAGCCCACGATTTTCTAACTTGAAAATTCCTGGAAATGTCCTATGACATGCTAGAAACAAAAAGGCGACTGTTTTGTGGTAAGATATTGTAATGGAGAGTGTGATGAAGATTTCAGCTCAAAAACCCGCGCAGTGTGCTGTCAGTGATCTCACAAAGTCAGTTTTTTGTTTCAGTGTAACATCCGTGGACTTTTTAGAAACAATGGTCCACATTTCCCATGTCGGGATATTTTGTTGCAAAACCTGTAACCTCCACATTTTATTTTATACCCATGGAGGGTTACAATTGACCACGGAGGGTTACAGTTGCCCATAAACCGACCATGGAACGTTACCAGCTTTCTATGGAGGGTTACAAAGAGATTGATTTTGAGTAATTTTGATCCCTTTGACTTGAAATTTTGAGGGTAGGCTCTTTTGAAGTTTAGGATTATTACATTCACTGCTTATTTCTTGGTAGCAATGCCAATAATTCTGTACACGCCAATGCTGTAACCCTCCATGGATTCTAAATTTTCAAATTCATCTAAAAACTCGAAGATTGTGATTCCGATCTTTTTCTTGATTTGGTTCAATCTTAGGAAGGTCCTGAAAGCATGCAGGAATTTTTTCAAAATTTTTCAAAGAGGTGAAATTTTAATTTTTTTCCATATTGAAAATTGACAGTTATTTGGGAATCAACCTCCTGCCTTTTTTGGCCATCTCTTCCTCCCGTGGCCATTCCTGTTCCATGACTATACAACCATGAGAAAATGGTCGCTCCTCCAGAGTTCTGGAAAAGAAAATACTCGGATTTTGACAAGATTGAGGCGTAGCAATTGAATTTCATAGCATTTTACGTACCGACTAAGCGCAAATTTTGTTGCCAAGCGCCCTCATCCACGTCGACCGCTTTCTTTCCCTTGGCAATTGTTCAGCTTTGCTCTTCATTTTCAAGCACCTCCGCCGGTCTTTCGACGCGGTTCCCTCGCCAGCCATCGATCAGTTTACTTTCGGACTCGTTTCGTATCGTGTTTCACCTTTTTGTCCTCATTGCAGCATCTGGTTACAGTTTCGTGCTTCGAGTCCTCCCGAGTCGATCCCAGAAGCCAGAACCGTGTGCTTTAGAAAGATAAGCGGTAAAAAACTTACGTACATAATATACAAAAACTTATCAGTTAGAGCGTTTTTGTCAAACTGGGTCTCCACTCTAATCTTAAAGTGTAGATATTTCCTCGAACACATTCGCAATATTTGGCCTGGGCGGCCTCGATCTTCAAACCGATTGTCAACCTAGTGACGAGCCCCTGGTCTCATTTGCTGGTCTTCCACAATTAAAACCAGCGGTGCGTAGAAAACACAATGTGTTTGATCTAAACTCGCTTAAAAGTAGTTAAAATATAATCAAACTTTGTCAAAATTAAAAAATACTGACATATTACTTCCATATTTTGTAATTTTGACGAAGTTTGATTATATTTTAACTACTTTTAAGCGAGTTTAGATCAAATATATTTAAAAAACTCACTATGCAATTTTTAAAACTCGCCTAAAATCAAAATACGTCATATTATCGAATTCCGGTTCAACAGGGTGGTAGGTCTTACTGAGACCAACATCCCGGTTCGAGAAATTCGAAAAAGGTTAAGAATTGAGGGAGCTCTGGCTTTTTTTGTAAATTACTTGTGACGGGCACACAGTTCAGGAAGCAAGTAAAAGTGTAAAAGTTAACGTTTTTCGAAACTCCGATCCAATTCCATTTCACCAACTCAATTTCCTTCTTATTCAAATAGTATTCCGTTTGGTTCGATCGTTTGAATTCGCGTTTTTGACTGTTTTGAGGGAGCATTGCCTAATGTAGTCTCGATTGATATTTCGATTTTTAATTTTCGGCCGACATTCACTTTCACAGAACACAAAACAACGCATCAAACGCATTTTTCGGCGCATGTGTGTGTGCCTTCGATCTACAATATTTAGCCGGTGATGGAATTTTTAAATTTTTTTGGCCTCACTCTCACCGATGGCGAATAGTACGCTCAGATGCTCGGAGCTAGAAGTTTACCATTTTCGGGGTACCTATTCGTTAATCTCAATTACTGCTGCAAAAAAGGCCAGAGATTTGTGGTTTACCGATATTGTTTTGGCGCTCGGTAATATTTTTTATTGCTCAACTTCACCTTTTGTTCCACTTTCATATTTTTTCTCTTATAGGGGAGATTTTTTGTTTCAATACGGAAGAATAGTTGATTTGGACGATTTGTTGTGGCTCGTCCTAATAGGGCTAAAAAAACTCAAGAATAACATCCGTGATAAAAATTATTTAAATAAATATGGGACTAAAAATGTGGGTATTTAGTAAATACCTACTATTTACCTACCCCGGTTAAAGTACCTGCTTCGAGTAACAAATTTAAAGGGTTCGTAAGGCAACGTTATTTTGAATACACCTATTGGGTGAGTCCGTATTAATCACCACTTTTGTTGACTGTTTTCATGAAGGTTTTGTTTATATTTAAATCCCATAAATACTCTACACCATTTTTAATTTTTTTGGCGGCTTATTGGGGGGTATTGAGGCTATTTCCCACACCTGTCTTCCCACGTTCCTCAGCTGTCGAAAACTGAAGAGCGTTTCAGTTGGCCTATATTTCTATTGTGGACGAGTCTCAGCCCAGTCCGACCAGGGGGCGGCTTACCTGCTGTCAAGTTCTAATCCCCTGTTACCGATAGCTCATTTCTGCTGCTCTTCTGCGGTCTTGTAGCTCAATCTCGGTCCGGTCTCAGGCCCAAGTCTCTACCCAGTCTTGTGGACGAGTCTCGGCCCATTCTGACCAGGGGTTGGCTTACCTTCTGTCAAGTTCTAATCCCCTGTTAACGATAGCTCGTTTCAGCTGCTCTTCTGCGGTCTAGTAGGCAAATCTCGGTCCGGTCTCAGGCCTGAGTCTCTACCCGGTCTTGTGGACGAGTCTCGGCCCAATCTGACCAGGGGTTGGCTTACCTTCTGTCAAGTTCAAACCCCCTGTTACTCATAGCTCGTTTTAGCTGCACTTCTGCGGTCTTGTAGCTAAATCTCGGTCCGGTCTCTTGGCCGAGTCACAATCCGGTCTTGTGAACGAGTCTCGGCCCAGTCTCACCAGGTGTCCGTGAACGTCCTATCAAGTTCTAATCCCCTGTTGCTCATTGCTCGTTTCAGCCACCTTTTAGCAATATTTTAGCGCATTTCCCCCTCCGCAGAACCATAGGTAATCTGATCAATTTTAACTAATCACATTAAAATTCAGTTAAAAAAAAGGTATGTAGGTACCTACTTACAGTGTTGGGCGTAAAAAAAAATTCTAGGTGAAAATAAATCTACTTTGAAAGTAACTTCAAGTGCATTGATAAACCGTCCCTTAATTTAAGAAAATTTTATAGAAAACAGATTCATATGCATATTGGTTTATTGCAAGTTGACCTGTTCATTATGGTACTAATTTCAGCTGAAGGTTTTAATTTTCCTCACGTTCCCCTATGCGAATAACAGGAGATCTATGTTGCACTTATGACACGCGGGACTTCCATAAATTAATTTTGGTTAGCAAAATTGTAGCTAAACCCAAATTATTATATTTCTGACTAATTATCTGGTTGGCTCAAAAAATACCATTAAAAAAGCATCGCTTTAATTAGGACCCCTATACACTGGAAGTACGGTGAGTGACGGGAAAAAGTTACCGAGCTAAGCGGTTTTAAGCGGTAGAAATTTTGGAAAACTCAGTCGGAGAAAATTGACAAAACGTGATATCGCTGGTTTAGACTAGCGTGATCTTCTTTCGGCCCATTTTTAACCGACTGCATAATGGACTTATTCAGAGCAAAAACGACGATTACGCTTTCATCGGGCGCTGTAAAAGAAAGTCGATATGCAATGGCAATTAGCATGAACCGAAGCTCGCAACGCGTGAAAAAAATGTTCGTCCTGATATAGAAAGCTAGTGGTAATAATGCTATGCACCTCTTTTATAAAAAGAGCGGTAACATACCAACACGTATAGATTTTCGATTATTATCAACTTTCGATTTTATTTCGATGTATTTTGTAATCCACCTTGGTTTGGTCCATTTTTTCAGAGTTTTTGAAGGAAAAATATTCAGTGCTCGGATTGCTCAAATCACCTCCATATTTGGGTGTTTGATTCAGTGGCTGGGGCTGCTTCGCAAACCAAAAAACCTGACTTTGAAGAATCAAAAACAAAGGACGATTAACCCTAAAATTTACTTACTACCTGCCTATTAGATCGAAGAGTACAAAAATATTGTTATTGTTTTGTTTCAGTTGAAGTACAAGAGACGTGTGTACAAGCAGTTGAACCTGGACGAGAAACAATTGAAGGCTTTGCACACGAGGACCAACCTTCGCCGATTCCTCGACTATGTATCCAATGCTCAAGTTGAGAAGATCACCAAAATGTGTTCGAAGGGCCTCGATCCCAACTTCCATTGTCCTGATAGCGGAGGTAAGTCCAAAATTCTGTTCTAACATCCGTACATTCTTCACCTCCCCATTGGCGGACTAAATGCGAATTATTTACATTCAACGCCAACGCCACCTCGACTAATAATTTGTGGGCATTATTTTCGTTTCTAGAAACGCCACTCTGCATAGCAGCCGGCATAAAAAAACCGCGCAAAGTGTTGATGGCTCTCGTCAACGGCGGCGCCCTGCTCGACTACCGGACGAAAGAAGGATGCACAGCGCTGCACAGGGCCGTCCAGGCGAACTGTCTCGAAGCCGTTTCCACGTTGCTTGAGCTGGGCAGTTCGCCGAACTATAAGGACGCCAAGGGCTTGACGCCTCTGTACTGGGCCGTCATGCAACCGACGGATCCTCTGCTGTGCGAAGGTCTCCTGCACGACCGAGCCACCATAGGCGCCACTGATCTTCAGGGATGGCAGGAAGTCCATCAGGTAAGTTCGGTCGCTGGAAGGCTCCAAACTGTGATGATTGCTAACAATTGGTGCGAGTGAGTTGATCTATTTCGTTTTTGCAGGCCTGCAGGATCGGTCTCGTCCAACACTTGGAGCAATTGCTCTTTTACGGGGCAGATATGAACGCGAGGAACGCTTCGGGTAATACACCGCTTCATGTATGCGCTGTCAACAGTCAGGATTCTTGCGCTCGACTTCTGCTATTCCGAGGCTGCCAACGCGAAGCGCTCAACTACGCCAACCAGACGGCCTATCAGGTGGCCGTCATTGCTGGCAATTTGGATTTGGCAGAAGTCATACAGAACCACCAGCCTGAGAATGTCGGTGAGTCGTTGATCTATGTAATAGGAATTTTATTTTATTGATTGTAGTAGCCTACAGCAACTAAGCATGTTGTTATGCTAACCGAGATGTTAAATTAGTTGAGATTGAGCCTGAGGATAAGCTGCATGCCATCGTGATGCGATGTTTTAAATTCACTGTACACCTGGAATGATCCTTTTTCTTGTCAAGCTGGCTTTATCAATATCTACAGACTCTCTGACTGCATACTTTACCATGCTGGAAAATCATGAGTCTTCAAAAAAAGATGAGTTGATCAGAGCGTTCTTGGACTGTCAACTGATTTTGTGCTGAGCAGGAGTTTTGGTGGCGATGAGATGTAATTTCAAAAAATTCTGTTCTGTCCAAAATTTCGTGGAATGAAAATTCAGTTAATTGTCAAGTCCAGGATGATCAGAAATGGTTCAGTATTCCAAAAGTCCTCTAGAGGAAAACAAATTATCATTTTCCTTGATCAACTCTTGAAATCCTACAACTATTTTGTTCTTTCCCGGATTATTCTCATGAAAGTTATAGCCCCATTAAATTTTCAATACATTCAATTATTTCTATCGAATTTTTTGATAAACCCAGCTTTTTTGACATAATATTTCAGCCTCACTGGCTTTAGTGGCCCTTTGTGCATCTGTACATTGCATCTTAATGTTGCCCTAATTCAACCGTAGATAAATTAGTGTTGCGTAGATAGTTTTGCATTAATTGGATAGTGTTTGGTATTGCAAACAAGTGGTTTTCCATGGTGGAGGTGACCCGCGGTGTTGGTGTCGTTTTCTTTCAGGTGTGGTGGTTTTCTCTGTATGGATTTCATTCCTTCCCTTCACAAACTTCCGAGTGCTCAAGTTTTGCTTTGTCATTTCACCGTTTATGATTTGCTTTCATCTAATGTGTCCCCGCCTTAAGAAGGCTTGCCAGTCATGTTGAATCCCATCCTTGGAAAAAAGTGAATCATTTGACAGGTTTTACTACAAATCATATAAGTATGTTCAAGAGAGTTTATTTTCGTATTTTTTATGTGATTAGTACAGAGGGTTTGGTCTGGAAAATGGTCCAGAGAATGGTCAGAATCGGTTACCTACTAATTGGGATAAAAATCTAAGAAACCCACCAATTTCCCGCCAAGTTTCCCTCGAATTACTTGCAAACTGCTGAACCCAGTGGCAAATTCTCACAAGCGGTAACCTACTACCTAGCCAATCGTCATTTAAAAACCAGCATACTCTTCCCCATCAAACCATAGCTCATTTCCTCTTAGGGTTCGCCACTGGCTGAACTGATTTTGATAGTTGGGAGCTTGTTATCCTTTGATCAATAGACGATTTGCGACACAGCTAAATGATCATGGCAGGTTAGAACTCATACGGCTGATGAAAGGTTAGGGGATCTCTCCTTCAGTGTTCTGAAGCTGGGCAGCCAATCAGAGAGCAGATCGAAGTTTGATCTGCTCTTTTATTGGCTGCCGAGCTTCAAACCCACGCAACACTAAATTCAAACTGATGGCAAAAGGTTAACAACGTTATTCAAACGCACGTAACATTGACTTTAATGAACCGTTGACGTGAATCGTCTATTGCTCCATCACACAAATAATGATTAAATTGGGCAATTTTTCATCTTTTTGAATAAAAACTTGATTTTTTGAGATGGGGTTCAATGCGACTTCCATGCCTCATTAAAAAGACATTTTTCCCAATCGATGCGGAAAATGTCCCAAATTTTGTTCTTAGAAGAATGCCATCCTTCAGGAAGGTTCCTTTGGTTGAAATGCAGTGAAAAGGTTAATTTAATATTGCCTATGCCGGATTTAACGAGCCCAGTTCGCAGTCCTGTTGATTGAAGTCCGGGGGCTGGCACAGGTCATTTGGGCTTTAATAAACTATGCGCTGGACTGATGTTTTACTCTCAACTGAAACATTTTGGGACGCCAGTGCAGTTAACTCAACTCCAACTGCCTGGCGTCAGCTGGCTGGCTTCACTCAACTTGACTGCCAAGTCGGAAATCGTTGCAGCGCAATACAGGAAATGTTTTTTTAACCTTCGACCTGAAATCCGTGTCCTGTTCTCTTCGCCACACAGATTTGAGTTTTTCTTTTTAGTTCATTTCCGGGAGGCGCCCCGTTACAACCCGCGACGACGATCTATGGTGATCAATTCGTTGTCGTCATCGCTGATGTCGCCGATCGCCCTATCTCCCTCTCCCCCTTCCCCCTCTCCTTCGGACAGGTCGTGCGCGCCATTCAGCTCAGCAAGCAGCAGCCTCTCCGATGGGTCGAGTGCTAGCAACAAAATCGTCGAAGATGCAGCCAGCTACATTACAGGTAACAGTTACGCTCGGATTTGAGCGAAACAGTTTACGAACCGACACCCATTTGTTGGTCGCTTCCACTGTTGGGAACCAATTCAACGTAGACGTCCTTTGAATTAGTGCCTGGGTTAAAGGCGGTAATCTACTCTTATCTCAGTTGACCGAAGCTAGTGAGCTGCCGATTTTCAACTGGACTCAGATGAATCCAGATTAATACTGTTCTGGTGAATGACGCAGTCGAGCTGTTTTCTTTTGAAACATGCACGTTAAATTTAACCGACGTGCTATAGCACCGGAAGGAAACAAGTGCTTCATCTTCATTGCTATGCTGCATGAGAACGATTTTATACCTATCTTAAGAACATTTTCATGACATGCATTCAGAACAGTTTTACATCCGCTATGGCTAACGCTGGATGCTCATATTATTCCGATATTGTTCAACAATGCCAGATAAGAGCTTGGGCGATGCGAGCGATATCATCAGCGACAGTTCTGGAGTCGGTACTGCCAGCAGCGACATGAGCACAACAGTTCTTCTACCTGGTACGATGGCTGTCTGCATTGAGAATTACAGTTCCACGCAGCCGGGGTACCTGCGAATTTGTCAAGGAGACCTCATCGAAGGTATTGAATTTTAAGGAGAAGTACCCTTTATTTGATATGAATGCGCAGTGGCCATGAAACTCTAGTTATCCTGCAAGAAACTCCCTCCTCTTCTCCTCCAATGTTTGCGTCTATGGGGAGTTTTTGCAATTGCATTTCCAGGTCCCGCAAACTAAGACTAAAATGACGCATCTTAATAGATAATATGGGATATGATAATCTTAGTGAGAGACATCGTTTCAACTTCCTCGGAAATCTTCACATGTTTCAGTGACGGGAGCTACGGACTCCGGTTTTCTCGAGGGTAACCTCCGTAACGAGTCCGGTCTATTCCCCGCACACTGTGTCCAAGAGGCTCCACCAAATTTGGGTTCGGATTTCTGTCGCGGCACAACCCGAAGGCGACCGTCTACCAGGATCAATCGCAGGGAGCCGAATACAGTGGTGCAGCAGGTGGCCATGAAACATTTTGCCACTGCGCCTCGAAACAAGAAGCAGTGAGTGGATTGTTAATTATAGCACCTCGGTATGAAATATCTCGATAAAATTTGCTGTACCGAAAGTTTGGAGATGCTCTCGGGTTGAAATTAATCAATTGATAGGTACCTAATCGTAATCTGAATTAAATACCTATATCTGTTGTAATTGTGCAGGTTACCAGCTGAACCTCGAACCGTGGTCCTTCACCGGGGACGCCGTGGCTTTGGATTCGTCCTCCGCGGAGCTAAAGCTACCTCACCGCTTATGGAGCTTACACCGTCCAACAGGTCATTTTTCAATATCCAGATGTGCTCCCAATGTTTTCATGGGAAGTGGTACAGTAATCAATCGTGACATCTGGCATATTATGTAATTATTTTTCATTTTTGCCAATATTCAGATGCCCAGCTTTGCAGTACCTCGATGATGTCGACGAAGGTGGCGTTGCTGACATGGCGGGCCTTCGAAAAGGCGATTACCTCATGGCTGTGAGTTATTAATGACTTTGTCAAATTCAATTCTTTAGAAACCCTTGTTTACACCTTTAGCCGAGCCTCCCTAATATTTTTCCAGATCAATGGCGAAAATGTGACAACCTCCTCGCATGAACATGTCGTCGACCTTATACGCCGCTCGGGCGAACTGGTATCCATGACTGTGATCTCAGCCGGGCCCCTTCTGGGAGCACCTGCGGGGACGCAAGATGGGGCCAATCCTCGCCACTACTCAACACTGCCGAGAAAGCTTTCGTCTACAAGCACATTAGGTATTTACACAGCTTACCTGTTTGAGCCATCCGTTGGCACCCATTTGGTTAAATTGTATTAATGCCACACAGAATTACTGAAACCGTCCTTTTGAAAATCGATTCATCGCAATTTAATCTCTCCGATGTTTTTCCGTCTACAATAAATTGTAGGAAGGACGCCTGCACCTCTGCCTCCTCGAAGAGACCCCAAGACGACTCTGAGCGTTGGGAGGGCCAGAGCTAGATCAATGGTCGTTGGAGGTGGGTACTTTTTTGAAAATTGCTGTTTTCACTTCTCTCGGTTTCACTTGACAGACATTTGGAAAAGGCCTTGAGATAACAACTTATGTAACATGAAATAATGTTTCAACATACTAAGGTCCAAAACGGTCAGAACTAATAGCCTTTATTTTTGTAATTTCCAACAGATGGAGATGATGACACGGGCACAGGAAAGAGCTCAAGCGCAGAGAGTATCCACCAAACCAGCAGCGGAGGACCGGTACAGCCCAGGACAGCGAGTATTCGAGCCAGGCCTACGTCCAGTCGAATCACAGCGGCGGAACTTGAGGAACTATTTCAGCGTCAAAATGGTGGTACGTCGTCAAGCATCGGCACCAGTAACTTTCAGGTAAAATTTCACTGCGCCTAGTACGAATTTAGAGGTTTCTCATTGGAGTTCTCAGAGTTTACAATGCTGCTTAGGCAGAAAAGTCACAGAAACTGTCAATATTGCTCTATAGGGTAACATGTCGCAGCCTTCCTCGCCTGCAAGAACGCCACGAATTTATGCGAGCGTCGCTGAGATGAAACGAAGCAAAGGAAAAGTGAGCCTTCATTCGAGTAAATTACTACCTGAGTTGGTCACTGGTGGCACTTCGGATCTGTTAGAAATTAATCAAGGTACAAGTTTTTGCCATAATCATTTCCAGGCGACAGGTCGAGTGCGCTTCAGCACTGCTGGGGTCGCTATCGATGGAGAACCGATCCCGGGCGATCTCCATCGCGACTTCCACTCGACGCCCGACCTGACCGCTAGTATTACCATAGGGCGGCAGATGGCGGGCGTCGTGGTGAACGAGGCAGCACCCGCGCGCGCTCATCGGAGCCAGGAAGAACTGAGGCCTCCTTTGCCGCCGCCGACTCACCCGCCACCGCCACCTCCGTCATCGGGACCTCAGATCATTCCGGTTGAAGTGGGCGATCAGTGCCGACAAGGTGGTCTGAACAAAGATCAACCCAATGGTATGCATATTTTTGTGGAAGTATTGTGAAATTCGGCTCAAAGAGTAAAAATCCAATCGGAGGCTTGGGAATAATGTGGTATCCTAAACTATAAAATGTCGTATTTTTCAAAGGTTGTCATTAGAAATGTTCCGTTTATGAAATATCGATACAGAGGAAATTGTTCGGAAGTATTGTTGAGAGACTGTGTTATCTTATCAGGTGGTTCAGCTGAAGGCATCATGTCAAGTTTCAAGCCTGACAACAGCGCCAAACTGTATGCTGCACCCGAGGATGTCAAACCGGTCGGATACCGGTCCAGGTCCCTGCCTAACCATTCAGCCAGGCCGCAGGTCAGTACACCCTCACTCTTTACACTCCCGTCTATTGAATAGATCTCATTCATAGCGTATTCTATACTGCTGAAGGGTGGAGAGTTAGCCCTTTTGTTCACTCGAAAGAAGTGCTTCTGGAAAGCTCATTTTTTAGCAAACGTGTGGGCATGCAAGTCTCAAAGTATCGCTGTCAAGGTCTTAATACCTAATTTTGAACCCCCACTAATTGTATGTACCACCCGTGTAACTGCTTGGCCCAGCCCTAGATGATCAGTTCA
Source organism: Nesidiocoris tenuis (assembly GCA_036186465.1). NCBI lineage: Eukaryota > Metazoa > Arthropoda > Insecta > Hemiptera > Miridae > Nesidiocoris > Nesidiocoris tenuis. The sequence continues at coordinate 823,183 of AP028921.1, forward strand.
AATCGTGTCGTTCCAGATCCGCAAATCGCAGAGCCTGAGATCCCCGTCCAGCACGTTCAAGCCGCCTCACGGATCCAGCCCTCCCAACGCTTCTGAAACGACGTCCACGACGAACCCTTACGCGCAGCCAATTCAAAACGGCCGTTCCAAGTCGTCGACAATCCCCCCGATCCCCGATCCGGATTATAGCCTGAGCGAAGGCGAAAGCGATACCGAGCGCGAGAAAACGGTGATCCGCGTCAATAGCAGTAATTGCAACACGGAGGGTAGCGGTAACAGCAGCACGAGCAGCGGCTCGATACCTCATAGTTTCAGCGTCGATGAAATTCAGAAAGTACGAACTCAGTTGAAAAGCAGCAAATCCTATCCGAACGATTTCATCCAAGGGACGGAGGACGGCGACAATTCATCCAGCGGCGTCTCCTCCGACCAGGAAATCTCAAATAATCCTCAAGAGCAAGTGGTAACCAAAGAAACACCATCGACGTTACCCAGGCCTGACAGGAATTCCAGCCGTACGAATCTAACTCGTAACGCCGTCTCGCTGGCCCAATTGCCGCCCCCTATTGAATCCGACGCCGATGAACTCGTCGTACCTCCACCGCCCGAATTCACGGAGTTGACGCCACCAAGTGGCGCTGGGCCGGTCGTCGAGGAAGTTTTTGCGCCGCCTCCGCAATTCTCGGACCCGAAGAACGTCACCAGGGTTCGAGTCGTCGGAGGCGCTGCCAAACCGTTGAGCAGGTTACATAGTCAGTAAGGAGGGAATCGTCGGTGAGTCCAAAAATGAATATTGAACCATGCAGTTGGTAGATGCTTGCCATTTTGGTTTGCTCACTTGAACAATTTTTCCATCTGCCGTGCACCGTCCATCAGGATTTCTGGGTATCTAAGAGAGGAGATCGTTGGCTAAAATAGCCATATTTGTTCCAATTTGTACTCTAGCTCCCCCTCTAATGTCTTTTCAAATTAGATCTGTGCCCAGCGCTTGAAACTTAAATTTCCTTGAGTCCTCGAAGATGGCTGTTATGAATCAATTTATGTTCCCTTAAGAATCTCGTGATTATTTATATTTTTGAACCCCATGTGAGGAGGGGGGGGGGGGTTGGATGCGATCAAATTGCAAAAATACTTACGTCATGCAAAATAATTATAAAATTCCTTGAAACTTGAGTTGTCAGAATTTTGAATTCACTCAACAACTGAAGGGCTGGAACAATGCTTGAAACGTAAAAAATTGTCTTTTTTATAGAGAATTCAGTGAAAGATAGGATTAAAAAAAGGATAACAACAATAATTTGCTTGGAGTTGATATTGATGATTATGTTCGACATCAGGTCCATTTTCTCAATGCACTAAATCAACTCATAATCAAAGAACGAACTTACCAACTCATCTCATTGAAACAAAACATAGGGCTGGTTAGGGCGCAAAGTCTTTGGAAAATCTATAATGTAACATCACCATTTTGGTGATGTACAAATAAATAAATAGATCAGGCCTTCCGTGGCTAATCAGAAAAAGTTTTTCAATTTCGTCTCTACATTATTCTAAATTCTGTCAAATAACTGTAGTATTGCAGTAGTATAGTATCATTATTTAATTTTGATTATAGATATCGAAGGGGTTTATCGGTCAAGGACAACTCTTGAATAGTTGAAATCGATTTAGTAGTTTAGACACAATTCGAGAAAAAGCAAAAACTTAGGGTTTTTTGTCAACTTGCGTCAAAACAACTGATTTTGTCCATTCAAGGCTTCGTCTCTTACGATCAATCTTAACGATAATCAAAACCCAACCATAACCTAAAAATCACAGAAGCACAACAATAAAACAAAAAAAGCTTCCAAACCCCTGTCTTTTCTATGTTTGGATTCGTCATGACTCTCGAGCTCTCGTAAGATTACTTTGTTGATTTCTGGTCCAATTGAGTACACCAAAATCGAGCATCGTAAAAATTAGGTAGAATAGGTAGCGTAATCTATGAATATTTGAAGACTGCTTAGCCATTAGGTGGATACAAACGAAAAACGAGCTCCTCCTGCTTCCTAGCTTCGAAGCAGTTCGTACTGGACTGTAGCGAGCTCATCTAGATATGTTCGAGACCTAAATATTTGTAAACTTGTGTCAATTGTTACGTTTCTGTTATAATATTATCACTTTTTGTTGTGCACTTTTTCTCCTGACAGCCTATCTATGACATAATCGATTATCATGTATTACTCGGGCGAAATATCGTACCTAACACATTCCTATTATTTGTTGAGCCTATCGTGCTTAGGGTTGAGTTGTAATATAATGGTAGGAAATTTAAAAAAAAATGTAAATAGTTTTTAATATTGTAACTGCTGAACAGGAAGTTTTTTTTTTCTTTTTTGAAGCCATACGTCCCAAGAACCGATTATTGTATTGTGTACCAAAGTATACCTCTGTCCTTGTATCCCATTGGTCAGAATATTCTCGTGACAGCTCAACACCCACAACTACGGGCTTAAATCGGGTCTTTTATCGTTCTGAGTTCTGGCTGTAATTTTTCAGTATTTTGATTGTATTCAGGTACCTATAAAAAAATTGAGTTAAATACACCTAAAATGTTTTGTGGTTAGATAATTCATGTTTTCGGTTAAACGGTGTTTTCGTTGATTTGTAGTGGGTGGATTAACACGTTATGTTCCTTTACGGCATTTTTTGAAACGCATTCCATAGCAAGTTTATGGATGTTATGCTCTTTTAATATAGTAACGTTCCCCTATTTATTATCACGTGTTCCTTTGTTGCGTTTTATAATCAATCGAAATAGGAAAATAAACTGTACAGAAATTGGAGAGAATCTCTGCGTATCCTTGAGCCTGCCTTGCAAATATCAGGAGTGTATGGATGATTTTAACTAAAATCAATATACACGTATAATTTTGACTTAATTTTAGGGCTAAAAACCCACAGGGCCGTATTCTGAAAACGGCATTTTGTTTTTCCCTTGATAAGGAATTCAAGTGGTGAATAGATATGCTGAAATAAAATCTACAAAATATAATCGATAAATAGGATTTTTTCGGTAGTTTCTCAGCGAAAGCCGTTTGTAGAGGTTTGATGAAAATGTTGCACAAGTAGACAAACACACAATACCTACTTCCAAATATCGTTAAGCAAATTTTTGAAACAGATTGATTGTGTTTGGCTACTGTGGAGACTATAAGGGTCAAAAATATCAAAAACACTGTAGGTAATAAGTAGGGATCGGATCCGTATGTGTTCACATATTTTTTTCTAGGCAATGTACTGATGTTTTTCAAGTAGGCGTGTTCATATTGACATTTTCTGAACCGTTTAAGCCCACTTTCATTTCACATAATATGTGACATATTCCACTATAAATCCATATTTTTCAAATATTTGGTCCACAAAAACACATATTTGCTAATTTTGGGTAGTTTTCCCTAGGTTCACAACTAGAATGAATGAAATTTAAAAAAAAAATTTAGCAAATTTTGCTCATTTTTTTTTTATTTTTTATTGGACAACTCTTTTTATGCGTTTTGCTTCAAACGGCGTACGGGAAAAAACTATTGCAGATTTTTATCTAGACACTCTGAAACGTTAAGGAAAAATTTTCAGGGGGCGATGAAAAAAAACCCGACCGATTACATAGGTACATTATTTCTGGAAATAATTTAACAAAATCTTGATGTTCATTTGGGTTTAAACATTTTTTTGAAAATATTTAAACCGTTTTACATATTTTCCACATATTTTTTGAAAATATTTAAACCTTTTTATATATTTTCCACATATTTTTTGCAAATATTTCAACCTTTTTACATATTTTCCACATATTTTATGAAAATTAATACATATATATGTCACATATTTGGCATTTTTAAATACATAAAAATCCGATCCCTAGTAATAAGTAATAAGACCTAAAATCAAAATACGTCACATTACCGGAATTAAATAAAAATCAACGCATTCTCGGAGGTTAATTAAAGATTTTAATATCAAGAACGCTCGAATCTGTTAATTTTCGGCCATTGCCGGTTTCATGATAATTCGTGAAGCAGAGCATTCCGACTACGTTCTCTTGAAATTTTTTATTTCTCCAGCTCAAGCGCTTTCCATTTGCATCTTCAGGAGCAATTTCTATCAAAGAAGTTGAAGGGGGGCCAGTGGCACTTCGCCTTCCGGTTACAGAGCTTGCCGCAGGTGGCCTGCTACCGCTCCCAAATATGTAGGGGTACGATCGTCCCAAAAACGAGGTCGTCATTCGAACAATATAAATTGAAGTAGAAGCCGCAGGGCTACGCAAATTTCAAGAAACGTTTCATTTTGCTAAAAAAAAAAAAAAAAAAAAAAAAACAAGTGCTCAGATTAGCAAACGTCCTAATCTTTACACCTCTGGTACCTGACGTGGGTGTTTTTTTCATGAACTTCCATGGATTGGTGAAACTTAGGTATTCGTGCGTGGCCAGCAAACAATAGTGGTGCGGAGATAACACACGATAGTTCCATATTTTGAAACGTAAAAGTGTGACACAATGTAAACATGGAGGTAAAAATCGTCTGAATGTTTGCTGAATTGATGGCATGAAGGCATGAATGGCGTTTTTCTGGACTCACAATCAAGAGCAATGGGCGATCTGCCGTGTGAGAAACTTTTTTAGTCGTTTTTCAGCCATGTTTTGCCAGAAACTCAATCAAAATAGTTGAGCATGAGATCTTCGCTAAATGAGATAAGCGAGTCGACTATGAGTGGAATCAGGTAGAACCTGGCGAATGGAATCGTGTTTTCCTAGGAATCCCGACCATTTGTGAGATAATTCGCCTTTTTCGCATTCTATTCTGAAAGGGCGTCGCATCTCGGCTAATGTACCGGACAGGTGTGAACTGGGCGGGAACGACATTCTAAACCTCGTCCTCGAAGAACTGGCCAAGTGGGAGAGTCCGCCAGGTTCCCGTTCTTGTTTCTCGAGAAGGCGCAGAGGATCGATGAATAAAATCCTCGGAAGAGGCTTCGAAGGTAGTTTTCACAAGTCTTCGGGAAGGGGGCGAAGCCGAGTGGGGGCCCGAAGACCAGCAAGACAAATTCAGTGCTCCCAGTGCCAACCCGAGTGAAAGGAGTTTAAAAAACGTAGAGGTTCAAAAAAAAAAGTTCGGTCCTCATACCTAAACCCTTTCTATCGGTTTTGACGGTTCTGTGCTCGATTCCAAGGATTTTCGATACGCTGCAAGTATTCGGTTCGGTCGACTATTTCAGTCTACGATGGTTCTAAGTTCGACTTTTCTTGAGGCTGTAAGTATATTCCATATTTGTACGTATGGGTAGTTGTTGAACATGAATGACATTCTGGCCGGAGGCTCAGAGTACGTACAGCAAAGAAAGTCTTTCTTTTAACGTCCGATTTCTGAAAAAATACCCGAGTATTAAGACGTTAAATGCGGATGCCTTACTACCCATAATATGAGGCAAGGCCTCTAATAAGTGACTGTCTATGGCGCGTTTGTCCGTTCCTCTACGCCTCAGGAGCCAGCAGATTCGCCGCCCCATCCCCCGTCATGGGTCTATTTTATTTTCTACAATAGCAATACCTACCTATTCGACCGTTCAATGTTCCGTTCAGCTATAATCGTTGGATGTTTGAGTCGCCACAAAAGCCAATAGGATATTGTGGAAATTTTTGGAAACGCGCACTGATGGCCACGCGAGGCTTGTTTAGACTCTGATGGGGGGGGGGGGTTGATTTCTGAACCTACGATCCAATTTTCAATGTTCAGATGTTTATAAATTACAATATGAATGTGATAATACATAAAAATTCGCGTGGTCCCCTGAAATTTCGAAATTAAACAAAAATATCCACGTATCCATCTGCAAAGGGAAACGAAGATTTTTGAACCAAAAACGCTAAAATCTGTTCGTTTATGCGCCCGGAAAAAAAGGAAAACACTCGAAGTATTAATACATCGGAAGTGCCTAGATTGTGAGTAATTCGAATTTCGGTTAAACAGGGCGATTGGCTGAAAGAAGCTTGAGAATTGACGGAAATAATGGACATTTTTGTGAATGCTCACAGACGGGCACAAAGAAGTCTAGGAAGGTGATTCGAGGTGAACGATTTTTCGAAGCTCTGATACGATTTTCGGTTTTAGGACGAGTAGACGATTTTGATTTTAGCCCTGATTTGTGCACGTGCTTGAATGATTCAATACCCATCTGTCAAAAACACACTATGCAAATTTCAAACCCCGGCTAAAATGAAAATCCGTCTAGTTACAAGAATATAAAAAATATCCACGTATCCTGCAAAGTAAAACAAAGTAAAAATATTAACGAAGTAAATGAAAGGATTGTAACCCTCCTGGAATCGAAAATCGGATCTCAGCTTAGGAAAAAACTTTCACCTAAACACTTATACTCATTACTTCCTTAACAAGTGTCTGTGTTCGTGTGGTGGTGGTGTGTTCGGTCTGTGGTCATTTACACAAATGTCGTATGTATCTCGGGAATCCCACGATGGATCAGTTTTTCTCGTAAGACATTCTGCGATTCGCCTACTTTTTTTTTAGAATTTTCCCTTCTTCGGTGTTTCTTTTTACTTCCATGTTTACAGAGTAAATGGAAGTATTGGAATCGTCCTAAAATTCTTTCAGAAAAAATTTTTTCTTATACACATTTACTCAGAATCACTTCCTGAACAAGTGTGTGGTCATTTACAAAAATGGCCATAGCTCCCTCAATTCTCAACCTATTTTCAAATTTCTTGAACTGGAGTGTTAGTCTCGGCAAGGCCTAACACCCTGTTTAATCGGAATTTGGATAACGCACAGTACTTCCGATATATTTGCATTTTTAGTGTTTTCTATTTCATTTTTTCCGGCCACAAAAATGAACCGATTTGAGCGTTCTTGGTCTTAAAATCTTCAAGTGGATATTTTTTATACTCCGACAATGTGGCGTATTTTTATTTTGGGCGAATTTTAACATTTCAATAGTGAATTTTTTGGTATTTTTGACCTAAACACCCTTAATAGCAGTCGAAATTTGATCATATCTTGTCACACTTATACGTTTCAAAATATGGAAGTATTGTATGTTATCTCCGCACCACTGGTTTTTTCCTGGCCACATGAATGAACCGATTTGAGCGTACTCAATCTTTTACCTCGATTGATCGTTTAAGCTCGCAGAATATGTCAGTATTTCTTATGTTCCGATCACTTGGCGTATTTTGACTGTAGGCGCGTTTCAAAATTTGCAAATTGAGTAGTTTTTGGTTTATATTTTCGACATAAACTGCATCGAAGTTGTCAAAATATAATCTAGTTGCGTGAAAATTTGCGCATCAAAATATGGAAATATTACGCGTTACCTACGCCCCACCGGTTTTCTGAAGTCCCGATCCGAATAACGATTTTAGGACGATTTTTACTTCTAGTAAAAATCGAAGCTGGCATCGCGGTTTTGTAGGCTGCTCGCCACTCGGGCCAGATTTTATTATTATTCACATTCCACATTTGGAGTGGAGGGGAAAGAGGAGTGGTCCTGAGATACACTAAAACGGACGAAACTTCGCGTGTATTTACGACGTAAGCCCGCGCTGGTGGTGGGTGGTATGCGAAAACAACGCCGAAGAGAAGGCGCTCGGCGTACAGTGACCTTGGGGGCAGTCCCGAATCCTTCAAGCCTAACCATCAGGCTCAGATTCTTGGGCGCTAGTGCCTCCGGATAATTCAGTGCTAACATGTAGCGTGCCGAGGTATCAGCCTTCAGCAATCCAGAGGAATGTCCAGGTTCGTCTAATTTTGTCAGCCGCATCAGGTAGGTGGCACAGAGATGGGGCTGAATTTGAAAATTTTCAAAAACACGTAAATTCAACGTAGGAGTTCGTAATTTTTTTCACTTTCAAACTGCCAATCGATTTAGGGAGGGTAATACAGAAACTACTTAGAACAGACTAATAGCATTATTAGTTCACTGTAGAAAAGATAGTAATGGATCGTGACGGAGATGGCCTTCGTCTCCCTACCATCCTTCGAAAGCCAGACATTTTTCGACGCTGGTTAACTCATAGTCACCATCGCTTCGGCAAAAGGTTTAAATTTGACTCTGAGGCATCATAATCTATTCTTCATAATATGAAGATATATTATATCATCACTAGGGACCGGATTTTTATGTATTTAAAAATGCCAAATATCGACGGCGAAGTGGTGAGATCTCGTATCTCCAATTTCGTACCTGCACGTGCACGTTAGAGATGTCATGGAAATTTAATGTGGTTACATAGGGTACCATAGGAATAGTGGCGGTCTTAACAAAATGGAGATACGAGATCTCACCACTTCGCCGTCGATATGTGACATATCGACAGTGAATCTGCAAAACCATGTAAGTCCAGTTTTTTGGGAAAACGATGTTTTGAACTCTACTGGTAAAACAACTCCTTGCGCATCTCCTTCAGTCAAGAAAATGGAGTCAATCCGCTTTTTAGGCTTTTTATTCACTATCCAAAAGCTGTTCGATGGGTTGAGACAATTCATTAATTTAATTGGTCGAGGTACCTTCAAAGTTGAAACCATCAAATTTCATTGGCGTTCCTAAGCCAAGTCCCCAAGGTGATCTCCATTTGCGCACCCAGCAATCGGAAGTTTTTTTTCACCTCCTCTGAAATTTTTGGTTTTGGACATACATGGTTTTGCAGATTCACTGTCGATATATATGTAATACATATTATATAATATATTATGTATTAATTTTCTTTAATACATATTATGTATTAATTTTCTTAAAATATGTAATGTGGAAAATATGTAAAAAGGTTGAAATATCTTCAAAAAACTCTAAGTCGAACTCAAACTGACGTTCAAACTCGGAATCAAACTCAAACTGACGTTCAAACTCGGAATCAAACTCAAACTGAAGTTCAAACTCGAACTGACACTCGAAGTCAAACTCAAACTGAAGTTCAAACTCGAACTGAAACTCGAAGTCAAACTCAAACTGAAGTTCAAACTCGAACTGAAATTCGAAGTCAAACTCAAACTGAAACTCGAAGTCAAACTCAAACTGAAACTCGAAGTCAAACTCAAACTTAAGTTCAAACTCGAACTGAAATTCGAAGTCAAACTCAAACTGAAACTCGAAGTCAAACTCAAAATGACGTTCAAACTCGAACTGGAACTCGAAGTCAAACTCAAACTGAAGTTCAAACTCGAACTGAAACTCGAAGTCAAACTCAAACTGAAGTTCAAACTCGAACTGAAACTCGACGTCAAACTCAAGTTCAAACTCGAACTGAAACTCAAAGTCAAACTCAAACTGAAGTTCAAACTCGAACTGAAATTCGAAGTCAAACTGAAACTCGAACTCCAACGATATTTTATATTTTTCCACCTGCAAAAATGAACCGATGAGAGCTTTTTAGTCTAGAAATCTTGGTTTTACTTCGTAAATTGCGTGGATTTTTTTTTTTTTGCTCTGGTACCTAACTTGATTTTTTTAAAATTCAGCCCGGGTTTAACATTCTTTTTTGCATAATACCTATGTGTTTTTTCGACAACTTTGATCCTTGTAGCCTCCCAACTTGGGAGTCCCAAGTAGTCAAAATGCCAAAATATAATCAATTTATTTCCAAAATTTACCTCGGTAACATAATATAGAAGTATTGTGAACTATTCAAGTACCACTGGTTTACCCTTGTTTACCTTCAAACTGGTTTACCCTTCAAACGAGTTAAAATAAGGTTGAAATAAAACTAATTTTCCCATGTTCTGTACAAGTTCGACGATTTTATAAGAAAATTGTTCGCACTTTTTACTCCACTAACGAGTTCTCTATGACAGTTTTTCCAATCCTAGACTCCTTCTTCTACTTTTTCCATCGTCTGCTACCTATTTATAAAGGTGTCACAAAGTCAGTGGGACGGTATGCCACCTAATCGGCGATCTCCGTTTTCTACCGGTTTTTACCACTTTTTTCTCTTTTTTTTTCTTCATCTGCTACTTCACCTATCTTTTATCCTCCTGCGAACGTCTGTCGCTCTATTTATCGCTTGGCCTTTCTCACCGGTGAACTAGTTCGATGAACGCACCTTGCCCCGACAAAGTCGCCAATTGATTTCATTAAAACGTCATCGAAATTACGGCTGCGATGAATTTTTTGAGACTGATTTGAGACTTGTGTATTAAAAATTCTAACGAAACGTACCAGCTAAATGGTTGATTCCCAAATAACTGTCAATTTTCAATATGGAAAAAAATTAAAATTTCACCTCTTTGAAAAATCTTGAAAAAATTCCTGCATGCTCCCAGGACCTTCCTAAGATTGAACAAAATCAAGAAAAAGATCGGAATCACAATCTTCGAGTTTTTAATTTAATTTGAAAATTTAGAATCCATGGAAGGTTACACCATTGGGGTGTACAGAATTATTGGCATTGCTACCAAGAAATAAGCAGTGAATGTAATAATCCTAAACTTCAAAATAGTCTACCCTCAAAATTTCAGTTCAAAGGGATCAAAATTACTCAAAATGAACCTCTTAGTAACCCTCCATGGAAAGCTGGTAACGTTCCATGTTCGGTTTATGGGCAACTGTAACCCTCCGTGGTCAATTGTAACCCTCCATGGGTATAAACTAAAATGTGGAGGTTACAGGTTTTGCAACAAAATATCCCGACAAGGGAAATGAGGACCGTTGTTTCTAAAAAGTCCACAGATGTTACACAGAAACAAAAAACTGACTTCGTGAGATCACTGACAGCACACTGCGCGGGTTTTTGAGCTGAAATCTTCATCACACACTCCATTACAATCTCTTACCACAAAACAGTCGCCTTTTTGTTTCTAGCATGTCATAGGACATTTCTAGGAATTTTTAAGTTAGAAAATCGTGGGCTGGGACAGCCATGGAGCGTTACCCAATTAGTATGTTTGCATTGGGTTTCACCTCTGAACTAACAGGTAGCGTTCTTATTTCATGGTAACCTAATAGAACACACCTATTATTTACTGGAAAAAATTGGAAAATAATTCAAACATGTCTGAGTAGGGTGTTACTGCCCAGGGACAAGAAATTTACAGTTATTTGGGAATCAACCAAACAGCAAAAATTTGAATCCCGATGAGAAACCAGTGGGCGTAGCTAACACGCAATACTTTCATAGTCTGTTACGTAGATTTTTTTGAACCAAAGCAATTCGATTTTGACTGATGGGCTACAATGTTGAAAAATGCCAAAACACTATGCGAATTTCCGTAAACTTGAATTGGAGAAAAGAACCCACGAATCAAAATGACGTAGTCGCTGCTTGCATACGAATTTTTTTAGCTCATGAGCTAAGCTAAAATCTGGTTTTAATTTCATCCTCGTGATTCCCACGATTCATGACGTCATTGGTCGTATTCACCGCGGCTACTCGTGTCTCGGAGGCACGAGGAAAGATTTTTTCCGCTTCCATCTGATCACAAGTGAAAAAGCGTATTAGGCAGGGATTTTTTTCTCGACCAGGCAGCCTATAGCGTAAAAAAATTTATTTTCTAAGGAATAAGTAAGTGAACGAGGAGCGGATAGATTTCAGTTTCCATTTGGAGCCGGCCATGATCAATTCGTCATTTCGGAGGAAAACTCGTAAACTTGCAAATTCGTAAACGTCGCTATGTATCTCGGGAATTCCACGATGGATAAATCTTCAGTTTTTCTCGTAAGACATTCTGCGATTCGCCTACTTTTTTTTAGAATTTTCCCTTATTCGGTGTTTCTTTTTACTTCCATGTTTACAGAGTAAATGGAAGTATTGGAATCATCCTAAAATTCTTTCAGAAAAAACTTTTTCTTATACACATTTACTCAGAATCACTTCCTGAACAAGTGTGTGGTCATTTACAAAAATGGCCATAGCTCCCTCAATTCTCAACCTTTTTTCAAATTTCTTGAACTGAAATGTTTGTCTCGGCAAGACCTAACATCCTGTTTAATCGGAATTTGAATAACTCACAGTACTTCCGATATACTTGCATTTTTAGTGTTTTCTATTTTATTTTTTCCGGCCACAAAAATGAACCGATTTGAGCGTTCTTGGTCTTGAAATCTTTGTTTTACCTTGCAGAATATGTGTATATTTTTATTATTCAGAAAATGTGGCGTATTTTTATTTTGGGCGAATTTTAAAATTTGAATAGTGAATTTTTTGATATTTTTGACCTAAACACCCTTAAAAGCAGTCAAAATATGATCAAATTGTGTCACAATTGGAGTTTCAAAATATGGTAGTATTGTGTTATCTACGCACCACTGGTTTGAATCTAATTTGTGAGAAAATTCGCTAGAAATTGGCATTTTGAGAACTAGGCAAAGTTTTCCAGAAATTGAGCAGCTTCAGTTCGTCCTCTAGTTTTTGAGAAAGTTTCTTAAAAAATTGGCGTTTTGAGAACTTGGAAATTTTATTTAGATATTTGTATTCTTAGTGTTTTATGCTATTTTTGAGTGATTCGAGAGAACGTCTTTGAAAAATATTCATTCATTTTGAGAACTTGGCAAAATCTTTGAGGCAGTTTTCAAAATTTGACGTAAGTACCAAAATATGGAATTAGTACCTATTGTGCGTTACCGATGAACCAAGATTCATCCGAAAGCCTCCGGAAAAGGAGAATAATAATTGAAGAGTTTTCCTCAAAAAGGGCGTGTATCCACTTTCGAGTTTTTTCGATTCGTGATTGCTTATCATGCTATAGGTACCAAAGCTGCAATGAAACGAAATCGAAAATCGAAAAAACTTGAAAGTGGATAGGTACACGCCCTTTTGGAGGAAAGCTCTTCGATTATGATCGATGTATCAGTTTGAAAAGGTGGAAATAACGAGCGTTATTATAATGGTACGTACGGTTTCCTCTGTTAACAGATGCCTCAACGAGTGCCCACGGGTGAGCTGAGCCCGGCGCCCGAAGACTACACGGCCGTCTTCGCTGCCGACGCCTTCGACCTCTCGCTGCTGCCGAACACCCAGTTCAGCAAAGAAGTGGATTTCGGCTTCGGCCTCTGGTCGCCGATCAAACAAGAACCCCTATCGGAAGAAGAGTCGGAATCGTGCGATCAAATTCTGCCCGTCGGCCGGCTCGAAGACAACTTGCCGGACCACAAATTGTTGCGCGAAGTGTTGAAAGATACTTCCTTCCAAAAACGATACAATCTGATACCTGTACCCGTGGGGGAACTCGGAACTGGATTCAGGGCCGAAATGGAAGAAGTCTCCATGGATTTGGCGCAGGAGGAGATTCAGCCTGTCCTGTCCATGGCGATGGAGCAGCTCAAGACCGAAATACACAGCACCTGCGCCGTACTTGGAATTTCGAGAGGTAGGTACCATTTTATGCTTGCCTAGAATAGCAGATAGGAATTCCTACTAATAACATTATGTACAAAAAAAAATGTTTCAAGAGGTCTGATAGTGGTTCAGGGGACTTCAAGTGCTGACGTAAACGTGGAGGTTCCACATTACAGTATTCATGTGTTCAAAAAATGTACTTGTTTTCCAACTTCCCCGTTTCTCAACGAGCAGAATCCTACGTCCATACTGGAAATTCAACGCTGAACACGCCCATAAGTAAATTGAGGAGTATATTTGCCAAAAACGTGGTTTTAGCCAATCTTGAAGATTTTTGTTCACTATTCTGACGATTCTGCAAAATCTAAACCAAGGAACTTTTCCTGGTCACTTGGAACATTTCGGCCTCAAATGCAAACAACCGCACTGGGCAGGCACAAAATTTTGGTTTTTGGCGAAAGTTCAATTTTTTTTGGTTTGGCCAAGTATTGTAGGTTTTGCAAAATCTTCAGGACAGTACCTAGTTGAAAAATATGGAAAATCGTGTTTTTTGAGCAGTATTTCGGCAGAAAACATACGAAGGAAGCATTTTAGACCAATCAACATGGGCTTGTTCAGCGTTGATTTTCCATAATTTAAGCGACATAGTCGCATCATTTATTCCAACTTTCAACAGTGATTGCAGTCCAGCCCTTCGATCCGGGCCCCAATTTCTTCTAACGTGTAATTCAATTTGTTCTACAACTGCGCAGAAACTGCTCGGTTTTCTCATTTGCCATCGTTCAATCTCGTTTGCTCTAATAAAAGTCCGGATAGGCAATCCAGGGAGTGGGATAGGGACGGCCTTCTCTTGGGCCTCCCCCTTCCACCGACATAGGTGTGCCACTACAATCGGAATATTTTACAAGTATAAGCGCGTTACCTTGTAATGTGAAGTTCAATCACACAACTAGTTCACATGCTGCGGACAGGCGGTGGCGTTATGCAACGCGATCGTGATTTTTCCGCACGGTTCTCGAGGCTGAAAAATCCAAAACGTACCTTGCGGCATTAAAAACAAATTATAATACAACAATTTTTTCAATTATTTTTAAATAGAAACAGAAGTGAGAAAGTATATAGATAGGGCTTAGGATTTCAGGCTTTTGTTTGCAAATAAATAAAAATCGTTAATTTCGTTAGAATTTTAGAAAAATCGGTTCAGTAGTTTGAGAAGTAAAAGTCAGTGAGAAAGTAAATCGCCGTTCAAAGCTTAGTCAGTCGCTCCATAACCAAAGCAGTCTTGGGCGTGCCCAGCCGTCATCAAGAAGAAAGTCAGAACTTTGTTTCAGGAGAAATTTGAAAACACAGCACAATACTTACGATATATTTGCATTTTTAGTGTTTTCTATTTTATTTTTTTCCGGCCACAAAAACGAACCGATTTGAGCGTTCTTGGCCTTGAAATCTTTGTTTTACCTTGCAGAATATGTGGATATTTTTTACATTCCGAAAATGTGGCGTTTTTTCATTTTGGGCGAATTTTAAAATTTGCATAGTGAGTTTTTTTATATTTACGACCTAAACCCCTTAAAACCAGTCAAAATATGATCAAATCATGTCACAATTTTACGTTTCAAAATATGGGAGTGTAGTGTGTTATGTACGCACCACGGGTTTTATTCGCAAAAAGTCACACAGGGGCTGTTCTAGCCATTGCGGATTCCCACCGCCGAGTCCGGGGTGCCTACTGAGATTCAATTAAATTCTCGTCACGTCGATGAATGTCGAAAAAGTGTCTCTCCCCAGTCCAGTCCGGTAAAGGGCTTGCACAACGCGGTGAAAGACGTAACGGTACGTCCAAGGGGAAGACTGGGACGAAAGTGGGGCGACCCGTCTGAGGCCGCTCCTTCTCATCTTTAGCAACTGCTGAACTTTTTCATCTGCCCCGCTGTAAGCGACGTTCTAATCTCTTACTCGGAATTTATGAGCATCGAGAGTGAATTTATGGCGAGAAAGAAAATTTCAAAAAAAATGAATAGGTAGAGATTCTTGTTGTTTGTACAAAAAAAGGGATGTCGGTTGGACGGGGTGGGAGTTAGGACGAGGGATTTCATGCAAGCATTTACTCAACATAAATTGCTGAACTTGGCCTCTAAAACGACCTTATTTTATAGCTCGAAGTATGGATGTTTTTAGCCGTTACATGATGCTTCTAACAAAATTCCTGCTGAACGGCTGGTCCGATTTGAATGATATTTGAACTCAAGCAAGTATTGTTTTTTTGTCAATTCGTCTTGGGACGTGCTGGGGAGCACTATTCCCTAAATCAATTGAAAACATGAATTTCGATGACGATTGAAGTGAATCCTCCCCCAGTATTGTGTTATGGGGAAAGGGTATCACATGGAGTGCGTTTAGTTCTCGAATTCAATTAATTTCCAGAAACCTCGATTACCAGGGTAACATGACACGTAAAGGTATGGGCCAATTTTTTTTAAACCACTTATGGGTTCAGTCTAAACATATTGAGAAAGATCACCGATAGTTAAGAAAATTCTATTTTGTGGGAAAAAACGTCAAAATAGATTCGATAGTCCTGGAGATATAGCTGTAGAAGGAATCTCAATTAGAATAGGGGTAAGTTGCGATGCGTAGGTACACGCACCTACACCCCAGATAATTTGATATCAGATTAGATTCGATTTGATATCAGATTAGAGTAGATTCTACACCTGCACCCCTTCATTCACCGAATTGGTCGTCAAACCAAGGCCTAAAATAATTTTAGTAAAATTCTGTTGGACTCAAATTCTGATACCATTCGGCACCTGATTCAGCTCTATGTTCTATGACCACGTCAATGTTTTCCTCCAAAAAATGAACCCATTCAGAGGTTCTTAATCCAGGGTATTGGATACAATTATTTCGGGCAATATTGACTATCTTTAATCATTCTTGCGTACCGATTGATTGTTGCAGAACCTTGCAAATGGACGGTTGAAGAAGTCGAGACTTGGTTGGCCTGGAACCTTGCGCAATTCAGTCTTCCCATGGCGGCAGTGCAGTTTTTCAAAATGCCCGGACAGACATTGACATCGCTCAGTGAACAGGATTTCATCGAGAGGTCATCCGAGGTGAGTACCCACTTATTTTATCTGTTGTAGGGTAAGGGACGTTTATTGATTGAATGTAACCGAGAGATATCAATCAGTTCGACACTATAGACAATTCTTCGGATTTGACATAAAAATCGTTCTCAATTTTTTCTCCATGAAAAACTTGGCCAGAGAACCCTTAAGGTACCCTCCTAGTGGTTCAAATTAATTGAAGTAAGGAAACCGCCGCTCCAAGGGGTTGCTCTCCACCCGAAAACCAGAGTTGTCCCGGGCGAGCCCCGCCGCCCTTAAAGCCCGTATCACACGTCAGACCGTTCTCCTCCCCATCCCACAGACCGTCTGGACAGACCGATTCTTTGGTAACTTTCAAATGCAAATTCATTGATAGTTTTTCCTAGAAATAAGGTTCCTTATTTGAATAATAACAAACATTGATGCAGGTGCGCCGAAGAGAACATATCCATAGGATCAGCCAATTGGATAATTGGGTCTGTGTGTCTGTCCGTGGGATGGGGAGGAAAACGGTCTGACGTGTGATACGGGCTTTAAAGGTCCTCTGATTGGCTGATCCTATGGATATGTTCACTTTGGCGCACCTGCATCAATGTTTGTTATTATTCATCTATGAAACCTTATTTCTAAGAAAAATGTTCAATGAATTTCCACGTAAAAATCACCAAAGAATCGGTCTGTCCAGACGGTCTGAGGGATGGGGAGGAGATCGGTCTGACGTGTGATACGGGCTTTAAAGCCGACGACGGCGTTCGAATATTTTTACTCGTATCTCGCGATATGGCAAAACGTAGATAAATCATGTGCTATGCTAACTATCAATTTCAATAGTTAGTTCTCCTGATGGTGTCGCGATAAGGTTCGTCAATGGGCGTCACGCCAGAGCCGACAGTCTTGTCAACATCGTCGCTTAGCGTTCGACTTTAGATAAACAGGACCATTAGGGAAACCGAAATCGTCGGAAAAATTGGCGTCGACCGCTCTACAAACAAGTAATGACGTACGTCCGAGAGAAATTTTTTCGAATTCATCCGAACCGTAGCTGGTTGTCATGGCGACAACCATAGATACCTACTTGAAGGATCGGCCTGGGAATGGTCTCACTGCACTCAGCATAAACGAATCTCTCAAATGAAATAACTTTGACGCTGGGCAGACTTCATGAAAGTAAAAATCACAATTTTTTTCCCAAAATCATTTTCTTGGGCAATTGCAACGGTATATTATTGAATAATAAACCAAAATGTACAAAAAAGCTGCATACATCATCAAAAAATTAAGCTGAGTGTCAATTGAGTATATCAACTCCTGTGCATGAGGTTGGTGTAGTATATAATATATATGTATATGGATATATATATCCATATAAATATATATATATAATAAGTATATAATACTTAAATACAGAAAAAAAAGTCTGAGTGATATACCAAAAATTAAGAAGAATGGCGTTAGTCCTGACTTCTGAATTTATAAGTCCTCCGCTTAGTAGGTAGAAGGCTGGTGTTGTTTATTGCTCGATTGACTTCACTTTTAAAAAATATAAAAATGTTGATTTTCAGAAATACTGATATTTGGTGATTGTTAGATGTTGTCCACATTTCAAAGTGGGATTTGAATTTTCAATTTCAAATCTTATTCTGTCTACAATTGCGGTGTAAAAGTATTTGTACTAAATCTGTTGAAGCAACGGATTCATACCCTTGCGGCTCGCAATTTTGCAAAAGACGGCGTTGCTTTCTAGGATCAAGTGCCGAACTATTCTTCGTCTGTGCTAGTTTCGCCCCTCGTTGCTAGCTTGTGGAAATGCCTCCAGGGTTATTGCAGCGTTTTACCTTACTTGCTTGACGGTCTAGCTGGTAATGTAGTTTGGTATGGAGACGTTCTAAGTTCTGTTGTGAGACCATCGAAAGACCTTGAGGGTCCCTGACCTCCAACCAGGGCGCTTTCTTTTCGAGCACTTTCTCTCTTAGCGACGGGCAACAAGTCCTTCGCATGTTTCAGCACCGAACAAGAGTAGGTAGAAAAACAGTCGCAGACGGAATATTTTCCTGAAATACGAGGCAGGCAGTGTTAGCTGACTTTTTGTTAACTATCAAACACGAATTTTCATTATACGTATGGAACATAATGTTATAATATTTTATTTTAGTAATGCTGTTCTTCTCATGTTTCGTACCAGCGTATAGATTCGTTCAAGGGTGAGACTACATCGATATCTTTATTTAGCGCTTTCGGCGACATCGTCGTTTTCAGGGGATTCCAGTAGGATGCAAGATGCAAATATAGATAGCCAAGATGCAAATATACCTATGGGATGTGCTAGCTACCGAACCCTTTTTTTCTAAACTAAAAATCCCAAAATCGAAAAAATGCGATGTCTGAGCCAAGATCGCCAAGTTAGCGACGCATATCAGCAGTTTTAATTCATTTTCCAGGTCGGAGGACTCCTGTACGCCCAGCTCGAGCTGTGGAGGGCAGCGTCGGTCGAAGGGACTAAAGTCGACGATAGCGGATTCCTGCAAGAAACGTCGACGACGCGATCCGGTTCGTCTTCCGGTGATCCCTCCGATGGTGAGTGCCGAATTGGACTTTGATTTACCACAAGTGGGGGGGGGGGTCAGATTATTTCATTGGGTCTATTTCAATAATCTGTTTTATCTGTTTCAACCTTCAGTAATTAGAATGGATCGTTAAAATTTGTTGGAGTAAACAAATTTTTTTGGGTTACATTTCTCCTTACACGGGTGCAAAAATTAAGAGGTCTGACCACCTACTTTTTAATAATAAATGCGCCTTCTTTTGCCCATTTGGCTACTGACTCTTCATTTTTCTGACTGTGGCTCAAAAATTGAACCAATAAGTAGCAAAAATTGACGTAAACTTCCAATATCCGGAAATTTGACAATATGGCTCTTCAAATCCTTTGACAACTATCGAATTCCCCGCGAAATATATTCTTCCAAATCACGCTCGAAGGCTGTCGAAGAAAATCAAGAATATGTTTCCGCTTGACAGCTGGTATTTTTTACCATTGGGTGGAAAATCAACTATAGTTACCTATAGTACTGAGGGGTTCGGTTCAGGCAAGGTACCTCTTACGTAAATGGCCACCTCGGTCAAGAATGACGTCAAACGCTTTCTTTCTGGAAATCCCAAACGCGGAGGCGCCTTGGAGCTATTGAGCAAGGGTGTATGTTTCATAACTATACTCTGACTCACGCCTTAGTACGAATTAGGTAGGTACCTACTAACTGATATAACCGAAAAATACCTCACTGAAAACAGGTGGTCCATGAACCTTTTGAACAAACGAGAATAACACGCAGTACTTCCAAAATCAGATACTTAGATTTTGGAACAAATCGACGATATTTGAATTGTTTTAACAGCTACTTTTGCTTCTCTTTGTAAGAAACTTTGCAAAATCTATCCCCACAATTATAATACGAAGCTGACAGCTCTCCGATGGATTTCCTTTCGTTGACGTAATCCCAATCGAACGACCCACTTACATAGCGGGTCAAAAATCAAAAAGGGAAATCTCGCGATTCGAAAACCTCCGTAATTATAAGAATATTTTCCCTTTCTTGGCCTTGTAAAAACAGCCCGCCGGAGAGGAGGTGTGGCCTTCCTTCATAGACACTCCAGTTTCTGGACTGGGTAGTCTGGATGAGGGAATCTTGTTTCGTCAAACGATCTGCCCTTAATTCTAAGCCTGATCGGTCGAGACAGCCTCTTATTAACTTTCTACCCGGCTTGCTAACTGGACGCATATTTAGCCTCAGGCTACGATACAGGCATGAGGAGTTTAGCGAAACAAAATCGCTCCGAAATTAAGAAGGGAAAACAGAAACGAAGTTGACAATCCCAGAAATCGAAAATAATTAGCCGGCTTGGGAGCGACGGCGTGACTACCAAAAAAGTGGGGGTTTTCGTATTTAACCTATTAGTATTATTAGCATAGGCCCCTGGTAGTTACCTTCAAATCACTGAACCGATTTTGACCATTTCAAGACTTGGCCTCTTCTGACCAACTCCTTCTATAATCCTCAATAAACTTCTACCGTGCACTTTGAATAATGTTACTGAAGTTTTCAAGTCCTTTCGAGGAGTCTGTAGAATTTAATGTGAATTTGATCATCGAACTTTTCTTCTCCAGATGAGGAGGACGAAGAGATGACAGACGCGTCTCAAGCGTCTCCAAAAAGCAGTTCGAGCAAAAGTGGCAGCGGAGGATCCCACATTCACTTGTGGCAATTCCTGAAGGAGCTCCTCGCTTCTCCGGCCATTTACGGCAATTGCATACGGTGGCTCGACCGTCAAGCTGGTGTCTTCAAAATTGAAGATTCTGTCAGGTAAATGCGTTTTTTTTTATCCCCAAAAACGAGCAAGGGTCTTTGTTGAGTTTAATCCGGTATAAACAGAATGATCATTCAAAGTAAGCCGGGTTATTCGAATAACATTGGGAAAAATGCAAATTTTCAATTGCAGGTTGCATCTTGACGGTGTGGCCAGATTTGATGTTTTTACATTACATTAGTGAATTTTGACAAAGAATTTACTGCACCTCAATTTGGTCAAGAACGCAATTTAAATATCACCCCTTGGTTGTTGTCAAATAACTCATTTATACATTTTATAAAATCGCCTCTGTCCCTCTGTACTACCCCATTTTTTCCCCAGTGAGAAACAACAGTTTATAGAAAAATGTGGTGATATGTCCGCGTTGCGTGGCTATAAGCGTGGGCATTTTTCAATCACGAAATTCGGCGTCAGTCCTTAGTGTAAGGGGAAGGGTAGAGGGCTCCCATCCTCCATCTCTACGATCCTGCGAAGCCGCTTTCTTCCTCCTCGAAGCCTTAACCAGAAAGCACGAATGGCAGCAAATTGTGTTTCGACTCGAATCCATTCTGTAACTTGGGATTGTGGTTTTGTCCTTAGTGGTTGATAGCGTGTATGCTAACCAGTGGCGGCTCCTGCCCTTAAACCCAGGGGGTGCACTTAGGCCATAAGATAATAATATTATCTAGAACTATAATATAGATAATAATATTATGGAACAATCGCGAAGGGAATATGTTATCATAAACAGTCAGTTGGTCTCAGCCAAATATCAATTTCAACTAAGTAAATGCAAATTAATAGGAAAGTTTTGCACACTTTCACGTCTCATTATTATAAAATGAACACCAAAAAACGTTCACTAGTGATAACAGAGGAATTTTAAGATGATTACCATCTATCAATTTTCAGAAACCCTATTTTGTAAAAGTGGAAATTGAAGTACCTGAGTATTGTCGGTTGCATTTCCGAGTCGTGGAGCGATTTTTAGCTTTTACCTTCAGTAAAAGTCCTTCCAGTGCAGGTGAGTAGCGGCCGGGTTCCCGGATTGCTATTTTCTCCTCCAAAGTAAACTTAGAAAAATTCAATTGAACTACCTTCACATCACTCATTTTTATTGAACCACAGAAGAAAACACCGCGATTTTTACTAAATCATATCAGTTTTCGAACTGATAAGATAAGATTACCTCGATTAGACCGCATTCAACCGCAGATTCGATCGCATTCGACCGGCGGAGCAGACAGAAAATGTGCACCTGGACGGTACGGTGAGGCATTGGCTGGCTCACTCATACACTTCCAGAAATACACGACCACTAAGACCTATCTAGTGCATTACTAGTTCGTGCACGAGCCGCCATACAGCATAGCGCTAGTCCTATCCGTCGGTGATCCTGAGGCTTTGCCAATGACGTTGTTGTTGTTTTTCAGAGAGGATTAATAGTGAAGAGTTGTGTGGCAGTAATAATGTAGGTCACTGTTTTTTTCTTTCTCATTTTGGCCAGGGGGTGCACATGCTCCTCTGCTCCTGCCAGGAGCCGCCCCTGATGCTAACCGTTTTTGGAATGTTCCAAATTCCCTCCTCCATTGCAAGAAATTACGAGAGGAGTGAAGGACGCTCTCAGCTTTTCGGCGGCTCTGTCGTATTTAGCGTGTTTTTCACGGGCAGCTTTTTGGGATATAGCCTTCCAGTCTTGAGAGGTGTGAGAAGCGGCATTGGCGTTTATTACGCGGACATCAAAAAATGCTGCTCGCTCACTCTCCCAGAATCCTGTAACTTTGATATCTCCTATTAAAGCTGGTGCGAGGTACTACCCCATTCTTGCAAAAAATGCTTGGTAACTACGGACCCGGTAGAATCCAAACGGGTTACACTGACAGACCAAGTAGAATGAAAACAGGCCACACTGTCAGACCCAGCAAAATTCGAGCCGGTCGCACTTATAGACTCGAATGCATACAATCGAGCTATTTGATCGGTTCACAGGAACACATAGTTTCCTACCGGTATTTCTAGCTACAATACATAAAAACATTGGTGTTCAGCAGTTTATGTCAGGTATTTTTACCATCGTCACCTGATATGCTCACCCCAAACCGGTGACGCAAGGCTCGTAATTGGGTAAAAAAGGCCTTTTTTTCTCTCTGTCTGAGTAATTTGACCGGTTTATCAATTTTATCACTCTGGAGTGAATCTCTGCGCTTGCATTATCCGGTCAAGTGCACTTGATATTGAACTGTCTCCTCTTCTTCACAGAGTTGCTCGCCTATGGGGAAAAAGGAAGAACAGGCCGGCCATGAACTACGACAAACTGTCCCGTTCCATCCGTCAGTACTACAAGAAAGGCATCATGAAGAAAACCGAGCGATCACAGCGACTAGTTTACCAGTTCTGCCATCCCTATTCTCTTTAAAAACATGTGCTTTTATTGTCGCTCTCTCGATCGACGTTGTCAGGTTGGCAACATTTCGAGGAGACGCGGAAAATTAGTTGTAAATATTTCAGTCCGAACTTCTCGCCGATGTTGCTCCCGTTTCATTGACGGAACAGCCGAGCAACTAAAGGCGGGGAACAAAGAGTATGCCGATTTCTAGGCAAAATTGTTTACTATCTTTTGCATAATATTGCTAGACGTAAGTAATTCAATTTACTTCGAGCGCGGAAGGTAATTTCCCGCACGAGTAATTTTTTCATGTTTTTTCCATGTTGCGCCTCAAATGGTGCCCATTAATTATGTTCGTTTACTGACCTAGTAAACATTTCTGAAGGGATCGCTCGAATCGGAGGAATATTTTCTCCGAAGGTTAGCATTCCCTTCGATCAAAGAAAAGTTGAAAGGTCAGTGATTTTTATCCCATATATCTATGATATATTTTTAGTAAGTTCTATGAACGATTATTAAAATTATCGCTATTCTCTAACAATTTTACCTTGTCCTTAGAGTAGATTTTTTCTAACATTCCATCTCTATTAACAGGTAATAACAATCGGGAGGCGGTGGTGGTAATTTACTCATTAGTTTAGCGCTTAAATCAATTCGTGAAGTCAAAAAAATTTAAAAAACCTGCCACTTTGGCTCTATTTTGCCATATGTGTCTTACAATTTGATATTGCTGGAACTATTGTTACCAATTTCATGTTATTTGAAATGTACATTATTAGTCAACAATTTACCTAGGTTATTGGAATCGGTTATTGAAATTAAATTTTAGTTCGATCCGGTTTATCATCTCAGATAACAGTTCTTCATAGATCATGTATAAGATGCCTGTATAAGATAATACTGATTTGAATCTATAATCGTTTTTCAGCTGGGATTTGCTGGCTTTTTTTTTCTGAGAATACCGATTTTCGGATCATTCAGATTTCCACATAATTTCCCAATAGACCTCAGTTTTTACATCATGACGCTGAAGTCACTCTCTCCGGCCTAAAAAAAAAATAAATAGCTTTACCCTGTAAATTTACAATTGTATTCTAAGCATGCCATGACAAACTTTGCTCATCAATGTGTGTTTAATTATGTAACAGTACATACTAAGCATTTTTAGTGATTACTTTTGCAACAGTAGATTTTGTATCAAAATTTAAAAACGTCGGAAAATTTAGCAGAGTTTTGAGGATTTGATGATTTCATTTCATGAAAAACCGTAATCACTAGATTTTTTGCCTGCTCCAGAGGAGAGCAATATCTCTGATCAATTGTTGAATACTTATGTATTATCACGTTTCTGTGTGGTGAAAATAGTAAACTTGTCAATTACGTCAATGCTGTTGTCAATGAGGAAACCCGATTAAACCGGTGGGAAATTGATTCCGAAACGAAAACGTCAATTCGTTGCAGAATTACAACAAAAAGTAACAGAGTCGCAGTGTCGTCTGTAAAACACTCAAAGCTTGTCCTCTTCAAACCCAAATTATCAAGATCGTTGACGTAGACATAAAGAATGAACAACAGTGGCCCTAGCATCGATCCCTGGGGCACGCCCACCCTGATAACAGCAACCAACGAGTTATGCTGCGTTAAGCTACGTATGTGTGTTTTTCATTACGTTCTCTGCGTCCTGCGTAATGATATCTGATTGGCTGCCAGGTAAAGTTACCTGGTAAAGTGCGCGCGCGTAAAGTTTGCGCGTAAGTTGTACTCTCATTCCATTGAACGTATACCCTGATCGTTTCTAATCGAGGGCCGGAAGGTATATTTATAAATATGCACACTTTTGTAACAGCCATCCACCGAAAACACAACGGGTTGCATCCAATATTCATTTGTTTGACTCTTCGATCAAGACAACTCATTCCTGCCTGACAATCCGCTTCTAGGTTAAACGACTCTTTCCCTTCAGGTAGTAACAAAAAATGTCGATTAATTCCGTTATTATCGTGTGCTTCTGCATTTTTACCGGCCAATTGCGTCGAGCAGGGGCATCAGAAACTGCGAACGTCCTTGCAGAACAGAAGGGGCAGGATTGGAATTACGCGAAACCGGAAGAGTATCCATGGGTTGTAAGCATACAAGAAGACGCCGAAGGTTTGATAATATGAGGGTAATATTATTTGCAGAAATGAACGTTGCAGTTGAACACTGTCGATCACATTTCTCTGGGAATTGACGAATTTTTTCAAGGGTTCGCACACATGTGCGGTGGCAGCCTGGCTACTGCGAAAATAGTTCTAACTGCCTGTCACTGTATCGCCGACAAGCCCATTTATCGAGATGACGGAATGGCATTCGTTTACAAGGAACATCGCGACAAAGTCGTCGTAGCCGGTTCAGTAATGAAAATTCAATAAATTTCGTTCCATATGAATATTTATTTTATCTATGTTCCTTTCAACATTGAGGCGAATTACACCTAGGCAAATCCTCGAGAATAACATGAGGAAAAGCTGTAGGCTATACCTCGCTACTCAAAAATGTTATGTACCACAAATTCATGGCTTATTTCTCGGGTTGGACCGATTTTTAGACCGTTGTAAGGAAAATCCGACTTGCATCATAGATGAACAAAAATTCAGAATCTCCTCAACCATAATCGGTAGTAATTGAGTTTTGGTATGGTTTGGAGGCCGGTATTTTATTATTGTTTCTCCATAGGTGATCAACAGCAGAGAGGATACGACTTACATGAAAATCGTTTCACGCATTGACAGCTTCAGAGCTCATCCTGGATGCCGCCATTTCATGCACGACGAAGGTGCCAACGATATTGGAGGATGGGACAACGACTACGGTCTCATCACCTTGAGCACAAAGCTTCCGATCGATGGTACTGTGATGGTGAAGAAAATGCGCTAAATTTATCGGACTAGTATATTAGGCAAGCGAGGTATAATTCCTAAATTTCCAATCATTTTGAAAAAATTAGGGCAAACAGCCACCAAACCTCACCATTTCAATTTCAATTTTAGGGAAGAATATAGCGACTTTCAAACTATATTCTATGGATCCCTTCAAACTGAAGAAAGAATTGATGCGACGAATGGCGATCAGAGGGAATTGCGTCGTCGTCGGTTGGGGCCGGAGGGTAGCCCTATCATCGGAGGAATTCGAAATGCTGCAAACTAAAACTAGGTGACGTTCAATTTTCTTCTTTTTTTTTCTTACGGTAAAATAGTGGGCATGAAAACCTAAAGAATACGTAATAAAAATAAACAAACATCGTTCATCAAAAAATTACTATCTGCTACTGTTATCCCTTGAGAGCAATTATGATAAGACTTACATTCTACACTTGCTCAAGTTATGAATTATAGGTAGAAACTAATGATTAAATTAATAAAAACTAAGAAAAAACAAAACGAGGGTTGAAAATATCTATTTTACGCTTAGAAAGAATTCAAAGATAGCGGAGGAACGCATCAAAATGTTCTGGCCGACATTGACTTCGATAAAAGTCATGCTGCTGGATTTCGCCACATGTTACAACATCATGTGCAAATTCGACGTATGCTACTGCCCTGTGGACCATTGGAGCCGAAAACAGATATGCGCAACGTCTTTGGGCCGGATGGAAGCCTGCGAAGGCGATTCAGGCGGCCCGCTCATGTGCGGAGATGAGAAATTTTTATTTGGAGTTGTCGGCTGGGGACCGAGCTGCGGCACGTACAAGGTGCGAAAATGAAAAATCGATTGATTTCTGCAGCATACAGCACTACCAACACCTACGTCTGAATATGAGACTTCCGAGTCTCGACAAAATTCAAATTGTGACTATCCATGGAATTATCGAGGGTCGCTTGCCAAATTCACGATTGGAACGTAACCTCCGGGGAATTTCAGAATAGGCCCGTTATGCAGACCTCAGTACCTATTCAGATTGAGAGGAATGATGGTTGGATATGATTCCTTCAGTTTAACTTCTCAGGTGCCAACAATGTACCCAACTTTGGACGGGGGATGGGAATTCATCGCTTCTGAGCTGAATACGACTACACGTGATGCAGGCGGTCCATCTCAACCGACTACGAACAAATGTCCCAAATTGAGGATAGGGCCGGTTTTTGGAACAATTATTTTTTCCCTACTGCTGTAATAAAAATGGAGTCTTGGAATACAATAATTTTGAAGTGTTGGTACATTAACTCAGAACTACTTACCACAGCGTCTGAGGTATTCGCAGGGCTGGCAGGTGTCGGTGCACAACGTTTTCTAGAAGGCTTCATAGTAAAAGCAGATGGCGAAAAGAACCTACAAAAGAACGTTACGTACCTATGAGACGGGTACCACCAAACTTGTAAATCAAAGAGCATGAAATTGCATCTGAAAGGAAGATCTCCATCCACAAACCCAACTAACAAACTCAACTCTCAAACCCAACTCATTAATTCAACCCTCACACTCAACCCACAAACCCAGCTTACACCTCAACTCACAAACTCAACTTACTAACTCGACACACAATCTCAACTCTCAAACTCAACGCACAATCTCAATTTACGAACTCAACTCTCCAACTCAACTTACAAACTCATCTCACAAACATAACCCACAAACTCAACCAACAAAGCCAGCATACAACCTCAACTAGCAAAATCAAACTCGTTTTACAAACCCACAATCTCAACTGTAAAACTCAACCGACCAACTCAACTCTCAAACTCTGCGCGCAAACCCAATGTACAAACTCAACTAAACTTACAAACTCAAATCACAATGTCATTGACATTATGTCAACCAACAAATTCATCTCTCAAACTAAAGTTACAACATCAACTCTCAAACTCACCAATCAAACCTAAACCCAGCTTAACACCCAGAATTCACAAATTCAACCCTCACTCTCAACTTTCGAACTCGACGGTAAATTCTAATTTGCAGGACAGCCTTATCACAACTTCCTGAACTCAACCCATACGCTCAACTCTCAAACCCAACACACAAAGTCAATCTCAAAATCGGCTCACAAACTCAAGCAACAAGCTCAACTTACAAATCCAACGTTTACAAACTCAAACCTTTAAATCAAGTGAAAAACTTCGTGAGTTGAGTTAGAAAGTTGAGTTTGAGGGTAGAATTTCGTCACTTAAGTTCTGATAGGTACCACCTAATCCACATTCTCATTCTTCAGGAAAGACAAAAAACTGTTCGTTTCCGAAACTATCACGCAATTCTTTCTGAAAAGTTAGCACCTGTAGGTCTCATGATGGCTACGTGCCTGATTGTTCCTATCGCTGCTGCACAGCCGCGCCGTGCGCAAAACATGATAAACACATTTTGACAAATTGTGGATTAGTTAGTATCAGAACTTAAATGGCAACTGATGAGATGTGCGTTGAGGGTTGAGTTGGTTTCTGTTGAGGGTTGAGTCTGTGAGGAGATTTGACAAGAGAGCGTGGGGTACACGCCGACGCCACCTCGGTATTTCTACCACGAATGTTGGTACTACCATGAATGCAGGCTGGCATAGGGAGGATACAACGCCCAGGCTACGATAGGCTAGTAGCACCCAGAAAATAGAAGATGGTTAAGGACCTGAGACTGTTCTATTTGGTTGCATCGTGTTGTTGGTTCTCGATTCAATTTTCGACTGGGAATGCAAACGCAACAGATCAATGGATGGTTAGCCTTGCCTATGCCGAAGGTATTTTATGATATTTTCATTCATCGCGTAGGGGTACCTACGTTTTACGTTAGAAAATGCACAGCAGGACATATCCTGTTCAAATTATCATTTTATTATGGTTTGCAATTACTCACCAGTAAACGTTTAGTCTGCGAGGAAGCCGGTTGGAATACAACTTTATTGAGAGTGTACTTCGAATAAACAAGGAAGTAAGGAAAGTAAATAAGGGAAGTAAAACTTAACTGCACATGGACGCATCGCTACTCTACTCTTCTCGGAAGAGCGTGTCGGAGATGAATCTCCACAATGAGGGAGAACTTTTGAACTTTGACCGGGAGTCGGCGTACTACTACACTATACAGGGCTGCCATCGGGTTTTCAAACCTTCTCTGCAAACCTTCTCAAACCAACGCATCGGGGCGTTAGCAAAAACGAAAATCTGGCCTTTTTTGCCTGGAAATAACTCGAATTAACCGAGCTTAATTAGTAACTCAAAAATTAATATCGTGCGACTGTAAACGTCAAAATTAGAGATGACTGCTAGAAGGCTAATAAAAACTACCAGAAACAGACGGAAGGAAAATTGTGATGCGTGAACGTATTTGGTCCTCTGAGCCACAAAAGCGATCTAAAAATCGTGGGTCCAAAACGTACCTTTGGTAGTGATGGGGGTATTGCGGTCGTTGCGGTCGTTGGGTCCAAAACGTACCTTTGGTAGTGATGGGGGTATTGCGGTTCCAGCAGTGTTGCCAACTCGTCGCTTTGCTTTCCCTCTGTCGAGCACCGAAAAAACCTCTGAATCCGACTAAAAACCTCTGACTTTCAAAAAGTTGTGTTCTTAGCTCCAACATTAAAAAAAATACGAATAAAAAATGATCAAAGCCAACTTCGAGATCAAAGTCAACTTCGAGATGAAAATGTACTTCGAGACCAAAGTCAACTTCGAGTTCAAACTCACCTTCGATTTCAAAGTCAACATTGAGTTCAAACTCAACTTCGAGATCGAGGTCAACTTGAGTTTGAATTCGAAGTTGACATTGAACTCGAAGTTGGCTTAGATCTCGAAGTTGACTTTGATCTCGAAATTGACTTTGATCTCGAAGTTGACTTTGAAATCGAAGGTGAGTATGAACTCGAAGTTGGCTTTGATTTCGAAGTTGAGTTTGAACTTGAAGTTCATTTTGATCTCGAAGTTGACTTTGATCTCGAAGTTGAGTTTGAGATCAAAGTTAACTTCGAGTTCAAACCAGTGTTGCCAACTCGTCGCCTTACTTTCCCTCCCTCTGTAACTGGTACAAACATTTTATAATCTTTTATACCAACAATAAACACTTGGGTGGTAAACTTATTTTAAATTCTGCTATTCGAATTCGAAATAATAAGAAACAACGAAGGTGTGGCACAGTACGTCTCATTAAAACCTCTAGAACAGAGGGATCCCTCAACTAGCCTTATTTTCCCTCTGTTAGGCACCTCGAAACCTCTAGGAACGGAGGGAAAACCTCTGATATGGCAACACTGGGTTTCAGGTTCCCGCGACCATATTTGCAGCGGTACACTCATTACCATGAGCAAAGCACTGACTGCTTGCCACTGTCTGGTCCGCTATCAAGATGACGTTTTCTCGGATATTGGCCCAACTGATGACAAATTACTCATAGCCGGTGCTCGTAATTTAATTTCGCATCCAATAACCGACGCGAACAAAAATTTGCAGACGAGGGCTTTATCCGAATTCAGGCCACATCCTGAGTGCCGGAACAGACGAAAAGGTGAGGGGAGGTCTGCGGGTGGATTTGGCCGAATCACTGACAATATTCTTGACAATATCGATTAGGTACTAATCGGTCGTTTATTCGAATTAGAAATTAATTCTTCAATATCCAGGTGGATTCCACCATGATTACGCGATTATGCTTCCGAACTGCTCTTTCATCGAATCCGCGTCGGTGAAACAATTGAAGACAACCATGTCACCATCATGGGAGACCGTACTGCAAATGGTACTTCAAAGTCCAACTTGCCGGACGTTCGTGTGGAAAATCAACGCGTCCGATTGCCAGTTTTCTAACGAAATTCACACAGCCGACGCACGATTGATCAGTTTCGCCGAATGTCATAAAATCCTGTGCGAACATAGAGATAATCTGTGCTCGATAAATGTGCAATCAAGAGCGCAAATTTGCGCTATTGTCAACGATCCGGATTCTGTAAGAATTGATTTAGCCAGCGGACTAGAATGCGAATTTAATTCTGGAAAAATGTTCTTGGCCATCCAAAGTTGGGATGCCGATGTTTTCAACGTCAGCCTACCGAAGGTATATTCGTTCGTCAAAAATGGGGTCGATTTTCTGAACGATTACTCGCCCGCTGTTTCGATTGGAGCAGTGTTCAAATTCAACGGCCTAATTTTGAAATTTATTGGTTGTCTATTATACGTGAGTCGTTGAAATCGAGTTTTAAACTTTATTAAAGAAAACATTTTTGAATAATGTAGGTACGGACTTTTCATATGGGTTTGTCAAAATTTGACATTAAATTTTAATGTTACCTTCCAGTGCCTAGGATCATTTCAGTGGTTTAGGCTGGACCGTTGCTAACTTTATTAAGCAAACCTGCTGTGGCGTTTAGAAAAATAATCTTCTCATTTCAGTCTTCTACACTCAGCAGCGTTTTTGTCCTATCACCATTGCTTCAATTTACCACTTCATAATGGTGAAGTTGAGTTGGAAGTTGAAATACCATATAACGATACCGAATCAGGCCATATGAATACAATCGGACGTTCATCGTCAGTCGGTGTTGCGCAATTTTAATCCTACCCGACAAACCCGAAACGGCAACCGAACGAATTGAAGGAATTGAGCCATCCAAATCAGGTCGTAGAATAAATTACGAGTTTTGATCGAAGGCGTTGTTACGGGGTGGAATCCCACCTCTGGTTTGCCAACAATGGAGCCCGGAGCCAAGGCCGTTCGTGGACCAGAGGTGCGGTGGGGCTTGTCAACCCACAATAGGTCCAAATATTGTCCAAAATGTGCGTCAGGTTGTGAGCTTGAATTCGGTCATTTTGGCTTTGCCGCAATTAATATTTTGATATTATCATCTGGTATTCCAAATATTGTTAATTTTTGATCCCGAAAGAGTCTTTCTACCATTCTACCATTCTAGGGGAATTTCAAAATTGGCGGAGCACATTTCCTCATAAAATGGCCCCTATGGCCATAAATTTAGTCCAAATTTTGCCCTTTGGTTTGGCGCGTCAAAATATGGATGTACTGCGTGTTATCAACGAGTTGCCGGTCTTTAGGGAGGCTCTCGAGCGAGAGGGAATTCCGAAGGAATATTCTTATGAATCAAATCATTTGGGAAGAAGTTGTGGAACCCCATAATTCGAATTAGAAACTCAAATTGAGGGAATGGGAAAAGTTCCTTTCGTGGAACTGACAACTTCCATTCCCTCAATTTGAGTTTCTAATTCGAAATATTCTTACTTCAATTTTTTTTATCGAGGACATTTATTTGAAAATTCTCGTTTAGGATTAGAACAAAAAATCTCATTTTCGACGTTTTTTCGTATTATTTAATTAATCTTACATTATCAGTACAAAATTGGTTTTCGAGTTATTGAGCATTTTCACACGATTACCAGGAGTAGGAGGCGCCTGCCGACGTGAAAGACGAATGGACTATGGGGGCCGCGTGCGACGTAACAGTGTGGATGGAAGGAGCGGCGTAAGATACGGCAGGTGCTGCTGAGATAGTCCTGATGGCGGGGGCGGCGTAAGATACGGCGGGGGCAGCAGAGATGGTCCTTGTGTAGGACAGAGAGGGTGCGGCGTAGGACACGGCAGGAGCCGCCGAGATAGTACGGATCGCCGGGGCTGCGTAGGATATGGCAGGGGCTGATGAGATGGTTCGGGCGTAAGATACGGCCGGAGCAGCAGA
The DNA here is from genome assembly GCA_036186465.1 of Nesidiocoris tenuis. Taxonomy (NCBI): domain Eukaryota; kingdom Metazoa; phylum Arthropoda; class Insecta; order Hemiptera; family Miridae; genus Nesidiocoris; species Nesidiocoris tenuis. Next base: position 855,973 of record AP028921.1, read on the forward strand.
GATGGTACTGATCGCTGGGGCGGCGTAGGAGATACTAGGAGCAGAGGCGTACTGGACGGTTCGGGCGGCTGAGTACTGGACGGCGGGAGCGGCCGCGTACTGGATGCTGGGTGCGTGAGATACGGTGTGAATGGCCGGCGCGCTAGTGTACTGGATCGAAGGAGCGGCGTATTGGATGGCGGGGGCGGCTGCGGCGTACCTGATAGCCGGAGCGTGCGCAACGGTGTGGATGGCTGGAGCAGCTGCAGCGTACTGAATAGAAGGAGCTGCTGCGGCGTACTGGATAGAAGGAGCTGCAGCGTACCTTATGGCGGGAGCAGCTGCGGCATACTGGATAGCCGGAGCGTGCGCGACAGTATGGATGGCCTGGATAGAAGGAGCAGCTGCAGCATACCTGATGGCGGGAGCGGCTGCGGCGTACTGGATAGCCGGAGCGTGCGAGACGGTATGGATGGCCGGCGCGGCAGCAGCGTACTGGACGGCTCCTAGGCCGCCGCTCGTGCCGCGGGAGATGGAGCTGGAACTGTACGAGTGGCCGGCCTGCACGTTGGTCGAGTAGCTCGACAACGAATCGCCGCCGTAGCCTTTCTGCGTGTTCTCATGGGTCGAGCCGACGGAGCCGTCAAGCCCGGCGGCACCAGACAGCGTCTGGTAATGGGCGGGACCGCCGGCAAGGGAACCGGCCACCAGACCGCACAACAAGATGATAACTGCCTGCAAAGATGATAAAATTTGATTATTAGCAAGATAATAATATTAATAAAATTTGTTTATTTTGTATAGAAAGTAATTTTTCAGGGGGAGGGGGGGACTCGATTATTGAAGAACTTCGTCCGTTTTTGTGAATTTTAAGATGTATTTTGATTTTAGGAATTGTTTCAATTCTAAAATTTTTTCGACAAATTATTTTTTCAATTTTTGGGAAGTTAGTTACTTAAGTTGAATTGTTAGGTTTTGAAAAGGTGTCTGTGGCCGCCTGTTGTAATTTACAAAAATGGTCCTGTCTCAATCAATTTTCAACCTTTTTTCAAATTTCATGAACTGGAATGTTCGCCTCGGCAACAACCATCGCCCTGTTTAACAGTAATTCGAATAACCAACAGCATTACCAATATGTTTACTTCGTAGTGTTTTCTATATTTTTTAGCCATAAAAATGAACTGATTTGGGCGTTCTTGGTTTTAAAATCTTTGTTTTACCGTGCAGAATACGGGAGTATTAAATACAAATTTTGTTCTGTTCCGTTAACTAGACCGAATTTGATCTCAAGCGAGGATTAAAGTTTGCGTAGTGAGTTTTTTGACATTTTTGATCCACCAAGCCTCTAGTTGTCATAATATGATTCATTTTTTCGAAAATCTGTCCCCGAAATTTGGAAGCAATGTGTGTTATCTACGGACCACTAAATCAACACGAATCCTCCAGTCTCAACTGAAAAACGCGAAATGTAACATTTTTCCTGACTTTGATCGAAATGATCGTGTTCAAAACCAATACAGCCTAAATCACATTCATGATCATGCGATTCTAATGATTTTCTCAATTTGTATTTCAATTTTGGCTCATTGAGCCGCTTTATGAAACCGGCCCTTAAAAATAGAAAAAATTGAATTCATTCCCTCGGCCTATTGAATACGCAATCTGATATAAAATTTTGTCCTATTCGTCATTGACTTAATACCTAGGTCTTCGTCTGCGTAGAAGTTACCACCGGTTTATTATGAAGAGTGAAAGAAAAATCCTTATAATCCTTTAACTTGAGTAACCTCAATTTTTTGAACTTGGTTGAAAATAAAAGATTCGTCGAATTTCGAGAACTCACCCGAGATGCCATGACAAAATACGTTCGCTATCTGTCGACTGAAAATGTCTGTACCGGGTAGGTATATAAAGTGGTCCACTCTTTCGCAACTTAAAAAGCCCCCCGAAGGCTGGGGATCCCACTGCAACCCCTACCCGAAGAGAAACCCACCCCTTCACCGGCCGGGGGAAATTTCATTGAGCGAAACGGAAACCTGTAGGATTTAAGTATCGACCAGTACCTATCGAGTGCTGGTCGTCATAAATTCTTATTTATATTCTCATATTTATAAACCAGTATACTGGTTTATAAATATGAGAATATGAATAAGAATTTAACATTTTGATTTCGGGCGAATTTTAATTGGCATAATATCAGTTCAAACATTGAGTTGAACAGTCTCACTGGTAAAAATGTAATCGAATTGTGTCAAAATTTTACGCATCAAAATATGGAAGCATTGTATGTTTTCTACGCACGTTCTTGATGCGTAAAATTTTGACACAATTCGATTACATTTTTACCAGTGAGACTGTTCAACTCAATGTTTGAACTGATATTATGCCAATTAAAATTCGCCCGATATCAAAATGCGGCAAGTTATCTGAACATAAAACATACCCACGTATTCTGCTAGGTAAAACAAAGATTTTTATACCAAGAACGCTAAAATCTGTTCATTTTTGTGGCCAGAAAAAAATAAAATAGAAAACACTAAAAGTACTATTTTACCGGGAGTTATTCGGATTCCGGTTCAACACGGGTATAGGTATTGAAGAGACGAACATTCCAGTTCATGAAATTTGAAAAATGGTTGGGGATTGAGGGAGAAATTGCCTTTTTTGTAAAATTTACAATTGTGAAATTTAATGACTACAAACGGGCGCACAGACACTTGTTCAGGAAGTGATTCTGTGTAAAAGTGCATGAGAGAAAATTTTTTCTGAACCTGCGATCCGATTTCAGGTTGATTACAATACCAAAAACCGACAACTTTTTACCAAAGACGAAAGCCTGTCAAAAATCTGTAATCCAACCCAAAAGGTTTTGTTTTTAGCGTTTCTTTTTTTAGGTAAACGCTTAATTCATTTTAACACTGTCCGATAATTACCTAATTTCAATCATTTTATACTGAAAGTGAAAAGTCAAAATTTAATAATCAACAAATCATTTGATTTAGATTTTAACTGACTTCAAAATCGTTTTTCTTTTTAATTGAAAGATTTTCTTAGTTGAATATTTTCCTAAAAGTCGTTTATTTTTTTCTTATTCCGATATTCTCTTATTCCTTATTTTCATAGATCATAGATTTCGATATTTTGGATATTTTCACAATTCTCCGATCAAACAACATGCTGTGTTGTGCCTTCTTCCAGTTTAGCAACCTGCTGGTCGAGTCGATGAGAACAACTTTTTTTATTTCTTGAAACGTTAGCAAATTGTCTTATTGCGGGCTCCTCAGAGATGAAAAAATCCGAATTTGCGAGCGTCTTGACATTTTGAACTACTTATTTCAACCCGGGCGCGTATCGTAACTTACCTACTGGGTAGGTGTCCGTGTCACACGAATGTCGACACGTTGGACGGATCGGATTGCTACCGAGCCCGTTAATCAACAACAGGAGGTACGATATTCAATACCGTAGGACCCCCCCCCCCCATTCACGACCCACGATATTACTTTTTTGTAGGTACCTGTCACTAAGGAAATGAAAGTACATAAACGCTGCACATGAGATCATTGGCATAGGTGATTATTATTTTTTGGGAATCGACATTCTGTTGAAGTATTAGTTATCTAGCGGATTTTTGGCAATTTGAAACTCGTGTTCAAGTTTGAGGAATGATAGATGTGCAGCCCGTCCAAAACCCCGATTTTGACGTTTGGAGGACATTCTAGGAATTTAACTAGCTCATAAATTCGAAAACCTCTCATGAACCAGTGGTGCGTAGATAACACACAATACTTCCATATTTCGAAACGTAAAATTGTGACACAATTTGATCATATTTTGACTGCTTTTGAAAGTGTTTAGGTCAAAAATATCAAAAAATTCAGTATTAAAATTTTAAAATTCGCCCAAAATGGAAAAACGCCACATTTTCGGAATGTAAAAAATATCCACATATTCTGCAAGGTAAAACGAAGATTTTGAGACCAAGAACGCTCAAATCGGTTCATTTTTGCGGCCGGAAAAAAATAAAATAGAAAACACTAAAAATGCAAATATCTCGGAAGTACTGTGCGTTATCCAAATTCCGATTAAACAGGGCGTTAGGTCTTGCCGAGACAAACATTTCAGTTCAAGAAATTTGAAAAAAGGTTGAGAAATGAGGGAGATATGGCCATTTTTGTAAATGACCACAGACGGACAGACGGACAGACGGACGTAACGGACGTAACGGACACACGGACACACAGACACTTGTTCGGGAAGTGATTCTGAGTAAATGTGTATAAGAAAAAGTTTTTTCTGAAGCTCCGTTCCGATTCTCGATTTTAGGACGATCACAATACTTCCATTTACTCTGTAAATATGGAAGTAAAAACGCTTATTATAACCCCTTCAAATCAGCAAAAAACTTGAAAAGGGAGTGGAGAATCTACTAGCCTCTTTTCGTTTGCATTACCCACTGAGTGGCAAGTCTTGCCTCTCTGACGCTCACTCATGTTTCGCCCTCGTTGGCAATACCACTTGACTATCTCACGCTCACTCAAGCCTCTCGCTCGTTCGCAATACCACCTGCCTCCCTAACGCTCACTCAAGCCTCTCGCTCGTTCGCAATACCACCTGCCTCCCTAACGCTCACTCAAGCCTCTCGCTCGTTCGCAATACCACCTGCCTCCCTAACGCTCACTCAAGCCTCTCGCTCGTTCGCAATACCACCTGCCTCCCTAACGCTCTCTAAAGCCTCTCGCTCGTTCGCAATACCACCAGACTCCCTGAAGATCACTCATCTTTCACGCTCGTTCGCAATACCACCTGCCTCTCTGACACTCACTCAAGCCTCTCGCACGTTCGCAATACCACCTGCCTCTCGAAATTCGAAAGAAAACTCGATACAACTTTTCACTATCTTTCCTCTACCTCGCTCGGCAGTGTAGTCTATCCAATCCTTTCTTACCAGTCAACCAAAAGCTCAATCATCTCATTTTGAAACAACCTAACCTTTTCACGCGGCATAATTATTTGGCGCTGCTACCGTCAGCTTGGAAATTAGGTGCCTAGTCACAATATTATGCCAATATGGATAGTCATCATCATCAAGGACGTATGGCTTTTGAAGGGACCGATGCCTCGCCTTAACTTGTAACGAGATGACCTTTTCCGCAGCCGAAGAAATGGCGTCTTCTTCAAGAGCAAACTCGAGAACCCCTTTTTACAACTGGGTCATCTCGATCCGACGAATGTCGAAGTGACAATTCCTACCTATCGGTCCGAACAGTTCACCTACAGACTCGAAGTTGACCATCGCAGCCTCAAGTTGGAATAAATTGAAAAATGCTGAAAATGCACTGAAGTACTGAGTAATGCGAATGCGAGTGAAATTCCGGCAAAATTCAGGCTTATGGTTTTTTATTGCCGGTTTTTTTTTCACTGTGATTACATGAAAAATATCCATTTTTCAATTTCGAAGTGGCAATATTATTTATTTATTTATTGGGGAAATGTGGTAAACAATGTTTTATTATTGATAATAAACCAAAATTTACATTTTTGGGCTTTTGGCGTTTTTATTATAAGGGTTGGTTGTTGCGAGTTGGCCGGGAAAAATTTAATTGTATACAAACCGACTGTACTATGAAATTTGTAAAATATAATCCGCCCGCGCGATTTTTGTCATGGGCGGTCTTGTAAAATTCTACATCCTGTTGTAAATAAATCATGCTGAATCTCTGAATTGGTTTGATTTTTAAGATTCTGTAAGACTGTATGTGCGTTTTCAGTAAATTTTGGACATTTTTCGCGGTTTTTCGTTTATCTATATTGAGATAGGGGGAGAGTCGGAGGTTGGGAGACGAAGTACGACTTCATTCAATTTCCTATAATTTTCGCCTTGACGACACCACACCGGAAATTTAGTGCAAAGGTTCAAATCGACAAAAAATTTCTGTTACGTTTTTCATCCCGAGGCTTCCTTATCGCAGAAAAACCGCGTCCAAATGTCCAAAATCAAACAATACGAACATTACAGTTCAAGAGTTTTGAACAATGTTGAGAATGGAGGGAGGTATCGGTCATTTTAGCGAATGGGCGCAATCATGTATTTGCGCCAAATGTATTTTCCTGGACCTCCGATCCGATTTTCAGTTTCATGGCCTCTGTAAAATGACAGTAAATACGGTAAATTATCTGTACTGGTTTACCTATCATAGGTCTACAACTTCTTCGCAGGGGTACCTATTTCTGCATTACAACAGATATAGCTGGTAAGGCCGGTTGCTTATTTATCTACTCGAGCAAAGGTGATGTTGCTGCGACTATAGTAGAGTATTCTAAGACTTCGACAACCTACGTGTTGAACTTTCTCAACTGGATGCTAGCATTTCATCCCGACAGTGGCGAACCCTGCCCTGCCTGATCTGGAGTGTCGACCTTCCTGAACTAGTTGCGACATTTGATTCGATGCTCAACAGCCGCGCATAGAAGATTCCATTAAAGTCGCATGTCCATAATCAGAATAATCCCTTCTGAGAAGAAGTTGAATCGCCTGCGGTTCGAGTTGTTTTACAGATATAAGAAATTCGACAACTCGTTGTAATCGCATCGAAAACATTGAAAATCGGTTGGGAGGCTCGGGATGAACGTTTTTGAAGAAGTACGTCATGGACGATAGGTACATGCAGGGCAAACCTCACAGCTCTGGGGGTAGAGGCACGCCCGTAACCAGGATTTTAATTTTTCCAAAGAGACGGTAGTGAGTTTTCGAATTTGCATCTCCATGTATCGAACTTGGCAAAAAACAGTGCGCAGATAATACACAATACTTCCATATTTTGACACAAATCGATTACTTTTGACTACTTTTGAGGGGTTTTTGGTAAAAAATATCAAAAAACTCATTATGCAAGTATCATGTACGTAGGACTTATGTGACCGAATCCCAGAAAACTTCAGTTCTCCCCCTGAGTACGGGCCTGATTGATAACTATGCATCTGGGTATATGGGACGGTATCAACATCATGGGACGATTTTATTGCAGATACAAATAAAACTGAAGAGGCATGAAACTCTTTACTTTCCTGGCAGAAAGCGAAGGCCCATAATTTGGAAGATATTTTATCGGGTACGTATAATCGTTCTTTGAAAAATGTCAACTCCTCCAGAGCCCATCCAGCTGAGCGCCTCGATCTAAATATTCGTCCAAGGACGCGTCCGAGCCCACGAGTTGGAACTGATTCACCTCAAATGGTAAAAGGCATCTTTGGATGTCTTCTTTGACCTTTCGACTTTTTTTGTACAAGGTATAATTGGGTCTGGTTCCAAATTTGAATAGCGTCGGGGCAGCCGAAGGCCGTTTTTCGAGTTCTTTATGACAGGGGCCGCTGGACGTAAAATTTTATGTAAAGTCGAGTGTTGTGGTCGGTGATAAAATTTCATTGACGACGCCGTCTGTCATGTTGAATGGGCTGTTGGATTTGTCGATCAGTCGATATATTCGTGACACCTAATAATTTCTAGTAGAGCGTAAAAACGGGCCATCAAAAAAAGAGATATTACATGGAAGAGAGATAAGCGATAAAAATTATGGCTTAACGCCATGGTACCTACATGTCTCACCCTCGACCTACATCTCTATCCAATATCCAAAGGAGAACAATAATTTTGTTCCGATAGATAAGTAACAAAAAATCTAGTTTTTTAGTTATTAGCCATAATGACGATTTTTGGCTCCCCGTAACACCCTAATAACGCAGCTGTTATTTTTCGGGTTAGACAAGCAACCCCAGCGGAGCAAAAAGCATAATTTCAGTGATAGATCACCCCCTAGGATGCCCGTACGGTCGAAAGCGCTCGCGTAGTAGGATTGTCGTCTCCTGCTCTCCACCTCTCCCCGAATGTGTAACCGATAACTGACCCAGAAATAAATATTTACTCACATTCCTCGGTCGAATCAGGTTCAAACCTGAACTGACAGGTTTCGCCACTCGATATTTGACCTTCGAACTTTATAATTTGCCTCTGTTACAGTGACACACGTCAGGTTACCCACCTGCATATTATTACAATCCACTCCTTCAAAACTCGAATGTTGGGCGTTGACAAAATCGTCGTCGTTTACAGAGGCGTTAAACCGAGCGATTGTTTGGACGCAGGTTTCATAATGCGAATTCATTAGCAGTCAATACTCCTTATCTTGGCCTACGCGTTTATTATCCGAGAGATTCCAGGACGTATTTGTGCCACCTGATTGGTTGATTCGATTAGCCAATCGAGGACCTTCGGGGTAGGAGAATATTATTCTGATAAAAGATGAGTCACTGCGAATTATTCGTTACTTATGGGCCCATGTTTCAACAAGGGATATCAACTAGAAGAGATCGGGGTGTTCACAATCACAACTTTCTTTACCACAGTTATGCGTGGCTAGTTTTCATTCTTGCCCTCGAACTAATGTACCGATTTTGACTATCGATATTTTGGCTACTTACTTTGGGGGCTGTGAGGATAAAAAAAGTCAAACAACTCACTAAGTAACCCCTCCTAAAATCAAAACGCCTCAAGTTACCAGGATATAAAAATTATTCACTTATTCTACTAGGGATTAGCCAATCCTTGGAATTAACGCAATCGGAATCGACGCAAATCCTCACTTTCGAGTGATCGCTTTGAGTTACCGTAGAATAGGAGTTTTTTTCCGGAGAATTTTGAAAATTTTGTTTTTTTATCGGTTTGGCTCGAAATTTCTTGATGATTCCTTTTTCGCGTTTTTGCCAATCTGAGGGAGTTCTACTGACCGATTTTGAATTTTTTGAGCTTTTTGGATACCTTGAAGGTTTTCGCATCTTTTTCACTCCCTATAAGTCAAAATTGGTTGGGTTCTAGTGATCAAAAACTGGTTTGACGACAAATTTTTGACCTAAAAATAAATATTTTTTTGACCCTTTAAAAAAAATTTTAAAAATCCAAAACAAATTTTGAGTAGGTTTTGGGTAGGTACACGACATAAAAAATTTGCAATTTTCTACGACTCCCCCGGACTGAGAAAAATGCGAAAGCCCGATTTCACATAGAAAATCCAAGGTCTTTAGGCCCGGAACGGAGATCCCGGATTCCCGGAAACTGCGATTCGGTTCTAAGAAAGTGAACGTTTTGTATATCTGCCATTTTAGTTTCGTAGACAGAAATTAAGAAGGGGTGTATGAGCCTGGTGAGGGGGGATGGAGGGTGGCAGGAGATGGGCATTCTGGTGCAGGGGGGGAGGGGTCACGGGCAGGGTTAGGGAGGGCATATTGTCCGGGCGATCTAATGGGAAAAGGTTAAAGGGTTCAATTCAGCATTAGTATGGTACAACTATTTGAACTTTATTTTCCGTGATACCCAGACAAATGATGTACCCGTCACTAATCTACTTAGCAGCGTTTTGCTATATTCTTCGGATTACCGCTGACCCTGGCCCTAATCTGAGTTGGTAAAATCGGACATAAAAGTGCTGATATATCAGCAGTACTGTGAGTAATCCGAATTCCAGTTAAACAGGATGATGGGTCTTGACGAGGCGGACATTCCACTTAAAGGAATTTGAAAAAAGGTTGAGAATTGGGGGGGATATGGATAATTTTGTAAAATGTTCACAGGCAGATAGACTGACGCACGACAATTGTTCAAAAACAATTCTGACTGAAAGTGTCTCAGATTTTTTTTTTTACGATTACAACTTCCATTTGTTTTTTAATTATTAAAGTAAAAAGTATAGATGTAGAATAATATGCGTGGAAGGATTGGAAGAAAATCGCCTTACAAAATAATCGAGATTTATTTCGTGTCAACAACAACCGGAAAAACATCTCTGATTTTAACGATATTGCAATTCAACGCACGTCATAGCGATATTGCAATTCAATTGCATCTATTGCTCGATTCCAGAATGAGAGCACATGAAAATGTGAAATTAAAAACTATAAAAACCTTCGTTCTAAAATATTTCAACTCCCTTCAACACGATGCAAAGGATAATTTTTTGAAAAAAGTCGATTTTTAAACATTTCTGAAAAAATAGTAACAGCTCATATTTTGGCAACAGAATCGTAAATTTCGAAATACCTGGGCCGAGTAAATTGCCATTTAAAAAACGAATAGCTTCCCCTACAATAGTTTAACATTTTTCAAGGGTGCGAAACCCGATTTATGGGTTGGCCACCCCAAAAAAATTGACAACAACCTAGAAATTTTCTATGTCATATTTGGTTTTTCAAATTTTCGGATGAGTAAATACTGAAATTTCGATTACAGATGATAATGTTTTTGGTCTCAAATTAAACCCACTTCATGAGAGTACCACTTGGAAATCGATATATTGAATTGATGAAAACTTGGGATTGCAATCGTTGTTTGAAAAGTTGTGTGTTTTTGAGAGGAGTTTTGGAGTGATTGGATTCGCAATATGTTGCATTTCAACATATAATGAACTGATACACGATTCCCTACCCGAAAAGTTTCAAAAATATGAGTTTTTTGACACTTTTCAGGTTTTCGATTACCACGCCCCAAGGTTAGCCAATTCAATCGAGGACTCAACAGTTCCAAAAACGTGGAATACTATTTTCTTCTCAACAAGCCAATTTACAGGACAGATACAATCGCTCGATTAGGATCCAGCGTAGAATAGAGTCATCTCGCAATTAACAATGTAACAGTTTGCGTAAAGTTCGTATTTAAGTACCTTAATTAGGCAATAATTTTTCCTCCGCTCGCATCATGTGCCAACGTTTTCCGAATTTTGGCACTAGTTTCCGAACCCATCCATTTTGATCCGATGTTGAAAAACCGTCGCAAGAAAAACAGTCGTTTCACTTTTTAGGCCGTAACTACCAAACGACGAATCACCGTATTAAAAATAACAGTCCGAAATGGACTTCGACAGTTTTCAAAATGGCAGAATTTTGATGAAGAAAAATCTATACAATATCGGAAACATAAACACACGAATCAAATAGGTAACAGGGCAAAAAATCTCTCAAACGTAGCTTCAGATCTGCAAATTAAAATATCGATCCTATCGAATAGTTGGCTCTTTTTTCTTTCAAAGTAAAAATCAATTTAAACTTTTTTAACGTCTCACACCAATTAGGTATGTTCTACAATATCACAAAATCGAATCTTCCGATAAGAGACCGATTGTACAGGAAAAATGGCACGTTCGCCCAATGATACACGAAAAATACGCCCGATTCAATTTTTAGAGAATGAGGTAACGCCTGCAATTGTTCTGCAAATGGGAAAACTAGAACATTTGCAAAACGCTAACAAAATTGTAAGTTAGAAGTGCTAAGTATTCCGATAGAACACAAGCGCACTTTTTATGTCTCGAATAAAAAATCTAAATGTACACAAAATACAATATTGAACTAACGAAAATCGAATACAAAATACAGATCACAAAATTACAATTGAAAAATCGAGAGCGAATTTCAAAATGCAGAATTCTTCGATTTTCGCTTAAATACGTAGGGACAATTATATAGACAAAATATACATTCGTGTAAGGGACATAAATACAAATACATAATTGCAAAAACGATCCCGAAATGGTAACGGATAGATTGAAAAAAGATCCAAGATTGCTATAAATTGCAATTTTTTTCGTAAAAGTACGTACCTTATGTTAGAATCAGGGACAGGTATCGATTTATGCAGAAATCGTTATTTTTATAGTATAAAAGCCTTGTTTTTGCAATCTAACCTAAATAAATTTCATACAATTAACTAAAATTAACGCGTTTCATTTATTTTCGAATAAATATTCAAGATTTATTACCATTATGGATTTATTTATGCGGATTTGTCAACAGTTTAACAGAAAAACACGATGATTTTGATTTAGAATTTTTCAAAAACTTATTAATGTAACGAGTGATACCCATCCCTCAAGGGAAACCTGACCCTGAAAGGGGTTAAAAAATTATTGCAACTATCAAAGAAGGATATTAAAAAACAATGTTATCAAATCACTTTGGAAATTTAGGTGAAAAGTAGGTAAATAATTTCCAATTCAACATTTTTTTAACGATTTTTTCCGCTCTGTTCAAGTTGTTTGTGGACTTTCTGGAGAACCTCCCTATGGGTCAAACCCAAAAATTTCGGCTAGACTGACCTCAATTTGCTCAAATGACAATTAAATTTTGTAAAAATAAAAATTGGGCAATTTTCGAAAAGGATTTTAAAATTTTTATCCCGATTTTACAAAGCGTAAAAAAGGTAAATGTTAATATAAATAAGTAATGGGAGTTTTCTTGAGGTTAGGTCCAATCCAATAGACCAAACCTTGAGAAAAATCCCATTACTTATACTAATCATGGTTGAGAACGAAAAAATTGTTTCATTATTTTGGTAGGTCTATCCAAATTACAAAACTTGATCGAAAATCTCAACAAAAAAAGCAAAAGTGTGTTAAAAAAATCGCATATTCAAACCTGAGAGTAGACAGAGAAGAGGAACAATGAGCCACGGCGCAATTGCCGGAAAAAATTATTTTTTATTATTTCCGGAGCAGGGAATTCGTGAAACAATATTCTTAATTTCCAACGAACCAAAAATATTGAATTTTAATGTTACACAGCAACGATACAGTTGCGTTCTAGGATGTATGAATAGCTTAGCAGGGCTGGCCACCCGCGGCAAGCCACTAGCCTTTGAGCCTTCAGAGGGCGGGTTTAATCTCGGCTAAAAAACAACTTCTTGGAATGAATGAGAGAATGAGACAGGGCTGGAACAAGTTTAGGCTCCACGTAGGAAGGATTAGGCCCAGTTTACATCGGGACCCCGAAGACATGTTACAATTACCAGGTACAATCGCCCCTCCTTGAAAGGAAGAGACAAATAATCGAGGGGTTAACATCCTGAGGAGGGCCAAACGGGCGAAAGCGCACGCGAAAATTGCTCACCCCGCTGACGCTGAGGCCGATTGTTTCTCTCTCCTTATGCTCACTCTAGGATATTGATGAATCCTAATAATGATGAGAAATCTGGCTTGGTAAAGTCTGCTGGTTAAAATACATAATGACGAAACGTAGAGATTATTACGAGGAAATAATACTGTATAATATATACAACGATAAATACGAGAAGCCACGATTATATGGAATGGACAACAAAACGGATATCAGTTCTCCGAGAGATTCAACAATTCGGCGCCCCAGGAAATTCGGACTAAATTCAAACTCGAAATAGTTAAGGCACGAGGTACGAATTGAACGGGACGTCGAAATTCACACCAAATATACAACTAGGCAAAAACATCAACGGGGAAATTATGGCTCGTTCACATCCCAGACTCCGCAATCCCTTCGTCATCTGAAAATCGAGTTAAAAAAAAATTAATTTTCGAAGGATAATCGGGCCGCAATATTGTTGCCAATAATACTACATTAACACAAATCGGAATTTGATATCGATCGCTATCCTATGCAGGTGGGACCGTGCAACGAATAAAGCTCATTGGAGGGTAATACAGGCCAATAATTAAACAGGACGTAGGTGTACACAGTTAACATGCAGGAGTGCAAACACGTATGAACATGGAACGGACAAAAAGGGTTAAATGCCGAACTGCATTGTTCAAATAGACAATGGGCTCCTTGGGTAAATTTATTTTTAGCGTTTCGCACGACAATTTTTTGGCGGTTAAAATATTAGTGTGTTAGTATAACGTGCGCACATGCGTGCATTTCTGAAGACCAGATGCTATTAAAACCGAGCGAAAATGTTTGAAAAATCAAAAACGATTTTTTGGAAGGTTTGAGAGCGAAAGGCAAATCGCGAAGTGCTTTTGACAGGCTAATTGCTGCAGCGCTTTCGACGACATGGCCATCTTCAATATTCGATTTTCTTAGTAATAGGGGATTAATTTGACTCCGATGCAGAATAGCTCCTGTTACCCCTATAGATGGCTATATAGCCGAAAGCGCTTAAGAAACCGTCACACATGAAGAGATCGCCTTTTGCCCTCAGACCCCGAAAAAAGTCGAATTTACTTATCGATATAAGGACCAAAACAGCGATGTTTAAATATCAGGCAGAACATCAATATTTTGAATGTATCCCAACCCTAGGTAAATGCAACATCGCCGCAAAAAAAAACCGACCAGCCAAATCAAAAAAATAAGCGAGCAAATTTCTTTACCCATCACCGATGTTTTTCTCCGATGTGGAAGTCGGGCGAGCTGACTCCGCTGTCCGAATCGGGTTTCTTACCTAGAAAGCACCAACCACCACCAAGCTCAGATTCCGAATTCCAACACCTCCCGCACGGGAATTCTCAATTATTTTTGGTCATTCTTTTTTTACAGGTGGGCATTTGTCGTGGTTACGCGAGGAAGCAATGTGCCGTCGAAGGCTGTGGCTATCTTCCATCGACTGGAAGGGTAAGCAAAACGGAAACAGAAAACAGATGTTTCAAACATGCAGTATCCATGTTTTGACATTTTTGTTGGCAAATCAAGTAGGTAGTACATTTGTTGACGGAAAGAGTGGGTTTAGGAATGACGTTAATGCACAACCGAAAAGATGGTGTTCTTTTTTGAGATTCTAAATTTATAAAAACACACCTAAAAAATTATTGTCTTGTGCTTCAATGTATCGATTATTAAACTAGAAGGTGAACTATTAAAATATGCAGTTCCAGCCCTCTTCATGAGGGCGGCAGAGCTCGTCCGTGACTACTTCGTTATTGGGCCAAAAGTAACACATGGAATTGCGGGTTACTTTGCTATTCAAATGTACCATATCAAATAGATTTTACACGACTTTTCAAAAACTGACATATTACGTTAAATGTATTAGGAAATTTGACCTATTGAATTAATTGAAATTGAATTTGACCTATAACAATTTTATGGATTCCTGAAAAATCCATAGTCTGGCAACACTGGGAGTTGCTACGATATTTCTATTGCCACCCGTATCCCCAAGACCGTCACGCTTCTCATCCCCTCTCCTACCCCACCCCATCGTGACCCCAGAGTCAAACCGCCTGCCCTGAGCAAAAAGTGTAACGAATTTTCGTGTCCCAAAAACGATTGCATTTTTTCCACCAAAATCATTGAGTTTTGCTGTTTGCCACCTAAAACGTACTAATTTGACTTCCATTGTGCTGGTTTTGTATGTGAATCAATAAAACAATAACTACAGTGGAAGGTGAAGAGGAGGAAATTGGGAGTCGTGTGGTGCTTCTTGTTTGGTATTGGTTTAATGCACTGTAAGGAAGCTTTGGTTAAATATAACGTACGCCAACCACCAATAGAGTATTGAGGTGTTCGACGTCCATTTAACGAACATTATAGGTAGACATGTGTGACAAAGGGGGACAAATAATAATGCAGGGTTCCACAAGCCCAAATTGCAGTCCAGCTGAGTAGCGCCAGTTAACTGGATTTTGGGCCGGTCTCCCAATCACGACTAGCGTTCGGAGGACGGCTGAATTTCCGACTCGTATTTTTCTCTCGTTTTTTCGCGGCTTTTGGCCTAGTTATGACTATCGGCGGCCCTCTGGCGAAAAGGCTGTCAGGAGACGGAATTGTGGAAACCAGCCAGTCAACTGTACTGCCAACTGGAAATTGTGTCTGCTATCATGCCACATATTGCAGGGCGCTATTGCGGTTTTCGACTCTCAGAACCGTCGATTTGATGATTCGTCAGAGTGAAACCTTTTTCTCGAATGGGTAAATCCATTGAAACATGCCAGAAACGCATGGGCAGTTCAAACGGTTATAATTTTGATCCGCTAAGAATCAATTTTACGGAGGAAATAATTCTCCCAAAAACACACGCCTCGTTCCGGGCAGGCGAATTTACGCAGAATTCCTGCCAATTTACCAAACTTTTCGGTGAAGACGTAGAACATACCTTCGAACCCCTGGTTGTGATGGATTTCTCTGGGAGGCGACTGGTTGTCTTCGCCTTGCAGAACGGCCAGAAGGCACTGGTAAATGCAGATGTACTGCTGTTCCGTCTGGACCATCCAGACCCGCTCTTTGCGCATGCCCCAGACGATACCGAAAATGTCGACCGAGTCCGTCCCGTGGTTGAGCGATTGCAGAATCCGATCCAGGGCGATGAAAGTGCCCGAACGTCCGACGCCGGCGCTGGTAACGGATGAATGCACCAATCAGTCGTGGGCAAGCCACCGATGGACAATTTCACCAACTCGGATTAGGGTGCGGATTCCGAAGAAGCGGTAATCCGAGGAATATTGAAACATCGAGTTTCGCCACAATGGATTATGCCTAATCCTTGGATTATCTTTGTGAATTGACCTCTCAATACTGGGTATCAGCGTTAATTCCAAGGACCCGCTAATCTCTAGTTTGATCCTTGGTTGGTGAAATCGGCCATAAGTATCAAAAAGTTGAGGAATACTCCAAACAGCCTATACAATTACAGATAAACGTGATACGAGTCGGAGGGGTGCATACTAAGCAACAATTAGCCATAGAAAATCCAACATTGAAATTTTCGCCCAATACCCCAATATGGGGTTATGAATAATTTGTGTAATACTCGGGAAGCCCCGACACAAAACATCACGAAACACGGACAGTCTTCAGCTACTTTCCAGCTATGGCACTTAAAGGATCAGGTAGGCAGTGAAAAAATGGTAACCTACCTGCAGTGGACAACGATGGGCCTCTGTTCTGGGGCTATCCGCTCTCTGAAGGCTCGGACGAATCGGACAAGCGTCGTGGGCGGGTTCGGTACGCCAAAATCTGGCCACGTCGTGAAATGGAAGTGGCGTATTACTCGCGTTGTGTCACCCTGGAAAATTTCATGAGACGATAAAAAATTACCGTAGAATAAGAACAAATATTTGGGCTAGCTAAAATTAAAAAATCGCTCACCCAAACTGAGGATTTTGCGGCAATTTTCAAATGCACCTATGATTCATAAATTTCTCACCCGGGCCATGATGAACTCGGATACCGTCCAATCGGGATAACGGCTCTCGTTCAGCGACGTAACAGATATGTCGCCGTAGTAAACGGGCATCGTATCATACGGCCAATAATGATCGCATTTTTCACGGCCTGCGATAAAGGGAAAAGTGAATCACTAAATAAATCATAACAATTTGGGGATTGGGATCCAAGTTGTGGTATACTTAACGTGAAAAATGAGTTTTTAAAATTAAATTAAAATTACCTAATGAAGAATTTAAAAAAAAAAAATGTATCAAGAAAATTCTTTTTTTGGGCATGCTCCATCTGATGAGCTCAAGAAATTGGCAAATCTTACCTTTTTCGATACATCTAGTCAGCATGACAATCGCTCTGGAATTGCTTTCCCAGCACATTCGCCAGAAATCATCTCTCGTAGAGTGTAGGGGGCCTTGGGTGACGATGAATTCGCGCGGCGAATTGAAACCCTGAGAGCGGCAAATAAAATTTTGTTAATATTCCTCGATACGGTGTTACACGATTTTTCTCGATGTTCTCTTCACATTTTCATTCCTATCAAAGGACTATCGATATTAAGCCAGCACTACCCTCGATATTTTTGTACGCCCTGAACATTGTCAAAAATAGCTCGATACTCACAGGAACGTAGTTGGCGTTAATGTAGTCGGAACCTTCCTCATCGTCAACAGGCTGAAGTTTGAATCGCGAATGATCGTAGGGTAGAATGTTGGTGAACCTGTTCTTCGGCCGATTGCAAGGCAAGTCGGCGAACGTGTTGCTCTGCTCGCGACCGACCATTTTCAATTCTTCGAATTCTTCCGAGAAACGGAAGTCCGAATCGGCCGACATGATTCTATAGTGTTCGGCGAACTGGCTCAACAGAATGGGCCGACTGTGAACATAGGAAACATAGTTAGTAGACATCGGCGGTGCACGAATAGCAAATGGTACTTCCGTATAAATATTTCGGAAAAAAAATCAAAAAGGCAGCCAATAAATTGTGTACCTGGTTTCCATCGCGCTGTCCTGTATGCTCAAAGTGTCCGTCGGCCGGGCGTCCGTCGTACGCCGTTTGATATGGCGCCTCCTCTTGTAGGTGAGGAGAGCGACTGCGAAGACGATCAGCAGGGCGCTGGGTATCAGGACGCCCAAAATCAGAGGCGTAGCGTTCCGATCTGAGCGAAAATACAAAAAATTAAAAAAAAACAGAATTCCCAGATTTTTAAAAAATTTGTTACCAACAACTGATATTTTTATGGAAGTCTCAAGGTGGAAGAATTCTTTAAGCCTTTTTTCTGAACTGTAACAATGACAATTTTCAGGTAAAATGAAAAATTGATACGATGCTGTAATAAAATAATAAAGGGTAGCTACGTGTGAATTCTCTAGAATCAAATAAATTCATGGGCAATTACCGATCATGAACAGGATGGAAATTCGAATTTTGTAATAATAAGTACCACTAAGTACTCTAATGTTGATGGAAAAGGTTCAATTAATCGAGTCCTGACAAACTGGTGGCCTGACCTAGTAAATTGTAGGGTGCTAAAATATGCTCAAAACTTCATGGAATGAATTCAGACATAAATATTTGAATAGGCAACAAATAAATTTTAAAAAAAATTAAAACACAAGGTAAACAAGGATTGAGATGGATTCCGATACATGAACTTCAAAAAAAAAAATTATGATCAAGATATTGGCAATACGAGTGAAGAGCCCTTACCTGGGCATATTGCAGTTGAATTAGAATTGACAGTCAAGCTCATGTTATAATGACGAGGTAATCTAACACCAACTGTCCGGCTGTGCAAATCTTGAGTAAACATGCAGTGCTTATTAGTGAATCCAAAAACATGCAGAATTATCGTTAGATTAGAGAAATAGAGCCCATTAAGTTGACACCATGAATAAATTATAATTACGATTAGGTACCTATTCTAGGTCATAAGTTACGTTGAAGTAAGACCTAAATAAGTACCAAGGTATTTCTCAAAAAGAAATCGTTAATTTTTGCGTAGGCTCTTAAATTGACTGAGGGAGCTTTGGTGTGGAAACGTTTTGAATGTTGCATTAATTTAAAAAAATGTTCGCAGTACTTTGGTCAAAAACAATGTTGAAAGTAGGCAGTCCGATTAATTCAAACATACGTTTTTGGTTTAAATCGATAAGAACGGGAGATTGATAACCTAGTTTCTAAAATATGCAGGTACGTCAATTTATTTTAAAAACTTTTTTACAATTTTACAATCTTCTAGTATTTACCCGGTTTCTCGAGTAATAAATATATATTTTTTTTAATAAATCAAAAACATTTTTTGTAAAATTCTATTGATA
This sequence comes from Nesidiocoris tenuis, assembly GCA_036186465.1. Classification (NCBI taxonomy): domain Eukaryota; kingdom Metazoa; phylum Arthropoda; class Insecta; order Hemiptera; family Miridae; genus Nesidiocoris; species Nesidiocoris tenuis. Next base: position 875,227 of record AP028921.1, read on the forward strand.
GACTCAAGAGTTTCTACCCCTATTCTCAACATTGCGAGCGAGGATTGACCCAGAACTGCAACTTGACATCGATTCATCGAAAATTGTTAACAGATTAAAATATTCCAAAATACCACCTATGTGCAATATCTCCATTTAGCAAAACATTTGTACGTGAAAAGTTTTTGTATTTCCCCATAGAAAATTTGAAATGGAGGCACTTTGGTTAGGCATAACATTTTTTCAAATACTATATTCTATGGGCCAGAACATCCAGATCTATGAAACATCCCTGAACACCATTTAAGTTATCGCGCGAACACGAAAATACGATACTTGCAGCTAAATATGAAGCATTTCAGCGAAAAAAAAGTTACAGCACTAAGGAAAATTCGTATTTTCTAAAATACCTATATCACCGTTAAAACGGGTGGCAAAAAGTCGTCCGCGATGAACACTTGAAAATGACGCTCGAGCCGAAACAGTGACACACTTTATACCCTAGGGAGGCGCAATTTGCGGAAATATTTCCTCCACATTTTTGCTCAAATTTGCGGACGAAATCCGAACGAAAACACGCGACCTAGACGCGAAACCTCAGCTGGAAAATTAGAAACGAAATGAGTAATTTAAATTTAGATCCACCGCCGCCCCCGTGTCTATTTTTAAAACGAAGGTGAACCATTGCGCAACCTCTTTGATGGGCTAGGCGCAAATTTTCGACTCGAACGTCGAGCGAATACTGAGCCGAAAGCCGGCACTTGAGGGTGGAGGAGTTTCAAGGGTGGACTGGGTTAATAGGGTAGCCGGGGGTGCCACTTCAGCTCGGAAATGTTCACCTGTGCTTGTTTTCCGACAAAGGTACACTCGAAAAATAATTGGACGGAACAGTTCGGCGGGAGTTCCTTTTTATGGAGTCAGTACCAAAAAATCACGTTTGGTGGCAATATTTAATCAGAAAAACATTTCAAAATAGGAAAACCGGTTAGGTAAAGGGTAGGTAACACACAATACTCCCAGATTTTGATACGTAAATTTTTGACACAATTTTATTATGTTTTGACTACTTGAGATAAAAAAATGTCAAGAAAGTCATTATGCAGATTTTAAAACTTGCATAAAATCGAATTACGTCAAGTTATCGGAGTATGAAAAATATTCACGCATTCTGCAATGCAAAACAGAGATTTTAAGACCAAGAATGCACAAATCGGTCCATTTTTCTGGCCAGGAAAAGCCCTAAAATTGCTAATACATCGGAAGTACTGCGAGTATTTTGAATAAAAACTCAAAAAATGAGGGAAGAGAAATAGTCTATTCCACTTATTAAGGTATAATTGTAGACCGGTTTCGGTTATTACACCATCATCAGTACTTAAAAACGAATGACTGTCGTTTTTAAGTACTGATGATGGTGTAATAACCGAAACCGGTCTACAATTATACCTTAATAAGTGGAATAGACTATTTCTCTTCCCTCATTTTTTGAGTTTTTATTCAAATTATGGGATTCCACAATTTCTCCGCGAGTGATTTAGTATCTACTGCGAGTAATTCAAATTCCGGTTAAACGGGGTAATAGGGCTACGAGATAAGCATCCCAGTTCAAGAAATTTGAAAGAAGGTTGAAAATCAAGGGAGCTATGACGATTTTCATAAATGGCCATAGACAGACACACAGTAAAAGTTTTTCTGAGGTTCTGACCCGATTTTCGATTTTAGGCTGACCACTTTTGCTATCTACATTACCTATTCCCCAAATAGTGCGCACATTTTATGATAGTTGCGTTTTGCATTTGATTTCGGTACAATATGTTGCCCCAAAAACTAAGAAACTGAAAAACGCGATTTTGACCCTGAGAAATTGTGATTGTTAATCGAATTTTGGAAAAACCTTAGATTTTGAGGCAGCGCCTGAAGATTCATGGCAAAGAACCAAATTAATATTAATCCACATTTTTGATATTTCGTCACTTAAGTTCTAACACCACCTAACTCAATTGTGATCGTCCTAAAATCGAGAATCGGAACGGAGCTTCAGAAAAAACTTTTTCTTATACACATTTACTCAGAATCACTTCCTGAACAAGTGTCTGTGTGTCCGTCTGTCCGTCTGTCCGTCTGTGGTCTTTTACAAAAATGGCCATAACTCCCTCATTTCTCAACCTTTTTTCAAATTTCTTGAACTGAAATGTTTGTCTCGGCAAGACCTAACACCCTGTTTAATCGGAATTTGGATAACGCACAGTACTTCCGATATATTTGCATTTTTAGTGTTTTCTATTTTATTTTTTCCGGCCACAAAAATGAACCGATTTGAGCGTTCTTGGTCTTAAAATCTTTGTTTTACCTTGCAGAATATGTGGATATTTTTTATATTCCAAAAATGTATTGTATTTTTATTTTGGGCGAATTTTAAAATTTTAATAATGAATTTTTCGATATTTTTGGCCTAAACACCCTTTAAAGCAGTCAAAATATGATCAAATTGTGTCACAGTTCTACGTTTCAAAATATTGAGTTAGGCGGTGTTAGAACTTAAGTGACGATTTTTTAAAAGTTTTTGTGATTGATTACATAATATGTAAAATTCGGATTAATATCAATTTGGTGTTTGGCATGAATCTTCAGGCGTTGACTCAAAAAGCTCAAAATCCACCTTTTTTCCAAAATTCGATTAACCAGACAATTTCTCAGGGTCAAAATCGCGTTTTTCAGTTTTTTAGTTTCTGGAGCAATATATTGTACTAAAATCAGATGCAAAGCGTAACTATCAATGTATGATACTTCAGACACAGGTGCATTTTTTTCTTCGAAATTGTGCTTTTTTTCGACGACCGTCTGGCAGCCCTGGATGGCAATTAATAGGCGACCCTACAAGTGGGATAAGGAGGCGTCGGGACAAAAGAAGGCAAAGTATGCCTTCGAGCAGATGGGTCTACTTTATGTTTTCCAAAAGGACTTTCCCCCCTTTACATTTCAAGATTGAAAAAAGCGGAAGAAGCCGTATTCAAGAGATAAGGGGGTAGGTACCGGGAGGGGTGGGACTTTATTGATCTTCACGATGTCCCCAACGGATAAAAGTCCGTGGGAGGGATCGGTGAGTGAGGTCATGTTTTCGGGCCCGACTTTACGCTTGTTGAACGGATTAGAAGCCTGAGAGAAAATAAATTCGGACGATTTCGCTCTCTGCCCGAAATAACGGGGTAGATGAAAGTATCTAGCTAAAAAATTCGAATCTGAGTTAATATGATCTGAAAATTAGGTACTAATGTCGGTGCTTGACTATTTTTTGTTAGGGTGGGTCCATCAATACAGTTTACTCGTCAAATAATCATTATTCTCTGAATAGGAGTTTTTCATTTTATTGTCAACTACGAATTTTTACTTCCATATTTACAGAGTAAATAGAAATATTGGAATCTTCCTAAAATCGAGAATCAGAACGGAGCTCAAGAAAAAATTTTGTCTGACACACATTTACTCGAAATCACTTCCCGAACAAGTGTCTGTGTCCGTGTGTCCGTCTCATGGTCATTTACACAAATGTAAATGGCCATTTATGTAAATGACCGTGTGGTCATTTACATAAATGGCCATAGCTCCCTCAATTTTCAACTTTTTTAGAAATTTCTCGAACTGAAATGTTCGTCTCGGCAAGACCTAACACCCGGTTTAGGTAAGCGGATTTTGAATAACTCACAGTACTCCCAATATATTTGGAACCGATTTGAGCGTTCTTGGTCTTAAAATCTTTGTTTTATCTTGCAGAATAAGTGGATATTTTTTATATTCCTACAACTTGGCGTATTTTTATTTTAGGCGAGTTTTAAAATTTACATAGTGAGTTTTTTGATATTTTTGACATAAACACCCTTAAAAGCGGTCAAAATATGATTAAATTGTGTCACACTTGTACGTTTCAAAATATGGAAGTATTGTGTGTTATCTACGCACCACTGGTGTTTGTCTACGTATCCGTGGAAAATTTTATTCGGAGAATTAATGGATATTCAATGAATAAACTGAATTGACGGACCCACCCTTAGCGAAAAACCGATAAACGGCTGAATAATCCATTCATTTAGCAATTATGCCCTGCTCAAAAAATTGGAACGCATGTTTCCAAAAAAAGCAAACATTGTTGCGACAATTTCCCTGCTAATATACAACAAAAACAATTATGCTAGAAGTAGAAGAAGCCTAGAGCCGTTGATGAAGTTCCATCGACCGAGTAGTCATGCACTAATAACCCGCTGGCGCATTATAATGCCACCTTTATACCTAGGCGAGATGTTTTGGTAAAACATTGAACATTTTCCTGTACCGGTCTGTATAGGGAAGGAGTAATAGGTGTCGGTGAATTTTTCAGGCGTCGTAAAGGCGCGAATTTTGACGCGGTAGGTGGTGCCATCTTTGAGCGGCCCGTTGCAGTAGCCGCTCAACTTGTTCTCGCAATCCTCGTCAGCGCCAATAGTGAAGTCGACGACTGACGTATTTTTAAACGGGTAGTACGGCTCGATTACCTGTAAACAGATGTTGAGCAAGAGATGCAACAAAACGAAAAAAAATTGACAACACGAACAAATTCTCGTAAAAATGCCCAACATTTTTCTTCCGTTCAGTAGATTAATAATTTGGGTCAAATTAATCAATCTGGGTAGGGTTAAGGGGGGAAATAACTTCGCATTTTCAAGTAGCACGGCTAACGAAATCTTGGTGCTGCGGTGGGACCAGGAAGCTTTCCTGAAGATACTTTTCATCAGGATTTTTTTTGGTGAAGATTTTCAAAAATGTTGTAGTCATGTGATCAGGGCTAGGGTCATACAGAAACACGTCGTCTCCTTCGCCGAGCTTTCGGCAAATTCATTACCTTCTTCAGGGCTTGGAGACGAGGTTAAGCGGTCATGTGACCTATGAAAGCTCGGCGAAAGGACCCTGATCGCGTGACTACAACATACTAATACGGGTCGATCATTCATCATCTATTGTCAAAAATGGTTGCAAAAAAAGCTGCATTTGCAAAAACTCCTCATCAATAGGTGCAGGCAATTATGGATAATTTACCTGATACGGAGGCCAAACTCGATACGCCTGAACGTCTTTCCAGCTTGGCATTTCCAAACCGGAAGCATTTTTCGTATCGTCCTCAGCCACGACAACCGTATAAGCAGTGATCTACATGGGATACGAAAAATAACAATTAATGCTGCCACTTATCGACAGAATTACCAATTTTTTTGATCTTCAAAATTACGAGCGAGTACTTACCGGTCCGTTGACTTCAGAGAAGTAGTTCTTTCTAAATCGAATCTGTATCGTCGTCGAAGTACGGCAAACTTCGGTCGGAACGACTTGGCTACTGGGCTTGGGAGGAGCTAAAAAATTAATTTGACACAATGCACAATTGACCCGCTCAACTCGACTCCTAGCCTATGGTGTCGAAAAGGTGGAAAGTTGGAGGGTTTTTAGATGGAAAACCACAGAAAATCAAACATGCAAAGTTAGGCTGCCGAAGGAAAATCAATTACATTCTTTCTACAACGTCAGTTAACGTCAAACGTTAAGTTAGAGTCTAAAATATGCTAAAAAACCAAAACTTTCTCCGAAAATTTCTTAAATTTTCCAAAAAACTGGAAATTGATCCATCGTAGCACTTCTGCGAACCAAGAAAACTTTTTCTAGGTGAATTTGAAAAATATCAGTAACGACGGCTTACACAAAATCGGCATTTTCTGCTTCCAGGTAACCTCCCGTCCGTAGCCGATTTTCGTTTCGCCCTGGATCTTGAAAACGTACGTTTTTCCCGGCTGAAGGTTCCTGATTGTGCCGCTGGTTTCCCAAGGGCGGAAATCCTTGTTGTGCATATGCATCGAATTCTGAAAAAAAAAAATTGGGAAAAATGGGGAGAATTTTCTCGGATTTTTGATTTACTACAGTAAGGGCGTTTATATGGGAAAATTTAATGATATTTTTGTCAAAAAGATTTTGACAGTAATTTTTGATAGGATAAGGGAAACTTTACCTATCGTAAGACCCTTTTTACTGAATAACTCAGTACCAAGGACGAATTCTCGCTCGAACAACCTATTTCCTTGCAGCTCTACCTTTTCCAGCAAATTAAATGAAGGCACCAACTTCAAAGTTGCAAATTCAGTTGAGCATCTGATTTTTTCATCAGTTATTGACGATTTTGATCGAATCGGTACTGGAAGTATTGCAAAATATTACCTCGAGACCATAGGTGATGGTGAATTTTCTTATCACTCCATTCTGTTCGCTAGCCTGCAAATTCCATTCAAATTGAATCTCGCTCGGTTGGACATCGATTGGTTGGAAATGCGACACCTGAAATTGAAGATAATCGGAAAATCGTTACCGAACAGAGAAATTATCGAAGGCGTTTTGAAATATCAAGAACACAAGGACATAATGGGACAGTGTTACCTAAGGGCCGGTTTCTCAATCGCTTCTAATTGTATGACAAGGAAGTGGAGGTTAATTTTGAGAAAGAGAAGACGACAAAATTGTTTAGTGTGACGGTTAATTCATTTCTTTAGCCATTTACCTGACCAGGAACGCTTTCCATAGTCTGGAAAACATTCGATATCGGCAAAGATCGTCGCAGTATCGTCGCTTCTGTACCCGAGCGGACGATAATCGTAAACGTATAGTTGCGATGCGGTTTCAAATCGGACACGACGAATTTCTCTTCCTGGGTCATGTTTTGGATAAGGACTTCCTCCGTGGTCAAATACTGGATCTGTAATAACAAAAATAAATCTTTATTTACTTAATTTGAGAAAAATTTCAGCATTTTCTTCTTTTTTCAAGTTGAAAATTTATTTTGTATTTTCTAGCAAATAGTTTTCCACTTCGGTGGATCTGACTGAAAACCTGAGATTTTCATGACCTATCAATAGAAGAAGTATGTGGATAACAATATGGCTCAATTCATCAAATGCGAACCTAATCGAGACATTAAAGCTGAAGACCTGGCTGAAATTTCTGGGTACCAGCCTGCAATATGAAAACGAGAATTTCGAAAATATTCACGTACCTCAAAGGCATTGTATTGCCCAGTCGGCCGATCCCAATGAAGGCTGATAGCGGTGTCCGTAATTTTGGACGAATTCACTTTTGTGATTGGCTCGGGGTCTGAAAAAACGATAAACATCTGAGAATATGGGTAGGGGAAATTTGTTATTAGGTAGTGCGGTTGAAACCGATGTTGGCTAATGCCGGTAAGCTGGCTCAGGGGGATTGAACCATGAAAATTTCCATTTCAGAGCGATTGAGGCATTTGAGTATTTTCCTTCCTTCTCGCTTGATTTACCATAGGATAAGGGTTTTTTTCCAAAAATTTTTGAAATTTTTGTTTTTTTTCCGGTTTTTTGGGTTTGAAATTTCTTGACGCGAATTCTCCTTTTTCGCGTTTTTGGCGATTTGAGGGAGTTCTACTGAACCAATTTTGAATTTTTCGAGCTTGTTGGATTCCTTGAAGGTTTTCACCCCTTTTTCCCTCACTATAAGTCAAAATTTGTTGGGTTATAGTGATCAAAAACTGGTTTAAAGAGTAATTTTTGACCTAAAAAAATTGATTTTTTTGACCCTTCAAAAAAATTTTGAAAATTCCAAAAAAATATTGTTGAGTAGGTTTCGGGTAGTTACATGACACAAAAAATTTGCAATTTTCTACGACTCTCTTGGACTGAGAAAAATGCAAAAAACCGATTTCACATGAAATATCCAAGGTCCCGATGATGAGCCTTAGGGCAAATTTCGGTTTTGACTTCGGGTTTTTTGGCGCGAATCTTTAAATATTAACTAAAAAACATGAAATTTGGCGTTTTTTTCGAGATTTTGGTCATCAGGGTCAATTTCAAGGGCAGTGACACTCCCGAAATCGTGGTTTCTGCAGTTTTCTTGGATTATGGCCTGAGTTCCAATCGGTTCAAGGCAAAAACGTGATGGAAAACAAAATGGCGGCTGTAACATTCCCACCCTTGCCCTTGGTACCGCCTTTTCACTCAAGGGCGTCTGTTTATTGGCTCAGAACTGCAAAACTGCAATTTGGCTATGAAATAGCGAATATTTTCGGATTAGCCAGCTTATGTTAATGGGCGGAGCTTAAAAACCAAGGAATGGCGGCTTCTCGCCCTTTCCTAGGAAGACCCTTCTCAGAAATCAGCCGGTCCCAGGTAGTTGTCCCTTTGAGACGAGTTGTCCCTAGTCAACGAGTATCACTGTCTTGTTTAATCGTTCAGCGTTTGTTTTTTCTTTTTATACCCATGTATTCATCATTGTGCAGACGTACCACCTAAGCATCATTGAATTCACCATTGACCATTACTCTACAAATGATCTTGTATCTGCCGATAGTCTATCTATCTCTCTATCCATCAATCGAAAAGGTGAAAATTGAATTTGTAATATTCCGATGAATTTTGTTTTTACATTTTTTTTTCTGTTTGTATACAAATTTTTCGACTCCTACACTAATCTACTCAGCAGCGTTTTTTTTTAGGGCTCTTATTTCATACAATCAGCGTTTTTAAACTACTCCTTACACAGGCGGTCTTGACGATGGAGCGGCTGACTGAGAACACCTTCCGACACCGTCCAAACCGTAATGTTGTACAGTTTACCCGGCGTCAAACCCGTGAACGTCACTTTGGGCTCGGAGTCGTTAGCGCCTTTTTCTCGAGTCCTTTCCGCCTCATCCTGGCAAGAGAGCGTGAACCTTCAAAGTGCAAACACTCGGTGAATTTATGCCAAACGAGGTAGTTTCAGGTAATTAGAAAAAATTATCAAGCGAAAAAATAGAGCTTATGAGCGATGGTTTCTTGCTCAAATATTTAGTGGCTCGAGGGCTTTCAACAGGAGCAATTTCATTACCTATAATGATCGAAATGAGATGAATCCAAAGGAGTCGGAGTGTAGCGGAGGGTAACCGTATCGGTCGACTGTTGATTGTTAACGACGACGACGTCAGAAAGGATCAACGGCACTGAAAGGAAAGACCATGTAAACACAGTAGTGAGCAGCAGGAAAATTTGAAAACATTCCAAACAATTGTTACCTTACCCAACAATTGTTTAGAGATGAAATTTGAAAAAATCAAAAGTTAAAAATTAGGATAAATCCTCACTTGTCCTCGACGTGACAACAGTGACATCGCTATGAAGACCGTACGAAACTGTGTGTATGTCGAATTGATATTTGATCCCGGGCATAAGATCTTCGACAAGAGCTCGAACGTCACCCCCCTCGTTACCCATCGCTGTCATGTTCCGTTGCCTGAAAAATCGATATTTTATGTCAAAATATGCGGGAAGACTACAACAGATCGCAGCTAAATCAAAACCCGATACTCATTGACAAATTGTGCATAAATAGGGCTAGGATTTTTATGTATTTACATATTTGTCAGGAAGATAATTGAGAAATTCAAGTACCTATACAAATACGTTTTAGGACTGAGTTATTTGAGCTACACTTGTAGTACCTACCATTTAACCACATATTTCACCCAAATTACATATTTTTACAAAGGTACTTCTTTTTTCCTTTTCAGTTGAATATTTTGGAATTTTAGGGGATACAAGGCAAATTTCGGACTCCTCCCAATTCCAAGCATAAATGTTTTTAGAGTTTTCGATCGCATTTTTCTACTCACAAAAATGAACGATTTTCAGCATTTTTGATCTTAAAATCTTGGTTTGACCTCGCAGAATAAAAGGATATTTTTTATCCCGGTAACCATGTGAGTGATTCGATTTTAAGCCAGACCTGAAATTTGCATAAGGTGTTTTTTAACATTTTGTATCCTAGTACCTAGCCTTCAAAAGAGTCAAACCAGAGACAATTTGGTGAAGAAAATAACGGTGGAGCATTGTTTTGAATAATTATTTGACTTTCAAAACATAGGATAGGTTTTTTATTATGCATAATACAGAAAAATAAATACAGAAATATTTTGAAAAATAAATCGATATTTAGGAAAATAAATTGCAAATAAATACCCACATATTTTGAAAAATAACCACAAATTTTGAAAGAATAAGTACCTACATTGTACATGTGTACATATTTGAGGATTTTTATCACTTATAAATCCTAGCCCTCTTTATAGCCAAGCTAGAATCCATTTTTCAACATTATCCTCACTTAGGTCGAACTTCATCTGACGTTCCTTCGACCGGTACCCAGTTGATGACGTAGTATTCGATCCGTCCTTCGGGTCGAGGGAAGTCCAAAGTCACATTGGTAGAATCGACGAGAGCGCTTATGCCCGAGACGGGATTCGGGCCTAAAATTCGTAAAATATCGTTCATAAAATTCGATAGCATTCAATGTGACGCATCATGCGTTCAACTGAGGCACCATAATGTTGTGATGGCCATATTGATTTTTTTTCCGCGATGCAATCTACTTACGAACAGTATGCTGTATTTGTAGGGGGTTTGGCGATTCGACACCGAAGCTAACAGAATTCACTTGAATAGTGTACTTTTCGCCTGGCGTCAAATCTGCGACTTCTGCTTCTGTGCTTTTAACGGCTGGAAGCTTGATCCATTTGGCATCTTCTTCGGTACGGTATCTGGGAAAGAAAAAAAGCGATTCATAAATTTCATAATTGACGTAGGTATTATAATCATAATTTTCGCATTGAGCAAGCATTTCCAGCTGAACAAACATACCGAAGATTGTGATTATGTTGATTTTCAAATGGGATTTATTCACTCATTCATTGACTCATTTATAACAATTAATTAATCTATTCACTGAATGGACGAGACAAAAATTCCAAAATCATCAATGTGTAAAAGTAGAGAGCCGTTTAGACTATCTAGGCCCCGGCTCTCGGTTGCCCAGACAGCACTAGGTGCCAGGTTCGAGTCCTGGTGGAGAGCGAAATTTTCCGCCATTTCCCCATTTGATCAAATTCATGCTCAACAGCATTAGGGGACTAATAACCAATCAAATAGAAGGAGTTATGTCAGGGATTGGTGAGATAGAATCAACACGACAGAAAATTGGAAGTCACCCCCCCTCCCCCTGGATTCAACAAAAAAAAAAAAAAAAAAAAAAAAAAAAAAAAACGTTTACCTGATTGAATACTCCGAGTACACTGTGTCCAGAGGTTCCATCCATCGCACGACGACAGAATCGCTTGTCTTTTTTTCCATCGTTAGGTTGCTCGGAGGTTGAGGATCTGGAATGGTAAAATTTTGCATGAAAATTCCATTTGATACACAATTCAAGAGGGAACGTCAATGAATTTCAGGTTAACCGCAATAGGATGATTGAGCAATAGGTAATCAATAATGTATTTTCTAATGGAAAAAGACGATGAGCATGCTTGGGTATAAGAGGTTACCAATGGAAAGGTTACGATATCTTGAGTGCCATGGTTGCTTGTTTACTTTTGAATCAACTGCAGTGTTTGTGTTCCGTATCAATCAAACAATGAACATCGCATTGTAACATAGCCCCACAACCTGTCAAACCTGAACATTGTAACCTCCCTCAAGTGGGTAAAAAAAGCATTGCTGTGATTGGACGAGGTGGCGTCGGCGTTAAGCCTTGGAAACTTAATTGGGGTTTCCAAGCCACGTTCATCCCCCCTTCGACAGCCAGCAATCGGATGGTGAATGGCCGATTTTAGATGTGCATGCGTGGAATTCCTGTATTGAGCATGAGATATTTTGGGACGTAGCCTATAAAAGCGGATTTTTCAGAAATCTGGGTTATTTTCAGTTGTATAACAGGTCATTGCTACAGAAGGGATACATCGATTGGCACAAATCAGTCCTTGAATGGCCAAATCGCATCAATAGGTAGCTTGAAGGTAATTTGAGTAAATCCAGGAACGGGGATTTGTCTTGAATAACGATTGACCAGGGTCGTTCTCTTACATAATATGTAATATGATATTATCATATCAGCTACCTAAATAAACCAGGCACAATTGACAATTTTAGAAACTGAAATTTTCAAGACAAACCTCAATGTCATAAAACGGCCCAACATTTTTGGGCGCAGAAGCGATGAGGAAACATAACCTAAAAAGTGAGTTTTTCCAAAAACGATTGAAATCTCCCATTTTTTCGGAAGCCCACAATTCGTGGAAACCCCCTTTCAGATTACCCCGCAGCACCTACAAAATACTGGACCGATTTTGACGATTTTAGGCTTAACTATTACCAGACCATCGTCGACTGAGCTGGATGGAGTGAATACACAAAATGAGAAGCCAACGGCACCCGAAATATTGAAATGCACTTACAAACTGCCTGGAAGTAGTCATGAGGTTCGCTGAGCAGACCGTGGCTGATGGCGAATACTTTGATCTGGTAGCCAGCACCCGGGTACAGGTCGGTGAGCAAAAGGTGCGTATCCTGGGTGACAATCGTTTTCGCCTGGCTGGCTGTAAGCGATAAGGAGTATCGTCAAACATTTGCTAGCTTCTACCCGACTGCTTACAACAGCATTTACAGTTTTGAGCACATAATATATTTTCTCCCCTACGCCCAATCGCCAACCTGAATCGTTTCGTTTGTGAATGACTTCGTATTTTTCCTGTCGCGAGTTCACGTCCGATTTCCAGGATATGTTGAGACCGTACTCGATCGGTTTCAAATCCTCAATCACTGGCGCAGATGGCTCTGAAGGAATGGAAAAATAACCGATGAACACTTGCAATATTTTCAAATTAAATCAATCTGTTAAACAGACGAAAGTTTCGAGAAAACGGGATGTATGAGAAAATTGATGGAAAATACGAAGATGGATAATTCGATACAGAAATAGGAGATATGCCATACTCGTCGCCTGGTATGTGTTGACTGGATCGGATTCAACGGAATTCGAAACGGCCTGGACGGAAATCGAATAATTCCTCCCCGGCAGGAGAGATTCCAAAACGTGAGTGGTCACATCGGACAGGGCGGTGTTCGTGTCACCGTTCAGAACGCCAACCTCCGTGTAGCTTATCTGGAAAATAAATATACGTGAAAATCAGCGTAAAAAAAGAAAACGACAGATAATCGACCATGGGAATCTGAAACCTTAATCTAGCTGTTACCGTTTTGATAAACGAGAGAAGGATTAGCAGTAAAAACGGACTCGGAGCCGCCTTCCTCAATGTTTTGCATAAAAAATACTCAATTAACATTTTTTATCGATTTAGGGATATCATAGGGAGCTTCAAGGATATTAATTACCTCATAAGAATACTAGAATTTATCGACTAACTTTGTACTGGTCTTGTATGCTGCCATTGTTGGGTTTCCAGCTAAGGGTGACGATACTATTTTCCTGTACCGCCCTCAAATCCAGTACAGGGAGCGGTTCTGAAAAATTTAGATAATTATTGAACATTTCTGTAAGAATACACAAAACGAATAGTTAGTTGCGGAGTCTAGGAAGTAACATTAACCTAAAACGCTAGCTTTTAGAACATTATTTGACATTGTTGAATTTCTGCCATAATCTCTTCCCGTTTGATAGGATATACCTATTCAATATAAGGCTGTTATCCATAAATGAGATAATGTAGGAAATGGTAAACATTTCCGCACTCCGGCAGGACCCGAACCTGGCACCTCCTGGCTCCGATTTTTCACTAAACCATTTCTCAAAACCATCTCTCTCTTCAAAACATAGTAAAACTTCACTGCACACGAGTTTAAGCTACTTACGCAAAGTCACGTTGATGGAGGTAGGCCAGGATGAGACTTTGGCAGCTACCGTCTTCACCAGGACTTGGTAAGTTTGTCCTGGCTCGAGACCTTCCTTGAACGTCTCGCGAGTCGGTTCGTCTTTGTTTTTCGTGACCGGCGGCACTGGGCCTTGGCCGGGTCTCTTCAGAGTCATTTGGATCTGGTATTTGTCGAATTCGCTGAAAAAAGCAGGATTTTACAGTCAAGGAGGTATAAATCGATGATGAGCAATGTGTCACGGGTGTCAGCGCAATACCCCCTATCGTCACTTTTGTAAAAAAATGAATTGTGCATATGGTTGAGAAGCTCTCTTAAGCGCGCATCCTATTGGAATTGCGCTGGCACTTCAAATTGTATTAGTGCTGTCATTTGGAGCAAATTCTATTGGAGGTTTCGAATCACAGAAAAAGATAACCACTTTTTAGGTCCTAACAAAAAATAAGCGGTGTTGATCAAAACGGTTTCCGGAAGCCTCTTCTCTCGAAAACCAGTGGTACATCTAGATTCCCGTGGAAAAACCAATCCAGTGATACTGATAACTCATTTTTGCCAAAAATTCATGCCAAATGACAAGGCCTCGTCATTGTGACAGTAACAAGCCGTACTGTCAGCGATTTGACATCGTTCAGGAGCATAAAATGATTTTATTGCACTTTTTAGTTTTTTCCAGCCTCTACAACCAGGGTTTCGGTTTCCCGGAATAGTGACCAAAATGAAGAAAGGGGGTGTTGCTCTGGCGCCCGCGATGTCTGTCATGATCAGTTTGCTCAAGCCCAAACGACTGGCGCCAGCTCGCAGTCTACGCTCATGTCTAAACACAGGGGGGTTACCTTTCCTTTTTCGGAGGGTCCCACGTTACTGTGAAGCTGTTCGGCGACAGAGAGGACTTGTCGACTTTGAGATTCTCTGGTTTCAGCGGTATAGTCAAATATTGAGCAGTCGTTGGCGCTGAGGTTTCATCCTCGCTGACTGTTTGGACGGAAATATTGTAGGCGCGACCTGAAAACCGAACGGAGAACGAGAATTCCGTACGAGGTTATTCGAATTGGACACAAACGGCGCGGATTAAGGATTTTAGGGACCGAGATGAGGAAGTACACACCTGGAACCAGGCCTTTGAACGCAGCTTGAGCTGGCCCCGGAGGTTCTCCTTCCTTCTCGACGTACAACATACTCTCAGCCGCATCAGGAGGTTCGATGCTCACCTGAAATTCAAAATTATGTAAAGCCAGCGACGATAATGACGCAGCGGGGAAAATACAGAGATAAATTGGGATTTAACTGGTAAGAAAATTTACAATCCGATAGGAATCGAAACGTTTGATTTCGAATCGAATGCCCTAACGTCTAGACATTGGGTTCAATGCTTGAGTTCAATCCGCTGCCTTGTGGTAGAGGCATCTGGATCAGAAGTTGTTGGGTTCGAGTCCTGCCGAGGGGGAGTCTCGTGCCTGTTAACATCTCGATTTTAATCTTGGGTTAAACTGCCTACAGGCAACTGTCCTAGAGGAAATAGTGGGTCAAATTTTGTTCGGAGACTGAAAATTGGATTTTGGATTTTCTCCATGCATAATTCTATTCAGATATTTGAGTATTCGTGTACAAATTGATTTTTTAACCGCTCACTTTGTAATGCGTATAAATAGAAGGCGGGTACGACGGTTGCCACAGGACCAGGAGAGTGGTCTCATTTCTGAACCACACGATGAACTTCCCAGGAGTGTTGGGTTCTGGAGGAAAAGGAAAATAAAAAAATTGTTATTATTTGCGCCGCGATAGTGAGGGTTGATTAGCCTAAAATTTGAACTTTGTAGTTTCTCAGGTAAAGCATAGTTCTCTAAAACATCAGCTGCTACTGAAATTCTCCTCGATTTTTGTCATGACTTTCTTCTTTTACAGAACGTGAAGTAGGTTAGTCAAAAGTCGAGTGAACTTACTCGTTGTGAAGTTCCTCGACGTGTAGGCGGCGCTTTCTTTGCCCTCGTAGACGGAGAAAAGTTGAAGCTGGTAAGTACCGCCGGGTGTGAGTTCTTTCAAAATGTACGGATCCGCCGTGTCGAGTACGATTGTTTTCGGCGCTACTGACGGCTCCGCTAAACTGATAACCTGCGGCAAAAAATTTCCGTAAGATGACAAAGTTTGGGGATCAAAATTTAGACAAATTGTGGAAAAAAAGTAAAATTTCGAATGAAAAATTGACGAGTTAGAAAAAGTCGGATACCTTCATTTTGAAGCTCGAGTAACTGCCCAAAGCTGGCGGCGAGAAATTGACAATGGCCGATTTGCCATTTCGGACTTTCACAGTCAAATTGGACGGAGGGTCGGGTGCTGAAAAATGAGGGACAATTTGAGTAGGCGGATACTAGATGAGTTAAAGCGAGCCAGGTGGTAACACACAGCACTTCCATACTTCAATACGTAAAGTTTTGGACCAAATCGGTTGTATTTGGGCTGAGTTTGCAGCCCTCAAGCTCAGCAATGGGAAAACACAGAATCAGCGACGAAAACAGCGGAACCTAACAACCCCCATAACAATAGGACGAGCTATGGGAAGATGACAAATTTAAGCAAATAATAAATCAATTTAAAAAAAAACGAAGAATGCAGCAGCTGTAAGGAATCTGCCGAAAAGAAAATTAATCAATAATGAATTAATTTTGCGATTATTTTTGACAATTTTAGATTTTTTCAAAATTCGATTCTACAGCTCTCAGGCTCTAAGTATCTGATAGCCGGAGCGGGATCATAAAAATGGTCCTCAAAGGGAACGAACGGCAAAGCGGAAATTCGAGCTCGTAATCAACAGTTTCCCCTGACTGAATCGGATGTCTCCTCGGCCAATTGCAGGTTACAATCGTTGCAAAAGTCAATCTAAAAGCTGAATTGAACTGCTGCATTGACGTCGGAACCGAGAACAGGCTAAATACCGCCTCGTGCCTGCCCGATGAGCGTATTGTGTCGAATCTAGGCTATTCGGTATTCGGAGCATTCGGTATACTAGGAGAGAGACCAAGGGGATTTCCAAGTAAAGGCCGTATCACACGTCAGACCGTTCTCCTCCCAAGCCCATGGACAGACCAACCTAACGGCACCGGTGGAGCTGAGGGGAGAACGCATCAGCCAATCAACGACGCTTCCGAACCCCCACTATCTACGACGGCAACGGCATGGCAAACATAAGATCGAGAGATCTTTGCCATGCTGTTGCCGTCGTAGATAGTGGGGGTTCGGAAGCGTCACTGATTGGCTGATGCGTTCTCCCCTCCGCTCCACCAGTGCGGTTACGTTGGTCTGTCCGTGGGCTGGGGAGGAGGACGGTCTGACGTGCGAATGCATCTGTGACAACATGGAAAGTTGAGTCGGCAAAAACCCAACACTGAGCCTCCAATTCAAACCCTCAGGAAATTAATAATTCGATAAACGGTCGCCCGGAAGTCTAGAGCGCCATCGTCAGCAAGATGGTTGAAATGTAACTCCGTCCGGTTTAAAGAGGACAACGGCTAGCAACTGATCGGCATACTGGCGTGCTGCAGGTGGCCAGCTTTTGCAGGAATTTCAAGAGCCTCAATTACGAGAATGTCGCCCGTTAAGTATCTCTTTATCGAAGCAACGAATCGGCGACGACAAATAGCGGCTTCGCCTATACAACACGGCAGTCCCCCTGCGGAATAGCCAAGCGTCTCGTGCTGTCCCAAAATGGTCGTCCGAAAGACATAATATGGCATATTATGAAGGATTTAGTAGAGATGGAGAAAAATACAAGGGGGCGTGCCCAAGCCAATGAGATAGGTTAATCCTGGCCTTGAATGGAATCACTCCCATCACCTCGGGCACGCCCCCTTGCACTTTTACCCCACTTTGCGTCCAAGACTGTTCATACCATCAATACCAGCTTGGTGGGGAAAAACCTAGAGAAAAATGCGTTTACCTGTGGTGATGGAAGCAGTCCAGGTGAGCCAATCGTGCAACGTCGAATTGCTGTAGTACAGCAGGAAGTCGTATTTTGTGCCGGGGAGGCCATTTTTGAAGTAGATAACATGGCCGACGTCTTTCGACGCGATTGTCGTATTGGGAGCTGGTGAACCCTTCGGCGGCGAATAATCGAGGCGAAAAGTGCTGTTGTCGTGGCCCAAATTGTCCGGTATTTGTATAACCAATTCTGCTCCTCCGATCTGCAAAAGAAACAAAACTTGCTATTTCAACGGTTCTTGAGAGGGTTTCGAAAAACTGATCATTTCTCAATACACTGGAAATGTGACGTCACAATATAGGAGGCACAGGGAAATCAACGAGGGTAGAATTTACTCGAGTGAAGGGATGGTTGTTAGGGTGCAACCCCCTAAGTAGATAAGAGGGAAAAGAAGGATGAACAGACCGTCACCAGAGCGGCCAAGGGCCAATCTGCACGTTTTTCTAATGCAGATTGGCCCTTTGGCTGCTCAGGTGACGATAGATCAAGATTGAAAAATTATCATAAAATTGTTAACTCAGGCAGGACCCAGCACAGTGACAGGGCAGATGCCTGGACTCTGAGACAGTGCCAGTGGTCAAGGCGTCTGACTAGAGATCATGAAATGCTGGGCTCGAATCCAGACCAAGTGAACATTTTTTGTCGGTTTTTCCAACCTGAAATTGTTTTCATCTAGGCACTGCAGAACCAGTGAAATTCTTAAAAATTTGATCAGGTATCTTGGGTCAACATAAAAATGCCGATAGACGCGAAAAAGTTCTTCTTGGGATATTAGGCTACCTTTTTTTCAGCAGCTGTATACCTAATTTATTTTTAAGTCCGTCTGTCGGCCGATAGATTTCCGGTCCTGGTTAACATTAACCCAATAAAGAACCCAGGCCGCATAGACTGGGGATGTTTGTTCAAGCCAAGGCACGAAAATAGACCGAATCCATTAGCCATTTGAAGCGGAACAGCAACGAAACGCCTGTAAGAACAGCCATGTTCCGAGAAATTTTTCTGATTAGTTTTGTTGTGAAAACAGAAAAACTGGATTTTGAAAATCACGCCGTAAGTTGAGATTTTGTCAGCATTTTCCCTGAGGGTTTCGGTCGATTTTCAATAAAATACCTACTACAGTTGTTTTAGATTTCGGAAAAAACCGAATTTTTGGTCTCTATTTTTAGTTTTTTGCTTTTATTAGATTTTTCATGGTTGAGCTTTTCCTACTCGGATAGCTATCTATATCTTTTCGTCGCAAGAAAATCGCCGCTTGGCGGCAGGTATTTATGAACTTTTGATTGATCGCCGTTCTTGAAAATGAGTTGCATCAACGGGAAAAGGATATCCTCAATTTTTGCCTCCGTTAAAATCCAAGGAAATTCGGATTGGCACTTATCTTGCTTCAGCGATGGCCATCAAGGCCTGTAGACGCCGGATAAAATGTACCAAAAAATATTTTCGCTGGGTCGTGTCAGAAATTGTCACGACCGATTCGACTGGAAAATAATGTAATTAGGTAATGCGCCATAGTCGGAATAGCAAAGGGTACCTATTTTTGAAGTCACAAATCAGGCAGGAAGCCGGGCGTTTTGAACAGCGGACGTGTTGTGATTTTTTAAGGACGTTAGTGACCTCGCCCATGTCATTCTCCCCAACACGTGGCTTCCTGTGCCTCACTCTATGTAACTATTGAAAAAGCAATCATCGGCGTACCTATAATTGCTAATGGAATAAAAATGTTTATAATTTTTTCTCCAAATTCAAAAAAGATTTGTAACAAGGCGACGTCGGACTCGAGATCCGAAGAGGCTAGGTTCGATACTTGTCGATTTCATACAAGTAGGTAATTATTTGCCTATGATGTTTCTGTGAAAATAAAAATCGTCCTACATGCGATACATTGCAAAATATAATATTTATTTGATATCTTCTTTTTTTTATAGACGGACGAAATTGACGACCGCTCCTCAGAACAAAAGATTTAAGGAGACAAACAATCGTAAAAAGCAGCAGAATAGCAAAAAATGTATGGGGAAAAATCCAACGCCTCCATTTGTCATTGAGGCCAAATCAGGCGAAAGCGCTAGGGAAATTAAAAATAACGGGAGCACGATGAAGGGTCACTCCCCCCTCACGTCCACACTGAACGATATTAAGATAAAATAAACGTAAAATCATATTTAAATGTACGTATTTTTCTTCTAATCTGGTAGGGCAGATAGAATAATCATTTGAATTAATTATTGTAAAAAGCACCATGTCGAACCACCGGGCAATGTCCACAAAGTGGAAATTTTCAATTCTATGAAGTTTTTGATGTTGCTCTAACTGGGTCGAAGCTTGAGATTTCTAGAGATCTCAAAATTCTAACACGTTGGCCCATTAGCTCAGTTGGTTAGAGCGTCGTGCTAATAACGCGAAGGTCGCGGGTTCGATCCCCTCATGGGCCAGAAAATTTTTGCACCCCTCCACAAGGCTTCTTCATCAGATCATCCGTCATAAAACAAATTCATCCTCAATAACACACAGTACTTCCAAAATATGAGCAATCTTGCGATCTTAGTAGCACAGCTAAATAAATGGAACATGGGATGTGGCAATTTTGAATCGAGAGGGAAAATTTTCAAAAAATCGAACGTCCCACAGCAGTGCTAAAAAACCATAATTTCAGCAAAAAAAAAAAAAAACACGTTTTTCGGCATTCAAACGTCGATTTCTCCTCTTGCAAGCAAGGAAAATTCAAGAATGATTATAAAGTCGGAAAGCTGACTTTCTGTGTCGGTTTTTCCCAAAGTGGTCGGGGCTTTGTCAATTTTTTTCCTAATCCTCAATGTACGATGAAAAATTATGATTTTTCAAAATTGAGCAATCCGCGATATTGGCTGAATTTTCCGCTTACTAAATTCAATGTTGAAGAGTTGGAAATACCGTTATATTACAGGAAATTTAACGGGCTTCCCAACGGTGTCTTCATTTTTGAATTTACTTCAAAATTGAAGAGACTCGTCGCCTTTTCACTGAAACCGATTCGAAAGAACAAAAAAAAATTTCAAAGCGAAAAAAGTTTACTTTTCCTTGGGCTCACGAAAAAGTTTATGGATCAATAATTGTAGCAAATGAACCAAAGAATTTTTCACTTCAAGGAAGACAATCTTGAACACCTGTGTTATGTAACTCAAGGTTCCTATTCGAGGGTTGTAAAACTCGCGAAGTTTTTATCCTTTGGAACAACAGTACATGACAAAATCAGCACAAATTTCACTGATTAGGCCTAAAAGTTTGGGGGAAGCACTGTGTGTTATACACGACTGGCTCGAAGGGTTGGCACTTCGGTGGATTCTGATTAAATCGCTTTGTGACCTACCCCTATCTCGATCTGAGAATTCTTCGAGCGAAACTCCTGAAATATTAAGATGAGGATTGCGTTAATGTTTCGGTCATCGGGTACCTACCTTATTCATTTGCATAATTATTGACCATAAAACGAATGCGTGCCACGGCTAGAAATGGACAAAGAAGTGGCTTGGAATTTATTCGTAAGAATTTTTGCAACGTTAACGTACCAAATGTAAGAGAAACAACGTTAACGTTAAAATACCCAATGTAGGAGAACCAACATTAACGTTAGCGTAGCCAATGTAAGAGAACCAACGTTAACGTACCCAATATGGAAGAACCAACGTTAACGTTAACGTTTGGGTTGCGTTCGGGTTATCATTAGGGTAACGTCATGGAGGGAACGTTGGGGGCCACTGCCCCCTCAGGTCACCCTTTTTCACGTCCCAGAACTGTCATCTATACAGATAGGTTTTACTACTAATCTGTATTCGCCTAGAATTTGAATAATGTAATGGGTAGACGGGTGTCTACCCGTGTGTCTTTAGGCGGTTGCCTAAAGGGTAAGTGATGTCCACAAAACGTTGATCGATTCTGAAATTAATTTGTTGATTTATTGATTTTTTATCCTACCGGAATGATCGGTTTCGTGATTCGGAAGCCAAACTTCTTGAGAAAATGAATTGGGATATACGACTTTGAAATCGATAATACTCAGCCAACATTTTATTTTATGTCGAGTGAACACTCGAAGCCCAAGTGAGTGTTTATTTATAATTTTTAAACGGTAGACTCTTGAGGCTCGAGAAACTCTTCACTTTGCTTGAAATACCCGGGAAGCCCGCGGTTTTCTGAACTATGGCTATAACTCCATTATCTCATTGTATGTTTGGACCTGATGACCAAAACATGGAAATAACTTAAATTCAAAATTTCATTGGATTTCTTTGGAAGAACAGAAATCTGCGATGATTTTTCACTTGTTACCAACTTGATAAGTGTGTAACTTTATACCCAAAACGCCTCAATTATTTTTTCTGAACCGACGTCATTTCGGTGCTCAAGTGCAACCCCAACTGTCAAGATGTGTCTGAAAAGAAACCAATCGAAGAAATGCGTCCGCTACAGACAAGGACGGGGGATTTTTCACGTTATTTATATCCCTGATGTATTAGCTTGGCAGGCGTTTTATTTCGAGTGTGGGAAAATGAACGGAAAGAAGGCAGACTGAGCATATAAATGCAGCCTGAGCCTGCAACCATTTGTCATTTTTGTCTTCCACATGGCCCTTTCGATGCTGGTACGAGAGCGTCGCGAGTTGAGGATTTTTTCACATGTTCCCACGAATTTAATATAAATAAGGAGACGTCCGAATGGAAAATGTCTTGATACGAAAAACCGTATGGATTTTATGAGTAGGAAGGAATAACATTGGGGATCAGAGATGCAAAGATAACACAAGATAACACACGAAACTTCCATATCTTGGTACCTACGTAAAATTTTGACACAATTTGATTACATTTTGACAACTTTTAAGGGTATATGGGTCAAAAAAAAATAAAAATAAAACAGCGATGGAATATGGAAGTTTTTTGTGTTACCAATGGTTTGTTCGGGCAATATTAGTTAACCAACATTAGAAAAATTAAATTCGTATTCGCGAACTCGCCAATTTTTTCATCTCAATATATCGATTATCCTCCACATATGGGACGTACAGCATGTGTTGGAAACACGCGGGACAAAGAAGGTAGAAAGTACCTAATGGCTGAAAACAATAGGCTCATTACAAGCGGACTTCGTCATTCCAACGGTACATTAGACACATTCTCGAATGTGCGGCTTTGTGAGCACTAAGTGGGTAGAAGAATGTGGAGCCACTAGGTCGTTCGGGGAAAAAACCGATGGCGAAATGACGTTTACCAATAATCCATTATATTATATTGAATTTGTGACGTTAATATGGCTGCAATGGAGTGATTGTACGAAACTGTCCAAAATTTTCAGATACCGGCCAATACTGTCCATGATTGTCTAAAATTGGACAAATTTCCACAAAACTGTCCAAAATTTTTGGAAATCTTGTAATAATTGTCAGAAACTGTCTGATATTGGCCAATATAGTCTGAAATGTCCCAAAACTGTCCGTCATCGCCTGAAGCTGTCCAATACTGGCCAATATTGTCCAAAACAGTCCGTGATCGTCGTAAACTGTCCAAAGTTGTCTGAATCTGACTGATATTGGCCATTGTTGTCCATAATTGTTGTAAACTGCCCAAAAATGTCCACATTCGGCTGAAACTGTTCGAAATGGTCTAAAACGGCACAAAATTGTATGAAGTCCTCCAAAATCCACCAAAACTAAAACTAGCGGACTTGGAGGAATGATTCTAATAACGCTCAGTAGGGAACTGATTTTGATACCTATTTTAATAATTTGGACCAAGTAAAGAGAGAAACAGGTCGTGTTTGAAAAAAATTGAGTCTGAGAAATATTTGAGTAAAAAGTCGATAACTGCGGGAGATTCGGTAATTTCAACGGTCAAGAGCCGGACGGACGTCAATACAGACAGATGGACGATTTTCAAGTGATCGCTATCAAGTTGTGACACTTACGTCTTATTCGATCACAAAACCGGAGTCGCTTGCCAGGAAAAAATTAGGTGACCCCAGATTTCTCGTGCCCTCTCAGTTTTTGGCAAAGAGCCTAGAAAAAAGACCGGAATGCGGAAACGATGTGGCCGTCTTGACCGAGAATGTCAAACAGACAGTTTCAGGTGTAAATTTACGTAATGTATGCAGAAATGGAATTTATCGTAGAAAAAACTAAAATCTGCCAGGTTCGGTGCCTATTATTGTTTTGGGACACGCCTACTACAAATCGCAAGATAGAGCCTTCACTCCATAGTTTGGCTCGTGAAAATCCCAGTCAAAATTCGACCTATGAATCTCTGGAGTGGCGTACACAGCCAGAAACGGTCATAACTAGAAACGGTTTCTTCCACCGTCGGCCGCAAGTCGGCCCGTTACGTGACGTCCGTCACTCCAGTCGATCCAGTTTCCTTTTCACGCTTCATTTCCAAAAGAGCGGAAGAGACAGAGACTATGATGACGCCCGTCAAACAGTGTGCTTATCATAGGCCATTATCCATTGTTTCGAACTTGATTTTTCTATTGAAATTCACCGTGCGGCCGTTCACAATTTTTTAAATGAACCAGTGGTGCGTAGGTAACGCACATAACTTCCATATTTTGGGACGTATCTAATTGAAAGAAATTTATTAAATGCAGACAAATTTGGAGGCAACAAGGATCAGAAATGTGAAAAACTTTACAAAAACCCGCCTGAAATCAAAGTACGCTTAATAATAGTAGCCGGAACATGACAAAAATGTCTACGTATTGTGCAAGGTAAAACCAAGATTTTCAGACCAAGAAAGCCGTTCATTTTTGTGGGAGATTGATTTGTGTGGCAACACTGATTCAAAGGGTAAACTGCCTACTGTTACCGGAAAATAATATACCTAATTTCTATTCTACCGGCAACCGTCGACTGCTTATTATTCTTCTCCAGTTATCCTTATACTTGAAATACCTATTTACGATTCCTTGGGGAACCATTTGGGATCATAAGGCGGGATCTCAACAATTTTTGTGCCCATTTCCCAAAAAATACTGACGCTTTCAAAATCCTGCTTTCCAGGAAGGTGTATATCGATGACTGTATTTATTTGCATATACTTGGTTTAAGGTCAAGCTGCTTGCTCAGCAGATGACGCAAACAATTGCATCATTTGAGGACGGCCCATCTAGGGCTTGGTATTTCTGTTTTCGAATGGTCAACTCCTTTCGCTCGTTGCTTCAGCCTACGATAGAATTTTACGGAAAATATCTTTCCTCGGACTTTCATGAGTCAACTTCTAGGACAAGGATCGAAGAGTTTTTATGGCCGTACTTACGAATTAATTGAAGCATTGCCCGCGTAAAGGTTTAACTATTATAACCTCAATTATATGGGGGAAAACGAAAATTAAATTAAAAATTAATCGGGTGTGCGGTGTTCCAGTTGGCCAATGTGCAAGAAGCGGTCATGATGGCTCAATAATAGTTAGGTAGGCACTTTTAATAATAGTTACCTACTCGCCCAATGGAATCCGTAGACAGGAAGTGTACGGACTAATAGAGGAAATATATAGATGGGATTCCTTCACTTCTATTGAGAAATTTCGATAACATTGTTTACGTAACTTGAGGTCTAACAAAGTTCAATAGGCTGTAAAAAAGTCGGACATCACTGCGATTTAGTTACCACTGGTTGGCACAGGAGACCCACGTAGATTCAAAACTAGTGAATTTTAAATAACATTATCATTATCATAAATTTAGCTTCAGTTTCAACTTTTTTTTTACAGATTCGGATAGAACGGGCGTGAATAAGTTATAATATTGAGTGATTTTAGGTTTTGCGCCTGTATCAGCATCACTTTACGGTCCATACATAGAAATGTAAGAGAATTATAATGCTCATAAGTTATGAGTCATAACATAAATGTACCTACACGCGATTGTTTATAAGCTAAAAATCTATTTTGGGGATTGTAGGAACAGATATTCGAAAAAATTATAGATAAATTGCATCAAAAAGTTGCAATATGAAGATTCGCGGATCATTCAAAATAAATCACCGCTCTCAAACCGATTTATAAAAAGGTACTTAGTTATAGTCAATAATTAGATCACTTCTACCGAGAAAAGAAAAACAAGGTTGAACTGGTGGCGAAATGTTTTTGCATGCAGCAACTCGGTCGCCTATCGTGCCATCGTCCAATGACCGGCAACGACAGACCAGACAACAAGAACAGACGCGCTCCAGTTCGCCAGCTGACCAGTCCGCCAGATCAAAACAGTCGGTATCGTAATTTGTGAAATACATACCCCACCCCAGCAATCCGAGAGGAAATCCATATTACTGCAGTTGCAAATCGAAGGTTTATGAGAGTTGCAACAACCTCTGAAAATGGTGGTGGTACAATTTTTTAAAATTCTTATATTGGCATTCAACCCGTATTACGGGACAAATTTGAAAACAAGAAAAACGGCGCTTTGAAAAAATGACTTTTTTTGGCGAGCCGTATCTTACTTAATTAATGGCTATTTGAGCTAGAAGCTGCAGTTGAGCTTAAATTGTCACGAATTCAGTCATTATTCACAATGTTAATCGTAGGTTTTCCTAAAAAACAAAGAGTTATAGGGATATAAGGAATAAAGCTCAAAAAGTTTGATAATTTCGAGGTTTTCTCGGATTTTTGAAAATTTCCGGGATTCGGCACCCCCCCCCCCCCCCAAAAAAAAAGGTAATTTTGTAGCACTGAAGAAAGTATGCCTATCTCACTTTTTTAAATTTTTCGCCCAGATCATCTTCGTAAATGGCACCTGGTTCCCAAAATGGTGGAAACTGCTATTATTTCTTGCAGAATAGGCCCCCGCGTATATCCCGTACAAAATCTTCGAGATATCTTCCACAAATCGGTTCATCTGCGAGAAATTTTGAAAAACCCAAAAAACGTCAAAAAACCCGCATGAGAGTCGCTCGTGTAGGCGTACATGACTCAGATTCTGGCGCCTACGCCGAGATCCAAGAGAGGACCTAAACAGAATCGCATGCGCCTCTCGGGAATCAGCGACGACCGAGCGAATTACAAACCGCAATAGACGCGAAGGCTTTTTGCCAAGTGGGTCTCGGTCCAACGACCCCCGAAACCATATTTTTTTGCAAATCGACCAGTTGAGTGTAGGAGGATAAAAAAAGTGTTTTATCATGAACTTTCTTCCCGAATTTATGGGTGCCCAAAGCGAGATTAATCGTGCTACCAGTTGGTAGCAGAGGATAAAAAATAAAAATAAAAAAACACAAAAGAATAATAATATTGAGAAAATTGAAAAAAAAAGCTAAAAGGTACGCTAAGCATGAGAAATCAAAAGATAAAATAGAGCACAAAAAAAAATTAAAAAAAAAAAACATCGAAATATGCTAACTTCAACTCACTTATTCCTGCGAAAAATTGGTTTTTGTAACCAAATTCGATCGACCAGTAAAATGAAAAACGAATTGGTTAACGGACGTTTGAGAAAAAGATTCGTCAGCAGTAGGGGCGCGACACAATCAGCGATGCGAAACCGCCGGACTGTGGAAACGGGCCGAAAAACGTTTTTCCCATACCCACGACATGGAATGGTTTTCGCATCTGACACAGCGAAATCTCGGTGCGAAGGCGTTGCTCAAAAAACCATGGCAGATAATATTGAAAACTGGCGGATATTTAATAATCCCATGTTTCTGGGCGTAGAATTTCGAACCAAATTGATTCTATTGTTGTCAGCAGATCAGAGGCGAAAGAGGCAGTTTTTATCGTAGACCCTAACCCTGATCTGCTGACAACAATAGTCTACAAGGGTCGATCATCCATCTACAACAAATTGATTCTATTTTGTTTTGGTCCCGAACTTATTGACTTACCCGTTTTCGAGGATTTGAGAGGGTTTTACTCAGTGTTCCAAAAAAACGCCCAAATCCCCCCGAATGAGAAAAAATTCCCGAAAAACCAAAAAAGGTACGGACAAATTAAAAATATACTTTTCACATAAAACATACTCAACTCAACATATTATACAACTACAATGTTAAATAGTACCTAAAACTATAAACTATTTAATAGTCATCCTTTCTGACTACCTATCAGTCAATAAACATACTAAAACATCAATACAAATTAGGTATGTACGATCGTACGTACCCACAAGTTGGTAGACGTACATCCCAATCACAGATGGCCTTTATTTGAGAAGGTAGGTACCTATTTCTCAATTCAGATAGCTGTGCAGTGGCAGTTTTAGCTGTTATTTACCTGCTGTACTTAGCTGTTATTTCGTCATTTTCATACGTTTTCCTACCCCTGGCTACCACAAAAACCCCCGGAAAATTTAACCCTCTGGCGGAGAGAAAACCCTCAAATTTGGGGAGAAAACCCCCAACTTGGCAACACTGGTTTTACTGAACCGATTTTGACTTTCTTGGACTTCTTGGATTCCACGAAGGTTGCTGCGCATTTTTATCAACAGCTGATCAGTCAACAGTTAGTGCTGAAGGCAAAACCTGAACTAGAGTGAAAATCTCCCATTCTCCTAGGAGTCGCGACTGTTTTTGGAGTCTTTTCAAAAGAATCGCTGGCCCGTTGAATTTTCCGAACAGTGGAGGCCACGATGAATGACCGTTCGAGACGCCATTCAGCGAAAACCCGTCGGAAGGGAAAAAAACTACTCCGACAAATGCAGAATGATTTTCTCCTATTTTCCCGAGAGTTCTGCAAGTTTTCCCAATTCGGCGTTAAATCCCACGGCCTCAAGGCGCGGCGAATCGCTCGGCGGCCTGTGAAACTAAGCGAACTTGTCGCTATTCAAACACACGAAGCCAGAACCTTGTCGAGCTGAAAGTTTTTAATGCTTTTTTTTGTTCAATTTTTTGTGGGGATAAAACTTTTTTTACGGAATGAGGGGTCTAGATTCAAAACTGGCAATCTCCACTTTTTTCACAAAACGAGTTAGAGGCGGGACTTCGCAGTTGAAAGTATCCCCGATCGAGCTGCTGAGGTATTTAGAGTCAAAACCTTCAATCTCCCACTTAAAATCAAAGACCAATATGACAGTTTGTTTCAAAACTTGCAATCCCCACCGCGCCGTGAGGTTCAAAAGAGACAATCTCCACTTCAGCCAATCAGAGGCCCGCTCGACCCGCTTGTTTAAGCGTTGCCATTGCCGTCTTTTATTCCAAAACAAGCAATCTCAGAATAAGTTTTAATTCAAAAGTAGCAATCTCCTTTGATTCAAGTTCAAAAGTAGCAATTCAAGAACAAAACATGCAATCCCCATTTTTGCTGATGTAATTACAAAAAACGCTGCTAAGTAGATCAGTGGCATGTGCAGATTAGTTTTCGCTATGTCCGAAGAACTCTGCAAATTTTGCACAGTGGTTCATTTTTCGATTGCTAAGACAAACTTCACGATATATCGGTACTCCTTAAACTCAGAATTTAGTTGTTATTATTCTATAATTTCAGTATAAATTTGTATTTTAGAGGGGGATTTAGAGAAACGTTTTTTCAACCAGCAAAAAATAATCATCCTCTTTGCTTGATAAATACTTACCTATCTATCTTTTCAACGCAGCAGATCGTTTACTTCCGTTAAATTCACCATTTAATCTATTCTTAATCACCTTCATTATTAACTGAATAATAATAATTATTAAATTCTCTGAATAATGAATGAAATTAAAAATGCCTCAGAACCATTGTTAAAGCCTGACTCCCTTTCATGTTGCCAAGCGCAACTGGTCGTAGTGTGAGTGCGTCACCTTGTTGGTGTAATAGGCTAGTGGTCGTAAGTAGATCAATCATCCGTATCTAAGAGCCGAGGCCAAATTCTCAAATTTTTTCGATTTTTGTTTTGCTGATTTGTGTAATGCGACCAAATTCTTTAAATTGAAGATATCGGGAGGACAGAAGTTTTTGTGGGGATTCCAACGAGTGGAAAACGATTTTTGTGGATCTAGTCGTTTTCGAGTTATTCAGAATTGTAGAAATTTTAAAAAACTCAAAAATGTCTCACTAAAACTGCAATAACTCCTAAACGGTTAGAGCTACCGCCGTGGCGATGGTCTCATTCGATTCGGCATAGAAAAATCTATAGAAAATGATGCGTCACATGCCTATGTTACAAATTTCCAGAAAAGCACGAATTTTTTGCCTCTTCAACAGCTGTTTTACTGGCCTTAAAATTAAGGTAGGGTTCTGTCGAGACGTTAGGACCAACTAGATACGGAACTTGATTTTTGGTAAAAATTTCAAAATTTTTCGATAACTCCTTCCCCCTGAAAAACCCCGGACGGCGGACGGCGTACGGCGGACGGCGGACGGCGTACGGCGGACGGCGTACGGCGGCGGACGGACGGACAAAAAATTTTTATTGCAGATTTGGATTCTACACCCCTTGAAACGTAAACCAACAAATTTTCAGGGGGTGTTAAAAATTTTTTTTTCCTGACCGATTACAAAGGTTCATTTCTTAAGAAAAATGAACCAAAATTGGGGACTTTTTGTAGGGGAAAAATATATTCAGGCCTCAAATATTGCTTAGAACAACGTTTTAAAAAAAACAGCGCGTTAAAATCTGAAGGGGTAAACGATATATCAATAAATCATGCTTCCCCAAAAGTTACCTCGGGTGGAGATTGCCAGTTTTGAATCTAGACCCCTCAAATGGCAAATGAATATTGGAAATATCAGGAGTGCACGCATGAGCAATGGAAACCAGTGGTGCGTAGGTAACACACAATACTTCCATATTTTGAAACGTAAAATTGTGACAAAGTTTGATCATATTTTGACTTCGTTTAAGGGTGTTTAGGCCAAAAATATCAACAAATTCACTATTCAAAATTTAAAATTATAAAAAAATATATTTCCCAACTGAGAATTGGGGGAGTTATGACCATTTTTGTTACTGTTCACAGAACATGAGACTAAAAACTAACTCAAATTTGTATTTTCGACGCGTGACCAAATCCGGTAAAAATGATACATCGGGCATGTCAGCTGTACTACAAAGTCGTTCTACTGACACTGGCCTCAACTCGGAATGCCGCTGGCAGACGCTTTCTAGACTAGACAACCAGGATATTCCAGGTCTAGCTTTACCGGTGATTACCGTTTACCGGTTTACCTAATAGGTTCCCCAAAGACAGACATTCGTCACTGGGTCGTTAAAAAAGGAAAATCTCCTCGTTACGATTTATCGGAAAATAACGATCGGGAAAGTCGAGGAAACCGAAAAGTAAAATTTGACGGAAAAAATGATTTTCAGCATTTCTAATTATCTAACCGAATTAAAAATTGTCCAACTATCAAGCTGCATGGACGACGACTACCTCATTTGCAGGGCGTTACCCTTCGTTATTTACGGTGGGACCAGGAACCTCTCTTTTACGGTATATTCTAACCAACTCAACTTACGAACCAACCAACATAATCAACACACAAACTCAACTTACAACCTCAACCCTCAAACATAACTCTCGAAATCAGTCTAAAAACTCGAACCACCTAATCAATCCACTAATTCAACTCAAAAACTGAACCTACAAACTCAAATCACAATCTCAACTCTCAAACTCCACCCACACACTCAACTTACGAACTGAACTCTCGAACTCAACTTACAAATATACTCTCAAGCACAACTTGCAAACTCAACTCGTAAGCTCAACTTATAAATGCAATTTTCAAAATCAACTCTCAAACTCAACTTGAAATCTCAACTCTCAAACTTAACCTAAAAACTCAACTCTCGAAATCAATCCACTAACTCAACTCTCAAACTCAACCCACAAAATGAACACTCAAACTCAACTAACAAACTGAACTCATAAACTCAACTTAAAATCTCAACCCACAAATTCAAGTCTCGAACTCAACTTTCAAACTGAACTCACTAACTCAACTATTAAACATAACACACAAAGTAAACCCTGAAACTAAACTCTCAATCAGGGTTGAGTTTGTGAGTTGAGTTCGTGGGATCAGTTTGAGAGTTGAGTTTGTGGGTTCAGTTTGAGAGTTGAGTTTGTGGGTTCAGTTCGAGAGTTGAGTTTGTGGGTTCAGTTTGAGAGTTGAGTTTGTGGGTTCAGTTCGAGAGTTGAGTTTGTGGGTTCAGTTTGAGAGTTGAGTTTGTGGGTTGAACTTGTAAGTTGAGTTTGTGAGTCGAGTTTTTTAGTTCAGTTTGTAGGTTAATTTGTGTTTTTATTCGTGTTGATTTGTTAATTTGTGTATAAGTGTTGAATTTGTGGGTTGAGCTTGAGTTTTTGAGTCGGGTATGAGGGTTGAGTTTGAGAGTTGAGTTTGAGAGTTGGGTTTGTAAGTTGAGTTAGAGAGCTGAGTTTGTAAGATAGTAAATCACCCACGGAGAAATTGTGGAATCCCATAGTTCGAATAAAAACTCAAAAAATGAGAGAAAATAGAAATAGTCTATTCCACTATTAAGGTACAATCGTAGACCGGTTTCGGTTATTGAACCATCATCAGTACCTACTTAACAACGACTCGTCGTATTTCTCTTTTCTCTCATTTTTTGAGTTTTTATTCTGAGTATGTAAGTTGGGTTTGAGTTTTTCAATTGAAGAGTTTTCCTCCAAAACTGCATTCATCCACTTTCGAGTTTTGTCGATATCGATTTCGTTTTTTCGATTTTCAATTGCTAATAGGTACCGAAACTGCTATGAATCGAAATCGTTGTAGGACGAAAACCCCTATTTCAAAGCAATTGAACTTTTTTTATTGAAAAATGGTATGAATGGAAATCCCGACGGGCTGACCTCGAGTTTCGTACAAGAGCGTGTGGGAAAAGGCAACGGATGGCCTTGTACGTGTGGAGGAGAGGAACAGGCGGAACTGAAGCGTGAATGCCCAACTCATCCTGGATACCCGAACACCCGATGAAATACCCGCTGTAAATTCGAGTATTAAATAAATTTCACTGTTTACGAGAAAAATAGGTATAGTACACGAAAATTTGAATGAAACTGGACCGAAATTATGACAAAACGGCGTCAACCGCTTTTTTCTACCTCGTTGATTCTCAGAAAAAGGTCAATTTTCAGCTTCAGTGATTTCCGAAAATCCACATACTTCAAACTAAATTTTTTGCTGCATTCACTCGTTCCCCGGATGCAAACAAACAGTTTAAGCGGATTTTGAGAGGTCAAACTCCATTTTGGAGCCTGAAATGCAACATTACAATTTTCATAAGGCCACGGGACTGACAATCATAAGGGTTACCTACAGTAAAAATTCGTGTGAATTGATGAAGTGATGCATGAATATATTGAATGAAAGTATTACCTAATGAAAGAATACGAAAAATTATAGAAAATATAAATTTTAAGTTGACAGTTTCAGGATAGGAAAAGGTAGCAATTGCATAAAATAGCTCAGGCGCAGAAAAAAAAGTTAGTAATTCTTTCAATTTTTTCCACGATTCCTGAAACCACAAAGAATTAGATCAACTCATCGCTAACTATGCCCATAAATAAAATTGGTAAAAGACGTACCAACCTTTTTACCAATCTTTTACTTTTATGGATCAATCATAGTTCCATGGGACTGACAGCAATAGCTGCATGGTACTGAAATTTTGTGCCGCACATTTATCAGTCACAGCTGCCACAACACCTTTACGCAAAACTTCCTACAGTGTTGTTTGATTAGCGTGGGGGATTTTATGCATTGATCCATGGTACTGACTGATTTTTCCGATTCAAAGTTTGAGATACCCTAGCCAATATACCCAATAGTACTTGGAGACCTTTGGAAATATTGGTGGAGGGACATTATTACAAGATTTGAAGGCTCTAGGTTCCTACTGGCCCTTTTTCTAAAAAAATTAGAACGTCACACACTCAGAAATGATTTTTATTCACCCATGGTACTGACAATTCCTGTATTCGGCGTAAAAAATGAAATTTATCACTGCTTCTAGAAGGAAGCAATGTGCATACCTAATAGCAGGGGGTAGTTATTTGTGTGAGAGAAAAAAAATGGTTTTACTGTCATAGGACGGCGAGAACCGGGCCGATTCATCAAAATTGCCCTTTTTCTGAGAAGTACCCACCTTCCCTTCTTTCCGAGTTACGATTTTTTTAGGAGAAAATTCTGAAAATATTCAGCACTCTAACCGCAATTTAAGAAGCGTGCACTATAGTTTACAAAAGTGGTTTTGAAGCAGAGAAATGGTGGGTTTTTATAAATTGTGGTTTTTCCGAAATAAAATTTTTAAATAATTGTATCTCGGAAACGAGTCGAAAGAGAAAAATGCTGTTGGCGGCGTTTAATTCCATTTTCGGTCTAGTTCCACCGGGAAAAAATGTACGCCAATTCGGGACACCCTCTATATTACATTGCGTCAATATATCGCAGGGTTGCGTACGTAGGCGAAATTGAATAACTGCTATTCGGAGTAAATCGCGAACTGCGCAGGGGACAGTGACCCAATTACGTTGAAACAGCAGCTAGATTTATCACCAGCATATTGCCCTGATAGATTGCCCATACATCGTAGACAGAACTAGCGATTTGACCGCGCAGCAAAAATTTATGAGAAGTCGCGATATCCAATCTACAGGTCACACATGAGTCACGATAAGGCAAGAAAAATTAATGGTGAGAAGGAAACGTAATTATCAATAACTCTCGCGAAGATGACCGAAAGTGAAAAACACGAAAGCATTATTGTAATGCTGACTTGGTGATTGTAGCTCTGATGATGAAAGAAGGCGCTTTCGAAACGTTATGAATATAGGAGAAATTGAGTAAGAAGAGTCTCTGATTGGCCGAATCCAGACTATTTTCAACCATAATGAAAAATTATTAAAGCATTTCCAAGCCCGGTAGCTTGACGTGTTTCGATCGCAGGCAGGTTTTAAAATTTGCAAATAGAGTTTTTTGACATTTTTCATTCAAACAGCCTCCAAAGTAGTCAAAATGAGATACTAATTTTGGAACAAAATTTAACTCAAGTACAGTGTCATCTGCGAATTATGGAGGATCTGGCTACCGCCTTTCGTGAACAGTTTTTTATTAATTTTGGACTTAAAAAACCGTTTGCAGCTTCGCGTTTGCTATTTCTCATTGCCAGTTTGGTAGCGCTTTATGCGCAAGACGCGAGTTTGTTCACTTCCGACCGGTCGATGCAGGAACTAACGGATTTTCAAACTGGTCCGAAATTCCGGTTTTTCGATCGATCGCTAACTGGCCTGTTATGCGGAGGAGAAAAGTGAAAGCGAAAATCCAGTACGGTGAGTACACAGAAGTACATGGGTACTTTTACTAACGCCTCCAAACGCGGCGTAATAATTTCATTCAAAATTTAGAAGAGACAGTTGGCGATCAAGATGGTTCTTCGGGAATACCCATAACCAGAAAAACCTCAGGCGTTGATTTCATCGAAATTTGCAACAAAAAAAAAGCTCAACTTTTTCTGTCGCACCTTAATCTCCCTACCGAAACCTCTCATTCTCCAAAGCGGTGACCTTTATTCGCTAGAAGGCATCACGGACGAGGAAAGACAGGTCTTAAAACCTACACGGACTCGAAGTAAACCTTTAAAGACCTTCTTCCCTGAGGATTTCAATCCCCCCCCGAAAATGTTTGCATTTGTTGAATCTTCGGGAAAAGGGATCTCAAAGTACCCACTTCCATATTGTGGACCGTGAAATTTTAGACCAAATTGAAGACATTTTTGCTAGCTTGGCAATGACAGGATTGAAGTGTTTAATCGAAAAACCATTCATAGATGTTAATCACATTGAGTAAAGAATTCACGTATCAAAATATGGAAGTATTGTGTGTAAACTACGTACCATTGGTTGTATTCAAACAGCTTGCAAAGTAGTCAAAATATAATCAAATTGAGTCAAAATTGTAGGTACGTATCAAAATAGGGTAAGTATTGTGTGTTATCCGCGCACCAGTGGCAGCAATTGCGCATGGACGGACAGACAAGCAACAGAAGATAGTAGACAGTAATTCATTCAATTTCCCTTCTCATTTCCATCTACGGGTAGTTTTTCGGAAAAGTGAACATTTTCGACCGGGGAACGTACAAAAGCAATCGTCTCAAAAACGCCATTAAAATCGGGCGAAAATTACATTTTGTTCCGCGGCCAAAAAAACGAATTCTCCTGGAAAGGAATTTTTACAACCGGACCGTTCAACAATGGCAAAATGGCTTTTCCTCCTCGGAGCCAAGAGGTGATACAAAGGTACTGAGCGTAATGGGTAATTAAAAAGACATAACACGGTTCGCTGGCGAAAAACACTTGCGATTGTTTTGAAACGTTCTCTACGTCCCGCAAAGATGGAGATTAAACATTTTCCTCTGAAAGACGAGGCAGATAAACATTCCGTCGAGAAGTTAACTCATCCTATCTGTGCTTGGTAAATCTAATACTTTATCAGACGTAGGATCGTGCCGTATCTAGTTCGTAGAAGATAAAGCTCATATATCGGAATTCTTGTAAAGGAAAACCAGTGGATCGTAGATAACACACAATATTCCATATTTTGGGACGAATATTTTTAAAGAAATTCAGAAACCGCCACCCGAGCACCTACCAGTCATTTTCTTACTCAACTGGCACCTGGATTGTTATTGTTGTTGGTTGATTGTTGTTGTTGTTGTTGTTGGCAAGTGCCACCCGAATCCCAACTAGCCGTTTCTTTACCCAAGTGCCACCTGAGGTCCAGCTCTGCCATTGGCAACTGACACCAGGACATCGGGAAAATGTTAGGTTTGGAGAGGTAGTAACCGGAAAAATTCCAAATTTTCTAATTTCAAACTCAAAGGAGGGTTTTTTGGGGAAAAGCGCCAAAAACGGGCATTTTTCGGAAAAGTAGTTTGGATTTTCGGGGGTTTTCGACTAGAAGCGTTGAACTTTTGTTTAGACCATGCATAGGATTACGGACCATATGGGCCGTTTGAAATTTTGTTTTTGACGCCACGGCCGCGCGGTTGGAAAATTTCAACTTTCGACGGCACGGGGTGTTGCTGAGGTTTAGGCGAACATTTTGGTTTCGAGAAAAAACCGTCCAGTTTAACCGTCGGGGCCAGGGGGTCAAATTTCCAAAAAAATTTCCGTTTTTTTTCTGTCGAAGAGTTGTTTGACGATGTTAAAAGTGCGATATTCGGTTTCTACGATAAAAATCACGTTAAATTCGATCAATTTGAACAATTTCCAACTTCTATACTCACTGAGTACGTCATATCCTTTCTAAGCACATCCTTCACCACCTGCCCTTTTCTCAAGGGACGTCTTGTTTGGAGAGCGATAGTTCAACATCTGTGGATCGTCTTCATGTTTGTAAACGGAAGAAGCAGCAGATGGCTGCCCTAGAGGTGAGTTCGCATTAGTCTTCCGCCTAATGATTGTAATCTTCCAGGGTTCTAGTCTGGACTATTTCCGGGCTTATAAGTCAGAAATGACTAAGCAGAAATATTAGCGAAATTCGCCCGTCGTTAAGTACGTAAAGCATATTTTTCTTCAAGATTCGGTAGGTACTACCAGAAATGTTAAAAATTTGAGGCGTTGTAGAATGGAGTAAAAAGTGGACAAAATCGAGGAATCCTAAACCACTGATCCGATTCGAGTTCTATATTAGCAAACATCAGCAATAAATTGACGTTGCGGGTTCGAAAACAGAATGAACGGCCCATTCTCAAACAGATTGCCAAATGAATTCGAAGAATGGCCGGATTTGTTCTTATGCCAAACGAGAAGCTGAGAATCGTAAAAAATAGATAAGACCGCGGCTAATTCGGATGAAAATCGGCTGCGAATATT
This sequence comes from Nesidiocoris tenuis, assembly GCA_036186465.1. Classification (NCBI taxonomy): domain Eukaryota; kingdom Metazoa; phylum Arthropoda; class Insecta; order Hemiptera; family Miridae; genus Nesidiocoris; species Nesidiocoris tenuis. Next base: position 912,671 of record AP028921.1, read on the forward strand.
TTTATCCGAGATTCGGGGGAATATTTAGTGTAAGTTACACTGTGTAACGTGAAAGTGTATGTAGTGTAACGTGAAAATTATCATTATCAACTATCGGTCATCCGAAACCAGCGGAGCGTGATAGCATAATATTTGAACGAATCTGGACATTGATCAAAAATGCAGAAAACACACTATGTAAATTTCAAAACCAAATCTGCGAGGTGAAACATCGATTTTATAAGATTATTATTTTCTGGCCAGAAAACAAAATCACTAAAAATGCTTGTAATATAACGCAGGTGAAGTAGTGAAACCTCCATTTTGTTAAGACCGCCACTGTTCCTATGACACCCTATGTAACCACATTGAATTTCCATGACATCTCTAATGTGCACGTGCAGGTACGAAATTGGAGATACGAGGATTCTCTTCTTCACCGGCGATAGGCTTTATTATGAATGTGAATTATTAAGCTATATTATGGAAGTGATGTGAGTCATCCTGGTGAACTTTGAAAGTCTCCAATTCAGAGAGGAAATGCGAAGTGGGGAGGTGCATAATATAAAACATCAAACTTGAGTCTTGTTCGGGTTTCTTTCGCGGGTTGCGGTCTCGTTGGTAGTTTTAAAAATAAATTAGCCTCCCCTCCTGTTAAACTTGAGACTGGAGATGGCTGGACGTGGATTTCAAAAGGATAAGGGGCCTGTTTAGAAAAAGATCAGGGTGAACAAGAGTTCAAGGACGAGCAAACGCTTTGGGCAAGAGGAGTGGACCTCTGAATTCGTACGCACGGAAGAAAAGCGGTGGTGCGTAAATAAACAAGCAGTATTCCCGAACAAACAGTAGGTAAGTGTGCACATTTTTTGATAATTACAATCAATTCGAACACGTTCTACGTAGTACCGTGATAATTCAATTTTTGTGTGGGGTAAACGATGACCATTTCCTTCCAGAGCTCTGACACGAAAATCGGCGCATTTTTATGGCCAGAAGAAAGAATTCCTGGATATCCTTGAAAAATTGCTCCTATCCGATCCTGTCTTGAATCCGCCGACGAAAGCTATGCTTCCATTTTCTTCGTAAATATATCGGCGCAAAAATGATCAAATTTCTTCCCTTCTAAATCCAATTTGCGGTATTCAGGCTGGCATTGAATCGCTGATGCCGAGCTGTAAGCAGTCTCATCAGGGATTCAAGATGTAGGCAACTCTTTGATTATCAATTCCTATTGGTCGGAAAAAGTTCAACATCCGATGTAAAGATGGAAGTATCCAATTTCCCTGTCCAACCCGTCTCAAATTTTTACTCGCACGGTTCCAACAATAAAGTTTGCCATGACGAGTCGCTTGTCCTTGACCGAAAACAGGAAATAATCACTTTAGTCGACCGAAACAGGAAGATACAATAATACTGGTGTACAGTAATATACACGAAGGTTCATTTTGGGAAGGAAAGAAAATGCCGCTTTTTGAGCTCGATTGGAATGATAAAACGTTTTAATTGCAGTACCGGATGGGCGAATTCCTCCACCACGTTAAAATAATTGATCGGATTGTAATCCGATTAATCGTAATTGTAATTCAGTTTCTTCTAATTGTAATCCAATTCCTTGTGTCACTCCTTGTGTAATTCAACCGCTTGTAATTTCAATTCATTAGCTTGTAACTGTAATTCGACAACTTGTAATTATGATTCAACTGCAATTACAGTCACATGCAATTACATTGTAATATGGGGTTTCAATCGCAAATTACTGGCAAATGGCCGAGTAATTGTAGTTGAAATAATATTTTGCCGACTCTGTCTCTTGCTATAGCAGCTCGAATCGCCAGGTCGGCGCAGACTGACATCCAGACGGTTTTTGGGCGATCAGCGTACTTCCATCTACATCTGGGAAAGGCTTAATGAATTTATTTTCTGCCAGATCTGAGTTCACCGATGGCCTTGGAGCTTATTCATAGCTTCTCATTTGACATTATCAAGTTGGCATATTTGTTATCGTCGTCACAGCAGATCATTTCGGCCGGGAAACCTTGGCCGGTGAAAACAACGGGTCGTTTGTCGCTGACTCAAAAGTCAACTGCTGTTTGTAATCAGCGGATTGATGAGTCATTCCATTAACTAATCATCATAACTTATCATCAGTCATTCCCAATAACTACAATAACTGGATTAAAAAGGCAATCGTTCAAAAATCGAATCGAATGGTCAGACATGAAATTACACGCCCAGATCCAAAATCGTAATTCAAATGCGTTGACGAAAATGACCGGCACCGAATTGGAATTTCAATAATAAAAACTCCAGTATTAATGGTCCATTCATCCGAGGGTTCTAAATTCTCGATCCCCTCGACGTCTGACAAATGGTTGATTGAATTATCTCAAACGGAAGAGGAGCAAGCGCCTGAGGTCCTGAGACTCTAAACAATTGAAGCTCCAACCTTCCCTCATGTACATCCGTGTCACTCGGAGGGCTAGAGGTCAATTGATAATTGACCTCGGTTGATAATATCTTTCGGGCCCTTTTTTCAAAACTCGCCGGTGACCGAAAAAGTCGTCGATGGGTCGAGCGAGGGTTTCATTGAATGTGACATTGGAATTAATGATTTTTAAAAGTTTTCCCTATTTTCCCAATCCAACGCTGAGCTGTTTGCATCCGTAGTTGCGAAGTTGGTGGTAAAGACGGTAAGTAATTTACAGCGAAAATCTCAAAAATGTCGAAATTGGCGTCTTTTTTTACTCAATTGCTAATATCTCTGAACATCTTCGTTTTTGAAGGAAGTACAGAATCATCATTGTAAAAGATGACTAAATTTGAGACAATTTAAGCGCAACCGCAGCATTCTAGCTGTAATAGCTACTGAGATACGGCTAGTCAAAAAATGGTAATTTTCACTTCCATATTTACAGAGTAAATGGAAGTATTGTAACCGAGGAAATAGGGTTTGATAAATTCTCAAATAAACTTTGATAAATTTGACTTGGAAACGCTTCATATCAAGGGATCTCGTAATTTTTCTTTCTCTTCCGAAATACCTATCGGGGGCACAAATGGCCGAGGCATGGCCCTCGCTGTTTCGCTAGTCAAGTAGTCAGTCCTTGGAGCACATGAAGGGGGATCGCCCCGCAAACTCGAGGACGTGAAAGTTCACAAAACGCCTCAGCCTCCAGCCTTGTTGTTGTTGCTTATGCCTACGCCAGCGTCTGTATTCAGCCTCTGAGAAGCTGGTGGCTACAGTTGTTGTGTAATGTGATGTCGAATCGCCTCGGGAGGCCGAACAGCTCTCGCTGATGGCGAAGGTGGGGGTGTGGCTCGTTCATATCTGACTCATAGGCCTTTTAAAACGGTTTTCATAATGTATAATTTTCATCATTTTCAGCCGCGCCTACCACTAGACCGATACGTCAAAAATAATAGTTGCTACTAGGCTCGTTTAGTTTTTGTGAGTGTGGGACCCAAAACGTGAAAATTCTGAAACCTCGATTAACAACTTGGACTATGCTTAAATTATACACAGTGACGAATGAACTAGTCTACTAGACGAACAATCTTCCCAAGCAAAATTTACGTTCAAGCAGATCGAAATTCTTCCCACGTTAGATTTTTCATTTTATACGGTATGCTTCACACATTGCCTTTCTTGAGAGATTCGATTCTTTAGCTCATTGCTGCAAGTTTTCTTCTAGATAAACTTTTTTCTAAGCCTCGCTCAACAACAACAATCACAATTTTTTCGCTTCGAAGTTTCTTTCATGTTTTCGAGTTAAGTCTCAGTAAAATGGCTATAACTTCCTCAAATATGCAAGTAATCACAGAATTGTTGGAAAACATTGTTAGAAAGAGCGTCAAACTTCCGAAAATTTTTCGGTATACTCTACTAACACTAAGTTAATAAAGCAAAAAATTAGACCAAGGTCGAAAAATGGTGAATTTTAAATTGATGGTGAATGATCGACCCTTGAATATCTGTCGTCAGCAAATCAAAGATCAATCAAGATAGGGAGCTATCGATAAATATATTATCGTCATCACCTATTATCATCATCTTTATTTGGGGCTCGAGAAAGGGTATTTAACAAAACTTGTAGCAAATGAGCTAAAGAATGGAAGACAATCTCAAATGTGAACAGCCTGTATTATATTCATATATAACTCATTTTGCCCACCAAGCCCTGCCCAGTGTTGTTCAATTGCATTGGACAGATAGCGAGGATCCGGAGAAAGCAAATCGCCCAGGCACGTCCAGTAGCTACTTGCGAACTTTCACCGGCCCCAAGGCCCATTGCTCCCCACTGAGGCACCGATATCGATGAAGACGTGTTTTATGCGATAGGAATGGCAAACTATGATAAAATAGCCTAAATATGCCAAACATACCAAGCGTGAGCATGTGCAATGAAATCCAGTCAATGAATGCTCAAAAAAGTGTTCTAGGCTAGGTATTCAAATCTGGACAGATTTCGGTTTTTTCTTCAGGAATGCGTTGGAAGTAGGTGGGAGATGGACACAAGTTCCCGAGCCATTTTGCAGTTTTTTGTTGACATTTTTCATCGTCTGTTTCCTCAAAATTAGTCGAACTAAAATCAATTTTGATTCAAAAATTTACGTCCTAAAGTATGGAATTATTTTGTGTTATCTGCGCACCATCGGTTACAACCGTTCTTTGTTCAGAGAATAGTTTTATAATAGAGAGTCGTACCGAGCAATATCGACTTCAATGCTCCACCTATATTCGCTGGAAAATCCCTGGGAGTTTTCAGAAAATGGGTCACTAGGTCACATTACCACCCACAATCCATCCGTTTTCCTCGTTACCGGTTTATCCGAGAATTCGAGCTCCCTCCAGTTTGTTTTAATCCTTCAAAAGGAAACCAATAATTCCAAAATAAACCAATAGCCTGTACAAGATATCCAGAAAATTCCAACGTGTATTTTTTTAAAGGAAGGAAAAAATTTGACAACTTAAAATTAAAATTCCAATACAACCATCATTATAAACACAGGGTTTCCCCAAATCTTCCATTTGGTACCTTCGCTATGTCGACAGCAGACTAGAAATCGATTTAGTTACCTCATCGTCCTAAAATAGTAATTCCTCGGATAACGAGGTTACCTTCATTACGTTATCATGAGTCCACAGTCAGTCCACTCGTATGAGGTAGAAGGGCAGGGAGAAAACGCTATATTTGCGTATCGATAACGTCCATCCTGCCAATGGATGTCAACTTCCTCCATATTCTCCGATTAGCAGGAATTCTACTCAAAATGAACATTTTATTTCGATCAAAACCCCACTAGAAATATATGAATTTTCAGAACAAAATTTTTTTAACAAAATTTTTGAAAAATTATAAATGCCGATTTTATGCGGGTAGGTATTGACTTGAAATGGGATGAAATTTCATAGGAAATAGGAACTATTTTAAACCTCGATCGAGTTTTTGCACCTCCTATCACTTGTTTTCTGCACCTTCTAGCCTTAAGTTTTTTGTAGGTATTCAAATTCTACCATGAAATTTTACCATGAAAGCAATACTTAATAGCGAATTTGACAATACCGATAAAAAGCAGACAATATTTTGATAACTTAAGAGACTGTGACGATCAAAACTGTCAAAAAATTCGTTTTGCAAATTTAAAACCCCTTCTAAAATCAAAATACATCCGTTTCCCAGAATACAAAAAATATCAAAGTAAATTAGCAAGGTAAAACAAAGATTTCAAGACCAAGAACGCTCAAATTGGTTGACTTTTGGCGCCAGAAAAAGTAAAATAGAAAACCCTATAAGTGCACATAATATGTGTGAAATGTGTAAAATAAAAAGCGAAAAAATAGCTATTTATTATATTATATTATATCGGAAGTACCGTGAGTAATTGCAATTCCGGTTAAATAGTCACAAGACTTATAGGTACATTACAAAAAAAAAAATTTAAAAAAAGGTTGAGAATTGAAGGAGCAATGGCTATTTTCACTTCCATGGTTACGAAGTAAGTGATAGTATTGGAATCGTCTCAAAATAAAAAATCGGATCGGGGAGAAAAAATGTTCACTTACCTATAGGTGTATAGATACACTTTTACTGAGAATCACTTACCTACTGAACAAGTGTCTGGGCGTCTGGCTGTGGTGATTTACAAAAACTGCCATAGCTCCCTCAATTCTCAACTTTTTTCAAATTTCTTGAACTGAAATGTTTGTCTCGGCAAGACGTAACACCCTGTTTAACTGGAATTTGAATTACTCACAGTACAGCCGATATATTAGCACTTTCATTGTTTTCTATTCTTTTTTTTTCTCTTTTTGGCCGCAAAAATGAAAGAATTGAGCGTTCTTGGTCTCAAAATCGTTGTTTTACCAAGCAGAATAGGTTAATATTGTTCATATTCCGACAATGTGACGTATTTGGAGTTATAGGCAAGATTCAAAGTTTGCGCAGTGAGTTTCCCAACATTTTTTACCCAAACAGCCTCCAGAGTAGTCAGCATATAATATATGCTGCATATTATGCTGTATAATATATGCTGCTATAATAAACTAGTGTCCAAAATTAGCGTATTAAAATATGGAAGTATTGTGTGTTATCTACGCACCACCAGTTGTAAATTACCACAGACGGGCACATAGACGCATGATGTTACTGATAACCTCGGTTTAAGAATATGGAAGTGAAAATAGGGAAGGCATAGGGAATACAGGGAAGTTGTAGGTATCTGTTGTAGGTTTACCTGTAACCTATAGTTTAGTGTAACCGGGCATACAGACACTTCATGTTTCACTTGGATTTCACAACTCTTTTGGGTCTACCTAATTCAGCTTAGTGAAGTTAGCAACGGTTCAGCAACGGTCTTCTGCGTGTTTCTTTTCTAACTAATTGGTCTCTAGGGACGTCTTGGAGCACATTTCTGGCTGTACAAGAATTGTGCCACCAGTCACATTGTACGCCTGAGGATTAAACACCTTGGTGTATCCAATACCTTCTCGGATAAGTAGGTAGGCTATAAAATATCTTGCTTGATTAGCGTTTGACTGATGAGTATGTCGAATTGGACTGATGAGGGATGTTTTTCTGTCTTGGAGATGCGAGCGCAGCGAGCATCCAGTTCACCTGATCTGTATAAGGAATGTGTGAAGGAACAGTTAGCAACGAGCTGTATGGACTGTATGACTGGTGGCACAATTTTAAAAATGCCATAAATGTGTTCCTAGACGTCCCTAGAGTCCGAAAATTTAGAAAAGAAACACGCAGTTGACCGTTGCTGAACCGTTGCTAACTTCACTCTGGTACCTAATTCGCCGGACAACCGTATCACAACTTCATGATATGCGGACAGCCAAACGCACGAACCAATATTGACCAAATTTGAGCCACGGTCTTTTCAAAACGGTTCACAGAATGGTCGGTATTGAAACAAAAGATGTTGTGTAGGGACACGTCTGTTTGTGTGGGCGAGCTTCGTATGCATCGTAGTAGGCATGAATAAAATAAATTATAGCAGGATTCGCCAATAGAATGTTGAAAATTTCATTTATTTAATGATGAAATTACAAGAAATATGTACGGATTTAACACTGATCGTCGAAGAGATTTGCAAAAAAGTCCCCGTGCTTCGTTTTTGATTTTTATTAGTCTACGTGGGATGTGCCGGCAGAGAGGATAACAACAGGTGGTCTGAACGGGGCAAGGAGCACCGCCGAGGCGCTAGGCCGAAGCCGTCGGTACCAACCCGATACCCCAACACAGGGACCATCCTCAATATAAAGTCGAAGGGGGCTTACCTGATCAAAATCTTGGACCACGATGATCAGCAGGATGGCGAATATTCCGCCGAAGTCCGACGTTGACATTTCGATCTTGAACTGTTACGCCAGTCGAAACATTTCGCAGTCGGTCTGATCCATTCGTGAATCTCACAGCTTTCAAAAACAAAACAACGCGTAACACATGCCGAACATCACGAATTCGTAGAAACTCGCGGGGGAATTTCGATATCGCGTATGGAGCCGAAGACGGGCACAAATTGACTTTTTCTTACGATTTCCAACGAAAAATTCCAAAAAAAAAATACGTGATCGTGGAAAACACAGAACGGCAGCAACTTAGCCACGGAGGCCGGACGGCGCGAGGCGACTGGCGATCCCTCACCTCCACCGCGCGGAAGTGGAAGCGACGGGTTCGAGGTGGGGGGAGGTGTCGGGAAGTGGTGGTGGGGGGTCGGGTGGTGGGAGGCCAAGGAGCAGAGCGAGAGGGAGCATGGAGGTAGAAGATCACCCCTCTCCCTCCCAATGGGAGAACACAGTCCACAGCTCCCCGGGGAACAGCGAATGCCAACGCATCTCAAATCCGGTGGAATCGGATGTTTTATCAAATCGAAGATTTTTGCTGTTTGTGAAGAAATTTCCAAAAACAAGAGTCAACGGGGGGAGGGTTTATGGAAAGGTCAATTTTCGGGCTCTCGTCGATCAGCACTAAACCGTTTGATGAATTGAAAATTTTAAGCACATTAAAGTACACTTCGTCATTTAAGTTCTGATACCACCTGATCCACATTTTTGTCAAAATGTGTTTATTATGTTTTGCGCATGGTGCGGCTTTCAAGACATTCAAGCATGCAGTATGTCTTATGCAGTTTAATGTACCTAGTTTAGTTGATGTTGTTCAAACTGAAATGAAACTGAAAGGCGAAACTGAAACTAAAACTCAATCTACAAACTCAGCTCTCAAGGTCAACTTACAAACTCAACTCACAAATTCAACGCACAAACTCAACTCTCAAACTCAGCTAACCAACAAACTCAACCCATAAACTGAACTCTCAATCTCAACTTAAACTCAATTCACAAACTCAACGCTCAAAATCAACTTTCAAACTCAACCCACGAACTCTAGTCTCAAACTCAACTAACAAATACAGCGAACAAAATCAACTCTCAGACTCAACCCACTAGCTAAACTAACCAACTCAACTCTCAAACACAAGTCATATCTCAACCCACAAACTAAACCCATGAGCTCAACTTTCAAAATCGCCTTGCAAACTCAACTCTCGAGCTCAACCCACAAGTTCACCTCTCAAACTCAACTCACATAGTCAACCTACTAACTCAACTTACAAGTTGTGTTTGTTAAGGCTGGTTTGTGAGTTGAGTTCGAGTTGAGATAGAGAATTTGAAGGTGATGCTGTGGGTTTAGACTTTTTTGAGTATTTTCCCCGAGTTTCTCGCTTGACTTACCTTAGAATAGGCAAAGGAGGCGTTTTATTCTGCGTGACCCCAATCCTGATCTCGACTAGACATTACTTAAAATAGGGGTTTTCCCCCGAAAATTTTTGAAAATTTTGTTCAAAATTTCTTGCCGCGATTTCTCCTTTTTCGCGTTTTTGCCAATTTGAGGGAGTTCTACTGAACCGATTTTGAATTTTTTGAGCTCGTTGGATTCCTTGAAGGTTTCTACACAGTTTCCACTCCTTGAAAGTCAAAATTGGTTGGATTTCAGTGTTTGAAACCGTTGAAACAGTAGGTTGAACACTCAACTTACAAACCCAACTTTCGAAATCAACCTCATCAAGAACCAGGTCATTTGTGGATAAAGACAGAGTGAAAATGTAGTATTAAAATAATGATTTATTTCACTCGACAATTTCAAATTTACACGTCACATTTCCGAATAAAACCTTAGTTAAAGGGCGAGTTTATCAGCCGCATTCGACTCCAGGCCGAGGTCATCACGCTCAAACCGCCAGGAATCTGTACAACCTAATTTATTGACAAACGTCGAACGCGATTGATAAACCGTGCCTGAACTCAAAGGTACCTGACGTATTTCTGGACGAATAGGATAAAACTCCGGTCTACAAATAATGTTCACGATTTTTCCCAAAACAAAAAAATGAAATTTAAAAAAACTTTTTCCACAAAATACTTTTTACGATGAAATCAGATACAGGAGAAGGAAATATCGAAGAATGTTATCACATAATTGCAAAAAAAGCTACCTATACAAAAATTTTAAAAGATGGACATCCGAAGTTCAGCGGATCGATTTTGTGTTCCCTCACAAATAAAAAAAAATACACTACGCGCCAAATCGTCTACAGATGAAAAGCTAATCGGCGAAATGCTGTTCCAAATCCGGGGAAAAACCCCCAAAGACTCGAGGAAAACTTGGAACATCGGTGTCAATTGCACACGACTTTGACGAAAATGCACATGCAGTTGCCAGTAGAAAATTCTTCGAAAGATTTCACCAAAAATTTGCAGACCAAGGCAAATCTATTAATAAATTTAACGATACACAATAAAACCGAAACAGTATTTCATTGATGAATAAAATATCGGAGACGTGATAATGACGATTTACCGCGAATTATTAACATCGAACGATAAAGTAGGGACTCAATTATTGTAAAACGACGAAACTTCCCGATACGAAACTTTGGAAATAAATCGGTAGTCCGAACATTATTGTTATTGTGGTCTATTGTTAATAATACTGACCGATCAGTTCGCCTAAAGGCGTTAGGCGGTTATAAAATTGAGATAAATACGAATAAGTACAAGACCAACGGCATCGCAAATAGGCCAGGTTCGTTGGATAACGTCAGAGTCCACCTCAGGTCGCGTCTAATAATAATAATAATAATAATTAAAAACCCAAATAATTAAAAAGTATGGAAAGCAGAGAAACCTTTTCGACGCAAATTAGAACCATAATAAAAGGAAGACAGATGGCGGACGATACAAATAAATTACGATACACAATGTAACGCAACTGGATTTACAGGATATTACTGAACCGTAGTTCAGAACGTAGTCCAGTCAATAAAGGGGTGGTAGAGTACGCGGAGGGAAGTCCGAAATTCCGGGGGTTACGGGGCAAACGGCCCCCCAAAAGTCCGCAAGTTTCCCATCGCAATACAACAAGCCTGGGAAGGAGGGAAAGATAACGTTTTTCAGTCATTCTATTATTGTTGATTCCCAAATAGCTGTCAATTACTTGTCCCTGGGCAGTACACCCTACTCAGACATGTTTGGATTTTTTCCAGTAAATAATAGGTGCGTTCTGTTAGGTTACCATGAAATAAGAACGCTACCTGTCCCATAACAATTTCATTCAGTAATCTTTCAATCCTAATTTGTAATTAAGGAGTAAAGTTGAAATGTAACCCTCCATGCTGCAAAACCTGTAACCTCCGCATTTTAGTTTTTACCCATGGAGGGTTACAATTAACAACGGAGGGTTACAGTTGACCATAAACCGACCATGGAACGTTACCTGATTTCCATGGAGGGTTACAAAGAGATTAATTTTGATCCCTTTGACCTGGAAATTTGAGGGTGTACTCTTTTGATGTTTAGGATAATAATTATCCTCAATAAAGTAAATGTAATTATTACATTTACTGCTTATTTCTTGGTAGCAATGCCAATAATTCTGTACACGCCAATGGTGTAACCCTCCATGGATTCTAAATTTTAAAATTCAATTAAAAACTCGAAGATTGTGAGTCTGATCTTTTTCTTGATTTTTTCAATCTTAGGAAGGTCCTGCGAGCATGCAGGAATTTTTTCAAGATTTTTCAAAGAGGTGGAATTTTAATTTTTTTCCAAATTGAAAATTGACAGCTATTTGGGAATCAACCTCATAATGAAATTTGTAGGAAATTCATCCAACATTCATTTTGATTGGGGCCATTTTCTCGGTCCAACCTCCCCTTTCGAGTTGTAAAAGAAAAACGGGACCTTCCCACCTTTTCCAGGCTTTTGCTCAACTGGGAAACGAGTGTACTTTTAGTATGTGCGCCATTGTGCCAACTGAACAATTTCTTAAAATTATTGAAATTCAAAACTTCCCTCCTGACACTACAAACTCCTATAGGGGGTTCGTGGACTGGGTCGACGGCAAAATCGAATTTAAGCTAATTGCAAAAAAATACGCAGCAAACCAACGTAAGTTTACAATATATTATTCGGGCAGTACATGGCTTTTACTGGGTATGCATGCAAAAAAGTAATCAACCTCTATTTTAAGATATCTACGCAAGAGGGAAAAATCCCCGCACTTATTACACCCGCATCCACATGTTGGAAAGACTGTATGAACCATCCTAAGTGTATGGCGCCTATTCTGTTAAGTGGGTATCACACAAACAGCTCAACCCGCAACCACCCACCAATCAGAGACGCGATCCCCGTGGCTGGACACGCCCACCAACGGGTCAAACCAACCGACAGCCGAAGAATTTGATTGCCAAATCGTTTGAGACGGCTATTACCGCCTCATCGCATGGTTGGGCGGTTGAGCTGTATGCCTGGTATGCCTTAAGAACGGTTTCTATTTCAAAACAAACTTGATATTGCACGCTGATAGACACAGCGGAGAGGTAGGTATTCCTCTTTTCAGTCGATATTCAAAATAAAAATTAAAATCGTTCTTTACTTTGCGATTTAAGACCTCTGAAGGGGCATTTCGTATTAGGTAATACTGAAAGGGAGGATCTGAGCACCCCCGAGTCCTCGACTGTAGCCCAAAAAAGGGATAACCCCTAAAGGAATCGGATGTGGAGCTGCCCCCTGGCTCAGCGCTCAGCCGTTTTGAAAACCGCGGCTCTCAGTGAACCAGAGACCCAATCGCCACGGCCTACAACGGCTCCGGACGCCAAATTCGACTCTTGAATGTTCGAGCTTGCTGTGGCCGCCCCGTCGGGTAGCAGGTTGAGCCGTTCGTCTGATGCGACCTTTAGATTGCACCTGACCCCCTTACTTGGTATTTTCCTTATCTTGGCCTCATTTTTCCAGGCAAATAATGAAAATGAAAGACTGATAGTCGGAAAAATAGGCTGGGCAGCTCTTGAACTTCAATTAGTTTGCCAAAAGTTGCCTTTGTAGGCCAATATGTAGACAAACATGGCTAAACCAGACCTGCAAGTCTATAATGAATCCTGTTAGGGCCATCATACTTTTCCCGAAGCATTTACCGAAACCAATTTTCAATTGGACACCCGCCAAGGAGCGGGAGGGCTTTCCAGCATACCTCGATAGGATACTCTCGACGATCTTTTGATCGTTCGGCTGAAAAAACCTCTCAAAGGTTCGAATACCTTCGATAAAAATCACAGCAAAATTAGACATTTTAAAAAATAGAGAAGGGGGCTACTGTAATCAGCAGGCGAATACCCTTTTAAATTAGAATAGGAGCCCTGCGGTGGCAAGCTCTAACGCCTCCTACTCTCGAGAAGTGATTCAACCCCAGGAAAAAAATTTCATCGAGGTTCTTCGCCATTTTATCATTATCACTCGCCTGGAATCAGTTGACGCCATCCGCGGCTGCCAGTCATAGTTTGGCGAAGATTTCCCGACTCTCGAGGTTCTTCTCAGCTAAAACTATTCAAATTTATCAAGACCTTTCGATTCAAGTCTGGACGTCCGTTTCGGGTCAGCGGACGATGCAATCACTGTCTTTGTCCTTGTTGGAAATATTCTGATTCGCTTGGTCGTTGTCGAATTCGACGAAATCGTCGAAAACCGACGGCCAGGCTTCCGTGTCGTCGTAGACGGACAGGTCGTCGCCGACAGCTTCGCTGAAGTTGAGGAACATGTTCCAGGTGTCGCGGGGAACGCCGCGGAACACGTCGCGGTGTTTGTCCAGGAAGCGAAGCCAACGTTCGAGGATTGGAGGCTCGCGGACGGTGAAGACGAGACGCCACAGGATCACGGCCGTCTCGATAGGTAATATCCGTTGCCCAACAGTGTTGTCCAACCCGAATCTACGAGGGAAAGCGTAATAGTGTTCATAATATATGATTTAATATAATTTTTGGGTTTTTAGAAAATGTAATTTTTATGGTTGAAAAATCGGGATTTGATGATAAAGGAGCAAGCATCGGATATGGTAAATACCTGAATGTGAACCGGTAAAGATCTTTGAATACGTCTGGATTGGACGCAACCTGGGTAGCGATTTCTGGCAGTTTTTCCTTGATCGCCCGAACTGATTCGACGCCGAGCGAACGACAGCCACCGACGAATTCATCCCGCGTAAATCGGCACATTTGGCCTGCGTCCAGTTTCCACGCGAGTATGAGAACCTGAAAATGAAATACATTTTTTTTACACACGCTTATTCCATGAGCATTTTCAAGGAGCGAGGCCTCAGAGGGTGAGACTAGGAAGCTGGAGCTTCCCCATACTGCTAACATGGAATTGGGACAGGCTCTTCAAGCTGCAACCATATTGTGGGCTTTGCGCTTTCACAGTCATACGATCGGGTCCTAATTACGTATGAACATCGTGGAAGCTCTAGCTTCCTGGTTCAAATCAAAAATGCTAAAGATTCTGCCGGCATGGTTTCTACTGTGGAACATACTTTGAAATCGTCTGGTGACAGTGAAAGGTCCGCGCAGAGACGTTCGATCCCTTCGGTGAGTATGAGGTCTTCATGAGGATCTTTGTAACTATCGAAAAGGCTGTTAACTTTTGCGTCGGAGACCTGAGAAACATCAAGAAGTGATTAAATGTAATACATTTACCATTAAAATCGAGATGCCCGCTGAGATTTGGGTCTTCGTTTAGACGATCTTGGCCGTTGATGAAATTTACCACGGGTGTTCAAAATTATGTATTCCCCATACACTCTCTACGTGGCTATAATACCGGATATGCACACGATTCCAGTTGATCGACAGTACAAAAGTAGTTTTTTCCACTCACAGTCTTGCCAATCCGAGTTTCGGCCGTTTTGCCGACGGACGGCATACGAGCGTAGAATGTGCGTACGCTGCGATCTCGGCTCAGGGCAGTCGTCGTTGTGATGACCGTCGGCGCCGACAGAGTCGCCACTGAAGCTGTCGTTACCGCGAGGACAGCCGCCGTTTCGTAAATATTGTTGCCATTGACGGTCGCGTAGGGCAGATCCGGCGAATCGCGGACGACTGCGAGAAAATCAAACGATTAATTTCTCATTAGGATTATCGGATAAATCGAGCAATTGCTATAATTGAAAAATGTACTGAACCTGTATGTCTTACCTCCGTCTTTGCCTTTTATCGAAGCGGGCACTGAGGACCGGCCCTTCCCCCGCGAGAAGCAGCTGCCCATTGGGCGCCGGTCGACATGAAGCTTCCCCCAACCCAGCGGTCTCGATCGTTCCAAGACCGTCTCACCCTGAAACACGATTGTCCATAAACTCAAATTCTAGAGCATTTTAGACTCATCAACCTACAAACAGGCGTGTTCAACGTTGAATTTCCAGTAAGAATAGCTATTGCTCGTTGAATAACATTAAAGTTGGAAATCAAGTGATTTTTTTTCCAACATTTCGGTACTTTCATGTACAGAGAACCTCTGCGTCCATGAACACCCTAGGACCCCCATGACCCATCAGACATTTTGAAGCATGGGATCGATTTTTTTGTAGATCGAGGAAATCAACGAATAACACTGCAGAACTGAACTAACCGATGCCCCGGTGACCACACGTTTAACAGATTCCCATGGGTATTAAATGCCCCTAATTATATTTAAAAACAAACACTGCGGCTATTCTTGCATGAAATCCCAGGCACCGTATCGCACAAAACACAAATCAAAAGAACCTTGTGCTAACATCGAGGCAAGACTGAGCGGTTATTATGAAAGGAAGCGATAAAAGTTGGGCAGACGTATTTATAATTGAAGTGAATGGCTGACTCAGAAGGCAGGAACGGACAGGAATCGGCGTCAATCTTAATATTCACGTATTGCGTAACCGTTGAAAAGAGACGATCGCCGGATTTAAAAAAACATTTAAAATTATGACAGAAAGCTGGGAGAATAATACCCAAAATTTCCGAGAGCGGTAACTCAGCTGCTTACAAACTCCAACAAATGCGTAACAAAAATTGCAAAAAATGTCAAACTTTTCTATTTTTATCCATCCGAATTGCTACCCTGTCTCAAGAACTGTTCGAATAGAAAGGGCCACTGGAAAACTGGCAAAGTTGCCACAACATCGTGGAACTGCCATTCGGAAATGTCACAATCTAAAGGTCAGAGTCACAAGAAGGGCAAAACAGTTGATTTGATGTATCAATCTTTTCCGGATTCGTCGAACGAACAACCCGAATCGGACATGCAAATCCTCAAAAATAGAAATTCGAACCACGATTCCGAGCTCAATTAGAGTTATACGTAGAATAACAGTGCAATTCAAGCATAGCGCAATAATAAATTAGCGCAAAAAAGCAGATTGCTTATCGACGGTGAAAGTGAGACAACGCGTATCTTCATTTCAGCCAAAATCGGTTTTTTTTCTTTACCTGAGGCAGGAATCGGCGTTTTTTTATTAAAGCGCTTCTGGTGACGATATCTTGAACAAATATACAATGTATTTTCGTCACCAGAAGCGCTTTAATAAAAAAACGCCGATGCCTGCCTCAGGTAAAGAAAAAAAACCGATTTTGGCTGAAATGAAGATACGCGTTGTCTCACTTTCACCGTCGTTATGCAGTTGAGAATGAAGTTAAAGAGGCTTGGCTGAGGGACCAAGTGCGCGCAAGTGCACGAAAAGGTACAGTATCTCAAATTCTTGAGCAATCAAGCAGCGGTTTCTTGGAGAGAGCAATAAAGTATGAGACTCAACACGAAAGTGAAAGTAAAAAACAGACGAAGGTTACCCCCCCCCCCCCGGGCAAGCACTTTACATCTGCCTAATACCATTAAAAGTTTCCGAAAAAAAGAACCTACGGCTAAAATGTAACATCCTTCATAGAAACACTCTACATCCAAAAACCATGGATTTGTCTACACTAACTGGTAACTTCCGACTTGGGTCGTATTTTTGTTCCTAGATACCGTAACGTTTTTTGCCCGTAAAGGCTGAGGTCAAGCCTAGTTAAATACTAAGCCACTCAAACTGAAACCAAAATTCAAACTCAAATTGACACTGATATACAAACTCTAACTTATACTCAAACTGAAACTGTAACTAAAACTGAAACTGATACACAAACTCAAACAGACACTCGAACTCAAACTGAAAACTTAAACTATGATACCTGAAACTCAAACTCGGAATATAAGTCAAACTGATTAGTGAACGTGGACATCAAATGATACTAATACACAATCTCAAACTTATACTGACACTCAAACTCGAACGGAACCATAAACTGATACTTGATGAACTGACCATGAGTATCATAATCTGTATGAGTTTGTGTATCAGTATCAGTTTGAGTTTAGGTCCAGCGTGGGTATCGGTTAGAGTTTCAGTTTGGGCTTTAGCTTCAGTTTAAGTATCATTACTAGTTTGAGTTTGTGTATCATTATCAGGTTTTTTTTTGCTCTAATCTTTTTTTTTATTTTAACTAAAGCTTGGCAGGAAGGGAGGGAGTATTTCTTCTCTTCTTTTGGGCTCCAAGCGGATGGCGGCTTAATCCTCCACTGATGGCAATCCGGCTCCATCTTCATCAGGTTGAGTTTGAGTTTCACTTTTAGTTTGAGTTCAAGTTTCGGTTTCAGTGCATCCGTTTGGGTTCTAGATCCAGTGCCAGTTTGGGTATCAGTTTGAGTTTTAGGTACAGATTGAGTTTTCAGTTCCAGTTTGAGCTATAGCTTTAGTTAGAGTAGGTATGTGTTTCATTTAGCTGTTCGGAATTCAATTTTCGATTTTGTTTTTAGCGAATTTCGCATATTCTAGCGATTAAACGAGGAAGTATAACTTTTTTCTGCCAGAATCATTCAATGGTAACTCGAAGTCTTTATGGGCGTGAGAGGCCCATAGTTCGTGTTTCTGCCCAATCAATGGCATCAGTTGACAGCAACACAATTGAGAATTACTCTCCAATTTTATGCCATCGATTGCAAGCCATTTCTCGAGTTCTAATAACACGCATCAAATTAGCAGGAATTCGTTAAGGGGGAGGTTCTATTGTTCAAATTTGGAAACGTTATATGTTCAAGTAATCCCAAGCACCCACCAGCGCGTACCTACTTGACACCCGAGGAACATTAGCGAGAATTTGGCTGTACTTATTGTTGGAAAAAACCCTCGCCTCACATAAGAACAGTGCGCAATTTGTTTATTACCCAGCTTACCATAAACTAGGGTATGTATGTGCCAGACAGGTATCGTAAAACCCATCGATCTATCGTCTATCCAACTCACCAGGCCTGAATAGAGGAGAAAACTGACGATTCACCGTTCGCACACAACATGAAACATCTTTCCAATTCAAGTTCTCACGAGTTGGATAATTTATTTAGTAACTTATTGGTACCTACCGCGGGTAACTTCATGGGACTATTTCGATAGACCACCCACTTTCTGCCTGAGACAAAGAATCGACTCAGACGGGACGGTAAAATTTCTCATCGTCTAAAAATCGCCGTTACAATTCGGTAATTCATAAGGTGCACCCGAATTGCGAAACAATAATGCACTAACACAACCTTCCGACTGGATTCGTAATTAATAGACAAGAAAGTTACGACAGGAAGCCTGAAGGGCGAAGATTACGATTATCATAATGACTCACCTTTTTGTTGATGACGGCCGTCACGAACACGAGATTTCCACTAGACGAGTCGAAAACACTTAAATAAACCTCGACATTTACAGGAGCGAAATAAAATGAATTAAAAATCCCATCGTTAGGTAAAGCGAACGCGTCAGACTTCGAATTTCTAAGATCAAACAAAGTCACCTGTCCCCGTCTTCAGCCATTTTTGTTTTCAAAACGGAACAAAGACAGGGTTGTTGTTTCAGTCGAAACCAGGGAGGTGTAATGTAGATATCTACTTCCTTGATTCCGTAGATCTTTTATTATATTATTTTTCTGAAATTAGCAAAATTATGAAAAAACTAAGGCAAGGCTATTCGCTCAAGTAACGTAGCAGAATACGAGAATACTCATCTAGAGATCAAAACAAAGCTCTTACATGCGGAGTAAATTTGTACAAGGTACTTGGTCGAACTGTGGCTTACGAATAAAAAATGGAAATTATTTCAGGCACAAGATGTCAAAAGATCATCTAAAATTCAAATTTCAGGATCCAAAATTTTATCAAAATCCACCCGATTCTTTGGCAATAAATAGATTGCACAGGCAGTGGTTTATCGGTTGAAAGAGTGGGGATCGCTTGCGCAAGGTCCAGCTGCAGTGATACCGCCATACATTTTCAATCGTATCTGTACGGTACAGAGGAACACGATTACGGGTAAAAGTACCAGCGGTGCAGAGATAACAATACTTTTGGTGCGTAAATCTTTGAGGCAGATCGATTACATTTTGGCCACTTTGGAGGCGGTGCTGATCAAAAATGTCCAAAACTCACTAAGTAAGAGTGCAAATTTTGAAAACCAGCCAAAATCCTAATACGTCAAGTTGCCGGAATAAAGGCAGTTCAATGGCATTCGGGCAATTTTTCCCAGAATACTGTTTGTGGCATGAAAAGAAATTCGTTTGCTTATAACTTGGTCGTTATACTTAATCGCTTTTTTTGGCCGAACATGCAAGCGCAGCTGAGGCTACGGAATAACAGCCGCTCTAGTACGGTAAATTGCTGCCGCTCCACACGATAATCGTGGCAGCGAACAAAGGCTTCGCCGATAGTTAATTTGGCAACCCTGCTGAGCTTCAGCTCATCTCTCCAAGCAATAGTAGCAATGGCGTTTGCAAACCAAAACGGTATCTAGTGAATCGTGTGAATTTCTTCAAGGACTCGTCCGAAATTTAGTTGAATTTTACCGTTTTCCTTTCGTGATATTCATGTTCGCGAAGTTATTCGAGTGTATTTTCGTCTGACGAAAGCGCGCGGGAGGTCGGGCGCTTTGTAAATTGTGAAGTTGTTGTGAACTGAGTTGGAAACAATGATAGCCGATTTCACTTTCGAGTCAAAACACATAACATTCGATCGAACCCGCTGTGCTGAAAACTCTGCCGTTTAATCGTTCGGGGGAAATCCTCGACGAATTTGGGTCGGAATTTTCGAAAGGCGATTCGACCGTGGTCGGTTTTACTCGAACGGAGACATTCTTTTTGGGAAATCGTCATCTTGTTTATTGTGAATGGTTAGTATCACGCTGCCTATTGTGATGGCATGCGTTTATCAACTATTCCCTTTAGGCCTTGTGTCTAATTTTCGACTTTAGTGCTCAAAAATATTGAGTTTTGTCGGTTCGGCGAAATTTTCAGGCGATTCGGACGTATATTTATCGCCAGGGTGAAAACGGGGCATTCAACTCTCTCCCGTCGTTCCCGCGGCCTTCGCCTACGTGCCACCACCGCGGACGATAATATTGAAACGTCTTCAGGCATTTTCGCCGAGTATCGCTCGCCGAATTTGACCGATTCGCACTTTTTTAGCGTTGAATTTATCGACGTTTGGCGGGTTTTCGAAATTCTTCCGTCTCGATATTCCTGTCGGACGGATCCGCTCTCACGCCCGCTGCGTACGTTAATCAATATTCCCGTTAGGTAGTGGAGCTGCTGTCCAGGCGGATATCTATCGCTCGCTTGGTGTCGGTTTTTCACCGAACCCGCGTGGAAAATTCATTTTTTACCGATTTAACTCAAATTATCTACCCCTTAGTTACAAAACATAATCTTATTAGATTTGATTGCCCTTTTCAGAAAAGCACCGTCAAATTTGGTGCATTTTATGATAACTTTGCATCAATTTTTTAAGCGTGAAATATTTTTCATTTGCCTTATAATTGATGTAGGTACCTCGAATAATAAATTCTCGTAATAAATTGCACCATGGAGTTTTCAACGGATCACCTGCTGGTGGAGCTGTGACCTTGAACTTGTATCAGTCTCATGTACAATTTTCATGGGTAAATTTCGCAATCTGTTTGCATTTAACAGTAAACCGTGCCAAGAGCGTGCCAACTTCAGCGAGTTTTCGATTGAATTTAAATTTTGGGCCCCTGTTCTGCAGAAAATTGTGTTCATAAAATTGCCGCGTTGATGATGTGAGACCACTTTTGTTGGGGATCCCATGGTGACTTGCCCTCGCGTACATTGGACATCTTTCGACCATCAACATGAAGAAAGCAACAACACAAACGTTAGATGATTCCACAAACTAATAACTAGGAAGTAATTACAGCCGATACGTCTGGAAATCATCTATCGTCTAAATAGCAAAACTTGCGTCACCATAAAAATGTCTCAGTTTCGGCACTGTGGCTACACTTGAGCGAGATTGTGGTCATACTGCGCACACAATGCGGGCACAACAGCGGTACGCTCTTCTATCTTATAGAAGTTTAATACGCAGTGCTTCCGCATCTTGATCTAAACGTATACAAACTGCGTCCCGTCGAAATATCTGCACTTCAGAATATCGAAGATAATATCACCAGCCGATCAGCCTCGCTACACTGTGGTGTATGGGGCCATTGATCTTCACCGGTTCCTGGATGAACTGCTCTACTACCGTTTCGTACATATCGATGCTCTTTTCTGTTCCAGATTTTAATGCCAACGTGATAGATCGTTTTCTCTACACTTGGCCCAGGCGTGTTTTCGAACGTGGAGCGTACGAGTGAATTGTTGGCCTGGATTAGTGGCGGGCCCTGAGCCCTGTACAGGTTCTCCATCATGTCGGAAACTAGAAGGCGAGTCAAACTTTACGCTCTGAACGCCGACCGGCAATGGGACGACCGCGGTACCGGACACGTCTCTTCCAGCTATGTCGATCGACTCAAAGGCATTTCCCTCCTCGTCCGTGCAGAACTTGATGGTGAGTTTCATCCTCTTACAATGCAATAATGGGTAACAAAAAATTAAAATCATGTTTTAACAGTGTTGACCCCGCAAGGTATCACAAGGAGCGAATTCAGATCTGCAGTTTCAGCTGAGGGTCCGTTCGGTGAGGCCAGTCCTGCGCTGGTTACTAACGGCGCCGAGCAAATTCGACCAGTCGAATGACTTGGATTTGTTTGGCGTCCGTAGTTACTTGTCCGGGACTGCCTAGGACTGGCCTTATTGAACAGGCCGTGAAGTGGTATGAAACCCCTCGTTACCAGGGATAACATGAATTATAAAAACCGTATCACACGTAGGACCATTCGTCTCTCCATCCCACAGACCGTCTGGACAACAATTCTTTTGTAATTTTTCCAAGAAACAAGGTTCTATAGGTAATTGATAACAAACATTGATGTGTTTTCGCTAAAGCGAACATATCGATATGATCTAAGAAAAGGGTCTGTACATGGAGAGGGGAATGGTCTGAAGTCTGATAGAAAGATCGCCTTTTATGAATGTGGGCCACCTTTCTCATGTAAGCCACGGGATTCGAACTCAACTCACACCAGCTTGCAGCTAGAGATCAAATGAGATGATCATTTCTATTTGTAGCATTTTCAAGTCAAATCGAGAATTTCCCGAACCAATTTGAAAATTTTTTAAATTGCATTGAATTTTTGATATGAAGGTTTTTTAGTGTTTTCGACTAGTAAATTTTCTAGTGTCGCAGTAAAATGGCCACAAGCCCCTCAAATATTGAAATAATTTTTAAAATGCGAATACCGTCGGAAAGAGCGTTGGATTTTCTATTTCCTTAGCAGCTTGGGTTTTCTTTTCTGCAGCTTTTTAACATCAAGCTTAGCTTTAACATTTATTAGCTTCAACATTTAAAGTAGCAAAAAATCAGACCAAAGTCGAGAAGTGTTTTTTAAATACTCAATTGAAATTGCTGCGGTCCGAATTATTTGCATAAAGATTCTTGTCGGTGGCAGAACCGGAGAAATCTTTCACTCATATAATACATTTTCTAATGGTTAATTGATTTTAATTTTTGTAATGATAGATCATTAATATCAAATTGGTTTACGTAATATAGTAGTTAGTACAGGAATTGTGATAATTATTTCTTCTTTACAGGTTCTCTTCTTCTGGAATCCAAAATCCAGCCAGACACTGCCTACCAAAAACAGCAGGTAAAATTTAATGATTTTCTCACTCTAGCGATTATTCCTTCGTCACTTGGGATTGCATCATTTTCACTCAGCAACTGAATCCACCCGGAGATTAAACATAGTTTGTGGGAAGCTTTTTGGCTATTTCAATTCTTTCCATTTCGTGTGTCTCTAGTGCTTAGATGTTCTAATAATTGGTTTATCGCTCGTATGATTGAAGTTTCAATTCGTGTTTGCCTGTAAATATCGAACGGAATGTCGACTTCGGATCCGTTATCATTGGATTTACCGGTTTTGGTCCTTCCCTGTCACCAGGACACGCTGATCGTCTGGTCGGAAGGCGATAACTTCGATTTGGCGCTCAGTTTCCAGGAAAAAGCTGGCTGCGATGAAATTTGGGAGAAAATCTGCCAGGTAATTTTTGAAATTTTGACAAAATTCATCGCTGTTGTCGACTGAAGTGCCATTGGATCAAAATCATTGGCATTTCCAAGCCGCTGTCCCATGGGTTTGCCGACTTGAACAGCTACCAATCTGTTTGTACCTCTTTACGAATTTGCTGTTTCCTCTTCAGGTCCAGGGGAAGGACCCTTCTGTTGAGATCACGCAGGACATCGTCGAAGAATCCGAAGACGAGAGGTTTGACGACATGTCCGACACGGCGCCGCCCATCGAACTGCCACCGTGCGAACTTAGCCGCCTCGAAGAAATCAGCGAAGTACGTAATTTTGAAAATTCAGCTCACGCTAATGCAGTTGGTGGGAAATTTTGATCTAGCGCCTTGTATACTAGGCGAAAAAGAAAATTCCGTTTCTATGGTAACTAGTCAATGGTTACTCTGTTATAAAATCGTTATCCTTTTTTTTTTAAACTTTATTTTGGTCGGGTTTCAACAGACTCCTATGTTAGACGATGGGATCTGTCTTATAAGTATCTAATTCATGAATATAATTTTCACAATTTTTTCCAGCTTATTGCGAACTGCCTGACGTTGCCGGCGAGAAAGGAGAAACTCGCCACCGCTCTCGAGACGGAAGGTTACATTAAAAAATTGCTCGACCTTTTCCACACGTGCGAAGATTTGGACAACATCGAAGGCCTCCACCTGCTGTACGAAATTTTCAAAAATATGTTCCTCCTCAGCAAGAACGCCTTATTTGAAGTCATGTTTGCCGGTGAGTCTTGAATAATGAATTATTTTCCAAGGATGAAATGGAGGATTTCGATTTTTCGGGGGCGATTTATCACCTGAACATCTTCTCCAAGGAATGTTTTGTCAAATGTTTCATTCCGCTGGCGTTTCCGCCTGAATAATTTTCCAAAAAATCTTAATTCCATTATTTTTTGTTTTGTGAAATTAAAAGTGCATATTTTTGTTGGATTGCGTTTGCAGAGGACACAATATTCGACGTAGTGGGCTGCCTGGAGTACGATCCGTCATCACCCACGCCCAAAAGGCATCGGCACTATCTCAAGTCAATGTCCAAGTATGTGCTGCTCACTGTTCCGAATCGTTATTTTTTGAAAATCCTACCACCGCTCCAAGTTGCCAAAAACTGATTTTTTTTTGTTACTAATAGAAAATTCAATTGTACAACATTTTTCAGGTTCAAAGAAGTGATACCAATCACAAATCACGAGCTGCTGTCGAAAATCCACCAAACCTATCGCGTCCAATACATTCAGGACGTCGTACTGCCGACACCGTCCGTCTTCGAAGACAACATGCTCTCTACACTGACTGGATTCATTTATTACAACAAAGTTGAGATCGTCACTCTTATACAGGTACGATAACTTGACAATCGATATTGAGAAGTTGGAATTTCACCCGAGGATGGCCAGGGCGTCGAAATCGCTCGAGGCATTGATTATTCCCACAGTGAGATTTGCATTTTTTTTTTTTTCTCAGGAGGACGAACGGCTATTGAGTGAAATTCTGGCCCGCATTACCGACGAATCGACGCCACTGCTCAAAAGAAGAGATCTCGTCCTGTTCCTGAAAGAATATTGCAATTTTTCGCAGAGCCTTCAAGCCCAGGGAAAGGAAACGTTCTACAAGGTAGCGTATCTTTAACGTACTCCAAAAAAAAACTGAAAAACTTGCAAGTAGTACGAAACATCTACCTATTTTCCGATTTTCAGACGTTGTCGACTCTCGGTATACTTCCGGCCTTGGAAATCACTCTCAGTTCCGACGACATACAGACGAAAACAGCGTCCATTGACATACTCACGTATTTTGTTGAATTTTCCCCGTCTGTCGTTCGTGAGCATACATTACAAGAGACAGAAAATTCGGACGATGTAAGTTGATCTAAATGACATTTTTGTCAATTTAAGTTGCTTTTTGTTTCTTATGTTTTTTTGTTTATTGTTGGTTTCTTTGTTGTTTGCTTGCAATTGTTGTTTTTGCTTTTGTTTTTGTTTGTTTCTTTGTTGTTAGCATTTTTTCATGATTTTGGTTTGTTTCTTGGTTGTTTTCGCTCCTAATTTTGGTTGTTTATTTGTTGTTGGGTTTGCATGTTTTCTGTTTGTTCGTTGTTGTTTTTATTTGTTTCTTTGTTTTTGTTGTTGCTTGTTCCTTTGTTGTTGCATGAGTTCTTGGTTGTCTCTTTATTATTTTTGCTTGTTTCCTTTGTTGTTGTTTTTGCCTGGTTTCTTTGTTGTTTGCTTGCAATTGTTGTTTTTGCTTTTGTTTTTTTTGTTTCTTTGTTGTTGGCATTGTTGCATGTTTTTTTGTTTGTTTCTTGGTTGGTTTTGCTCCTAATTTTGTTTATTTATTTGTTGTTGGGTTTGTATGTTTTTTATTTGTTTCCTTGTTGTTTTTATTTGTTTCTTTGTTTTTGTTGTTGCTTGTTCCTTTGTTGTTGCATGGGTTTTTGGTTGTCTCTTGGTTATTATATTTTTGCATGGCTTTGTGTGTTTCCTTGATTTTGTTCATGTTGTATTTGTTTCTTTGTTGTTGTTGTTGTTGTTGTTGTTGTTGCTGCTGCCATTGGTTTTTTGTTGTATTCTTTGTTTTGTTGGTTATTATATTTTTGCATGGTTTTTGTTTGTTTCCTTGATTTTGTTCAAGTATTTGTTTCTTTGTTGTTGTTGCTGCTGCTGTTGGTTTTTTGTTGTATTCTTTGTTTTGATGTTGTTTTGTTGGTCCTGTTGGTGTTGATTTCAAGTTGATCACTTTGGCACTCTCGATATTCCAGGATATGGTGCTGCTACACGTCATAATGGAACAAATGATGTGCGACACGGATCCAGAGCTGGGCAGAGCCGTCCAGCTGATGGGAATACTGCGCATATTGATCGACCCTGAAAACATGATCGCGTCCATCAACAAGACGGAGAAATCGGATTTTCTCAATTACTTTTATAAGCACAGTATCCACATTCTTATCAGTAAGTTGAGATTTTTGTTAATTCAGTTATATTTGACGTATTGGCGGTACGAATTAGTAGAAAAAACCATTTTTGGATCACCAGTTTTGAATTGGGGGTTGTTTTGACCATATTCAGGAGTTCACTTGGATGTGGGGCCTCCTGGGATGGCGCGACGATGGATTGATCAACTTGCAAAAAAGCTCGCTGTTAGCTCGTAACCTAAAACCTGAAGTGATGGATGAAATAATAAGCAAAAACCTCCACCTTTGTTTGAACGGGCATCCACGCTTGCAGAGACTAATGGAGAAAAATTGTTTGAAATCAATTAAATTTCTCTTGCAGGTCCTTTACTGCGAAACACTGCCAACGGCGAACTGGCGAAAGACGACTACCGAACTGTCCAGCTTCTCGGGCTCATCCTGGAGCTGTTGTCTTTCTGCGTCGAGCATCATACGTTCTTCATTAAAAACTGCATCATCAATAAAGACCTTCTGCGGTGCATTCTTGTTTTGATGAAGTCGTCGCACACTTTCTTAGTTCTTTGTAAGTTGTTCACGTAGAAGTGTCGCATGCCAACCTAGGAAAAGTTTTTCGATCATCAAATGTGACAAACATTAAAGGTTATCGATAAAGTAGGGGTTGATCTGGCGAGAACGAGTCTTTGAAGGCCAAAATCGATTCAGTGGTTTGGATAAGATTTGAAGAATTCGAGAATTTCTTCAATTTTATTATTTATTTTTTGGATCATCAGCTGTAGAATGTTTTTGTTTCTTATTATTCAGTTGGGATTCTGCCGAAATGGGAATTTCCTCATTCCGCTGTTCAAACTATCGAATCGAATTCCACCATTCAAGCCTATTTTCGGGGTGAAAACTGGAAAAATTGTGAATTTTTTTTTTCATCCAGGTGCTCTGAGATTCATGAGGAAGATCATCGCTTTGAAGGACGAGTTTTACAATCGTTACATCATTCGAGGTAATTTGTTCGCCCCGGTCATCGATACCTTCATCCAGAATAATGGACGGTACAACCTGTTGGACTCAGCCATCTTGGAAATGTTCGAGTTCATCAAACTGGTAAGCATTTTTTTAAATCGCTAGTCGTTGGTATGTATCCGCGAATCAAACTCGTAACATTCCTGTAGTTCACATCGGTTACTGAACTTTCAACTTCATCTGTCAAGTTGAATGTTTGGAAAATGACAATTTTTTCCAGTGAAATGAGCAAATTTTTCTTCCAGGAGGACATCAAGTCGTTGATGACTCACGTCGTCGAAACGCACGGAAAAGTTCTCGACGAAGTGAGCTACGTTCAGACCTTCAAAGGTTTGAGGTTACGCTACAACCAGCACCAGGATAAGCTCAAGGATAGAGACAAAACTACAAATCTCGATAGGTAACTTTCTATATTGTTTACTGTTGTTGTGCGTGGAGCAAAAATCCGTACAGACCAATCCGGGTTGAGATGAACTTTGAAAATATGTTTCCCCCTTTCAGAAACGTAAGAGATTTTCACCTTTCTTGATAACTTATATCCGTTTATTCAACTCTTTTCGCATTTTTGTTCTTTCCCAGCGTACCCTCCATCCTGCGAGCGAACAGGTTCAGACGGGATCCCCGTCAAGTGGAAGAAGAAGAGGAGATGTGGTTCAACGGAGACGAGGAATTCGATGATGAAGAGGCTGTCGTCCCCGCCCCTGCCAGCAATATCATCAATAAGAAAATCACCCAAGAAATCGACACTCTAGGTAACAGTCACCTTCAATCTGGGCCCAGCCGGCGAAAGCGCTTTCACAATCGCTGATTGTCCAATTTTTTTTCTTGCAGGTAAAAATCTAGAAAAGAAAACCGAAGGGAGTAGTACTAAAGTGTTCAGCAGCAGCGGAAAATCGCTGATGAACAACAACTTGAATCTGAGCCCGGCCGCCGAAGGACTGAGCCAAGCAGACGTTGACGCTAAATGCATGGCCCTCATAAAAAAGGTGAAAACATTGTCGTAAATCAATTGTTAGTACTGTGCGAGTAACTGTTATACGTATCAAAAACGCCTTATCACTCCCCTGAAATTGACCCTGATGACCGAAATCTTGAAAAATCGTCAAATTTCATGTTACTCAGTCAAAATCTAAAGATTCGCGCCAAAAAACCCCGAAGTCAACTCCATTATTTTTTTGAAATTTTCCTATTCCCTTAGATTTGTCAATTGAAATCGGTTTTTTGCATTTTTCTCAATCCTGGAGAGTCATAGAAAATTGCCAATTTTTTCTGTCATGTACGTGCCCAAAACCTACTCAAAAATATTTTTTTTTTGGAATTTTAAATTTTTTTTAAAGGGTAAAAAAATTAATTTTAGTTAATGTAAAAAATTAGCCTTTAAACCAGCTTTCAAACACTGAAATCCTACCAATTTTGACTTAGAAGGAGTGAAAACGGTGTAGAAACCTTCAAGAAATCCAACAAGCTCAAAAAATTCAAAATCGGTTCAGTAGGACACCCTCAAATTGGCAAGAACGAGAAAAAGGAACGAATACAAGCCAAACCAATTTAAAAACAAAATTTCCAAAAATTTTTGGGAAAAAGCTCCTTTTTTATGGTGATTTAAGCGAGGAAACCGGGAAAAATACCCAAAAAAATTCTAAACCCACGTCATCACCTTCTAAATTGGGTTTTGGTGTTCTTTTCGAAAATGGACCATACTTATGCCGAATTGGACCCCTTCACCTTCCCCGACTGGATTGCCCAGACGATATGCATCAAGTTGGAGCAAACCACAACTTTCAAGACTAGTTTCGTCAAAATCTGATCAGCGGTTCTATACGAAATGGCTGGACAAAATTTTTGGCTAAAATCGTCAACTTCGTATCAAATCGCTGATCCGATTTTGGCGCGGTTGGTCCTAAAAGTTGTGGTTTGCTCCAACTTGAGGCATATTGTCAGGGGAATCCGATCAAAAAATGTTAAGGGGTCGAAAACCCAAAAAAAAACGTTTTTGGGATCATGACTTTTTTGACATTTGAGCGTTTTCGAGTACTCTATAGAGTTAATTTAGAGGATTCCCTTTTGTTATTTGCTAAATTTTGTGTGGCCGACTTTAGTTATTTATTAGTAACTCGGTAATTCTCAGTAATTTGGTAAGTTTTTGTAGGCAATTCAGTAATTTCCAATGACCGAGTAATACCTTATTTTCGCAGGGCTTGGTCGACTACGAAGGCGATTCAGACGAGGACGAAGACGACTCGAACGACCTGTTATCGCCGTCGAAGAGGCAGCGGTTTTCTTAAACCGAAAGTCTTCAACAACCGGAATACGGTCCTCTGAAGAGTATCCATCGATTTGTATAATAATACTGACGTGTGTTTGTATCTCTTTTAAAGATAGTTATTGATTTTTTCTCCATCGTGAACACGACGGGCCTCGATTATTTTGGGGGGTCCCCTCCGACGGAACTGTTACGACCCAAAGGCGGAAATCTGCGGGTCGATTTGAAAAAACAAAAGGGAAAAAACAAACAAATAGAATGGTGTGTGTGTGTTATATGCATAAGGAAAATTTCGCCAATTTCAAACCGAACAAAGAAACGGTATAGACTGCGCCCCTGAAGGGTTCCCGATTTTGATAAATCATCGGGGACTCGGATAACTCGCATTTTCAATTCATTCGCGTTAAAAATAAACGACAAAATTATTTGTGTATTGTACAATTTTTCGTACGTCATGATCGTATACAAAGAGAGAAATGAAGAAGAAAAACACTGAAAACCGTGAACTTCTTAGGTACCTACCCAGTTTTGTAGAATTACCCGATTTATTTATTGTTCAATTTATAGGAAGAACCTTCAGAATGAAATGAGTGTGCGCGGAAATGAATTCTTTTGAGGATATCCGCCTGTAAAATATTTTATACCGCAATTTTCTATCGCTGCCTGAGAGATGGGGAACTTGTTGTCGTCGACATCCGCGATAATCGTCGTTATTTATTCCGTGATTGTGATGAACTGCTATCGGTCTGAAGAAAGTCAACCGCCGTTGATCCTAGATTGAAATTCGACTTACTTGGGGGTGACGTTGAGCCATGTTTTTATGAAAGTGACTTTTTTTTGGAAAATATCGACACTCGAGAGGACGAAGGGCCAATTAGGGAAACGTGCAGATTGGCCCTTCGCTCGCTCCGGTGTCTTTATAAGAGCATCGTTGAATTTGTAAGCGGGTTTTCCGGTTGGTGGTATTGCTGAAGTTGGTCGGAAGTTTTCTCCTCCCTGTATCCACCCTGGTGGGGTTAAAATCGAATTAAATAATAATTTTCAAATTACGCTATTAACTGACAGTAATATCCCGGAAGAAGATCTTCCTGTAAAGTTATACTGCTGGTTTATTACCATAATTTAAGAAAAAAAAAATTTCATTCGAAAGTACGGAAGAAATTGGTGAATATAAGGAGAAGAAAATTCCATTCGGTATTAAAAGCTCAGAAGTGAGACCATCACCAACCTTTGAAGAGGCCCGATTGGGCGAAAGTATTCGAGAGTTTGAAAATTATGAGAGTTCAACGGGCAGTTACTCTCCCCTCATTTACTAAATTTCTAATGAAATATGTTTTTCTGCGATTTATTCGTCGGAAATGTAATTCACTCGAATGCTGACATTTCGCTCAAACGTTCAGAACTCGTTTCTCCTGTTTTCCCTTCTTTTCTTCGCGATTGTAGAATTTTCCGCCAAAATACGAAAGGCTTGTATTTCGTTGGTAGTTTGTAGTCGTCTTCCTAGGTGATTTCATTTAAGGAAATTGCGTGAAAAAAACACTATTTATTACCGACACGAGTTTTACGGATGGCTCTAGTTACTTACTGCGCGATCTAGCTCGTTATTTTTGTGAACATTATTTGTAGTTTTTAGGAGTTCAAAACGCCGAGAACTGACCGAATTTCAGGCCCTTAGGCCTTGTAAGATTCCCCATTGTCGAAAAGTAAAGGGAGAAATGGAAATTTTCGTAATTAATATAAAATTCAATCCTGGGCCGATTGCTACCGATTTTCTAAGGCCATATCAGTCGAACGGCTCAAGCCGCCACTGACGCAACAGAGCCGGAAAAATTCGACAATTGCATCCTTTTGGGCTTGAGCCGTCAGTGGGCGTGTCCAACTGTGCTGATGGAAACTGCATTTATTCCTGAGCACCTCTAATATTATTTTTGGACCCTGGTTCTGGTATATAGGAATAAAGTGTCTCAAAGAACGCGTCGTTTTCGCCCTTTGACGGCATTATCACCTCTTTGATGAAGTCAGCCCATGCCAGATTGCTCTTTGAAGCCATCGTCACTAGGGGCTTCACGATAGCCTTGGCTATCGATGCCAGTTTCTTTATGGATGTGCTGTTGTATGTTTCTGCAGGTATTTCTGGGTGGATGTATTTGATGTATCTTAGATCCTCGATATGGCTGTCGAGATCTGATAGCGCCCTACATAAATCGTAGGTATGTATTGCCGCGAATCCCCATAAGAGGATGTACGGATGGCATTTCAACGATACATCTATCATCAACCAAATGTTATTCATTTGGTAGTATTGAATGTTTGTCAAAACGATCCCCGAGATAAGCCCCATAGCGCTATTGTCGCTTGATGAGGTCAATTCTTTGTAGATGTAAAAACGAGCGTTTCTAAATCTGTTCAAGTAAACATCTAGAATACCGTGCTATAGTACCTGAGAATTATATCTTCCCCTTTAGCAGGGAATTTTGATCTGAAGGATCGGACGCGAGTTTTATCTCCCACTTCTCCGCCGACCTGGCTGACAGAGTTTTTCCCGTCAGGCAATGGAATACGCCAAACGCGACATAATCTGTCTCTGGCTCCTCTGCGCCCTCACTCATGAAGTCATAATAGGCCGCTTTCAAGTCTGCATCACGACCGAAAACCCAGTCTAAGAAAGCAAGAAACTCTGACTTAATAATATTATAGCCAAGGCCTCTAAAAGTCTCTAGATAACCCTCTGAGCTCGCGAACTTTAGAGCTGATCTGAAGTTGTTCAATGTCAGAGATGTGTAGTGATCGACACTCAGAGATGTCTCATCCGGGTCTTTACTTGCTATGAAGCGAGTCAAGAGTCTCATAGACTCTTGGTCTGATGAGTCCTGAGCTCCAAAGTCAACCACATATAGATCTCGCTTGATGTGATCATATTGGACATCGGCTGGTGTGGAGAGTGTCTTTGACAAGGTTTTTTCGTATATGTTGGTGGCATGAATTATCGCCCTAGCTGTCTGATCCTTGGCGATAAAGGTGTGATCACCCAGATGTGATGGAGTCTCCGATTGGCCCCCTGCCCAGAACGGGCGGGCTGAGAGCCGCTCGACGTGGCAGGCTGAGTGCCGCGCAACGAGGCGGGCTGGGTGCCGCTTGACGTGGCAAGCTGCTTACCGCGCAACAAGGCGGGCTGAGAGTGCCGCTTGACGTGGCAAGCTGAGTGCCGTACAACGAGGCGGGCTGAGAGTGCCGCTTGACGTGGCAGGCTGAGTGCCGCGCAACAAAGCGGACTGAGTGCCGCACGACGGGGCGGGCTGAGTGCCGCATGGCGGGGCGGCTCCACAGCAGAGCGTTCGTCTGATAAGCACTCCATAAATGCCTGGAACGATAACGTACAGTATTGTCAAGATTGAAGTGCTTTTATTTTTAATTATTTATGTACTTTTTTGCTTTCTGGCCACAACAATTAATCGATTAGGGCGTTGAAGGTATTTTTTCGTCTATTGTTTCCAAAAATCGGTCTGAATATTGTGAATTTCGGCTAAACATTTCAGCCGCCCCCCTGCGGTTTAGAATCCGTCGACGATTAGCCCTGAAATGTCGGATGTACTTTGTGTTACCTACTGGTCGTGACGATTCATCGGTTGTCAGGCTCGGCCGGCAACACCTGCTATCTCCACGCAATGAAGTAGCTGGTGTTGCCTAAGCTACGATCCACCTGAATTCGGGTCAGTTTCTCGGCTATCCTATTAGGCTATTTTCCGTAGTTAGAGTTCAGTTTCGAATTTTCTCGCTCGTATATTTTCACTCTAGTTGTAGCGGCGATTTTTTTTTCTATCGAGGGCGAATATTTTCTTAAATTTTTTAGTGCATGGGTGAAAATCGAGCCTTGGTCGATACCGGGATCAAATAATAACGATCGAGAATCGTCGTGGCTTTTCACCTTGTCATTTTCTCGGGACTTCGGTCGGGGAAAATCTCGTGCGGAAAAATACGCGCCGCGTGTAACGCGGAATTTTTAACGAACAATCGTTTTTTTTCTCTCGAAATACTCAAAAAAAATTGATGTAAATAGTTGGAATTATATGCAAAAAATCGAGGAGGATAGCTCCGACGTGAATGAATGTGATGAGGACTTATTAGCTACCTCCTTGAGAAGCTAAAGACTTGGACGAGTGGTCATTTATGAAATTCTCATGTATTGGTGTTTTCTTTTTACTTTAATACTAAGATAAACACGATATATTCGGGGTATTAGAAAATGAGGAGCGAACGGTTTTTATTTAAAATAAAAGAAGAAGGAATCGTCTACTAAGTAATGAAATTATATTATCCAGGTTGTGTAAGTGTGCATTAAGAGTAAAAAATGATTCATCTCGGGGCAGCCGGTTGAAATGAACGAATAAAAAACCAACAAATTTACGGGCATGTACCCGAACAGCATTAGATCGGGCGCGAATTGTTTCAGGTTTTCTTTTAAATCGACTCAATGCGAGTTCTGCGAGAGGGAGTGAGAGCGACGCTTGTTTTTCCTCCCGAGCGCTTTCGCCCTACAGGCCCCTTGGAGAAGGAGCACCGTCAAGCCCCCTCTCTCTCTCTCTCTCTCTCTTTCACTTGCAGGACTAGCCGACGGAGCAACAACAAACAGAACAAACTCAATTCATGTTCTAGACGACTCTTCTAGCAAACATGAGTCAATGATTTCTCGATTTCGATTATATGAAAATTTTAATTTATTTCCCCTTCGGCTCGCCCCAGATAGTCCATGGAAGCATGTCTTGAAATGTTCCATTTTTAAATTGATGTGTACATAGGGGTTTATGACGTATATACATAAAAAATGCCAGTTTGGTTTTTAATTTGTAAAGTGAATTAAAGCTACTTATATGTTTAACATAATGCGTTTTTTACTATGCACTACCTACCCCAAATTCCGAGATGAGCTAATTTCAGTATGGAACATGATTTAGCCTTGAGGTAACGTAAAAAAGTTGGTCTATCGATGCTCAACCGAAGTGGTCAAGAAATTGTTGGAATTGGTTAGAAAATCGATTTTTTTTTAGAATTTCGTCCAAATTTAATTATTCTGAGTTTGTTGTATTTTTAATAACCCCTTCCGTATTAATTATCTAAAAAACTGAACTTTATTCCATGGTTTGTATCATAAAAGTTGATTAATTCCATCCTTTTCTACGTTGGAATTTAATAATACTCCTTCAATTGAAGTTTCTGCACCTACACAATGAACAAATCAGGCTCGCCTCTTCTTGAAAATTAATTCATCCCTCTTGGAAAATACTTCACATAAGTGTATTCAGTATTCGTGAAACGTTATCTGATCGCCTGCACTTATCGCTAATTGAAACAGCAGGTGAAGTATATCTCGAGAAAGTGGGAAGTGCGAATTTTAATCGAATCAGAGGGAGAAGAATTGTTAAAGGGTTCGGTAATGAGCTATCGGAAAAGTGATTTCTCACCAAATTTTCCGCTCTTTTCTACAATATTCTTGGCCGGTTTCCAATCGGTTTAACCCAATCAGCGACTGTTGAGAAACCTGGTAGTCCAGCTTATCAGAGTATTCTCCGGGGTTTTACTGAACTTACAAAATCGAAAACGGCTGGTGCGAATCCTTCTTAGTCCGTTTATCTGTCGATTCCTTTGTAGTTGGTAATACAGATTGTCCTGCTGTCGGTGTAGGCATTTTTTCCCGTTAAAGTCCAGGATGCAGGACATCTGCAAAAAATGGCGTGAATTATTAATGGCCCAATTCGTTGTTGGAATCAGTAAGAATTGGAGCAATAAATAAAATTGATTTGAATTTGCCTGATTGAAGATTTTTGGAGGCCCAAATGAGAACGTCCTTCATTCATACAACCTTCTATCCATCGTTTTATTCATCCATCCAGCCACCAAAGTATCCGTTTGTCCGTCCATCTTCCCACCCATCCATCCATACATTCACCTGTCCATCGACCAATCCGTCCGTCTGCCTCTCCGCCCGCCCGTCCGTCCGTCTGTCATCCATCCACTTACCAACCCATCCATTTATTCATCCATCAATCCTCCAATTCGTCCGTCCGTCTGTCCGTCCATCCATTCATCCATCCGTCTTTCCGCCCGTCCGTCCGCCTGTCCATCCATCCATCTTTCCGCCCGTCCGTCCGTCAGTCCATCTATCCACTTACCAACCCATTTATTCATCCATCCGTCTGCTTGTCCGCCCTTCCAGCTGTCCGTCCATCCATCCATGTGTCCGCCCGCCCGTCTGCCTGTCCGCCCGTCCGTCCATCTATCCGCCTGTCCGCCCGACTTTTGCGTCGACTGGGACTTTTGTTCGTCAAAATCGGTCCAGCCGTAATGACTTCTCGGAAACTTTTCATTTTCGCTTCATTCCTAGTGAGTGAAATTTTCTTCTCGAATGCCTCCGCCCCCTTTGGGCTGATTTACTGACTTCAGGCCTGAAAAAGTTTAGATTTTTGGGCAGATCGTGTATAGAATGACTCACTCCCATCTCGAGCCGGATCGCAGACTAAACACAATCGATTTATAACGAAGGGGTGACTCCCCCAGACTGAGGTCGTTCGAGCCGGGGTTGGGTCGCTTCGCTGTTTGCTCTAATGGAATAGACCTGTTCGTCTTTATTCCTACCGAAGCCGTGCTTTCTTCTGAAAATAAAAACAAACCTGCTTTTTTAAATATATTTACGCCGAGAAGGTCACTGGACACCTTCAGAATCGAGTTTTTTGCTCGATCCAGGCAGATGTTCTCCATTCGGCTTGGAAATAATGCTATACCACCTATAGGTGTTGATTCCCAAATAACTGTCAATTTTCAATTTGGAAAAAAATCAAAATTTCACCTCTTTGAAAAATCTTGAAAAAATTCCTGCATGCTCCCAGGACCTTAAGATTGAAAAAAATCAAGAAAAAGTTCGGAATCGCAATCTTTGAGTTTTTAATTGAATTTGAAAATTTAGAATCCATGGAGGGTTACACCATTGGCGTGTACAGAATTATTGGCATTACTACCAAGAAATAAGCAGTAAATGTAATAATCCTAAACTTCAAAAGAGTCTACCCTCAACATTTCAGGTCAAAGGGATCAAAATTACTCAAAATGAATCTCTTTGTAACCCTCCATGGAGAGCTGGTAACGTTCCATGGTCGGTTTATGGTCAACTGTAACCCTCAGTGGTCAATTGTAACCCTCCATGGGTATAAACTAAAATGTGAAGGTTACAGGTTTTGCAGAATGGAGGGTTACATTTCAACTTCGCTCCATAATTACAAATTAGGATTGAAAGATTACTGAATGAAATTGTTATGGGACGTTAGGCTGACACAGAACTTTGATATTCTATAGGGGGGAAGGAGGAGAGTTGATTGAAAAAAAATTATGGTGTTATTATCATGGATGGTGGAATTATCATGGATGTTACACTCAAAAACCAACGGTCGCGCGAACCACACCTTCTTCATCCAAGGCCACGAATCAACTGGCTTGAAGTGGAAAGGGGATGGGCTAGTGGGTAGACCAGGGTTGCCACCTCCTTTCTCCCCTACTCCCATCAAAATATCCCAACAAGGGAAATGTGTACCGTTCTTTCTAAAAAGTCTACGGATCACAGAAACGAAATACTGACTTTGTGAGATTACTGACTGCACACTGCGCGGGTTTTTGAGCCGAAATCTTCATCACACACTCCATCACAATATCTTACTACAAAACAGTCGCCTTTTTGTTTCTAGCATGTCAAACGACATTTTCAGGAATTTCTAAGTTAGAAAATCGTGGGCTGGGACAGCCATGGAGCATTACCCAATTAGTATGTTTGCGTTGGGTTTCACCTCTGAACCAACAAGTAGCGTTCTTATTTCATGGTAACCTAACAGAACACACCTATTATTTACTGGAAAAAATTGGAAAAAATCAAACATGTCTGAGTAGGCTGCCCAGGGACAAGAAATTGACAGCTATTTGGGAATCAACCAGAACTGTGAGGATAGTATGATTGTAATAAATTTATCATTGAGTTGGTGGCTGTTTCAAAACTGTCAAATTATCGAGAATCTTTTTTTCTTTTTTCATTTTGACGTTGGGTGCAGATGCTCCTGCCAGTAGCCGCCCCTGCATAGGAACCTATCCCTGTTATCTTCACGTTATCCTGGTGGATGAGGCGAATTGGTAACTTCGTTTATTCACATTTTTACCAAACAGCCTCTTGGGTTTTAATCCTAATTGAGAGCGTTGAAGGACTGACGAAAGGAGCGAGTTGGTTAAACTTCTCCGAAAGGGATTTCTATTATAATAAAATCCCACTTTTTGTTTACACGGAAAGTTATATCGTATTTCGAAACTTTGCCCCCGCTAAGTCGCTAACAATATCGTCGAAATTTACCCGCTGTTATTTCTCGATCGTTTCGTCGTTGTTTTTCAATTATTTTTAATCTGAGCGCAAAAAGGTTGGCAACCCTTGTGACGCAAAACGTGTCAGAAGCGTTAGCGCTATTTTCTGATTGTTTTCTTCACCTACCTAATTACAAAGTTATGTCGTCGACGTTGTACTCGCACTTTCGAGCTACCAATATAACTTTTCTGATGGAGGAAATTTTTGAGGTGCTCGTAACATTCGTCGTTTTCTCGCTCATGTGACACGAACTGATGTCAGCAGGAGCTGAGTACGTCCAGGAGCATAAAATCCAAATTCGTCCAAAAAACTGTGAACCCAATGATTTGTCTCAAAAAACGACGGAATCTTACAAAATTTTCAACATTCCCACGCGATTTTAAAATTCAGGCCTTGAAACGTGAGCGCAGTCAGTTTTTTGCCAATTTCAGAAAAATGGATCTTTGACGTTTAATTACAGGCGAACGGCTGAACCGATTTTGAAGGTCCGGGTGGTCATTCGACGCAGAATTTTATGCACTTTAGTAGCTAATCAGCAGCCATTTTCCGTAATATGCGTTGATTACGAGTTGTACGCAAAAAAAAGAAATTGTGGTTTGGGTCATTTACAAAAATGGCCATAGCTCCCTCAATTCTAAACCTTTTTTCAAATTTCTTGAACTGAAATGTTTGTCTCGGCAAGACGTAACACCCTGTTTAATCGGAATTCGAATAACTCACTGTACTTCCAATATATTTACATTTTTAGTTTTTTAAATTTCATTTTTTTCCGGCCATAAAAACAAACCAATTTGAGCGTTCTTGGTCTTGAAATCTTTGTTATACCTTGCAGAATATGTGGATATTTTTTATATTCCGATAACTTGGGGTGTTTTTATTTTAGGCGAATTTTAAAATTTGCATAGTGAGTTTTTTGATATTTTTTACCTAAACACCCTTAAAAGCAGTCATGATATGATTAATTTGTGTCACACTTTTACGTTTCAAAATATGGAAGTATTGTGCGTTATCTGCGCACCACTGGTTGAAATTCAGGCCTTGGTACGTGAGCGCAGTCAGTTTTTTGCCAATTTCAGAAAAATAGGTCATCGTTGACGTTCTGTTACAGCGGAACGGCTGAACCGATTTTAGAGTTCCAGGTGGTCATTCGACGCAGAATTTTATGCACTTTAGCAGTTCATCAGCAGCAATTTTCTATACGATGCGTTGCTTAGGAGTTATTCGCAAAAAACTGGAAGAAATGGCAAAAGATTGTTTTTTCAGGCTTCAAAAATTTCGGGCTGTGACAAAAGAAAACTTAAAATGCGTTCCCTAGGCAACCACTAACAACCATTGAAAATTTGGTTTTTTCAAACCCCCACTTTTTGTCATTTTTCACTTTTTTTGAAATGATATACCTAATTTTGGAACTTCTTCGTATTTTGGCGGTATGAGGGAAATCGCCGAAATGGTATCTTGGTAACTAAATTCCGACTGTTCGGTGAAGAAGGTCGAATCCAATCCCCGAGCTAAGATCTCGGTCGGCCCTACGGTCAATCCCTGTGTGTCAACTTCAATCGAGATTGTGGCCGCAGATCCGTTGGGCCATTAGCGAGGGCAAATATCATTTACCTGTTGCCTCCTTTGGACGTTTCTCAGGAATCATAATCGATTTACCGTTTCATGCCGCTAGAGGGACGTCCGAATTTGAAACGAGCCAATTTGAAGGCCTATGCTAATCTTAAGGTTTGTGGGCGACCCTGATTCGTGGAAATTCGAAAAATTCACAATACGATTATTGTGCCACAAACCGCGGAAATTGAGCATTTCGCATTGTAAAGGATATGCGATGCGAATAGGCAATGGATGGGTGGAAATGGTATCAGTGCTCGGCAGGTGCATCCGAAACTGCACAGCGAAACTTGTGATATCCGCTCCAACGAACCACAAAACGGATGGAGAGCCCTCAATTGAGTAGTGTCGTGATTTTTTTCCAATAACAAAGGCCAAGTTTTTCCGTCAGTTAAAAAAACTAATAAAACACTCATTACTTTACAACGCACAATTTTGCACTGGGTAAACCAAAGCACTTATTTGAATCGGTCAGATGTAGTCACTGAAGTCTCAAACCCAACTCACAAACTGGACTACCAAACTGAACTCTTTCACTCAGCACACGAACTCAACTCACAAACTCAATCCATAATTTCAAGTCACTAACTCAACTCAACTTGCAAACTCGACTATCGAATTCAACCCATAATCTCAAGTCACAAACTCAACTTATAAAATCCACTCGCAAACTCGACTCTCACACTCAACCCACAAACTTAACTCACAAACTCGACTTACAAACTCACCTCACACATTGAAGTCTTAACTCTCAAACTGAACCAACAAACTCGACTCTCAAACTCAACTTGCAAACTCAACTCACCACAAACTCGATTTACCAGCTCAACTCACAATCTTAGCTTACAAACTCGGGATATTTTGATGGGAGTAGGGGAGAAAGGAGGTGGCAACCCTGGTCAACCGACTACCCCATCCCCTTTCCACTTCAAGCCAGTTGATTCATGGCCTTGGATGAAGAAGGTGTGGTTCGCGTCGGTTTTCGAGTGTAACATCCATGTGAGTATCTCATAATTTTTTCAATCAACTCTCCTCCTTCCCCACTATAGAATATCAAAGTTCTCTGTCAGCCTAACGTCCCATAACAATTTCATTCAGTAATCTTTCAATCCTAATTTGTAATTAAGGAGCGAAGTTGAAATGTACCTAACCCTCCATTCTGCAAAACCTGTAACCTCCACATTTTAGTTTATACCCATGGAGGGTTACAATTGACCACGGAGGGTTACAGTTGACCATAAACCGACCATGGAACGTTACCAGCTCTCCATGGAGGGTTACAAAGAGATTAATTTTGAGTAATTTTGATCCCTTTGGCCTGAAATGTTGAGGGTAGACTCTTTTGAAGTTTAGGATCAGTGTCGACGAAGATACCAGTTTTTTCGATCTAGATATAGATAGGATATTTTACTATAAAAATATCTAGATCGGATACAGATACACACAAAGTATCTGTATCTGAGATACAGATACTGGCAATATATCTAATTTAGATACAGATACCTCATTTTGCTTCATTTTTCTTGAAAAATAAACCTTTCAGTACATTGATGTGCTTACCTAATCGGTCAGGAAAAATGAAATTTTAACACCCCCGGAAAATCATGGGGTGGAGAATCCGAATTTGCAATAAAAAATTTTTGTCTATCCGCCGCAAGCCGTCCACGTTCGGGGATTTTCGGGAGGAGGAGTGTTCGTAAATTTTTGAAATTTCCACCGAAAATCAGGTTCCGAATCTAGTTGGTCCTAAAGTCTCGACAGAACTCTACTATCTCTACTATGGATATATATACAATATATACTATATCTACTATAATATATATATATTATAGCTGTGGATATAGCAACCTCCCGGTTGCGCTTGGCAACATGGGAGCTAGACGAGCTTTACCAACGATTATTGAAGCGTTCTTGAAGCATTTTTAATTTCGTTATCCAAAGAATTCAATATAATATATAATTCTAAAATATATTGTTCAATATAAAAAATTATTCTGCTAATTAAAGATGGAACAGTTAGCTTCTGAAACGTAACGGAATATGCCACCGTACGCAACATTTAGCTAATTTTCCCTCGTGTAAGAGATTCCGGTGCGAAGACTAATTTTGGGGATTTCAATATTCCCGACGTCGTCAACACGACGTTGGCCCAACGTCGAAAAGCCGACGTCGAGCCAACGTCGGAACGCCGACGTCGGGCCAACGTCGGAACGCCGACGTCGGGCCAACGTCGGAACGCCGACGTCGAGCCAACGTCGGAACGCCGACGTCGGGCCAACGTCGGAACGCCGACGTCGGGCCAACGTCGGAACGCCGACGTCGGGCCAACGTCGGAACGCCGACGTCGGGCCAACGTCAAAACGCCAACGTATTTTGGACCTAAACACTCTTAAAAGTAGTCAAAATGTGTTTCACACTTTAACGTTTCAAAATATGGAAGTATTGTGTGTTTTCTACGCACCATTGGTTTAAATCTATAATATAGGCTTTAAGTGCCGTGTCATCTGATTGCAGTAGGGAATATTTTAAGAACACTTACAAGTGTTACAAGTAACTGTACTTATTGTAGTTGCGACATTTGACAAATTTCTAGCGTTCTACTACACAGAATTTAGTTTTTTCGGGTTATAATTGTCGGTTTTATAGTGATCTGGGGTAGGCGATAAAGGAAATTAAAAAATGCTATAACTGTTCATATTTTTTCTAAATTATCATTAAAATATGGCATTTATTATGTTTGGTATGTCAATCAATTGGAGATAATTTTGCGTGTCTCGACGGGTCTTGAACGTGAACCTTTTATTTCAATTTACAGCCGCGCAGTATAGAAAAATTTTCTATTTTCATTTAATGTTATCTAAGTTAGATAAAAATTAGATACAGATACCCATTTTTTATATCTAGATAGGATACAGATACATGGGACGCAATTTTATCTAGATACAGATACAGATACAAAATTTTCGGTATCTATATCTATTTTAGATACAATTTAGATACAATATCTAGATACCGTCTACACTGTTTAGGATTATTACATTTACTGCTGATTTCTTGGTAGCAATGCCAATAATTCTGTACACGCCAATGGTGTAACCCTCCATGGATTCTAAATTTTCAAATTCAATTAAAAACTCGAAGATTGTGATTCCGATCTTTTTCTTGATTTTTTCTTCAATCTTAGGAAGGTCCTGGGAGCATGCAGGAATTTTTTCAAGATTTTTCAAAGAGGTGAAATTTTGATTTTTTCCAAATTGAAAATTGACAGTTATTTGGGAATCAACCATACATGTATCAATGTTTTGAGTTAGCTCAATGAGTTAGTTCAATGTTTTGAGATAGCTTTATCGACAGGGAGGGGGGGGGGGTGCTCTCGAGGCAAACCGGTCGGTCGAAGTCGAATTGAGACTTGCGGTCGAACATACGGGAAATCCCGCGACCCGGCAAACTGTTTCGCATAGGAGGGGAACAGCAATAAAAGCAGTCAGACGTGTGTTCCTTATTGAATTCGCGACAAATCTAACCGGAAGATACTGTTTGCGAGGTTTTACTGTTTCACGCTCCTTTCGTCCTGCGCTGAAGGAATTCGACGTCGGATGAGACCGATGCGTCAATAACGCACAGTGCTTCCATATTTCGAAGATTTTCGGGGACGCGCTTTGAAATAAATGAAATCCTTATATATTGCTTATCCATGATTTGTCACAAGGAGCCAGTTGTAATGAAAGTTGTCGGAAATACATTAAATGTTTATTTTAATATTTTTCTTAAATTTTCCAATTTGCTCCGTAAACATGTGGATATATTGACAGCCACAGTGCAAATGCCTGTAAGTGCAAAAACTGAAAATGTTCAGGAGACGAAAAAACTGATTTTACTTCTTGGTTGGAGGTTCCAAACTTACAGGTTATTACAAACGGTCATAGAGAAGGAATGACAAGTCGATGGACGCTGTTGTTGTCACGAGCATGTGCCCGAAGATATACTTTACCGGAAATGCTCAACACCTTATTCTTGAAAAAAATTGTACTTACAGGCTTTTGCATTGTGGCTGTCGATATGGTCTTTCAAATACTTTCGGAAGCTCGGATGAAGGTGGCATAGTTTCCATAGAGTGAAGTTGTCATCTGTCTGGCCCTAAACCCGAAAGGACTTGACTAATTAACGAAGTAAAGGGTTGATCTATATCATCTACCTACAACCCTTAAATATAGAAACGAAAATCAATTTTTCCTGCATAGATCAAACGTTGGTCGGTTGTGAGAGTGAATAAAAATTATGCAGCTAAATTGATTATTTCTTCGTGGTTTCTAGAGAATTGTTTGATACAGGCATTTTATTTCATCGAGGAAAATCGCATGCCCCCGAAAGATGCTGGTACGCTTCAGCTCTAGAAAGGTGCCGACCCCCATTCGAGAGCGTACGCTTTGACGCTGAACCAGCATGCTGTTTGTTGTAGCTGTAAACCTAGGGCTACTTCCACGAGATCGTTTTCTTTCGAATGATCAAAATACAAATTTTCAAATCTCTGGAATCTCTCATGGAATTGGTAATGACTCCCTGAAGATTTAATTTTGTTATCACTATGATGATAAATGGATCATCATCCCCCATGCTGAGTAAGTGGATTGCATCGCAATCAATACGATCCCTATTTTGTCACTTGACTTTGTCGGTGTTAAATTCATTTTTTGAGTCTGATTCTGATTTACTCATTTATCCCAAGGGACAAATTAATTAATGCTTCATATATCGACGATGAAACTGCAATACTGCCCAATTCAAAGCATCGTGTCTTTTGGGGGCGTCTGGGTTGCCTACTTCTCAAAACTTGGATTGGTGGCAACTTGGCAAATCACGCGTCCATAGATTGCATGGCAAACGAATTGGGCAGTATTGATTCTGCACCGTCGATATACTTCACCACTGTAGTATTTACATCAGATTTCAATGTAAAAGTCTCATTGGTGATGGGTATCGGGTGCTTCTTTGGATATAGGAAGGATAAATTTTGTCAATAAACCAGGCCCTAATTTCATCATTAATCTAATCGTTAATGACTCCCTAGTGACTACTGTTCCTTAGTAATCACTCCCTAGTGACTTT
Source organism: Nesidiocoris tenuis (assembly GCA_036186465.1). Lineage (NCBI taxonomy): Eukaryota > Metazoa > Arthropoda > Insecta > Hemiptera > Miridae > Nesidiocoris > Nesidiocoris tenuis. The sequence goes on from AP028921.1 coordinate 957,311, forward strand.
TGTCCTAGTGATCCGTCTTAGTGACTCATGTTTCTACACACAGTTACTCCCTAGTCACTCTCTATGTTTCTTATAGTCACTTAGTGACTCCTATTTTTATGTACTCACTCCTTTGTGAATCTTGTTCTAGTAATCACTCGCTTGGTGCATATTGTCCGGGCAATCCGATCGGAAAAGGTTAAGGGGTCCAATTTGGCATGATTAGGGTATATTTTCGAAAAAACTCAAATTCGAAGGTAATGCCGTGGGTTTAGAATTTGTTGAGAATTTTTCCCGGCTTTCTCGCTTGATTTACCATAGGATAGGGAGTTTTTTCCAAAAATTTTGTTTTTTAATCGGTTTATCTTGAGATTTCATACCGCGATTTCTCCTTTTTCGATTGTTTGCCAATTTTAGGGAGTTCTACTGAACCGATTTTGCTATTTTTTGAGCTTGTTGGATTCCTTGAAGGTTTTCACACCTTTTTCACTCCCTATAAGTCAAAATTAGTTGGGTTTTAGTGATTAAAAAGATAATTTGATAAAATGATTAGTTTAAAGACTAATTTTGTACAAAAAAAAATTATTTTTTTTGACCCTTAAAAAGACCTTTTCTGTCTCTGGGTCGAAGGAAAGGTGTTCTTTCAACTTTGTGGGAAAATGGTAACCTTATTTATTACATTCATTTGAGATATTTTTCGGAAATATGCCACTTATCTACAAAGTTTGTAGAGTTCGGTTTTTGCACATCAGGTATTTATGATAAAAAATAAAAATATAAATAACTCGTAAAAAATGTCGTTACTGGTTGTCATCACTGGTTTTCTAAATTTTCTCGAAAACATCAAAATTTTGGAGGAGGACTGAGGGTGAGAGTTGAGACACGACGTACTCTCAATTGGTATAATTGCTCGGGCGCCTTCGGCCATTCGGCCATCTTCAGGAGCATCATTCGCAGGGGGTCCCAGTTGGAAAACCTTCCCAAAGGCGATCAGAGTGGCGCGCAGGCCATCTCGTCGTTGGCTAGTTGGCCTCGGGCCATGTACGCGGCTATGCTTAGCGGCATGCCGGTCGAATTGTAATAAAAAATCGCCCGTCGCAGGGGTCGTCATCTTTTTATTATATTGTTGGGAGCTGGTGCTTTTCTTAAAGTTTTTGGTTTTTACGATGTAGTCCGGTCCGCAATGAATCGCAGTCTGCGGACCGGACTACATCGTAAAAACCAAAAACTTTAAGAAAAGCACCAGCTCCCAACAATATAATAAAAAGATGACGACCCCTGCGACGGGCGATCTTTTATTACGATTCGACCGGCATGCCGCTAGGCATAGCCGCGTATATGGCCCGAGGCCAACTAGCCAACGACGAGATGGCCTGCGCGCCACTCTGATCACCTTTGGGAAGGTTTTCCAACTGGGACCCCCTGCGAATGATGCTCCTGAAGATGGCCGAATGGCCGAAGGCGCCCGAGCAATTATACCAATTGAGAGTACGTCGTGTCTCAACTCTCACCCTCAGTCCTCCTCCAACATACGGAAAACGACACAATCACCAATCAAAATTTTGTTTCTCTAGCTCCTGAAAATAAGAACAAACATACACATCAAACATGTTGCATCATTATGGACATGGTCAGGTGCATTATTATGGACGGTGAAAAATATCTAGAAAAAATGTAGGCATTGCTTGTTAGGTCTCTCCGGGTCTGCATCGTAAACGTGGAAATGTGCATTTTCAATTTCTTCTGGTTAACTCGGCCCACAATTCTGCAATATTAATGGGTTTTCGGACGGCATAAACAGACCAGACTTAGGGTAGGTAGACGTCCGCTATTCTCCGACTGGATTCCTGTTCTGGTGGTACCAATTACCGCTCATTAGCCATGCGTAGGCAGTTTGATTTATCGGTTTCTCGTCGTTGGGGGTGGGGAAAAATACACTGACCGAACACATGGTAACTCGATGTTTTTACCCGTTCCCCTCCCAAAAATCCTTCAATTTTTTAATTAAAAAAAAAATCAAATTGATAATTCCGGGGAAAACGAAAAATTGAATATTAATCATTTCTACTCCCATATTTACGAAGTAAATGGAAGTATTGTAATTTTCCTAAAATTGAAAATCGGATAGGAGCTTCGGAAAAAACTTCTACTTGGACACTTTTACTCAGAATCACTTTCTGAATAAGTGTCTGCGTGTCCGTCTGTGGTCATTTGAAAAAATCAGGAAACCAAAATTTACAAAAAATGGCCATAACTCACTCAATTCTTAACCTTTTTCAAATTTCTTGATCTGGGATGTTTGTCTCTGTAAGACCTATCACCCTGTGGATTCGGCTCCCCTTGGGCGTCTATCTATCTGTTTTCGGTTTTACACTCAGAATTTTTGGTTTTGTGAAAAACTGAAAATGGATATACTTTCGATAAATTCGTATAACAAAAGTAGTATAATATAAATGCGGGTTTTTCAAAATTCCGATAAATTATCAACTTTTTTGCGCTATTGACGTTTATTTCTGTGAAAAGGTTGTTCTAGTACCTAGCTACAAGATAGTGATAGGATTTCAAGTCGAATTGCCGACCCGATCGTCATAATTTCCCTTCCTTGTCTTGCACTGGGGAAGAGAGGTAAAAAGAAAATTGAAATATGCAAGTACTGCGTACTGTTCAAGTACTGGTGCTTTGTAAAATGCACGAGGAAGCAAGACGATAGTATTAGAGGTCGGTTTCAGTACGTTCGTGCAAAACATCAGTTTGTGCAAGAGCAAAATAGAACCTTTCTCACATTGCGGTACCCGTAAATTGGACCCGCGATTTCCCAAAGGGATACAGAATATACAGAATACTCTGTATGTTCACGCACACTGTATAATTGCGAAAGTGAGTACGTGGACACGGACGGAGAACACTCCAACATCTAGGCGACAAAACACGAAGTGTAGCTGCCCTTTGAAGGTATTCTTGTTAAAAAAGTGGGGAAATTCTTTTTCTACCTTCGTTAATGAATACCCGGACACTGACGCTGTGGAAGAATTACTCGATTTTGCATGAGCGACGAAGCGAACCTCTGCAGGAGAGAGGGAGGAGGAATAATTATTTGATAATAACATCGGCTAATATCCCGATTAGGGAAATTTTCCCGAAGCTGATTCGCTCTTTCAATTGAAGTGTCTCTATTTGAAAACCGGAAAGCGAAACTGCAAGTAACGTTTTTATTTAAAAAAAAGTTTATTTATTTGACGTTTTTTTATCAACACAAATAATTTTTATTGCAAATTTGGGCCGAAAAAACATAACAAAAATTTTATTTATAGTTCGGCGGTTCTTTAAGTTGCTTTTGGTGTGGCCATTGGCCTTGATTTTCACGTCAAATGCAATGAGAGTTAACCTTTCTCATACCTTTGGTGTGCATGCAATAGTTGAAACAATTTAGTCTAAAATATACGTAAAAATACAATATATATATTAATAAAGTAAAATAGAAAAACACCAACTTCAATAAATTTGTTTTGTTTTGTTAAAAAAAAAAAAAAAATAGAAAAATTAAAATTGTAAAAAAGTAAAATTGAAATCAAGTCAAACCAAAAATAACCATTTTTACTTGTTTGTGTTTTTACTTACTGAAACGTTTGTCTCGGCAAGGCCTATCACCCTGTTTAATAGGAATTTGAATAACTCGCAGTACTTCCGATATATTTGCATTTTTAGTTTTTTCTATTTTATTTTTTCCGTCCACGAAAATGAACCGATTTGAGCGTTTTTGTCTTAAAATCTTTGTTTCACCTTGCAGAATATGTGGGTATTTTTTTTACTCAGAGAATGTGACGTTTTTTCATTTTGGGCGAAGTTTGCATTGTGAATTTTTTCATATTTTTGACCTAAACACCGTTAAAAGCAGTCAAAATATGATCAAATTGTGCCATTTTTTTACGTTTTAAAATATGGAAGCATTGTGTGTTATCTACGCACCACTGGTTGTATCATGAATTATATTGATAGGTACCCACTACTCAGGGTTTTATTTCGTCAAGCGTGTTTATCAAGTTCCTACGAACCTCTATGATTAAATTTGTGAGTATGAAGTCATACCTGACTGATCCGAAAAGTAAATTGATTCAAAGGTAGGTAGATAATATTGCAACGTTTAAGAATTCTCATTACCGCCTGCGCTTCTCATTACCACCGCCGTATCAATTTTATAAATTCCAGTTTGAAGGCCTAAGATTGAAATTGAGTTGTTGTTCTTGGTCTTAAAATCTTTGTTACATCTTGCAGAATATGTGGATATTTTTTATATTCCTACAACTTGGCGTATTTTCACTGTAGGCGAGTTTTAAAATTTGCATGGTGAGTTTTTTGATATTTTTGACCTAAACACCCTTGAAAGCAGTCAAAATAATATTTTGACATCATATTATGATCAATTTTATAAATTCCAGTTTGAAGGCCTAATATTGAAATTGAGTTGCGTCTTGAGTTGATAATTCTTTTTTATAATCCCACGAAGCTCTGTGGGGGATGGGGCGAGAACCTCCCCCTGCACGTAGGACAGCCCAAGTTACCCTCTACCCTCCTATATAAGGGATGACCGAGTAGGGCCGCCCTCTTGTACCCTATAACATCCCGTCAGAAACGGTGAGTCGGGAGCAAAAACAATTTCACGCACTTTTTCGCTCGTAAGTTCGTATAAAAATTATTTATCCGATTCGCACTTGATATTGAAGAACCAGGGGGATGAGCCTTGGGCCAATTTTGATTGGAAAAATTTAAATTGTACCGTACGTTTGTGGTTTCGAAAGAATTTTTCATTTATAAATTTTTTCCGAATTATGCAGGCGTTACCTAGGTCATTTTTTTAAAATATTTAATTTGGTTACACCCCGGACCTATTATTATGAGTTGTAAAAAAAAATCTTCTCTAAAACCTCATCTGCAGGGCTTTTCCCGTCGTTTTCGAAAGTCAGGTTAACGAAAAATTTACGGTGACACGGTAATTTCATAGTAGGTACGCAAAATTCTGACAAAATATCTTCCTTTTCCTATTTTTGAGTGGTTTTGCAGCTGCAAGACCTGAGTATAAACTTAAAAAACCAAAATTTGTAATCTGTTGGATTTTCAACTAGAAACATGACTTTCTTCAGAAGAAATTGTTTGACAAAATTTGATCATATTTTGACTGCTTTTGAGGGTGTTTAGGTCAAAAATATTGAAAAACTCACTATGCCAATTTTAAAACTCGCCTAAAATAACAATATCCCAAGTTATCGGAATATAAAAAATAACCGCATATTCTGCAAGGTAAAACAAAGATTTTAAGACCAAGAACGCTCAAATCGGTTCATTTTTGTGGCCGGAAAAAAATAAATAAGAAACACACAAAAAAGGCAAATATATTGGAAGTACTGTGAGTTATCCAAATCCCGATTAAACAGGGTGTTAGGTCTTGCCGAGACAAACATTTCAGTTCAAGAAATTTGAAAAACGGTTGAGAATTGAGGGAGTTATGGTCATTTTAGTAATATTTCAATCGATTTTCAATTTTAGGACGATTGCAATACTTCCATTTACTTTGTACCTAAATTTGGAAGTAAAAATTGAATTTTTTACCTTTTTTCTGAGGTTGGTTAAAAGTCGAAGTTCGGAGAACAACGGATTCTAAATTTTCATGAAATTTCCTACAATACCCTAGAGATAACTATAGACAATAATCAATTTGACCAATTTTCATCAGCCAACTTGGCAACTTGGCAGTGGTACTCTTACAAGGAGCGGGGCTATCGAGCTCTTGAACGGCCCGGATTGGACAAAGTTAGTCAAATTTTGTAAGGTAGCCTGGAGGTACCGAATGGAATTGGTCAGCCAATTTAATTATTAAGCCAGAGGAGACGAATTTTTATCACTCAAAATTCCCGGTGTTGCAATATTCTGTTTTTTTTTTTTTTTTTATTTAATTTTTTACGTATAATTTATGAATTGTATTAATTTTTTTTATTAAAATAGAACTCCCGGCAGACGGTTCTTACCATGCCGTATAGTTTATTTTTCTATTCTTCGGAGATGTATTTTAAGTTTTATGTATAATAAACGTTTTCTTCTTCTTCTTCTTCTTCTTCTTCATCAGAATTAGATCAGTGGTTCGATGCTATTCGTAAATTTCGCAGGGAATAATTTGAAAAATGTTCGCCAAAAGAGAAAATTTGATCAAAATTATGTCCGAACCAACTCCGGAAAATTGCCAAAATAAATTTTTTTTTCTTAAAAAAAAAAAATGAAAATAGGATTTGAGGTTCAGTTTCTCATCGTAGCATCCACAGAACAGATCCAAACATCTATAGTTTCTTAGAATATTATCTACCTATGGGTGTGTAAGAGAAGTATGGATATGTATACGATTGATTGAAAATACGAAAATAATATCGCGGAACTTTGAAAATAGCAGCCGGTGAGAATCAATCAAATCGCGTGAGACAACTTCCTGATATCAGTTATTACAGTTACGTAACAATTACGTGGGAGTACCTTTAAGAAATTGGTCACTCAGTCTATACGTGTATGACCGAAGATGGTATTTCGATATTAAGTCGTTGGTATTTTGAAATTTTCAGGAAAACTCAATTTTCGTCCCATACCGGCCTGATTTTTTAGCCAAGCTTCTCCCTGAGCTTAAGGTCTCACGAATTTTGAAAAATCCTTCGAGTCTGTAGCCAAAAAGCCATGGAATATTCCTCACACGGCGCTGATTTTTTTATTTTTACCCATTTTTCAAAACCAAGAATTTACTTGAGATGGCCTTAAGTAAACCTATTGGTTTGAGGATTTGATTTTACCCATCTACTTCGAAACGTAAAACGTCAAAATTTCAAATGGGTTAAAAAAAGCAATTGGCCGATCACAAAAAATATCCACTTAAAAAAGAGAAAAAAAAGTTTAAAAATAGTAAAATTTAGATAGTCAAATTAGTTAGGTTCCCTTAATATTGCTATAAAAATCAATTATTGTAAAAAATAACTGTCAAATTAAACCAGTGGTGCGTAGATAACACACAATACTTCCATATTTTGAAACGTACATATTTGAAAAAATTTGATCATATTTTGACTGTTTTTAAGGGTGTTTAGGTCAGAAATATCATAAAATTCACTATGCAAATTTTAAAATTCGCCAAAAAAAAAGAATTCGCTACATTTTTGGAATATAAAAAATGTCCACATATCCTGCAAGGTAAAACGAAGATTTTGAGACCAAGAACGCTCAAATCGGTCCATTTTTGTGGCCGGAAAAAAATAAAATAGAAAACACTAAAAATGCAAATATATCGGAAGTACTGTGCGTTATCCAAATTCCGATTAAACAGGGTGTTAAGGCTTGCCGAGACAAACATTTCAGTTCAAGAAATTTGAAAAAAGGTTAAGAAATGAGGGAGTTATGGCCATTTTTGTAAATGACCACAGACGGACAGATGGACAGACGGACGTAACGGAAGTAACGGACGTAACGGACACACAGACACTTGTTCAGGAAGTGATTCTGAGTAAATGTGTATAAGAAAAAGTTTCTTCTGAGGCTCCGTTCCGCTTCTCGATTTTAGGACGATCAAAATACTTCCATTTACTCTGTAAATATGGAAGTAAAAATAGTGTACCTAACAAATCTGAGTCGAATTTTTCATTCAACTTTCAAGCTGTTGCACTTTCGATGGTTTTTCGCTCCAGGATGGTTCAATATAGCAATTTCCAATCGACACTGCATCGCGAAATTGATCAGTAACCCTATTACTGGAGCCCTACACGTATTTGTGGTCGTTCAATGTTTCATCCATTCTCACAAATGGAATTATCCCCGTTCCAGGATCAATTTCAAATTCGAAGGGTGAGATGAATATGGAAATCTGCCGTATTAGGACGTGAGGCTTCATCTTGTTATCTTTCCATTCGGCTCGGGCTCCAAAAATCTGAAATTTGGCCCTGCCACGGCAAATTATCCGATGTTGAAGCGTAGATTTTCCGTCGTGATGTTTTTCTTCGTATTTTTATTTATTTATTTTTCGTATTTTTTTTTAAGGCCCTTGGTTAAATGGACCTTGGTAAATACCAGATTTTTTGACATTTTTTGAATTGATTGTTATCTTTGGCCTAAACTAAATTGTGGCTCTATCGGAAAAGCTAATTTTTTAACGTTTTACGACCTCAGACATTTTCTAGCTCTGAGACAGTTTGGGATTTAATATTAGGATGACCCGTTATTATACTCCTCTGGCCGTCGTCTATCCATTAACCTATTTTTGTGGATGAATGTGTCTTATCCTGCTGTCCTGCCATTCATAATCGATGGAGGGTATTTTTTTAAATAGAGTAAAGTAGATAGTTACCTAGGTCGTGGTTTTTGAAAATAATTTTTAATTAATTTCTAATAAAGCAGATTAGTAGTAGTTTGGTAGGTAGGCATTTTTTGGGATTTTCAAAATCATAATGAAGTAATTAATGAAGAAATTAATTTTTTATCAATTAGGCGAAGTTGGTAGGAAGTTTTGAAATTGAAAAATGTTTTCCTAAAGTTTTAAATTGGGGCTTAAATCAAAATAAAGTTGTTTTATTTTGCAAATTGATTTGTTTTTTAACCAAGTAAAGAAGAAAGTTTTTAAAAACTAATAATGCCGGTTAGTAGGAACGCATTTTTTTAATTTTAGAAAAATCAAAATGAAGTTTAAATGGAGTGGCTTGTATTAAAATGTTTAGAAATTAGGCAAAGTAATTCTTTCTCAGTTAAGTTGGTGCTTGAAGAAATATTAAAATTTTAAAGTGCCTTGTCAACTTTTTTTCGATTTTTCAAAATTAAGCATAGATATTCAGGTATAATTTATTAAAGACATTTTTGAAAATTTATTAACGTTTTTCCTTGAATCTAGTACAGGGTAATTCTGTAAAGAAACACGAATGTCGGAATTTAGGACGATAAATATCGTTCGCTATTACCCTTTATATTTCGATCGGTATCATTTACACCTTTATAGGTATCACAGACCTTTGACGAGTCTATCGAGAATCGTGCAAACGACAGATAGTTTAACCCTTTGTTTGGTAATTATCTTCGATTCCTGCCTGCGGTCCTGTCCTGGGGAAATTAATTTCCTGACCAATTAAATGGGAGTCGTGGGGGTCGAATAATTTGTTGTCGGCTCGAAAATACAATTTTCAAGAAGGTAGGAATTTTGATTTGCTATTGGCTCATTCGTATCCTCGGAATTTGTACCGAAATAATTTTTTTTTTGCTGCTAATTTTAATTTTGGAAGGGCTGTCTGATTTAACAAAAAACAAAATTTAGCAAATTTATTCTAGTTGAACCTCGGGTAAGAGAATCCGCTAAATTCACTGTAAAGTTTTCAAAAACGTTCAAATGTAAAAAAAGTCATAATTTCAAAACCAGTTTTTTTTGAGTTTGGGCCCTTAACCTTTCCGATCGGATTGCTCGGACAATATGCACCAAGTTAGAGCAAACCACAACTTTTAGGACCAACCGCGCCAAAATCGGATCAGCGGTTCGATACGGTGGCGTGGCCACAAAATTCGGTCAAAATTTTGTGGCTACCACATCGTATCGAACCACTGATCCGATTTTGATGAAACTGGCCATAAAATTTGTGGTTTGCTCCAACTTGGTGCATATTGTCCGGGCAATCCGATCGGAATAGGTTAAGGGGTCCAATTTAGCATAAATAGGGTATATTTTTGAAAAAACGCAAAAACTCAATTTTGAAGGTGATGGCGCCAGTTTAGAATTTTTTGTGTATTTTTCCCGGCTTTCCCGCTTGATTTACCATTGGATAGGGGATTTTTTCCGAGAAATTTTGAAAATCTTGTTTTTTTTATCGGTTTGGCTCGAAATTTCTTGACGCGATTTCTCCTTTTTCGCGTTTTTGGCAATTTGAGGGAGTTCTACTGAACCGATTTTGAATTTTTTGAGCTTGTTGGACTCCTTGAAGGTTTTCACACCTTTTCGACTCTATGTAAGTCAAAATTGGTTGGATTTCAGTGTTTGAAACTTGGTTAGAGACCAATTTTTGACATTTAAAAAAATATATTTTTTGACCCTTTAAAAAAATTTTTAAATTTCAAAAAAATATTTTTGAGTAGGTTTTGGGAAGGTAAATGGCACAGAAAAATTACAATTTTCTACTACTCTTCAGGACTGAGAAAAATGCAAAAAACCGATTCCAGCTGGAAAATCTATGAAAATTTTGTCTTCATAAAGTAACTTAACGAAAGTGAAGATACCATCGTGTAGCTTACGGAGTCAATTCCAATTTTTTACGTTTATGCGTCATTAAACTGAAACTTGAAAATATCAAAAGCCGAATATTACACTTCTATCGGCTGTTATCAAGATTGATGCATCATATTTCGTCATGGAGGATCCGTGTCTTCGTTCGGAATAAATCAATCATTCCGAAATAAATGACCCGTACGACAGACGTTCATCAATTCGACAACAAAGACTTCGACTCAGTTCGAACTAAGTTGCCGTGGGGTGGGAGTGTTATACTTATTGGGCAAACATTCGAGCTGATAATGTCTCGAGAGTTCAGCTCCTGTTTACACTTGTCCGTGCACCACTTTCCTTACCTGGATTTCGCGGTATCAATAAAATTCGTCTCTTTTCGTTGGTTTTAGGAAATTAGTTGGCAAGCGATACTTCAACAATTCGGTTCGCGGTGGTTTAGACCGAAATTCTTATTTTTACCTATTTTTGAGGCTACAAAGATGAACAAAAAAAAAGGACGCTTATTAGTTTTTAGAATAGGGTGTACCTATAATGAGGCTAATTTACCTACATTAGTTACCTTAATTTAAATTGCCGACTTGAAATTAATTTTAAATTAGATTTTTTCACGCCGCAAGACTTTAAAAAGGTTGAAAACGATCGATTTTTGTTTCCAGTAAAAAAAAAAGTGTAGTCAATACTTGAAAATCCCAATATTTTGGTGGTACTGTGGGTAATCAAAATTTCTGGTCAGTGGGCCTCGTCAAAAGAACATTTCACTTCCTTGTCTCATAATATAATTTATTCAGAAATACCAATTTTCAATAATGGGAGCGAAAAAATCGGTGCGGAGAAAATCCTGGGGAAACTCGAAGAGGCGACCTCACCTTCAACTCTCATCGGTCTTGATGGCTTTGCCTAACCCACGAAAAATCAATCATTTATTTGAATCATTCTGTTCACTGCTACCCCAGTCGTTCTCTTTCTCCAAGAGGTATGATAGTGGTATTTGAGGGTGCTAAATCCAAATCTGAGGACTGGCCAACCTGCGGTACCTAAATGTTGGAAAAAATCCCCGTGGTTTCCAACTTTCAACGAACAGATACTCTTACTGGAAATTTAACGCTGGACACGCCCACATTTGAGTTGATGGGTATAAAATACTTTGTTCGTGCGTTTTTGTCAAAAAGCTCTCCAAAGACGTGGGTTCACATCAAATTTAAGGATTTTACACGCTATTTTGACGTCTCTGCAAAATCTACGATGCTCAGAAAAATTTTGTCGTACAATTGTTACATTTCAACCTAATGCAACCTACCGCACCTCAGTAGAAGATGCAATAGCCGATTTTTCTAGACCTATCTACCTGTTCAACTGGAATTCGAAATTTTCGACTTTTATTCCGCTCACAGAAATGAACCGATTCAGACGTTCTTGGCTTAAAATCCTTCGTGTCCTTGCAGAATGATGGATTTTTTTTTACTCCGACAACTTGATACATTTTGATTTTAGGAGAGTTTCAAAATTTTCTTAGTGAGATTGTCGATATTTTTTACCCAAACAGCCTCGAAAATGGTCAAATTATAATCAAATTGTGTGAAAAATGGTGTTAATTTCTGGAATTGGAGAAATGAAATATCCGCCGATAAGACGTCTCGTTTAGAAACAGAGATGGTACCTATTCGGGGTTGGAGCCCTTCCCTTGTTGTTTCTACCCTTGGATCCACTCATTTGCTTGCGTTTCAAGGGGCACAAGACCGGAAGGATGACAATGGCCTCAGACCCTCCCAATCCCTGAAACGGATTTAATTGCAAATTGCTCATACCAACAGTTGAGCGACCCAGTTTACAAAACGTACGATTGGTAGACGAGTGTTTTTACGCTATATTCACGAATTAGGATGCCTATGACGATTGTCTGAAATTTTAGCTCTGCTGTTTAGGGTTAAAACCTTAGCTTAAATTGAAAATATTGGCCGTCGAAAAAAAATTGTTTCGATTTTATTATATGAGGGGAGCTAACGTAGAGACTGAACTTATAGGGGCTTCAAATTTATTTCTCCAGACCCTTTAAGAAAATTGTTATTGAATTGAGAATTGGAACGGAGCTTCAGAAAAAACTTTTATTCATACACATTTACTCAGAATCACTTCACGAACGATTGTCTGCGTGTCCGTCTATGGTAATTTACAAAAATGGCCATAGCTCCCTCAATTCTCAACCTTTTTTCAAATTTCTTGAACTGAAATGTTTGTCTTAACAAGGCCTAACACACTGTTTAATTGGAACTCACAGTACTTCCGATATATTTGCCTTTTTAGTGTTTTCTCTTTTATTTTTTTCCTGTCACAAAAATGAACCGATTTTAGCGTTCTTGGGCTTAAAATCTTTGTTTTATTTTGCAGAATACGTGGATATTTTTTATGTTCCGATAACTTGGCGTACTTGTATTTTGGGCGAATTTTAAAATTTGGATAGCGAGTTTTTTGATATTTTTGACTTGAACACCCTCAAAAGCAGTCAAAATATGATCAAATTGTGTCACAATTTCACGTTTCGAAATATGGAAGTATTGTGTGCTATCTACGCACCACTGGTTTTAATGGACATTGCCAAATATCAGTGATGGCAATGTTTATGATTAGGTGGTTTTCTATTTTATTGCGTATCTTTCTTTTTATATCAGGGTTTAAATTATTGTTTTATTTTTATTTTTTAAATAATAGTACGAATATAAGTATGAACCCCTTTTCATTTTCGTTTTTTTTCGTCACTGTTTTTTACAGCGGAAACTTAGGCTTGAAATGGGAAATTTGTTAAGGCGCTCGAATGATGAACTGGCAAGGCCGCGTCGCCAGTGCGCACCTGCGACGAAAATATATCCAACTTGCATGCATAATAAATTCAACATGTTTCAACTGGATTGAAAGGGAGTTGAAGTGAGGGGAATTGCGAAAATTGCAAGACGCGCACCAGCGACGTTTCCGCTCGAATTATTGCCAAATAGGATACACTGATGTTAATAGGAGTTTTTTCGGTTACGAGAAAGTTTTCGGTTTGTATGTATGGTTTGTATGCACATTGTAGGTATACCTACCAACTTCAATCTACATCGTAATTATTGAAGAAGCAATGAATCATTTGGATATTTATGTTGGAAGATTTGTGGGTTATTGCCCTGGAGTAAACAAAATCTGACTGGAATTGTGTTTATCGGGGGTCTGACCTAATCGTGCATTCTGGAGGGCGAATGTTACAAGAACGTCCATTAACACAGCCTCCCTTCCTCATTTCGACGAGGAGACCCTTTTCTGGAAAGTCTGGAAGTTCCCGAGTGTGAGACGAGAAGCTATTGAGGAACTCTATTTCAGTTCTATAATAGATATCAATCACAAAATACCCCCTCATTTAAGGTGCTGAAGAAATTTCATATTTTGGTTCATCTTCGTTTTACATGAATCAAATCATTTGGGAAGAAGTTGTGGAGCCCCATAATTCGAATTAGAAACTCAAATTGAGGGAATGGAAGTTGTCAGTTCCACGAAAGTTTACGAGTTTGTAAACCGGTTTCGGCGGTCAAGCCATCGTCAGTACAAAACCAACACCTTGCCAGTGTTGGTTTTGTACTGACGATGGCTTGACCGCCGAAACCGGTTTACAAACTCGTAAACTTTCGTGGAACTGACAACTTCCATTCCCTCAATTTGAGTTTCTAATTCGTTTTACATTACTTCAAAAACAACTTTAACTTTGTTAATTACAACAAGCATAATGCAGCAGGCAATGATAATAAACATAATCATTGACAAAAATGGCCATTTTTTAAAAAATTTTCAAAAATGGCCAACCTTTTTCCAAATTTCATGAACTGAAATGTTTGTCTCGGCAAGACCTAACACCCTGTTTGATCGGAATTAGGGAGCCTCCACGGGAGAGATTGGGAGCGTCCTGGGAGAGATAGGGAGCGTCCTGGGAGCGATAGGGGGCGTCCGAGGGAGCGATAGGCAGCGATAGGGAGCGATAGGCAACCATAGGGAGCGTCCGAGGCAGCGGCCGGGAGGCGATAGGCAGTGATAGAGAGCTTCCTAGGGAGCGATAGGGGGCGTCCTAGGGAGCGTCCGTGGGAGCGATAGGCAGCGATAGGGAGCGTCCTTGGGAGTGATAGTGAGCGTCCTTGGGAGCGATAGGTAGCGATAGGGAGCGTCCTTGGGAGCGATAGAGACCGTCCTTGGGAGCGATAGAGACCGTCCTTGGGAGCGATAGAGACCGTCCGAGGGAGCGATAGTGAGCGTCCTAGGGAGCGATAGTGAGCGTCCTAGGGAGGGATAGGGAGCGTGCACGGGAGGGACAAGAATCCTCCTTGAGGGAGACAGGGTACCTCCTCGGGAGCGCTATCGGAAGTTTTGGAATCTTCCAAAAATCGACAATCGGAACGGAGCTCTGTCCGTCTATGGTCACTTACAAAAATGGCCGCAGCTCCCTCAAATCTCAACCTTTTTTCAAATTTCCTGGACTGAAATGTTTGTCTCGGCAAGACCTAACACCCTGTTTAATCGGCATTTGAATTTTATTTTTTTCCGGCCACAAAAATGAACCGATTTGAGCGTTCTTGGGCTTAAAATCTTTGTTTTATCTTGCAGAATATGTGGATATTTTTTATATTCCAATAATGTGGCGTACTTCCATTTCGGACGAATTTTAAAATTTGCATAGTGAGTTTTTTATTATTTTTGACCTGAACAATCTCAAAAGCAGTCAAAATATGATCAAATTGTGTCACAATTTTACCTTTCAAAATATGGAAGTATTGTGTGTTATCTACGCACCACTGGTTTGAGATGGATGAAACCCAGACGCCCCCAAAAGACACGATACTTTGAATCAGGCAGTGTTGCAGTTTCACCGTCGATATTTAAATCGGAAACAACCCAAAAACATAAATATGTTGCGGTGTCTACACACATTCAGACTTCACCATAGTGAAAATGTCTCCTAATTTACGATTAGTTCATCTCGTTTGCTGTGGGGAAGTCGTCTTAATGAAAACACTGTCGTGGAACTCGACTTGTCACGATCATTATGCCGCCCACGTCGCTATCTCATTAACCATTTTGCAGGTGACTTTATAAGAAAATATAACGAGAGACGTATCTCGCCATTAATTAATTCATCCCGTTTGACCCTTTAAGTTCATCCACTTCTTGAGGAGTTTTTCAAACTCTTCGATCGTGGATTATTTCTGGCAGCCGAAAAAACGTTCGACGGTTTTTTCCGTCGATTTTAGTATTTTAAAATGTCCCCGGCGATTTTTTTCAGATAGTTGACCCCCACCTCTTTAGTGCGAAGAAAAGAATAACGCTATAACATTCAATTCGATGGCAATTTTATTATTATTTTTATTTAAATTTTAATTTAACTAATTTTTAATTTTATTTTTTTTAAATAAAAAAATTTATTTATTTATTTTTTCGCGTATTTTTCTTTGTTTTTTATAGTTCTCGAATTTCAATTTGGGCCGGTGAACAACTTTAATTCTCGGCATTTTTCAATTTCCGTTTTTGTTTTAGTTTTCAAGAAAAAATCGAATGCTGGCTTGACTAGGAACTTGGCTCGTCGAATTTATTCACGATAATATAAAACACGATTACAAAACACAATAAAAAATATCGGAAAGCTCCTACCCTCGAGAGGTACCTATATTAGGAGATATTTCTCTCCGGAAATACCAAAACTTCTGTTTGGAATCCATGGATACCGTCAGAGAGAACCTGCGGTTTGTATGGATTCCCCATTCGTATTCAAGCACTCATGTGAACTTCCTTCGTTGTAAAGCGAATATTTTATCATGTTGCCTAAGCAGCTTCTGCTATTCTTTGTTGGAGAAGAATCTAGTTTTTGTTCCGGATCGTCTCACGGACCGTGAAGGTCTTGAAAAGTTGAAAATCTCAACGAAATTATTCCGGACAATATTTTAGTTCTTTGTACAAAATTGCAATTTTTTCAACTGTTTTTCAGTTGTTTTTCAGTTGTTTTTCAGCCCATTTTTCATTTTTTGCATGTTTGTCAACTGTGAGTGAGGAGCAATCGAAATTTCGAGAAGCATTTTATGCGATATCTCGAATTTGCAATTGTTACCTTGGAATTTCGAAGAGAAATGAACATAATTTATTCACAAGAGATCCGACCTGCTTCTCGTAACTTCGGAAGTAATGAGGAGAAATGAATGAGAAATTGTCGTTTAATCTCCGAACAATCTTAACGTCGAATGCGATTTGAAAGCGATGAGGCCATCAATTTCCAGAAACTAGTTTCGACGTTCAAATCGTACAAAACAGTTCTAGAATTTTCATGTGCTTCCTTGAAAAGGGCAATCGATCGAAAAAAATTGAGCCCAGAATTGAGAAAATTTAAAAAAAAACATTATTTCCATAAAAATTGGCTAAATATTTTTTACTGTTTGTATATGTTTAAATAAATTTTTTATAAAATTCTTTATAATTCTTATAAACATAATGCATAAATTTTATATAATAAATTTTACTGTTTATTTATGTTTTAATAAATGTTGACATATATTTATTTCAAAAACCAAAGATAGACAAACAAGATATTCGCATTCAATTTTCCATTTCAAATTTTACTGGCCACAAAAGACGAGATTTTAGTTTCGCCGTGTACTTTTTGTAACCCTCAAAATCGATTCAATTATTCATCAAAATCTTACGTTTAGTTAGGTACGTATTCATGAAATTCCTCAGTAACTGTTTCCATATTAGTTTCTTCAGATTAACAATAATGATAAAATTGCAAAATACATCTGTTTAGGCCCATGTTCGTCATCATGCTCGAAATTCAACAATACGAAGTTGAAATAAGTTTAAATTAGGTACGTATCTCGTATCTTATGTCTCCCACGTTCCACCGTTAACTTAAATCAGGACTACAAAGCGTTTCCTCTAAGCAAATGCTGCAATTGAACTTGTCTTTAAATTGAGGTCGACCAGATTAAAACTTTTCCGAGTGAGAACTTCACAATTGGAAAAGCCTTTTTTCCTACCATATATAAATCGAGTGAAGTATTTCGAAAATTAGGTCAAGGCCATACGAACAGGGATTCGAAAATCGATAAATAGACCTAAATCAACCAAAATATACAATCTTAAAAAAAAGGGAAAAAAATTAGTTATCTGTTTGAAACTAAAAAAAAGTATTTTTTCCTGTAAAGTGAAAAAATTAGGCAACAAAGCGTATTAAATACACTTAAAATAAATATTAGAATATAATTAAAAAATTTAATTAAGAATAAAATTTATTTAATTTATTAGTATTTTTAGTTTTTTATTTATTATTTATTTATTTATATCTTATTTTTTATTACATTCTTTAATTATATTCTAATATTTATTTTGAGTTAATGAGAATTATTTGATTATTTTATTAGGAAGGTGTAGAATTTTGTTTTTGATAGGTGTGTACCGAATGTATCGAAAATAATAATTATTTTCGATACATTCGGTACTCACCTATTAAAAACAAAATTCTATACCTTCTATACAATTATTGTATACTCACGTCAGCACTCAGCCTAACTAGTTCGCGTCGTACAAACTCAAACAGTGCTGGACAATTTTCTAGTCCCCAGCTTTCCGACGACTGTTACTTTATCGAGTTGACATAAACAAGTTACTCAGACCGTATAAACTTCAAACACTGTCGTACTTTACTGGCCGTAAAACCTGGCAGATCGCAACTTCAGTTATGTCGCTACGTGTTCATGCAGTAAACGTCAGATTGAGATTGGAGTTCATTTCCAGGATTGTTTGTATAAGTGTATTCTGCAAGAGGTTTCATTTTTACATAAAAGTAGGTGGTATCATTCGGAAAATCAGCGGTGCGCCGATAACACGAAAAACTTCCATACTTCATTTTTCAAGATTTCATTCTATTCTGGCAATTTTGAATTGACCCGATTTTTGAGTCCAACCTACTGGAACAGAGTGATAATTTTTCAAAACCCCTATATTTCGGGGCCAAGAACGCCAAAATCGGTTCATTCCTTCAGGGGATTTGGAGTCTACGAAAACAAAACGCGGCATGACAATTTTTTACGACAATTCTGTTGTCAGATTACTGGAACCAGGGAAAGTTATTCTTTGGCGGAATTTTTTTTCGATCCCTATTTTCCAATTGAGAACGTGTAGTTACCGTTCATGTTCCAGGTGTAAATATGCAGCTGATTTATTCATGCTTACTGCTGATGCCTGCACTCTTTTCCGCCATTAACGCCGATGATGTATTTCTACAGAAACGGGTGAGATATATGAATTTATCTGTAACTTTATAATGATCGCTTGAACTAGACAAAAACTAAAATTAAGGTGACGCCTTTTTGAATAAATAGTTATTTACTTATAATAAATAATTATTTATTTATAAATTGTTATTATTTATAAATAGTTTATTACCTCAATAATATTTATATAACTTTTTCAAACAAACATTTTGAAATATTTCTGACGATTTTTAATTTACCATATTTATTCAAGAACTCTTAACTTGAACATTTTTTATAAAATTTTATCAAGAATTTTTATTTGTAACTCTATAATATTTACCTACTTGAACAGAATGTAATCGCGATTCCGGCAAGCAGATACCTATGTTTTCAATAAAACTAAATAATTATTTTTATTTATTTAAATAATTATTAAAATTAAAAAAATTAAAACAATAAAATTAAAAAAAAATTAAATAATACGCGAGTTTATTTGAAATTTGATTTTCACGAATTTTTTCATATTCCAACAGTATTTCTACCCTGGCGAACCCGCAGAGCCCATGGAGCCGAAAATGAAGAAACCTTTCTGCAACGCATTTACAGGTGATAAACATATTTTCTGCAATTTTCCATGGTTGTTGACATCTTAAAAATTTGGTTGAATTTGGCCCTAATTCGAAAGGAGATTTAAAACTGATGATTTGGCATCGTTCACGGAGAAAATCGCCTTTTAAATTTCCGTTCGTTAACACAATTACGGGACCGGAATTAACATCGCTGGCCTCCCAATTCGACCAAATAATTCCCCCTTGAAATAAGAGCTGCCAAAATGTTGGAAAATCGTTTTTATTATTTATTTTATTTCGTGCTATTTAAATGCAGTAAAATCGTCGTTATGGATGGAGGAAGGGTTTTAACACATTTTCTGGCCAATGTGGTCGAATGAACGAACTTTCCAAAAGGGCCTTCCAATATTTTCTATCCTCAACCTCGGAAAATGAACTGCGTTACCTTTTCGACGAGATTGAGGGGTCCGTCATTACATTAGTGAGGACTTCGGTCCGAAAAGCTTCGGCTTTGGAGATGGTCCAATGGTTTTTCCTTCAAATACTGGAAACATTTCGGACTTTCATGTTTCAGAGAATGGCCAACCAATGTCCTGGAATATTGCAATAGAATCAATAAATGGCATTCGAATTAAAAATAAATTCGTCACAATTTTTTCATTTAATTTCCCTTCAATTTACAGGGAGACACATTTTAGGTAGTCTTCCTTAAAGGAGTCAATTTTTCAGCTCATTAGCAACAATTTTTGTTCTATGAAATTTTTTCTCAGCCCACGAAAAACTACATTTTTTCGCGTTATAATTGTTTTTGTGGTATTTTCGTCTCAATTACAGTAAAACGGCCATATGTCCCTCAAATTTTATAGTAATCACAAAAATAAGGATACCGTCGGAAAGTCAGTTAAATTTCCTGTAATTGTATGGTGTTTGCAGAATTCTAATATCAAGTTATGACAGCCAAGAACCGAGCCAAAGTTAAGAATTTTTAACAATGACCTTTTTTCAACTTGAGTTTAGTAATAAAAAAAATGGAAAAATTTCTCGGACGGTTCAGGGGGAAACTGGCCCAAAATGTCAGCTTCCCAAAGGTATAATCATTTTTGGTTTTATCTCGCTTACTAGAGGAGAAATCGACGTTTAAGTGCAGAAAAATGTGGTTTCTCGTTAAAATCTTGGTCTTAAGGACGACAATCTGTAATAATCTGTGAAAATTCTACACAATTGTTAAACTTGACTATGTTTTTGAAATTCGAAGCGCAACCGCAGCTTTCTAAGCCATATAGCCTCTGAAAAATTGCCTGTCAAAAATGGCAATTGCTTAAAATATTTTGGAAATTCAGCTTTTGTTGGAGCTGATTTTTCGGACCGTTCGGTATTTTATTTAAACCGCTACGGTATATTGTGAAGAAGCTATCCTCTATTCCTTATGGAGTTCTTTTTAACGGGCGATTTCTTACCAATCCGTGCACGGGGGGGGGGGTCCTTTTCCGCATCCATTGATAAATAAACCTCCTATTAACGAGTCCTTCGCCCATCATCGACTGGCTACAATAGTAGGTATTGTCATTATTGGTACCATTGTGTGGGGGCAAATTCTCGATAATAGTATACTATTCGCAAGATTTGAAAAACGTAAAGAATGATATTATTTTATCAACGATTTGACCGATTTTGGCTCTTGAAAGAAAATTATAAAATTTGAAATATCTCGAAAATTGTGGTTTCCTTTAAATTGATGCGTATTACCAAGGAAATTCGGTCAAAAAGGTTACACTTAACAAATTAGCTCTTTTTTTGTATAATAAGAAAAAAATGATTTTGATACCATAAGTTGGAAATTTTCCGAGTATTTGTCCCAAAAAAATTTTTTTTTCTTGATAGAAAATTTTAATGCTAGGTCGCACGTTTTAACAAATCTACTCGCCGAGTAGGTTTAACACCCTGGATGATACACTTTTGGATAATGAGGAGCCATCAAAGCTAACCAAGGCTCGTAAGCAATTGAAACCCGCGAATGCGTCATTTGTGGGAAACTCGCACATGAAATTCACCTAAGTGGATGGCGAGGTAAACTCGTTTAACTATGAAAGCCTTCCAGAAAAGGTTGGCACGTATGGAGGAAATGAAAGGAAAGCCCGAACGACTTTCGGGAATTTCCCCACCTCGGGAACCTGTGAAATTTTTAACGTACCTAAAGGAGGTTTTCGCGTTTCTAAACCGCTGAAGGTGAGGGTTGAAAATCTTGAAATCGGCCATTCGGTTCGAATCCTTGAAAAGAGTGGGAATTTCATTTATGGAATATTAGGACATAAGTAGGTGCCTGCAAACCTATTTTACATATTTTACAAATTAGAAAGGCCAATTTTTTTCGAGTTGAAGTTTCAAAGTGAAGGTAACACTAAAAGGGAAACTCAAACTGAAACTAAAATATAATCTGAAACTAAAAGTGAAACGTTTACAGAAAGTGGAAGTGGAACTAAAACTGTAAATAGTAGAAAAAACGCTTCTAAGTATATTAGTGACATGGGTACATTATTTGTCTGGGTATCTCAGAAAATAAAGTTCAAAAGGTGTGAAAACCTTCAAGGAATCCAGCAAGCTCAAAAAATTCAAAATCGGTTCAGTAGAACTCCCTCAAATTGGCAAAAACGCGAAAAGGGAGAAATCGCGGTAAGAAATCTCAAGCCAAACCGATTAAAAAACGAAATTTTCAAAACTTTTCGGAAAAAACTCCTACTCTATGGTAAATTAAACGGGAAAGCCGGGAAAAATCCTCGAAAAATTCTAAACCCACGGCATCACCTTCAATATTGAGTTTTTGCGGTTTTTCAAAAATGGACCATACTATTGCCGATTTGGACCCCTTAACCTTTTCCCATCGGGTTGCCCGGGCAATATGCACCAAGTTGGAGCAAACCACAACTTCTAGGACTTAAACTTAAACTTGTACACTTATGATCTGCGTGATGAGTAGGCAGCGGAGTCTGCTAATTTACATAATCTTCTTTTTTTTACTCACTTATACACGAATTTTCTTGGTATCCAAGGGATTGTAGCAGTGAGGCGTAGGGAAATGCGATTTTGATGAGTTTTGAGGTTGAACAAACGCATTGGCGAGGTCGTCGGGGCCTTCGTCCCTCCAAAGTCCATTTCCTTGATCCCTGATCTGCTCCCGAGGGAATGTTCCTTTTACGGCACTGCCTGGGTCACGCGTTCTTCGCATTTTTATTGGGACACGCCAACTCTCGGCTTCGGATTCGCGTTGAAAGTTGAACGATTTTCGCCTCTTTTTTGAGAATGAGAGAGAATGCAGAAAGCGAGCAATTTTTGCCCGACGAGTCGGGATTTCAAGTGAATTTGACGCGATTATTTTTCATGCAAAACAATCGTTGCTAGTACACCGCAATTGTTAAAATTTAATGCGCTAATTGTCAACCCTAGTTCACAATGGTTCAACCGATTTTTTTAACCATTGAGGCTATAAATGGAAGGACATTTAATTAAGTGGTGGAGAGGAAGAGGAGTTGAAATGGAGGGGAGTGGATTGGTATTGAGGGGTAGCGGAGAAGTAATGGTGCGGTAGTGGAGTGGTAGTGGAGCGGTAGTGGAGTGGAGGCGGAGCGGTAGTGAATTGGAGGTGGAGCGGTAGTGGAGTGAAGGTGGAGCGGTAGTGAATTGGAGGTGGAGCGGTAGTAGAGTGAGGGTGGAGCGGTAGTGGAGTGATAATGGAGTGGTAGTGGAGTGGTAATGGAGCGGTAGTGAAGTGGAGGTGGAGCGGTAGTGGAGTGATAATGGAGCGGTAGTGGAGTGGAGGTGGAGCGGTAATGGACCGGTAGTGGAGCGGTAATGGACCGGTAGTGGAGTGGTAATGGAGTAGTAGTGGAGTGGTAGAGAGGGGGTAATGAAGTGATTTCTGAGTGCTATTCGTGGTAGTGAAGTGGTCGAGAAGTGGATTTTTCGAATTTTCGTTAGGACTCTGTTGTAAGTTCTGCAACAGTTTTCACTTTAAACGTAACGTGGTAGGTTGATAATATTAACCGTATATTATCTTATATTTTTTCTTTTATCGATAAACTAATCAATTAGAAATGAAATTAAATTGAAAATTTTAAAAATAATCTAGCATGCCAATAATTTAATAATTTGTACCGTTAATTTATTCTATTGTTTTAAATTAATAGATATAATATATTATATTATGCGCGTAGCCAAAGATATGTGTAAACATGTAACTCGCCATTTCCTCATTTTGTAAATACAAGGTTTAAAAGGGCCTTCAGCGGATGATTGACGACATTTGGATGCTTCTTCCCTTATGTGACGATAGGAAGTGGAAGTTTTCGGATGAAGATTAATATTCATCTTGGTATATCGAGGGAAATCTATCTCGGAGGGTAGATTAAATCGCGTAGAACGTCAGAGGCGGTAAATCCAAAAAATCCGTAGCAACCCCCTAGAGGCAAAAAAAATTGAAAGCTCTTTAGTTTTTTTGATTATTACGCAAAAACGTCGTATTCCACAGACTGTCTAAATTGTTCCCCAATTCAGATGCCTATTGGAGCCCAAATTTTCAAAAAGATTCACATTTTTTCCTAACGTAAAATGATTCTTCACTATTGGTAGAAATGTCAAAAAACATGTGACGAGTTCTTAGGTACTTTTCAAAAGTTCTTACATCGCAGATTTCATCGGGGAATTCTCTTGCTTTACATATGGGTTAGGTTTTCCACAGAAAACAGGAGAGAACGAGACTTTTCTATTTTTCTGTACATCATTATGCAGTATTGCAGATTCGCTAATGAGCAGCGCACTCTTTTCATACGATTCAACAGAAAACTAACGGCATTGAGACGCGTGCTATTATTTTTTTGAATTTTCTGACGGGCGTTTCCCTGCCTCGCTGTTGTCGAAATGGAGCGATATTGTCATGCATAGTGAAAGAGCGTGAAAATATTGAAAAGGTGGTAAAGAATAAAGCGCAAAAAAAGTGTCAACAACAAAGTATTTATGCGACTCATTTGGCTTCGATAACACGCAGTAGTTTCATATTTCTATGCATAAAAAGTGTACTCGTATTACCGGGTACACCCAGTTTTGTATTATGCGCAAAAAAAAACAGCAATTAAAAAAATATATTTTTTGGACGATTTTTGGTTTGTTTGACGATTTTCCAACTTAGGTAAAGTAATTATGGAAGTAAATAGTTTACTATGGTACCTTTCCACCCTACCTTCCCAACTTCCAACTATAAAAGTGATAAGCCACCCTGTTGACATGGAAAGGGTGAACTCGTAATACGTGAGCGAATAAAAGTCGATGCGAAAGCCGTAAGAGACCATTATCGTCGATGTATTTCAGGGGCCGCCATAATGCGGCTCTAACAGTGAGAATCCATTTGGAAAGGGCGATCAGGGCTATCAACAACTGGCAACCTTAAGTGGTAACCAGAGTCGAAAGTGAGTCGCCAGCGCCATCATTACCTACACCCTTGACAAGCCGGCAATCAATGGACGGTCGAGTTCCCCGATTTATGGACTAAAGTGCACCAAAACGCTAGATTCGCCGTGGTGTTAGAATAGCATCCAAGACGGGATTTGTCGCTGGCATTCTCAGCCTAGAATACCAATAATATTCTCTTCTCCGAAAGAAACGCTGACTTTCTTGATTTATTAACTGCGCGACGGTTTGGTCAAGAAAAGTGTGAAAACGACGGCATTCTATCCCTAGAACTCATGTTCAAATGTAACAAACACGACGAACGTAAAACCGCCAAGATCCTATCCCTAAAATTTATGTTCCAATGTGATGAACGAATTACATGACGGACGTAAAACGCCGACATTCTATCCCTAAAATTTATGGTCCGATTAGATGAACAAATTACATGACGGACGTAACACCGCCGACATTCTCTCCCTAACACGGCGACTTTCATGACTTCCGAACGAGCGAGTGACGGATGTAACACCGCCGACATTCTTTCCCTAAAACGTTGACGTTCCCCGCGGAAGATCCGAGACCGACGACATTCTGTCCCCGAAACGCTGACTTTCTTGAAGCAAATGGGTAGTTCCTTCGAGAAAGTCGGCGTTTCGGGGACAGAATGTCGGCGGTTTCGGGTCTTCCGCGCAGAACGTCAACGTTTGAGGGAAAGAATGTCAGCGGGTTTTCACTCTAGACGAGTCTTAGGGAGAGAATGTCGGCGGTGTTACATCCGTCACGTCATTTCTGATTACAACTGCACCACATAATTTTGAATGAGGTGAAGAATGTCGGCAGTTGTACAGCTACCGAAAATCTGTGTTTTTGAATTTGTGTTAGCACTTGTTTGCGTGATGGATGTAATGTATGTTCACTCAATAGCGCTGACTCTCTTGAAGTAAGATTCAAATTGAATTTTTTTTTTGTAAATGATTTGATGTTCCTAAAAACTTGACCTCTATTCTCCAAATTCGGAAAAGATTCTCCTCCGTGTAGTAGCGTACGTCGTTTGGTGAATAAATTCATTTTCAAGAACCAAATTCACCCACCCCATGAAATAATGTCAAACCTCCCATCTTTTCTAAACGATTTTTGTGTAATTTATCGCCCAGGATGCGGAAGGAAAAGATCGGACGAATCAATGGCAGCTCTCGTCGACCTAAACTCGGAACCGGCGGTCGAAGAATTGAGTCGACAAATTCTATCGGAAGCGAAACTCTGGGAAGCGCTGCAGGAAGCGCGCAACGAGCTCATCAACCGAAAACATCAGGTGGGTAGAGTGCCGAACAAATATTTTTTTGAATCGAGCAATAATGCTGCAAAATGAAATGCTGCAAAATGCCATTGATAATATTTACAAAAAAAAAATATATAGGTATATTAAAAAATACACGATAGTAATAGGCAATAATGCTGTGGGATAAACATTGCTGTAGGCAGTTATACTATAGGTACCTACCAAAATAGAGCTTAAAACATGGTATTTAAAAATTACCATAATATGGAAATATGTTATATTTCCCTAAATTCTCAATGTTTTTCCAATTTCTTTCACTTCGATTGGATTACTCTCGTTCTCTTGAGATAATGGTAATGGATAATGCTCGGTTGGTTTCGATAATATTTCAAAACACTCGAGCGGTAAGCTAGCGACTCCTTCCTTCAGTTGATATTCTAAGCTTGCGCCGTTGGGACGAAAGATAATGCGAAATAAGTCGAATATTCGAACCCGGCTGCTTCCGGTTTACTTAAACGAATCGTTCTCTTCCGTTTTCGAGGCGAAGCCTGACCTCATCGGATTACTATCGATTTTTTGAAGGACCGTTACGAGCGTCACGAAGGCTACTCTTTCTTAAGCCGGTGCAAAAAAAATAGAGACAAATAAAAACAACAATTTTTTTCAAAAATTATCAGGAAGAAATGTATTAATCGTTCGATAATTGAGCGTTATTGATTAATAAGTAAAATCCCGAAATATTTCCGGAAAATTGGCATTTTTGCGAGCTTATGTTAACAGGTAAGCGTATTTTTGTACAATATTATTTCTAAAACCCACTGATAACCCCCGGCTGGGGCATGTCAGTTACGAAAACTGATTCTGTGATGCCCGTCCCTCCGACCCCCACCCCCACTCCCCTCCAGACAGCCGTTCCCTGGTTCCTCGAAGAAGATCAGATCCACAGCTGGCGAGGAGCTCCCATAATTCTGGACTGCTATTCCGAACCCGGACTCGAATACGAGGAAATCAACGCCCTCTGTTCGCAGAATCTCAACTTTACCGCAACCAGATGAACGACTTGAGACGATAATTTGGAAAAAACTCCCAAGAGATGGCCCTGTTGATGTATTTTGATACCTACACGATGTTTGATAAATAAATTGGTACTACCTTACCTGCAAATTGGCTCACCCTGTACCTGAATTTGAGAAATTTTTGCGTAGGTACCTACATTTTGACATGTATGGCTATAAACGTGGATATCACACGAACGGCTCAATCCACAGCCTAGGAGCCGCCCTGTGGTTCGGCACTCAGTGCCACCCCGGACTGTTAGCGGCACTCAGCCCGTTGTGAGTGGGGGGAACGGAACGTGCGGCACTCAGCCAATCTGAGGCGCAATCCCACGACTGGGCACGCCCATCAGCGGCTCAAACCGCCGGCCGAAGAGATTCGATAATTGAATCTTTCAAGCAGGCCATTTACCGCCTCGTTAGGCGATAGCGGATTGAGCCGTTTCTCTGATACAACCTGCCGACAAGCCGAGTCGTATTTTGTAATATACGCAAGAAGATGCAAAAATATCATCTTACATATCTTGGCAGATATTAAAAACGTTAACCATAGACTGCAGCTCAACTGATTGCCTAATTTCATCCTCTTTAATTTCGATGAGTGAAATGTAGATTAAATCGGCCGTTATGAAGCTATCCGCGCAACAATATAATGATAAAATAGGTATGTCAAAATTTTCCAAAAACATTCTGGGCTGCTATAAGTTATTTCAAAATCTAAAAGGCACCTACCACTTGAACCCCAGAATAATAATTGTCGTTTTTCCTTTCGGAAATTTCCAATAATGCAAAATTACTTTTGTTACAGGGCGATAGAATGCAACAACTGCAACCATTACCGCTAACGGGGATTAGGAAGAAGTCACAATACCTTTACACATGAACGTTATGAAAAGAATTGTAATAATATTTACATAGTAAATACAATTATTTTAAATAGATTAAATTCCATTACAACAACCGTTCTGTAACCTGCACCTTGCGTAATTTTCATTTCTTCTCGGCTACGTCCTTGGAAAAAAACCTTTGAAAAATAAAAGGATCCTCGAGCGAAACAAAATGAAAGAACTCGAATTCAACGGAAATTTGTTTATTGCACAATCACGCCTTGATTCCAATACGATCGATCGACCTTAAGTCTCCTCTGCGCAATAAAAACAATTTTTTGTAAACTTTTTTGGAGCATTTTGTATTGTAAATTGGATGAACTCTGTTATAGATGAATTTGGAAAACCGCAAAGCTACAAATGATAATGTACCCTGTAAAAATAAAAGAATTTTCCGACTGTATCTGGGCGGTAAGGCCATTGAATTTTATCCGAGCGCCGGCACGAAAAATCGAAACGCATCGAATGTTGACAAAATTATAAAGAATTTCTAATTGCCGCCGAAGATGGCGACCGATCCTGGCAAAAAAAAACGCAAAATTTGACAACGTGCGATGTGTGACGAAAACTGAAAATTTGTGAATGATGGCCTGGAAATGACGATAGACAGTCGTCGTCGTCGAATCGAATGTTCATCGTACAGTGCGTTCAATGAGCGTCGTCTGACATCTATCGAGACAGGCTGAAGTCAACAGTCCGCCTTACTCCGAGGCAGTACTAGGATTTGACCGGTCGCTTACCCTTGACGACGACCGGGCGATTCTTTATCAGCCCCTTCTTCCTTCTTGAGGTCTGGAACAACGGAAACGTCATGTCATATGTCATCATGTCATATGTCATCATGTCAAACGCCATCTGTCACCATGTCGTACGTCATTTCCCTCACGATTTAAAAATAAGATAAAAACACTTCAATTTTTAAACCTAACCCAAATAATGAAATAATTCCGGCAAAAAAGGCGATCAAATTTGCGCACTATGCGTTATGGTACAAACAACATAAGTATGTACAACCAATTGGCAAGGAAATGAATACTTAGGAACCTTAGATCTAAGCCATGGCCGTGGCCCTTTGCGCCGTAGGGCGCAAAGGTTTGACGCATGCGCACACCGGATCGCCCCAACGAAGTAAATACGCTTGCTAGCTTTTATAGTGCAAGTTTGTATTTGTTGTGTAATCAACTTATTGAGAAGGTAAAACATTGAATCGGTTAAGTATCATACTATTTTTTTAGTAATTTTATAAAATATTCGAAAATTACGTAGAACAACAGAAAAAAAGGAACTTGCAACATTTTGTTGCCAAAAACGAAAAAAACTGCATAATGAGGATAAGAGCTTGATCGGACGATGCGCAGTTCTATCAAAGGTAAGGAATTGATTGATTACTGAAAATAGGTAAGCGAAATTATCAAAAATCACCAATGACGAAGTCCAAGAATGAGAAGTGACTTTACCTTTTTTGAGATGAATACATCGCTAGGTCGAATCTTTCTTTTCGAGACAGGAATCCTCGGGCGGTTGAATTCGTCTTCTTTTTTCACTCTGCGGGCAGAAAAATGGGTATGGGAATTCACCTCCTCGGAAAAATATCCAATTCCAAAAGAATTTGACGTCGGTATCGAGCTCCTTAACTCCTTAAGTAGCCTAAAGCCGACAAAACAAATATCCGACTAAGCGGCCAAGCATTTTACCAAGCCGATGTATCGACGGAAGAATAAATTTCGCCGTCTTAATAAGCGAGGGAACGTTGACAGTTTTTATGGACTTCCATAAACGGCCGGGCAGATGGATAACTCGAAAATGCGTATGAAAGACTCGCCGCCTCCGTAATCTCCGTATGCGCTAAAGCGGCAATAAATCATTGGCTACAGAGTCAAGAGAGCAGTAACCGTAATTCTTCTACCTCCCTCGCATAATTCTTTATTTTTTCTTCAAATGATCCCCCCCCCCCGACGCGACATTGGAAATATTTAATGGGACCGGCGTTATTGCGGCTGAGCGAAATAACAGAACCGCTTTGCATTTGACGAATGAAGAACAATATCATCCCGATTCAAGCGTAATACGCTTGTTATTAAATTCTCTAATCATTTTTCAATTAATTTATTATTATTTTTCTGCTGCTCGTGAAGTTTTTATAATTGGCTCGAGCGCTTTCGCCAATATAGTCATCTTCAGGAGCATCACAACTATCGTGGGTCCAATTCGACGAAATATTTACCTGTATACCCTGACCAGCCAGTGCTCCGTCGTGTAAGCCTCTTCCAAGTAAGTCAAATCGAAGTCCTTATTGCCAATGACGACGTTACGCGTCCTATCGTACCCAGCTGGACTCCTGAAATCGAGCTAAAACCCAAAATTGAGGGGGGGCATTGAAAAACTACGAAAATCTGCAAAGGGAAAGAAGGAAAGCGCCAAAGAGTCTCGAAAATGAACCAAAATTACAATATGACAAATTTAAGTTTGAAAAAATATTCATTTCGAACTTGAAGTCGATAGGAAGTGAATTTCGCTAAGCTGTAGCGTCATAAGATATTAAGCCATCCAGTCATCACGTTATATGATTATGTCAGATGTCAACAAGTCATCACGTCAAGTGTCAGATGTCATCATGTCACATGCCATCATGCAATCATCTCACAAGTCATCGTAGAACATGTCGTCATGATATAATATCATGACAATATCATGTCATCTGTCATCGTGTTATCTGTAATCTGTAATCTGTCATCATGTCGTCTGTCATCGTGTTATCTGTAATCTGTCATCTGTCATCATGTCATGTGTCATCATGTCATGTGTCATCATGTCAACTGTCATCATGTCATCTGTCATCTGTCATCATGTCATCTGTCATTGTGTAATCTGCCATCATGTCACATCCCATCGAATCATCATGTTGTCACATGTCACCATGACATAGAAGTCATTATGTGCTATGCTGTCAAAATAAGCCATCATTTCACACGCCATAACGCCATCATGTCATGTCATAATATGAACGAGAGTGAAATACGGACAATGAACCGAAAATTTACAATTTGCCAACGACAGGAGGAAAAAGAAAAAAAATAATTTTTCCCTCGCAAATCTGTTACGCTAATTTGGTTTCGCCCTGCTACGGGGTGCATAGCCCTCACCTGAAGTTCGCCGAACCTGTAGTAGCTGAGCTTGTACATGAGACAGTTGAGCAGGACGGGCGACCCTTCGGCGTCAACTCGGAACTCGCCTTTGTCGGTGAAATAATCACTTTCCTGTCGGGCCGACAAGTTGGAACACGTCATTAACACGCGAGGGCGTACGTATGCGTACAAGTTCGAAAGCTGGCAACTTTCAACAATATCGTTAACGATTTAGCCGAACGATGAACTTCGAACGACATTACCGCCCGTTCGATCAAAAAACTAAAGGCCTTAGATCTACGAAGTTTGACGGGGAGCTTTTGAAAATTCAATCTGCAACCACTAGGGAGCGCGTGTTTGAAGAAAGCGATGGATGGAGATAATACTCGGAGCCTAACTCTGTAATAAATTTAGATGATGGGTAAAATCGAGTATCCCAAGAATTTTTTAACCCCCAATCAACGGGAATGAGGAACATGCATGAAAAAAATAAACTGTTTTTTCGCCATAATATTCCTTGTTAGGCTTCGAAAATGGTGTTATGGTGGATGACGGTTCGGAAAAGAGGTAATTAAAAGAGGAGGGAGGCTTAGTGAAAATCGCAGATTTGAAGTTGAGCGGGAAAATGGCCAGCCTCAAGGTTACACAGTGTGTGTCATCTTCCCGTGAACACATCTTGTCCGCACAGTGACGTCATACGGTTAACCACCACATTCAAAAGGGCACTTTTCATTGGCGTTTTTCACCAGGGAAAATGTTGTTTTTTCGTTGTAGACCATCACTACATCATTTTCGCATCCTAAAAAGCATCATTCTGGCGGAAAAAATGGATTTCTTTTTTCATGCATGTTCCTCATTAGATAAGTTAACGGAATAAGGTATATCAGGCGTGCGTACATCACCTTTTCCTTTCCCTTGGTGTTTAGGTAGGTTTCTATCTTTGAAATTGACGATTTAATCGGAGTTTAACCATAACCGATTGGCAATGTTAGTATTGAATTTCAGGTTTTTTATCGATCTAGGTATAATTTTGTTTCAACAATTCAAAGACGAATCACCCAGCGTTTTGAGTTGTTAGCGATTGGAAGTTTTCTCTACCCTGTATCAGGCCATATAGGTACCCTAATATTCAAAGGTCGAATCACAGAAAAACCTAATACTCAGAATCAAGGGTACGTACTGAGAGAGCCATAGAAAATTCGACCAATTCATCACCCGAACTGCACTAGCCCCATCTGGTAGCGGAAAATTGGTTTTTTTGGGAAACATCGTCAAAACTCTGGGAAATGTAAGGTTTCTAGACACAGAATCGAAACGCAACATGGTTCCATGTTGAGAAGCTAAACTATCCAAACGAACTTGAA
Source organism: Nesidiocoris tenuis (assembly GCA_036186465.1). NCBI lineage: Eukaryota > Metazoa > Arthropoda > Insecta > Hemiptera > Miridae > Nesidiocoris > Nesidiocoris tenuis. The sequence continues at coordinate 989,539 of AP028921.1, forward strand.
AAAAATTCGAAATCGGAACACCCGTTCGGGCGGGATTAAGGTAAAAACAGACAAATACCAATGGCTAGATTTTTTTCTTTGCTCGGGGCTGTTTGGATCGTAAAGTAGCGATAACTTCTTAAGGAAACAATAATTTAGAGATCAATAATATAATCAAAGGCTTTTACTCGCTCACTTACCCGAATATCCTTGGGATGTTCTCCCTCGGCGATTCTGACCATCCATAGGAATTTGTTAATATCGTCGCCCGAGTAGCCGATGACGCCCCCGAATATGACCAAGACGTAATCGACGTCTAGCGATTTCATAATTTCGTACGCTTTAGGTTCCGTGGAAGACATCGCTTTGCCGACCTACGAACAAAAAAGATCAGCGGATACTGTTAACATTGAATTCTGGTGGGCCATGTTTGAATTTAATCCGTTGCCGCCAGGTTCAAAAATGCAGAATTGTATATTTTCAATTTTCTTAATGATCTGGTGAGATAAATCTGAGGCCCCACGGCTGCTGCTTGTGACTCAGCCTCTCATGTGGCCGACATCGTTACAGCGCTCTTCTCAATAAAGCAGTATAAATGCCAACTGCTCTCGCATCTTTGAGGAAAAAATCTTCATCAGTTAAATTCGACATGCGCATCAGGCTATCACTGGTCAGGCATTTTTTCAAAGGTACAGCCATCTCACTCCTCTCATCAAGGTTCAGGTTGGCTTACAACTAAATTATTAGATTGTTGAACCAGAAGACCGGAATTATACTCACCAAAGCTATGTGGGAGTTGTTCCACGTATTATTGTCCACGAGGGTTGTCCGGTTGGCCATTCCGGCTATCTGGTACCCGTAGTCCCACCAGCTCATAACGCGAGCGTCGCTGTCCGTATTCTGCGAAAGCCAATAATAAGCTTCTCGGAAGTCGTCGAGAATCTGGCGAGACCTGAAGAACAAAAAATTATGTTAAGTCGACCGAATCCGGGATATTTTGATCGACTTCACGGCTGGGGTCGATCGTTTGCAATCGAAAAAAAAATCCAAACAACAAAGCGTAAGTGCGTACCCATCTTGCGAATAAGTAGACAGAACAATGCTGGGGCTGGAGTAGGCGTTGCTCGTGACCCAAGTGCAGTGAACAGCGAACATGAGCAGCATCGCTAGTACGCCTACGATGATGAAGCTCCTGACGTTCGCTCCCAAACCTTCCGTTTCCTTGATCTGCTCATGTTTCATCTTCCGCAGCTTCCCAGCCTACGAAGCGTCAATTTTTCGATAATTACGAGAAATTCAATCAAAGCGTCGTTTAATGTTACACTATGTAAAAAGCTCGGCAAATGCTTTCCAACATTCACCTTATCGTAAAGCGTACGCGACGGGGACGTTTCCTGTTCCGAATCGCTGTCCCCGTTCGACGGCGTCTCTTCATCTTTGAGGAAGATCTCGAGAAGTCGCGAGAAGGCGATGCCGCTGAGAATGCAGACGACGGGCGTCAGTGTCAACATCAGGCGGACCATAACGCCGGCGAAATACACCGCGCTCAAGGCATAGAGAACGACTGGAAATGATATTCGACGTTACGACTTGAATTTTTTAAAATAAAAGTTACTTAAAATGATGCGTGGCTATATTTTACCGAAAACGCGTTCGTCGTTGACGTTTTTGATGCAGTACCAAAGCCCGACGGGGAATGTTGTGACTAGAATGTGCAAATCGAAGAAGAACGAGAACCAAGTGGTCGGCTGATGTTCCGACACGGAGGCGATGATCGGAATATGGATTTTCGCGTATCCTGTGTCCCAAAGGGAGTAAAACCTGGCGGGAATGAAAACGAAGATTGCAGTTTGAAAGAAGACTAATAGAAATGCAGAATAATAACGATAAAGAAATATCAAAATGCCAAATTTTTTAAAGAAAAAAAATTAAATTAAAAAATCATTCTCAAAATTTCCAGTTTGCAGGATTATTTTCACTTTTTCTCCATTTTTTTTACAGTTTTAGACTGATTCGGACGGGTTTTGGCCCATTTTCAGACACGTTTCAGACACGTCATTTTAGGATGTTTTATTGAGTTTCAACCCAGTTTTGGACCATTGTGGACCGTTACAGACAGCTTTGGACCATTATATGGTCTGATTCAGACAATTATCACTCTTTTGGACCATTCCTGGCTGCATAAGACAGTTTCAAACCAATTTGAACCAGTTTTAGACCTTAGTCAGCCGCTACAGACCATTTTCAACACCGTTCTGGAGTGTTTTGACAGTTTCAGACGAGTTTTGGACTGCTTTGGGCCATTCAAGACTGATCTGGACCGTTTTGGACGATTGAGGATTTTGGGAGCGTCAGGAATCCAACTGAAGTCGGTTACTACTTAAAGCCTCCATGCAGGGTTAAATTACCTTCCACTCCAGGGAGCGATGACTCCTGCGTAAGTGAGGACGACGACTCCGAAGAAGACCGTCCCGGCCGCAACTAAACTAGTGACTATGAAGAAATATTTGAACTCGGCCTTCGACAAAATCGACTGCATGTGCTTCAATCCGCCGATGACCAGAATCAGGATGAAGGCACCTGGAATGGAAATGGAGGCGATCAGCAACGGAAGCAACTCTGGAGGGAATTGCTGAACGTTTTGTACAGCTTCAAGTAGGTATCCTCGTATCAATGACAATAGATAAGATCCGGATGGCCTCCTGTAGAATAATTTCCTACTGGAGCGATTTCAACCCTCTGGCCATCCTGAAGGGGGTTTTGCAAGTCTGCACATGCAAAGTGCACACGAGAGGGAAGGCTGCATCTTTCGAATAGGCACCAAGTACACCGTCCCTATACAAAATGGAGAGTGACAAAGTTCAGCCTCCAGAAGCCAGAAGGGGAGAAAGCGCTAGAGAAAGAAATCGATTCTCCAGAAGCAACCCACATTTGCTTCTCCATCTCAAACCGAATCAAGAGAACCAGAAACCCCCAAAACCAAAGTGAGCCACCACAATTTACCGAGAGCTGCCATATGTTCGCTTGTGCGGATCGGCTGGAAGCCGACAAACGGGATCTGCATACTGAAGAGCAGGCCCAATATGCAGAAGACGGTGTAGCTCGTGAAAAGGCGGTTCGAGTATCTGCCCATCAGCAGCAGCGTGCAGACGTGGAGGGGTATCAAATTTATTATGAAAACGTAACCTCCCCATGCTGATACCTGAAATAGGTCAAAGGTGAATTAGCGATTATTACCATTTAGCTTAATTCAGCTGGTTCACTAGGTACAAGAAGAAGTTAACTTAGAATTACTTACCATATAAAAATAGGATAAGGCCGTCAGCGACGCCCAGAAGACAGACCCTGTTTTGACTGATTTGACCTACGAACAGATGGAAAAGCGAAAAATATGAGGTACAACTTCAATTTTTCCTGACAATATGTACGAAAAATATGCATAAGGATGTGATTTCCCTCGTGAGTAGGTGACAATGGGTTCGGATCATTCCCAGTTGATAGCTCGACTTGCCAAAGGTGGCCTGCGACTATAAATTTCGACATTCAAGGATCTAAGCCTTTGTCGGAGCAACTGGCTAGCCATCATGGAGAAAGATCATCATTGAACTGGCTCCCCATCATGAAGAATGGTCATCATTTAGAAATTAAGATACGAGCTCCAAGGAGGGGTAGAACCGGGTTTTTGGAACTTAATGAAAATAGGATATTTGTAGACTGATTTTCAAATTTTTAGCACAAGTTAGTCAGTACGGATGACTTTGGACCACTTTTCACCTCCCCACGACAAAGTCCGCAAGCGAAGATTGCGAGACCCTTTAATTTCCTCTTGTGAGGCCACCAATGCAGAAAAGGTCGACTTATGCGAGAGGTTCGGTTGTACAACAAATACAAATAAATGGGCCAATAGCTTATCAGAGGTGAAATTTTAGCATCGAATGCCTACCCAGAGATAGTAGGTGAATTGCAGGGCGAATATAGCGATCCCTTCATTGTCGTAGCTGCCGGCGACAGAACGGCTGATGTAGCCAGGAACTATAGCTATGAAACAAGCGGCGAACAATCCCGCTCCGGTGTTCCACAGCTCTTTCGTCAGCAGATACGTGGAAATGGCCGTCAGTCCACTGGAATTCAAAGATTTTTGCAACATGCGTACATTTGGAAAATCGGGCCAGTTGTTCGGAACTTTCATTGGGCAGATACTTGTTCTTCTGGGCGGGATAGCGAAAACAGCTATATCTCACAAAAACAACCGTATTTCAAACGTGCAGGTAGGTAGTGACTCATAAATCTGCTTGAACGGGATTTCAATCACACACAGTACTTCCAGGATGCCTCCAGGATGGCCATGGTCACTCATATCATGATATGTTTGTTTTTTGTAGCCTAATAATAAGTGAATTCTAATAAGAAAAGTGTTTCTCATGATTCAAGAAGTCTGATTGTGTTTCGAGGGTGCCGAATCCGAAATCCGTTTAGCTCCTATAAGCAGAAGTTCTGCTGTACAGTACCACCCAAATGTTCACCAAATTCAAGCGATTTCCAACTTCATTCTTTTAAACAAGCACGTGCCATTTTCTCTGGAAATTCAGATAATTTTTTTTTCATTTTGATCTGCCTAAAATGCTTTTTTTTGTAGGTTTTTCGTCAATATTTTGGAGTAAAAAAATTTTTTTTGAAGTCTGTTGTTTGCCATTTTGACGATTCTGCAAAAAATACCTGGCCGAACCAACCTTGTACTTTCGTTTACCCTACACTCAGAAAATCTCCGCAAAATGTCCAAATTACCTACTATTCGTAAATTAAGTTGAAAGTTGGACAACTTTGTCACATTTCATCGCGGAAAATGATACGAGTACGGAATCACTAGCGAGTAAAATTCGATTTATTCAGAGCGAAGCTTCGAGTTGTATCGCGCCTTAGTAGGGCGATAGGATAACTAGGCCGATATGAAGAAATGCACAAATGGAACCGAGGAAATGCAGAGTTAGCGAAATGTTGGTAAACTATCAGTCCAGAGGTGTCAAGGTGGGGAGTGGGATTAGTTATCAGTTACTGACGTGTAGCTCGAGAACATGAGAGCCCCCCAACCGTCCTCGCATAAAAATGCAAATTAATGCTGATCAATTTAATACGATTCACTTGAACGAATTTCAACACAGAACATGTTCAAGGTATGCCGTACAACTTACCTGAATATCGGGGCTAAGAAGACGCAAATGTCTCTAATATGGATTGGAATATTGAGTAGATGAAGGACGTAGTGTATGGACCCGGAGGTGATCATCAGGCCCGGATAAACGGTTCCGCCGACGATCCTTCCCAACGGGTACCAGGCCCGTTCGTCGAACCAGTTGAGGAAATTGTAAAACCCATGCTCGACCATGTAAGCGGTCGCACGGTAATTGAACCTGGAACGGGTGACATTTTTTTTAATTTTCCCGAACGTAAAATAGGGACATTCTAACAGCTTTTGAAACGGAAATTATGCAAAAAAAATCCAAGACTCACCATGGGTCGAATTCATGGATAATGCTTTCAAACCTAATAACAGCGAACAGCCTAGAGGCGAACCCGCACAGCCAGGCGAGCAGCAAAACTGTGAAAACTATTAGGCTTTTCCATCCTCCCGAAAAGGACGAGGAGGATTTCTTCATTTCCCGAAACTAAAAATACTTCACAGGTGAACGGGAGGAGTCGAAAATCGGGACGAAACCAAAAGACAGCCCGGGTTAGCGATCAACATTTACGAAGGCATACGTATGCAACCGGCACCAACCACCACACCAAGAACAAGTTGGTAGCATAAACCGATGACAAGTTCCAAATCGGCCACAAACAGTGTGACCACTTTGACGGATAGAATTTCTCTCGAGCTGGAGTGAAGTTTCCCTACCTGAGAAACAAATCCTCGACCTGCTGCCCGTTACCGAGTTCCCGAATGTCTGGCTGATGAAAAACGGGATACACATTGAAGGCACCAGTTCAGCAAGGAAAAGTTGTATTGTAAAATACTCCAAGAAAAACAAATTTTTGATATAATTATCAGGGACTAAGTGGAATAATTTTTCCCTCAAAACGGGAAGCATTTTTGCAGAATGGTAATACAAATTGCGTTCAAAGTCAACTTCGATTAAAACTAAACTTCGAGATCAAAGTCAGCTTCGAGTTCAAACTCAACTTTGAGATCAAAGTCAACTTCGATTGAAACTCAACTTCGAGATCAAATTCAACTTCGAGATCAAAGTCAACTTCGAGATCAAAGTCAACTTCGAGATCAAAGTCAACTTCGAGATCAAAGTCAACTTCGAGTTCAAAGTCAACTTCGAGTTCAAACTCAACTTCGAGATCAAAGTCAACTTCGAGATGAAAGTCAACTTCGAGATGAAAGTCAACTTCGAGTTCAAACTCAACTTGGAGATCAAAGTAAACTTCGATTAAAACTCAAATTCGAGATCAAAGTCAACTTTGAGTTCAAACTTAACTTCGAGATCAAAGTCAACTTCGAGTTCATACTCAACTTCGAGATCAAAGTCAACTTCGAGCTCAATGTCAACTTCGAGTTCAAAGTCAACTTCGAGATCAAAGTCAACTTCGAGTTCAAACTCAACTTCGAGATCAAAGTCAACTTCGAGTTCAAAGTCAACTTCGAGATCAAAGTCAACTTTGAGATCAAAGTCAACTTCGAGTTAAACTCAACTTCGAGTTCAAACTCAACTACGAGTTCAAAGTCAACTGCGAGTTCAAAGTCAACTTCTAGTTCAAAGTCAACTTCGAGTTCAAACTCAACTTTTAGAAAAAAAACCTCCAAAATCCTTCTGAAAGTCTCATTAAAACCTCTAGAACAGAGGGATCCCTCAACTAGCCTTATTTTCCCTCTGTAGGCACCTCGAAACCTCTAGGAACGGACGGAAAACCTCTGATATGGCAACACTGCAGGGTGGCAATTGTGTAGTTTAGTTCGTTCGTTATTTTTGGAACTCAGAATTTTAAATTTTTTAAAATTTCGTCGTCTATCTGTTCTTGTTATCTAAATTTCAATATTTCAAGCTTAGGTTCAGAGAGAAAGTAAAATGGTAGTATTGACTATCTATCCTGGTGATGTATCGATCAATCGGCCCCTCTCTCTCGACCTGCTAAGTGCAACCTGTACCTTCACAGCTATCGATAGTAGCTTGATAGACAATTCGTGCCAACTATCGATTGTTTAACATCAAACTTCACGAACAAGGAGAAAGCGATCGGGATAGAATCTGTACGTAAAGTTCGCGACCTCTAGTCCACGTCGTGGACTCGTCGAGTAATCAATCAATTACAATAAATTACCTGCTAAAGGGGGAAAAATAGTGGCAATTTGAGATAGAGAAAAATTTCATTCCATTTTTTGCAACAATAGTCCGCTCAATCGGTTCCTACCGATAATTTCCTAAAAAAAAAAAAATTAAATAAATTTTTCTTAGCAGATGCCAACCGTAACGTGGGACATCTGAAAATCAAGTAGACGAAGAAATTTGAAAGTTTTCGGAAGGTTAGGTTCAGCCAGGTTAGTAGAACAGCTGCTTGTCCGCCATCTTTGTTTACGTTCCAACTTTCAGCATCAGCGTTCTTTCAGCTCAGCGTTCAGCAGTTTGTTGTGTCATTTTGACCTTCCTCTTCCTCCTCATAGTTCACCGTGCAGCCACGGTAAATGTCATGCGAAAAACCAGATCAATATTTTCTACGCTTTCCAGACTTTCAACCTTCATAATCTGGAATCTTGTCAAGCTGTAGCATCAACCTGTCAAGCAGTGTACCTGGGCTGCTGATTTTTGGTGCGGTGTGATGCACTGCGGTCTGTAGGTAAGTAGACCCTGGTTATCCTTTATGTTTTTGATTGATTGATGGAAATTTTGTTCATTTTATTATGACACTAAGGTAACGAATAGTAATTATGTGCTACTGACTTGAGGTTGGTGTCAAAAGCCTAAGGGCCGTTTTATCAATTCACTTAATCAACTGATTATCGGAGGACGCACCGACTAACTATTTTCCAGGTAACTTCATGCTGGAAAAATCATACGTCAAGTTTCCACGGAATCAGTTAGTCGGTGCGTCCTTGGATAATCAGTTGATTAAGTGAATTGATAAAGCGGCCCTAAGTAATTCTAATCAATCGCCTATTTTTCATTAAGGAATCGTTTTTCTTCGAACAACTTTGAGATGGAGGATGTCAAAAGTTCGCCGTCCATGAGCGACACTATCACGTCCATTATGGTCGATCATTCGGAACCGTCGAAAATAGAGAATTTGATCGGCGTCGAAGAGCCATTGATCAGCCCCCGAACGCTCATCGGCTCGGCCAACGTTCAGAATAAGGGAGCTCTGGATTGGTTAGTTGAATCTTCATTATTGAGAAGCAGGTTTTGACTGTTTTGAAAAATCCCAGGAAAAATCCCGCTCGTGCTACACCTGCATGCGGGAAGACTGAAGTGGAGTACCATTAGGTTCCCCGTGGAAAAAACAATCCAATAACTCATTTTTGCCAAAAATCGAGTTTATCAGTGCTGCATGCCGAATGACATGTGTAGCCCTTGACAGGGTGGGGATTTTCAAAAATGCTCAAACTTACTTTTTTACAGCCCCTGAACGTCATCGATAACCCTGGAATGTGTCTTGGTCCACCTCGAATTTTCACTGATTCTCATTTTCCTCCGCAGGGGATTTCACGGGCTGTTGGCTTTCGGGTGTAATTATTCAATTTTCGTCATCGATACTAAGAATGTACAAATTGTTCAGTCATTGGACCGGCACAAGGCTGTCGTTAAGAAAGTGAGGTGACATTTCGAATTGAATTTAAACAATCACTATCTCGAATTTGTTGTCTATTTCATCGAATCCTTTTCAGCTTCTTTGGGATAAAACTAACTCTGTCCAACTGGTCTCGGGTGATGCAGCTGGGCAAATTATTCATTGGGATATCAAATCCGGATGCGTCTTATCTGTGTTGCAAGATGGAAATAAACCAGTACTAGGTAATTTTGTATGATGTACGATCACTGTATAGCAGTGTGGATAGCATTTTTGTATCTGTTCCGACAGGTTGTCCCTGACTAGTGACTAACGACGTCATGCAAATTCCGAATTTTCTTTTAATTTAGTTGGCAACACAACTTTGTATCCTGAATGCTCTTTGATTTTTCGCAGGTTTCCAGTGGGCGCCCGGCGATTATATTTTGGCGGCCCTCCATTCTCCCTATTTTCTGATCATTTGGGACGTCAAACGGCAAACGAAATTGTGGAAAAAGAGTTTTACTGATACGTTGCTCAGTTTCGACTTCGACCCGTTCGACAATTCTAAGATTGCATGCGAGTATTTTTTTTAGTCTTTTAATTGACCCAATGTTTGATGTTTTGGTTTGGGCTCCAGAAACGAATCATTCACTATTTCGTTCCACAGTCCTTTGCCCCGACTGCATTCTGTTCCTGGATAATTTCCAAACTCGTAAAATCCCTTCGAGCAACGGTACGAAATTCTACATTTCGAGCCCTCGGCTCGACTCGGCGTCTGAGGAAAATCTGAAAGGCCGTGACCGTTTGAAAAGACTGATGAAGGGTCTAGTTGTTGGAGAAACCAAACCGAAGTGAGTTGAATATTTTAATGTTGCTACACCCTGAATGTACAACGTAAAAGTGAAGCAAATCACTGTTACCCGTTGTCTTAAAGTAGCCCCGGGTGTGCCCTGCTGTCCTCGAGGAGAGGATCTTGATAAAAACGTCTGAAATACCTAAAAGGCAATCGGTTTTACTCTTTTTCCTCTTTCGTCCCTAGGCCAGATGAAGCCATGACGATTACGGAATGCCTTCAACTCCAGTACCACAAATCGCTTAGGCATCATTTGATACTTCTCTACCCGCGTGACGTCATTCTTGTAGATCTGCACATCAACCAGACGATTGGAGTTATCCCGTTCGAGAAAACGATGTCCCCCCTTGTTCAGGTAAGACGGATCGGCGAATTTGGTCGCGTGGCAGACATGGGTCTAGAGTTGCGGCGGAACCAGGAAGCTGGAGCTCTTTTACGGATGTTTGGTGGTTTGGACCGGTTCTCAGGGCTGCAACTTGGTTAACCTCTGTCCTGATAGTGAAGGAACCAAGTCCTTGTAGCCCAAGGAACCGGACCGAATCTCAGACAAGAAGAGCTCCAGCTTCCTGGTCCCACCACAATTCAAAGCCCACGACGGCCTTGCTCTTCGAAAATACAAAAGCATCCCACCATCAGTTGGGTGGACGGTGGGGTCAAATGACCAGAATAGCCATACGACTGATCTGATCATTCACTGATAAATTTTGAGTTTTTGTGCACATTTGCGCAAAATTTTTATCAGTTTCGCTTTCTTTAGGTTTATTCGTGCAGACAGCGCGATGTCCTATACTGTCTCCACGAGTCGGGAAGTGTGAGCGTGAAAGTTCGAAGGCGGACCAACCCAGCAGTTACGCCTTCGCCTTCGGATCCCGCAGGAGGGACGGATATTAGTAGTTCCGGTAAAATGATATGCATCTTTTTTCCAAGATTTAGAAAAATTGCCGAATTAAATCAAGTAGGCCTTTTGTTATGCCACAAAATCGACTCTTCAGAACCATCAATTCTTTGACTCATCACAGGCTTCTTGAAGAATGCAGTGACAATTCTGAATTCACAAGAAACTTTGCTGTTCCAGATTTCGGGTCATACTCCTCCGAAATGTTCGTCTCTTATGAGCACAAATGTCACAGCGAAGTGATTCGCCAGATGAAAACCTCCAAAGTTCTCGGAGTCTCAGTTGACCCGATCAGGGAGCACCGGTTGGGTGAGTGGTGTTCGTTTATCATTAGAAATCAATCATCTTCTCGTTCGAATGGTAAGAGTGAGTCCCTATTTCAGGCCTCTTCTTGAGTTCGGGGAAAATCGTCTTCTTGGAACTTGACGCTTCGATCCCAGCGCAGACTATTCGTTCGCTTAGCGACATTATTGCACATTCGAACCTGGTAAGCGCCTGGTAACCCCCCAACTGCCCACACTCAGAAAGAATCAGTCAATCGGAGACGCCATAGGCCTTCACCATATTGACAGACCGAATTTTCTTTGGAGGAATCTTTTTTCCGAGTCCGCATACCTAACCATACGATACTGCTTTTCTCATACCTGGAATGTAATATTTGTTATCGATACCAACTCACTGTCAGGTTCAAGTTGCTGCCCTTGGTGATTCCATCCCCACCCTTGTGTGAGAGAGGTTACCAGGTGGGCTGTTGGGGGCCAGTCAGTTGATACAGCCTTTAGTAACAACTTCTGGTGATTCTATCGTTAATATACATGAGTTTTCCGTCCTAAGAATCCTATTTTGTGAATGCCTACAAGATCTTCGTGTGATTTTAGGGTAGGGATAACCTCAGGATACAGCCGTCAGCCGTTCATCCGACTCTGAACGGAAATATAGCCTCCATGAAAATGTGTCCACCTTACACGACCAAAACGTTGAACCAATCGGCTGCTGTTATCCCCGTAACGTGTGCTGTCGGCACAACTTCTGGGTTCTTGTATATCTTCAATATCTCCGACGGGACTTTGATGAAAGAATTCGCCATACATACCCACCCGATTAGGTAATTTCTTGGTTGAGCACCAGCTTGCAACCTGTTTAAAGGTTTGACTTAACCTAAAAATCCAATCCTTCCCAGTTATCGTTCCTCTTCTCCTCTCTCTTTCTCTTCTCCTCCTCCCCCCTCTTCCTCCTCCTCCTCCTCCTCCTTCAAATTCCGACTCAAAATAGCCAAGTATCAACATTAATTTGGCTTTTTGCAGGGGCTTGGAGTGGGCCGGTTCAAGAAACATACTGACGTACGCTTTCGGGGAGGGGTCCAAAGTCAAAAATGAGGTTTTCGTCACTGACATTCGGACAGGGCAATCGACGAGCTTGCGGACCGACCGTGGTATCGAAAGTCCGATTCATATTCTGAAAGTTTCGCCCCTGAGGTAAGTGAAGAACTTCAGTCAGTCCCCACTAAGCTATTTTCCATTCATCGGTTTCAATTCTCAAGCTCCAATCTGTCGCAGGCAATTTTTCGTCATTACTCTGAAAGACGGCCCTTTTGAACTGTGGGATTTGAGGACGCTCTCTCTCCTGCGCACTATGGCTAAGAAATTTCCTCACGTTATGGCCCTGGTAAGGCGCTGTTCCGTATCGTCGAATCACTGAAATGGTCAATAGCTGAGGAGGTGGCTAGAGCGGGGGTAAATGGCAGGAGGAAAAGGAGTAAGGGAGAAGAAGCATAGGTGAAGGAGAAGGAAGAGTAGGCGGGACAGAGAAGGAGGAAGAGTGCACAGAGGAGGAAGTGCTAGCGGAGAAAGAAGAGGAGCAGTAGCCGGAGGAGGAGCAGGAGAGTTGGCGAAGGAGGAAGAATAGGTAGAGGAGGAAGGAAAGGAGGAGGAGTAAGAGTACACAGAGGAGGAAGCGTTGTCAGCGGAGGAGGAGTATGCAGAAGAGGAGCAGAAGGAGGAGGAGGAGTAGGCAGAAGAAGAGGAGAGGGAAGAGAAGGCAGGAGTGAGGAGGTGAAAGAGTGCAAAGAGGAGGAAGCGTTGGCAGTGGAGGAGGAGGGGCAGTAGCCGGAGGAGGAAGCCTAGGTGGAGGAGGAGCAGGAAGAGTAGGCGAAGGAGGACGAAGGAAGAGTAGGTGGAGGAGAAGGAGGAAGAGTAGGCAGAGTGGGAAAGGGGAGGAGGAACATTAGGAGAAGGAGAAAGAGAAGGCTGAGGAGGAGGAAGGGTAGGAAGAGAAAGAGGAAAGTAGGGGGAGAAGGAAGTGTTGACAAAGGAGGAGTAGGCGGGGGAGGGGGAAGAGTATAGTAGGCAGAGGAGGGGGCGTTGGCGGAGGAGGAGGAGGAGGAGGAGTAAGAGCTAAGGACGCCGGAGGGGGTTAAGGAGGCCCCCTAAGAGCTAGGGGGAAGAGTAGGATGAGAAGGAGCCCGGCCACGCCCCCACGCTCATTATTTCCTTCTTGACTGACACCAACTGGTAAAATCATGTTACTTTTGAATATTAGAGCTTATTACTTCTCCGCTCAGGAATGGTCACCGCTCCACGGGATAAAGTCAGCTACGAAACCGTCAAGGCGGAGACAGTCGGACTCTTCCGACGGATCCAGATCTGAATCAGGTTGGTGATCATTTTGCTCGGAATTTATTCCAAGTATACAATCGTCAACTGATCAATTAACGCTAATTTATCTATCCAGGATGCGCTATTCTCGTCAAGGAACATTTGGTGTTTTCCGATTACGAAGGGCACATATTCCATTTCTCAGTTGACGAGGATTGTTTGAAAGACGGCATCAAAATACCGCCCGAGGTAGAAATTCAGATATTGTATTACATACGATCGTGACTAGTGCATACGGTTTTATCTAAATTTACAAACAATAACTTAAAACTCAGAAAAAATTCACACATTTCAGTTCATTTTGGGTTTTTTACAGGCGTGTGAGTGTAGTCATGCGTACTTATCTGCCTCGAGCGCGCATTGTAAGGCTTTTTAATGTTAGTGACTGACGCTGCTGGGACAAACGCTCACGCTCCTGAAACAAACCTTTGACGCAACAGCTGTTGACCCAACAGCTGTTTTTGCCTAAACCAACCGCTTGCTCGCTGTTTGCAGGCAGGCGTTAACGCCGTCAATTCGATCGCCTTCAAATCAAACAAAATCGTCAAAGCTGATACGGACGGCTATTTGAGCATGTGGGACCTGAAAGCTAAAGTTGCCAAAAACACGTACACGAACCGCAGTTCGCTCAGGTACATTCGGTTCGCTCCTGGAAAAACTAACCTCAAATTGATAATCTTGTATGCGGACGGCCTCGAACTTCTCTTATTGAAGGTGAGTCATCTCTGTAGTACATTTTTGAAGATTTCATGCAAAAACATGCGTACATATTCAACTTTCTGTCGAACATTTGCAAAAACGGGTCAACATGCTAGACTATCGTATATTCCAATATCTAAGGACTAGGTTTTGTCTTGTTGCAGGACGATTTTGAAAAATTGGCATCGCTCAAATGGAGTCGCGATTTCGGCAAAATCGTCGACGTCGACTGGGCTAATAAGGACAATGTCGTCATAGCGACCGAGGACGGCTGGTTGCGCATACTCGACTCCAAACTTGCCAAATGTTCGTCGCCCTTGGAACAGTACAAATTCAGAGGTGATTTTCCCAGATTCGGAAGCCTCATCGATGAACATCATGGATTTTGCTGTTGTTGTTGTTGTTGATTGGATAATGATGACGCTTTTCAAATGGAATTTTAATCGATTTTCAGACGTGGTCTACTGCCCTAACCTACTCCCATTTGAGATTACGTACCGGATGCTGTTTATTCTCTGCACCCAATACTGGAAGCCGGTTCCCAACTACGAATACTTGACAGTTCAGGATGGCATTCCGGAAGAATATATAGAACGTAAGCAACGAAAAATTTTTGTTTGGCATTTATAAAATTTAAATTTTAATCGCTTTTTGGGAACTAATTGTGGGTCGAGATCGAAGGTATTATAGAAAAAACCTCTGACCCCCGTCCACTGGATTGTGCAGCAGGTCTTTATTTAAAACGACTAACAGTGGTTAAAATGTTCAAAAACGTTTTTTTCTTGCTGAGGGGCTTGGGTGGCAGTTGCGCATAGGAGAACAAGATCCCAGAGCTTGGTGGCAGTGGGAACTTGGTGGCAACTTGGAGACGGGTGGCAGTTGGGTTAACAACTGAGGAATTGCTGTTGAAAATCTCCCCCGCGATACTACAGCGATACTTTAGCGTTACTACTGCAATAATATTGCCTATTTTTCATCGCACAGGTACTTTTTTACCCCAGTACTCAATCGGCGACTGAATATTTTCAGATGCGAACAACCAATTGAAATTGATGAACCTCGGCAACGATTTCGGCGACCTTCCCATAACGCAGAAATGCCTTCGCGTCTCTAAACTGATGGGCGATCATTCCATCATCGATGTTTGGACGGTCGCTAATTATTACCTAAGAGCCTACAGCGACGATCGGTCCAGGTAAATATTGTTTCAGGAGCTACAGAAAATCCCATTTTGGGACACGTCAAAATTGTGCGTGTTTCGAAAATTTGATAGAAAATCCTGGAAATCGATTTGACTTTCCTCGTTTCCCGTAGAAGCGTCAGCGTCGACGTGAGGACGAGCTCGTCGTGCTCGGATTTGCACCGTATCAACCGACACCCGCAAGTCGAGCCCTTGGATACTTGCTACGATTTTCTCATCGACCCGTACTCGTATCAGGTCAGTCGCAGTGATACTTGCTCGATTTTCAACCCCAACTATCCCTCGCTCGACTAATATACTGGAACCAGATTACATAAATATTCAAAGGTACATGTCCTTAAATCAAAGGGGTACGCAAGTCTCCAGACGTCTTTATACCTAGCCATCTTGATCAAATTTAACCTTGAGGCCCTACTGGGAAACATATTAGGCATATCACTCATGGTTTTAACGTATTAGGTATATTGCTCGTACTACAATAAGTTTTTTGCCTCCCCCTGAATAATGTACCAAAAATGAGATTCCCAGTGTTGCCACTAGGGCGGCGAAATCCAAATTTTTAAGCATAGCCTTGACTATGGCTAGTATGTTTAAAAGCATCGATGGAGGTTGTGTGGGAGGCAAATAAAAATTGGGCAGTTTTTTTACAATTTTTGACGTTTTTCATAAAACGTTTGTATTTGAGCGGATTTTTTTCGCCCTCCATAACCTCCAAAGGCTGTCATGTTCACCTACAACCTCGGATTCTGGTACAAGGAGACCAGGAAGTCCGGATTATTAGGTACGAGTACCGGATAACTGCCGAACACGTACTCGTTCAAGTAGCAGTACACGTAACTGGCTCGGCTCGGCTGATGGCAAGCGCTTGCGTAGAACTTGTGCGTCACGTTGTTGCTGTAGCTGCCAACGTAGAGTACGTGTATCAGTTCGAATATGTCGTTAGAGATGTCGTCGTCGAGGAATCGGTTTCTCTTCTTGGACCCTGCACCTGCATGTCTGACTATGCCAAACAGACCTTCCCGATAATGTCCGTCTCCGAGCGAGTATTCGTTCGAAGTATTGAAGTTGTGATACCTGCGAGTGAAAAGGCAGTTTTTGATCAACAAGCCGCTCGCTGAAAAATTCCAACATTTTTTTTTGGTGCCCGGATACAAAGAATTTTGAAGTTTTCTTATCTTAACGATAGGTTGGAATAGAATCGTAATTTTTCTCACCCGGCGATGCATACTATCAGCGGTATGTCGTCCAGGTACTGCGTCAACGCCCGGAGATTGGGATCTTCGTCAGCTCTTGCTCCTCTGGACGTGATGAAAATTTTGTATGCCTTCGAGACAATTTTGAAAATGTTGCGCGTAATTCCAACAAATGTATTAAATACTTACGAATTTTTTATGAAGTTGATACTTCCATATCGATACCTTAAACCACAAAAGGCACTTGTCCAAAAAGCTGATTTTCGGCAAAACGCCAAATCCAGTGATACCAATATCTCAGAATCGGACATTCGCCCTCTGCGCTTGAAGGTATCGATACTTACTAAGTAAATTTCAGTAGAATACTAGCATAGTGAGATAAATGTGCAATCTACAATCTTGGGCTTGGAAATTCTTTGAAAAATTTTCATACCTCTTGCGCCAGTTCGCAAGGCTTGTAAATTTTTCCGTCGCCGTAGTAACGCGTGGAAACCGCCAAAAGGAAAATGGCGGCGGCAATTCGCATTTTTCTTCCGGCTGGCTCAACTCACACTGATCATTGTCAGGAAGCCGAATCGCTATCGAAATTCGTGAGATAACCACGGTGAGATGACCTCGGGTCATGATTTTATCTCGAGTCGATATGGGGGTGTGAATAGCTGTTTACTTATTTACAGTTGTTCACACCCCTATATCTACTCGAGTATGGAAACTGTAAATAAGTAAACAGTTATTCACCCTCCATATCTACTCGAGTATGGAGCTCCATTAGCCGATGCAAAGAACAGAAGATAGCATAATTTTATCAATATTTTTGGGTAGGTAGCCGAAAAAATATGAACACTTCCGAACACGCCGATGCCTCCCTATTCGTAACCGATTTTTAAGCGCACCCCATCGATTTTGATGCTTAATCCGCCCCCAATCGGAATTGTACCATCTTTCTAACTATCTTTATAGATCATCACGGGTGAAATCCGTTAGGGCTAAAACATGTCACTAATCTGCTCGGACAATTTGGACCAAACTGTAAAGTAGAAAGTAAAGTAAACCGCCGTTCCAGGCGTTGGCTTTTCGCCCGACTAAAGTTGTCCCGGGCGTGCCCTGCCGCCCTCAAGGAGAGGATCGGAACTATTCAGGACATGTCGCTGTAGTCTCTCAGTAGTTACGTACTGTGATACACGGCTACTCATTGCCTCACATCCTTGAGTGGAGAGGGACTGAACCAAATTGTGATGGGCACAAAACTTTTTTTTTTTTTTTGTTTCGGGCTTACGGGTTCTCTTTATTCAGCTGGTCATTGCTCAATTGGAATCCTTCCGTTTCCAGAAACTTCAACTCGAGCGCGTCTCGCTTCACGAATGGAAACGGGGCGACTATCAGCATACGCAGCGCGTCGTCGAGAAACTGATTCTCCTCGGAGAAATGGACAGAGCCGTGCAATTGCTGCTTGAGACGGACATCGACAATCCTAATTATTACGGAGATGCCATCAAGTAAGAACAGATTGTCGCTTTTCATTTCGCGTTGCGCTTTCGCCCGTACGCCTTCCTCAAGAGCTGCGGTCGAGATTCGCTCGTTTTCAGGACGAACGGCTCAACCCGCTACGTAAATAAGCCGAGTTTTCCGAATTCTAGAGCAGTGTATTCACCTTTCTTGTTTGCAGGGCTTGTTTAATCGCAACAATACAACAAACTGGAGCTGCTCAAAGCACCGTTAAACTCGTCGCTACGAACCTCATCGCTAACGGCAAAGTGTGGGAAGGTAAAAAAATTGTCGATTCTCGTTAGAATCGGCTCAGTAGTTTGGGCATTGTTCAAGGAAAAGTGTTTTTCTTTCTTTTTTGGTTTCCGGAAAATTGCGACTGAACTATTCGATCGATTTTGACATTCCAAGGCTCGTCCTCCTTCGTTTAACCTTCCCTATATTGATAACCCGAAAATTTCAGGCATACTTAATGATTTCTATGGAATAGAAGCACGGTGTCCTCCCTTTTCCTTTCAGGGGTTCAACTGCTGTGCCTGATCGGCAAAGGTTTGGACGGTTGCCGGTATCTCGTCTCGTACGGCATGTGGGAGTCGGCCATTTGGTTAGCGAAAGCGATACTGCCGCAAAACGAGGCCCAGGAAGTCATGAAGAAATTCGCCGAACACCTCATCAACTCTGGCTGCATGGTGAGGAAAATCTCGCCCGAACATTTTGAAATGGAGATAACTGATTTTTTACTGAAATGACTACGTTTTCCAGGTCGAGGCGCTTCTGGTGTACATGTCGCAGTACCAGTTTGAGAAAGCGCTGGAAATATTGCACAGCAACCACTCGACGTACACGTCCGTGCTGCTGCTGATGGCATGCCAAAGCTTCAAAGTCGACATAAGTCATATCCTTTTTACGTATTGCGGACCCTAAATTGTTCCTTGTTGAATACAATCGTACAGGTTAGGTTAGAGCAGGACTGGGAAGACGATGTTTTTGTTGTCAACCTATTTCCCACCCGTACACCGTACAGTCCTTGTGGGTGCTAATATGTTTTTGTTTGTTTGTTCTTTGCTGGGTTTTGTATGGTGTTGAGGGTGAAACTGAAAATAATATGTTTCTTTTCGTAGTTGTTATTTGTTTGTTATGTTGTTGGTTTGTCTTGTTATTTGTTGTTGTTTATGGAAAACGCTATAAAAACCTCCAGAAGAAGCCAAATATGGGCCTTGGAATAATGCCAAAACTCTCAAATACCAAAGCGTTTTAGGCTTTTTCCAGCAAAAACATAGCTACTGTAACCAATCGCTACCATTTTTTTCACTCGCCGACTAAAACTGCTCACTCAGTTTAGTATTTTCAGACTGGACTGTTGCAGTTTTTGACAGATTTCTCTTTTCTTGTAAATGTTTTTCAACATTTCTCTTTCCTTAACTCCTGGCATCACAGAACCTCACCAACGCCATCTATTCGTCGTTTACGGAATTCCTCCATTCCATCGGCAGCCACGACGCCGCCAACGGATTAGCCGCTCAGTTGAACATTAGCGGTTGATAAGGGAAAATTCATTCCTCGCTAAATCAATACCTGTAAATAATGTTTTAGGCTTGTAATTCAGGAAAAATCGATGTAATAATAGGTACGTTGGAAAACCGCGATTTTCATTTCTGCTGGGTTCAACCGCAGAAAAATCGCCGTTATGGACTCCACGACGGTTCCGATTTTGCAGCTGTTAACTCAAAAAATGCTAAAATTTAGACATGGCAGAGGATCAGTTTTTTAGCCCGTGAAATTTCCAGAAAAATAAATGTGGTTTGATCAAGGGGGGGGGTTAAGGCTGTAACGATCGTATTTCCTACAAAATTCCACTGTTAGCAATTTTTTTTTCCTAAGTTTGTCGCAAACAATTACTTGTTTTTCTTGGGCCTTGATTTCAAAGAAAAATGTAGCAGCGTTAATCATGTGCAATAAATCTAAGTCTGCTGTTAGCCTAATTAGGTACAGTCAAATTTGACGTTCCGGTGTAGAAAATTGGTATCGAGTCCTTTGTTGTTAAGGGCTAATTTCACTTGATCTAGTCGAATTAACTACTTGTTTTCATGCTGGAAATTGTAAATTATTTCATCGTAAATTCACTCGTCAAATGGCTCGAATGTGACTATTCTGTAAATCACTTGGAAACATCTGCATTCCTAAAAATGTAACTATTCCGATTAAATTATCATTAATTGTCGAATTTTTATGTTTTGTTCTGCCTTTCCATCGCCTAATTTCTTCCTTCGATCGCCTAATGTTTCCCTGACATCAGTACCCAGAGGGAAACGTTTTTCGATTTTAGGCGAGTTTTTTTTATATTTCTGACCTAAACAGCCTAGATAGGTTCAAAATATAATCAAATTAAGTAAAAAATTTACACATCAAAGTATGGAAATGTTGTGTGTTATCTACGCAAAACTAGTTTCAATTTAAAAACAATATTTAATAGGATAAATTATCAATAAAATTGATCATAATGCTCTAAAATATTGCTGAAAAGGGGCCTGAAACGAGCTATGAGTAACAGGGGGTTAGAGCTTGACAGGAATACACAGTCAGACTGGGCGAGACTCGGTCATGAGACTGGGCCGAGACTTCAGTAAATATTGCCATAAGGCGGCAGAAACACATCACACTGTTTAGCCGGAATCCGAATTACGCATGGGACCTCCGACAAATTTGCACTTTTAGTGTTTTCTTTATGTTTCCCTGGCTACAGAAATGAACCGATTTGAGCGTTCTTGGCCTTAAAATATTTGTTTCACCGCGCAGAATAAGTGGATATTTTTTTATTCCGATAACTAGTCGTACTTCGATTTTAGGCGAATTTTAAAATTTAAAAGCGAGTTTTTTGATATTTTTGACCTAACAAAATCCCCGACAAAAGTAGTCAAAATATAATCGATTTATCAAAAACTCACTATTGTCTCTTTGAAATTAGGTCTTTGCACAGAATAATAACTATATAACTAGAATAAGACTATAACATGGGCCCCAAATAGTCATTCGGGTAAACGTAGGGTGGAATAAAACGAGAATAAATTCGACGATATTTCCATATAATTGCTAATTCGAAATTGAACGCTGTACAAATTGCCGGCCCCTTAACGTCGGATTCGGCCGTTGCGAATTTTTACAAATTTAAAAAATTGGAATGCTAGACATCGACGTTATAGGCGACATTAAGACGACGCGGAACTCGAACCTTTTTCGTCTCTTCTCAGTAAAAATAGCCTAAAAATAATTCATTAGGTAATTGAGAAAAAGTTGAATTACCAACGAGTAAGCTTTGCTGGGGTAGGTTGAACTGCGGAAATCTTTAAAAGATCCTCACAAATTTATACTTGGGACAATTTGTAGAAATTCTTTTTTCGCAACGTTGGAATACAAGAATTTTGACTTCATACTCAAGAACTCGATGCTATTTCGAAATATCGGTGACGTCATGCAATTGGTGAGAGTGAGAGGGAAGGAGCCAAATTTTGGCAAAAAAAGCGTGAAATACAATTAGAATAATTGTAACTTGTTAACTAACTATTTGTAATTTTTTTACCAACGTACGACCAATTGATCGGAAGGAATCCCAACCAAAGGCACGATGAGGACAAAACGGAGTGGGTACCAAGTGGCCGGATCACCGAGTAGCCCGTTGAAAATTCGGCTTTGATCAAACTGCGCCCAAAGGCCGTTGGAATCGTTTACATTTTTTGATAACCAGGCCACAAAAAAGTCCAAAAACCATTGATATGATAAAAAATTTAGGAACTGAAATACAGTACGGCCTGTTCACGTCCTGACGGTGGAGCCGCCCCGTTGTGCGGCGCTCGCGCGGTTGGCGGGCCTGTTGAGCGGCACTCGGTCCGCCCGCCGCTGGAAGGAACGTGCGGCACTTAGCCAATCAGAGACGCGGCTGCCATGGCTGCACCCGCCCACCAACGGCTCAAGCTGCCGAAGTAGGATTCGATTGTCAACTGTTTCGAGCCACCCCGTCGCGTTTTGGGTTGTCTGATGCGGTTTTTGGTTGTCTCCACTAACCCCTCAATGATTGGGCCACTTGGTGATAAAATCGAACAAAACTCGATCGAAAAACGGGTAACTTGAACAATTTTCCCGACATGAAATAAAATGCGATGGTGAACGGTAGAAAAAAAATGCCGGCAGTGGGGAAAAATAAAACTAACTTCACAGATATAGAGCATTTTTAAAAAATTCTAACATTAAAATTGACTGTTCCACCATTTGCAATGATGAAATTCACAACCGTTTATCACATTCATTCTCTCCTCGATTCGTTTCGCGAGGGCGATAAATATTACAAGAGAGATACGAACAGGAAACATTTGGCGACGATTTTGGGAAGATTTGTTGACATTCGGGGACGATACTGGCTAAACCAAATTTAGACGTTCATCTTCCAGGTTCCGGGGTCTCCTCGGGCTTGACGATCTGGTAAGTGATCAGGTACTCCGGGTAGGCCTAATCCGCAGATAAATGGAGGAGATTTTGATTATTTGACTTGATTTATACAGTAATAATATTCGTAGATATTACTTTCACTTTTAATCAGACCAAAAACTCTTGTAAAAATTACAGAAAACAATAAAGTCAAAGTTGAAAGTTTAAAAAAAATTGGCAACAAAAATTGAGGTAATGATCTCAACACTTAATGCCAACATATCAGGTTTAAAAGAGTGAAAAAATTTAGAAAAAAGTTAAAAATCGAATTAGAACACACCTGCTCTCCTCGGTAGACCACGTACTCGGGGAAATTAAGACCGCCCGACGACGGCCGGCCCATCACCGAATGGTGACCGGGCGGCGCGTGCGCCATTTTCATAGCGTTAAATTGGAGGAACGATTTTCCCAAAGTCACCCGACACAGGAGCAAATGCCTGTTGGCAGGGAAAACACTCGATTGATAAAGTGGCGCATTTTACAAACGAAAATTGCCCGAATTGAGCATGATCTCACCTGTGGCAAATGTAGCAGGACCTGTCTTTGTGCGAGGTGCATCCTGTACCACCTCCGATCCCGTAAACGTACTGGTTGCTCTTGGAAGAATGTTCGGCGAAATATATGCCTGAAAAATTCGAATAAGGAAGCTAAATTGACGAACATATGAAAATCACGAGAGCTGCAGGGAGAAATTTGAATTTACAGCCACAATCAGATTTGGCCTTCCCTAAAAGCCATGACGAATAGCTAAAACATTAATCAATGTTCTCACGAAACGGAAAAATTGAATTTTTAGAAAAAAATCTATCAAAATTGAATTGAGACTAGTTCGTCTTGTTTGGTATCATTACTCACTCAACTCTGATACTCAACTCTCAAACATAACTCACAAACTGGACCCACAAACTCAACTCCCAAACTGAACCCACAAACTCAACTCTCAAACTGAACCCTCAAACTCAACTCTCAAAGTAAATCCACAAACTCAACTCTCGAACTGAACCCACAAACTCAACTCTCAAACTGAATTCTCAAACTCAACTTTCAAACTCAACCCACAAACTTAACTTTCAAACTAAACCCACAAACTCAACTCTCAAACTGAACCAACAAACTCAACTTTCAAAGTAAATCCACAAACTCAACTTTTAAACTAAACCCAAAAAATCAACTCTAAATTCAGCTCACAATTTCAACTTACAAACTCAACCCACCAAATCAGAGAGTTGAGTTTGTGGGTTCAGTATGAGAGTTGAGTTTGTTTATTGAGTTGGTGAATTGAGATTGTGAGTTGAATATGAGAGTTGAATTTGAAAGTGGAGTTAGTAACTTGAGTTTGTGATTCAAGTTTTTGGCTTCGGTTCGAGGGTTTATCAGTTGAGTTTGAGATGAGTTTGAATATGCTTGAAATTCTGACACAACTGGTCAGCACGTTTCGACATCTGGCCACTGCAATTCATGAAGATTTGTCTAGTTTGATTTGATTTTTGTCTAATTTAATCGATTTGTCCATGAAAATAATCCTGCATTCAAAAAATCAGAATGTTAGAACTTTTTTTAGCGCTGCCAAAAAAATTGTACAGCAATAAATTTACCTGCTCCAAACATGCCGCCAATATAAGCGTGTCTTTCGTCAAATCCTTTCTGCACGATGGCGTTGATGAATGGCGAACCGTGAAACAGCATCCGCTCGTTGGCCGAATTCGTGTTCTCCTCAGCCACTTCGGCCCTTCTGTGCGTGTATTTCTCCCAGAGCCGTCGATTTTGAACTTTTTGCACCTGAAACGCAAAATTTGAAAATCAATAAATTAGGTAAGCAGACCGGTAGAGCTCATACCCGATTCAGCGATTATTGATTTTACAATCGATGATCGCTAAATGCCGATATACATCGAGCTATCGTACAATTTATGTAATTAAATTCGGTTTTTTGCGGCTTTCAAATTTTGCTATATTTTTGAGAAATTACCCGAATGATGTTGTATCTGGTGAAAACGCCGCCCGAATGTCCGTTGTCTTTATGTTCGCGTATCGTATTTTGCATTTCCTCTTCGACGGCTATGAACTCTTTGTCTTCCCTGAGCAAATCGACTAGCAGCGTCCCCTGCTGGCAGCCATTGTTCGACGTTTCTGGAAAAGATGAAATTTAGTTAATATGTAAGTCAACCTGGGGAAGGGGAAAAAACCAATGAGCATCGGTTACGCTCGTTTGCACGAAAATGATCATACCTGGGTACAGCTGTATTTTCTCAATGCCCTTGATGATCTTGTGCCTATAGCCGTAGGCAGTGACGCCGACTTGTTTCAAGTCTTCGTGGTTCATCTCGGCCAGAATGTCCAACGTGATTTGTTCCCTTTCCAAAGCTTCGGTCAGATGTTCCAAGCCGAGACTGCAAGAATTGTTAACTTTTAGTGGACGCGATTACAGCGGCTACGAATGGACTATGGACTAATTCGGCCCCAAGGAGGTCCTTGATTACGAAAGCGCAAGAGCTACCCCCAGGGGGATAACAGCTGAATTTTCTACGTCCTGATGAAGGTATCACTGATCAAGGCAGATAGTCGAGTGTCAACTTACGGTGCCAGGAAACCAGCCAGTGTGTGGATTTGGCCGTCATGTTTTTCTTCAGCGACCAAGTGCGGAGACGTGGCACCGTCGCCCTTATGGCAGAAAGCAGCTGGCGGAGGAATGTTGAGGCTTGCGCCGGAAGGCAATAGAACGGTGTCTGTCGGGGCGGGCGGCAGCGGGGAACTGCTGGGGCCGACGGACGATCCTGCCGTCGGCGTCAGAGCGGGCGGAGTCGAATCGCCAGGAACTGCAGCCATGGCGTCCTGCAGCAGACAGCGGACGTCTTCTCCCGACGCGACTTCCAAGGGGCACTGACCCTCTTGGTTTTTCATCATCGGGTCGGCCCCATGAGCCAGCTATGACAACAAGAGTGACAGGTAACATGTGTCCAGTAAATGCCAGCCCAAAATGGGTGATTTTTAGAAATAATTGCTGCAGTAGGATTGTGAGCAATTATATATGTTTTTTAAAGGTGCTGAATTTGATTTTTCGGTTTGCCACCTCAAAATCGCGCGGCGTCACTACAAAAACCGCCAAAAACCTCAAAATTTCAAAAATTTTTACTCAACTGCTCATGTCGCTAGAACTATTTGTGTTGGAGGAAAGATATGGTTAGCATTCTTATAGATGACTAAATGTGTGACAATTTGAGCGCAACCGCGGCTTTCTAGTAAAAAAGTTGTACAATGTTGAGGTTTTTTGCTACTTTTGCTGTGGCAATTTCGAGGTGGCAAACCAAAAATTTGAATCTAGCGCCCCAAAAAAACATATATACCCATAGATTAACCTACTTCAGTATTTTTTACTCCACCAAACTACCAATTTACTTGACTACATTGCATAAATTCAAAGACTGTTAAAAGACAACTCACCAGGAGAGCAGAAAGCTGAGTGCGCCCTTTCTGGGCTGCCTCGTGCAATGGTGTGAAGCCCCATTTGTCCGTAGCGTTGACAACAGTATTGTACTTGATGAGCAGTGCCGCTATGTCAAGATGCCCGTAGGATGATGCGTTGTGCAACGGTATCAGGCCACCCTTGTCCTGGGCGTTGACGTCAGCTCCGTTTTCCAGCAAAAATTCGGCCACTTCGACGTTATTGTAACCGGCGGCCAAATGGAGCGGCGTCGAATTGCGGCCCTGCACAGGAAACGGAAATTCAGAAGCGATATCGCAAAGTACCGGCTCAAAAGTACATGATCGGGATGTCTTGGTAGCAGTTACGTGATTATCCACAAAAATGATAGCCAGCGATAATGATATTTCCTAACTCCTAGAATATAACACCAAATTATCACCTGGGTATCGCGGCAGTTGATGTTTTCAGGAGTGACGAGTCTCTGAACTCGGGCTAGATTGCCTCGCTTGGCGGCATCCAAAAGAGCGGCGTTACCTCTCAGCAAATCCGCCACCTCCTGATCGCCCTCCTTCACCAATTCTACGGCCATCGCACCGTCGCGGTTCTTTTTGGTCGGGTCCGCCCCATGCTGCAAAAAATGTACAATTTAGAGGCAAGCAGCTCCAGGCATTAGGGCTAGTAGTGGAAAATCGCCGATTTTAGGCTCACCTGGAGCAGGAGGCGGACAATATCGTATTTGCCCTTAGCCGCTGCTTCATGCAGAGGGGTGAATTTCCAGAGATCGGCAACGTTAACATTGGCACCGTGTTTCACCAACATCTCAGTCACTTCGTAATGCCCGTAGGAACAGGCGTTATGCAGAGGAACTAAACCACTATTGGAAAAAATTCAATGATTATCCTTTGCGGAATTTCTGCAGAGCGTCAGGGATGTAAATTGAGAAAATGTGTTCATCCAATGACAAAGCAACAGCAAGAATCTATGACTCACCCTTTGTCTTTTGAGTGAACGTCAGCACCGTGAGACAGTAAATATTCAACAACAGCAACTCGATTGTATCCTGCAGCGAAATGTAGAGGGGTCGAATGCCTGAAAAACAGCCCAACTTGAGACTGATGAACATTTCAACAACAGACGTTGTGCACTAATAAGAATTAAACAATCCTCATTGCTAAAAATTGCTCAAAATAATGGAAAACTCAATTTTACAGTACCTTCCATCGAGGTCGCGACAATTGACAATATGAGGGTACGAGGTCAAGAGTCGTTGCACTTGGTCAAGATCGCCCGATTTCGACGCGTCCAGCAATTTATTTTCCAAATCTAAAATAGCCGGTGGTTCTGGAAGAAATCGAGATTTTTAGGTTGGGGCAATAATCGTTAAATCTTGAGGGCAGCAGAGCACGCCTGGGACAACTTATTGGATGTATTGCAAAACTTACTTTTCTACATACAACGCAAATTTGAATGGTTAGAGAAGATGAGACGGTAAGAGGATATAAGTCGATAAGATGAGATAAAGTGATAAGGGAAGATAAGGTGATAAGGAAAGATAAGGCAATAAGAAATGATAAAAGGATAATTACAATAATGCATCCTCGCTTAAAATAACCAGAATGGTATTTGCTAATAAGATGAAAGCTAACCTTGAAGTATTTTGTGTACATTTTCCCCAGCTACTTGGAGAGCAGTGTAGCCTTGCAGGGAGACTATAGTAGTGTCAATAGAATAGGACAGCAAAATCCGACAGGCCTGGACGTTGTCTTCTCTCGCAGACCTGTGTAGAGCTAAAGAGGAAAAAACTCGTTAATCGAATACGAGGCGGATGAAATGCGAATGTTAGCTTGCTATATTCCTAATATTTCCTCACCCGTTTGTCCCAGGGCGTCCAAGGCGTTGACTTTGGCACCTAGTCGAAGAAGAGTATCGAGGACGTCGTGGTGGCTCAAATCCGTGGCCACATGCAAAGGCGTCAACATTTCCTTGTTCTTTTCGTTGAGATGCGCTCCTTTTCGTACTAGAGATTCGATGATTTGCTTTCGTTTCGGGTAGGGCGAACCTGCGGCTGAGTGCTGGCAAGACGCATTATCGTTAGTCGATTACAAGTCTATAGAATATAGCAGATACTAGTTGAGAAAGCATTAAGACTTACCAGCGGCGTATCGCCGGTGTACGGGTGTTTGAAATTGACTATTTCGGAAGAAAGGAATTTCTTTAACCTAGATGGATCTGACTGGCGGCAGGCGTCAAGAACGTAATGCCCTTTGTATTCGTCTAGGAATGGAATTTCAAATATTAGTTAACTACTTGGTCAATGTAGACATTTGATTGAATTTTACAGAATGCCCCAACTTACAGGCGAGTCTCTCTCTCAGATCTCGCGATCCGGCAGCGTCGATCGCCGACTTCGAATGGCAGTTGAGCAGAGTTGGATCAGCGCCGTGGCTCAGAAGCAGCGAGCAGACTTCCAGGCGAGATTTGGACGCCGCCTCATGAAGCGGCGTGAACTGCCAGAGATCCATTGCGTTGACGTTGGCTCCCGCTTTGACCAACATTTCTGTGACTTCGAAATGGCCGTACGAGCAGGCGTTGTGCAGCGGCACGAGTCCCCTGGAAAACGAATTAGACATTCATTTTTGGTATCTGAAGTTCAAGCGCTTTCACTCAGTGAGCCATCAACGAGGTAGAAAGTTCGAGCTTTTGGGTCAAAAGCTTTCAATAGTGGAAACTGATCGAAAGCCCTCAAACAAGCGAACATTTCAAAAATCCAAGCTGCCTCTTACCAGCAGAGATATTCGAGTGACACCCATAACACTCACCCCTTATCCTTGGCATGGACATCGGCGCCATGTTGAAGAAGCAGTTGAACCACGCGATTCCGGTTGTAGCCTGCAGCCAAATGCAACGGCGTCGACCGTCGGCCATCGCTCGCATGGCAATTGACGTTCAATGGCGTCAGCAGAGACAGCAGCTTCTCTTCGTTGCCGGTGCGAGCCGCTTCGAGCAGCTCCTCCTTCCTGTACTCGCCCGTCAGAACGGACCGAGTCGCCGGGTCGGCCACTTCTAGCGGCGTTTTGCCTTCCGAATTACGAATCGTTGCATCGGCGCCATGTTGCAGGAGCGCTTGAAAATATCGAAAGATACGTCAGCCAATGTGCACTGCACTACCTCGGAGGCAATGAGAGAGTTTTCGGAAAGTCTGAATCTGAAACTTGACAGGAATGCGCAAGAACACCTCAGAAATGATCGACAGCTGCGAAAAATTGATTTTCTCACCGATACACACGTCGACCTTCCCTTTGATGGCAGCCTCGTGGAGAGGCGTGTAATTCCAGTTGTCCCTAGTGTTCGGATTGGCTCCAGCTTCCAGGAGAAGCCTCACGACGTCAGCATGGCCGAACGAGCAAGCGTTGTGCAGCGGGTGCAACCCTCCATCGTCCCTGGCGAGTATCGATGCGCCAGCATCTAAAAGGAATTCCACTATGTCTTTCCGTCCGTACCCTTGAGTAAGGCAAATGTAGGACGAGGGGGTCAACCGAGGCAATAACGAACCAAAAACAAAAGAAAGAAAAACAAAAATGAAATAAGACAGAACGCGACAAATGAAATAGTTGTACAATAACGAAAAAATCACTTCAACGAAACTCGAGTGCTCATAGTGAACCTGGTGCGTTAAATGACTTTCCTTACCTCGGCAAACTTTATTGATACAGCGTAAAATACGATAATGTAGCTCTTTTTTGTAGGAACAGAACCGTTACTCCAGATAAATCAGGATGATTATTGAAGAAGCTTTGGCATCGATTCTTCTGTTTTCATGCAGTTGAATGACTTATTTGAGTTTACTTCTAGAAGGCGAACAAGTGAATATTTTATGGTTAATTCCGAATTATCTTCATTTGGGATTTGTAAACTTTTTATTCCAGAGCCAATAATTTTTTTCACCCAACTTAATCATCGTTCCAGATTTGGTTTTTGACGTTTTGAAAGTGATTTCATGAAACATCCGGTAGCAGCAATAGCGTGACAAAATTTGACACCAAGCAGTTCAAAGCCTCAAATATTTCCATGCTATTTAGCAATTCGGACCTCACCCAAGAGGCAAAGGGTCTCATAGGCAATGCCGGGCGAGGAAAGTGAACAACTCAAAAGAAGCAAGTAAGCAAAAATAAGCTCACGATAAAAACGTGCTCGTGTTCGGGATACACAATGTTTTTACAGGTTCTCATTGAGAAAAATTATCATTTTACTACTACTTAAGTCTAATCCTAAAAAGGAAATGGATGAAAAAACCATACAAGCAGCATCAAGTCATTGTGACAAGAAGTACATCATAGAAAAAAGCAACTCAAAATTGTCTCGCCTGTGTCAAACGTGAAAAACTAATATCTATATTGTATGGACGCTCCAAATTCGATTATACAAGTACTCGAATCGAATTTGCAAACCCCGAAGAGCTGAAGACGCTTGTCATCACTAAAGCCAAAAACATTTGACAGCTGGTGGCAATAATGCACTGCGCAACGAGCAGTAAGAACTTAGTGAGGGCTTGGGTGGCACTTAGCGATGGCGCATCATAGTATCGATGCAATATCAATTATCGTCGCTGTGAACATCGATGAAGTTTCGATTTTGATGGATTCAACACCCAGGGAATGATAGGTTGACGCATGTGTATTTCTTCGATATGAAAGGTCAGTCTTCACTATCAAAGTTCGAGAAATTAGAAGCGGTTGAGCGCTAAAGACGCTGTGCGCATGAAGGTTCGATTATCAAGACAATCGAAGCACGCGATTACAAATCGATTGTACTAACGCCTGATGAGCATACATCGAATTGGCTGAAGGGGAATGTTTTTTCTTTGGAGTGCTTGATCTACGCAAGAAAATCATAGGAAGATCATATGATAGATAATAGGAAGGTCATTGAAGAGAGAGTCAAATTCGGAATACTTGAGGCAGCGTTGGACAGTCGGTACTAGCAAGGCAAATCGAAATTTATGATGCGCTGGGACCAAAAACACTTCACAACAATTTCCAAACCGTAGGCGTTTGAGTGGCCGGGAAGATCATTAGGGTCGGGAGTACTGGAGCTCTGGGAGTACTCAGGTCATCCCAGGCCGGTAATACTTAAGCCGTCACTTTCAACGGTTGGGACTTACTGAGTCCAAACATCGATGCTATTACATGTGAACGTCACAGACGGTTTTGCACCTTTATTCACGTCAACCTTCGAAACTTGAAAAGGTTTCCAATCTCTCAAATACATCGAGAAAGATCATAGTGCAAAAGGGGGGCCAAGAGGTTATGGGCCTCGACTCCTCACAGGGATATATCCGTGTGATCTGAATCTGAACTATTTCAATACTCGGGCACCCAGAAGATCACCTATGATGAAGTCAAAGCCAAAACAGGAGATTCCGCCTTCGCTTCATTGTTCAATAACTGTTAAACCCCAGCCCGAGATCCCCTTACCCCAAGAAACCCATGTCGGAGAATCTTCACAAAAATGAAAGGCGTCTCATTCGAAATCCTCTGTGCCTACATTCTACTTGCAAACAAGTGCCGAAATCCGTTTCGTGTTTTCCTGAAAATGCGAACGTGTTTTCCTGACAATGGATTAGGTGTGTTACCTGCAGCGAAGTGGAGAGGGGTCGATTTCCTGCCAGCTGTGTCTCGGGCGTTGACTGTTTGGGGATTTATCAATTTTTTCACTTTCCCGATATCGCCGATCTTACAGGCTTCGAAAAGTTCGCGTAATGGATCGGACACCGAACTAGTCGACAGGGTCTCAGTTGAAACCGAATAAGTGGGCCTGCGATTCGCCATTGTCGAACATAGTGGACACTGTTTGCATCACTTCGAGCACTAGGGCGTTTTCACTTCCACATGACGAAAATCATTGTTAAATTACTCCGATTGCGCCAAAGAAGGGAGATCTTCGAAAAAACGACTTATGGACAATGGACACAACGATACCGTACTTGGAATCTCCTCAGCAGAGTAGAGGGGACACCTGTACTTTGTATACTAATGAGAATGAAAACATTCGCTCAACTCGATCACCCCCACTCCGCACATCGACCCTAGGGAGAAGATTACGTAAAAACATCGCAATCGCTCAGTTGTCTGTTCTGATTAACCATTTTTCACATACTTAGTTGAAATGTAGCTTTAGCCAAATACAATTCCATAAGGGGAATTTCGCCCAAGTTATTCATTTACCTGAAACCCCGTTGGAAATGTTGAATTTTAAGAGGGCATCTCAATCCGAATTTTGTAAAAAAAAAACACTCGATAATTTTCTTCAGAGGGCATGCATGTTCGTGTTTCTACGGGTTTATCACTGCGTTGCTTAGAAACTACTGCGTTCTTTCTAAAACTACCGAACCGAGCTTTTCTAAAGGAGCGTTCGAAAAATTGAGCAAATCTGTACCTTTTACCATAAAGGTGCAGATTTGCCCTTTACTACAATATGTAGTACATGGCCAACACTGCCATGAACGTCTTCAGCGAGGTCGGAGCGTCTGGAGGCAGCCCTCGTAGACCGACTCGAAAATTCTCAACATCTCTACTATTCGAGGAAAAACATTCCTCATCAGTTCATTCGACATACGCATCAGGCTAACGCTGATCCTAAGGACCATCTGAAACGTCTCTAAGGGGAAGATTAGGAAATCTATAAAATGTAGGAAGTGTTCAGGATTTTTCCGTCCGGCTGCCAGGGCTGCCTCCAGACGCTCCTCGCCGTTACTAGCTCCTTGCTGTCTGCTGTTCCGTTTTGCGTTTTCGTTTCACGTCTTCGTCCTTTCTCCTGTCGCGTACGTCCTCGTCCTTCATTTGTAGCCGTGTTTTGGTTACTTAAAGATTTGAGACTTGCTATAGAAAGAAGATAAATTTTTCAGAAAGGCACGCATTTGTATCGCACATTTCGGTTTGAGGCTGTCAATCGCTCCGGATCAGTTTCTTCAACCCGTTGTCCTGTGCTTTGACTTCACTGACATTGGCTCGAAACAATGGCCTCGTCACTCGAAAATTTGGAAACCCAGTTGGAGATGTTCATCGAAAACGTGAGACAGATCAAAATAATCGTAAGCGATTTCCAGCCACAAGGACAGAATGTGCTCAACCAGAAGATGTAAGCTGTTTCTCAAAACTATGTGTTCCAAGTAGTGACGATCGTTATATTGGTATTTTTCAAAAGTATCGCAGTCCTTTTCAATGTCCACCCCGATTTCTAATCGCCTAAACACTGATGTGCTTATCTCCCTTTCAGACAAGCCCTCGTGACGGGCCTGCAAGAAGTTGACAAGCTGCGGTCCCAGGTTCAAGATTTCTCCGTACCCCTCGAGGTGTTCGAGTAAGTGGGACCGATCACTTTGCTCGCCAGGTACTCTTACCCCATAGTGGCCGATCCAGTCATTTTTAACGAGTGATTCTCTCTCGTGTTACAGTTACATCGACAACGGGCGTAACCCGAGCCTTTACACCAAAGATTGTCTGGACAAAGCTCTTATGAAAAACGAACAAGTCAAGGGCAAAATCGACGCCTACCGCCGTTTCAAATCGCACCTGATCGTCGAGCTTAATTCCGTGTTCCCCAACGAGATGTCCAAATATCGAGCCATCCGCGGTGACGAATTTTCCTCTTATACGAGATTTGATTGGTGTTCTTGCGGATCTTCCCGCCGTTGGTAAAGGGATCATACTAACGTTGTTAGAGGAATTACTACATTTTTTACCAACCTGTTTTTACCTTTGTTGGAAACGGAATTGAATTACAACTCGTCAACTCGTGTCTGTTTTTCCCTTTTTTTCTTATACATCGCAATCGCTCAGTTGTCTGTTCTGATTAACCATTTTTCACATACTTAGTTGAAATGTAGCTTTAGCCAAATACAATTCCATCAAGGGAATTTCGCCCAAGTTATTCATTTACCTGAAACCCCGTTGAAAATGTTGAATTTTAAGAGGGCATCTCAATCCGAATTTTGTAAAAAAACACTCAAGAATTTTCTTCAGAGGGCATGCATGTTCATGTTTCTACGGGTTAATCACTGCGTTGCTTAGATACTACTGCGTTCTTTCTAAAACTACCGAACCGAGCTTTTCTAAAGGAGCGTTCGAAAAATTGAGCAAATCTGTACCTTTTACCATAAAGGTGCAGATTTGCCCTTTACTACAATATGTAGTACATGGCCAACACTGCCATGAACGTCTTCAGCGAGGTCGGAGCGTCTGGAGGCAGCCCTCGTAGACCGACTCGAAAATTCTCAACATCTCTACTATTCGAGGAAAAACATTCCTCATCAGTTCATTCGACATACGCATCAGGCTAACGCTGATCCTAAGGACCATCTGAAACGTCTCTAAGGGGAAGATTAGGAAATCTATAAAATGTAGGAAGTGTTCAGGATTTTTCCGTCCGGCTGCCAGGGCTGCCTCCAGACGCTCCTCGCCGTTACTAGCTCCTTGCTGTCTGCTGTTCCGTTTTGCGTTTTCGTTTCACGTCTTCGTCCTTTCTCCTGTCGCGTACGTCCTCGTCCTTCATTTGTAGCCGTGTTTTGGTTACTTAAAGATTTGAGACTTGCTATAGAAAGAAGATAAATTTTTCAGAAAGGCACGCATTTGTATCGCACATTTCGGTTTGAGGCTGTCAATCGCTCCGGATCAGTTTCTTCAACCCGTTGTCCTGTGCTTTGACTTCACTGACATTGGCTCGAAACAATGGCCTCGTCACTCGAAAATTTGGAAACCCAGTTGGAGATGTTCATCGAAAACGTGAGACAGATCAAAATAATCGTAAGCGATTTCCAGCCACAAGGACAGAATGTGCTCAACCAGAAGATGTAAGCTGTTTCTCAAAACTATGTGTTCCAAGTAGTGACGATCGTTATATTGGTATTTTTCAAAAGTATCGCAGTCCTTTTCAATGTCCACCCCGATTTCTAATCGCCTAAACACTGATGTGCTTATCTCCCTTTCAGACAAGCCCTCGTGACGGGCCTGCAAGAAGTTGACAAGCTGCGGTCCCAGGTTCAAGATTTCTCCGTACCCCTCGAGGTGTTCGAGTATGTGGGACCGATCACTTTGCTCGCCAGGTACTCGTACCCCATAGTGACCGATCCAGTCATTTTTAACGAGTGATTCTCTCTCGTGTTACAGTTACATCGACAACGGGCGTAACCCGAGCCTTTACACCAAAGATTGTCTGGACAAAGCTCTTATGAAAAACGAACAAGTCAAGGGCAAAATCGACGCCTACCGCCGTTTCAAATCGCACCTGATCGTCGAGCTTAATTCCGTGTTCCCCAACGAGATGTCCAAATATCGAGCCATCCGCGGTGACGAACGTCCTCTCACATAGGAGAACTGACTGATTCGATTTTATTGGTGTCTCTTGGAAGCATGATCCATTTTCTCTTCCAACTTCGAGAATACCGGCCGAAAGGGCAACATCGAAGAGCCCAAGCCGCCCAACGTTGGTAGAGGAATTACTGCATTTTTTAAGCAGTACCAACCTCAAATACCTTTTAAACAATGAATTGAATTACAATCTCCTACAGCTGCTGAAACTTCTGTTTTTCTTCTTTTTTTGTTGGATGGAGCTAAAACAATATTGGTTTTTTATGAAAACAGCTCTTCCGCCATCCTTGCTTCTATCTCCATTCTTATAAAGTGTCCATATTTATTATACTCTTGCAGTTTTCCAGTCTTTTTGCGTTCCCACATTCACTATCTTGGTTCCTGGCGCCCAATCTCGCTTGTCGGATGACGCTGCCTTTTTATCAAACAAAATATACGGCCCCAAACTCGGTCTTTTGCACAAAACCATGGAGAGAGGGGGGGGGGACAATAATCTAACATTTCCTGTCTATTTTAAGTTTGTGTTCTTCTTCACTTTCAAGACTCCCTCCTACATGGACCTCCTTGAACGCACCATCGCACATGAACCCCCTGAACACACTTCTCATGAACCTCCCTAAACACACCTTCCAATACGATCACACCGACCGACCTTCCTGAACACACCCCCCACATAAACCCCCTAAACACACTCCCTCATGAACATCCCAAAACACACCCTCCAGTTTGAATACTAAAAGAAGATCCTCCTATCAAGTATCTTCGCAGACCCACGGAGAATCCACTAGTAAAAAAAAGACCATTTTTACGTACCTAGGTGAAAGAAAAACCGTTCATGACGTACTGAAACGTGAGTTATCTATGCGTCTCGGTCACTAACTGGAGTGTAGGGATATTTCCCTCCTTAGAGGGAAATTTCGGACAAGAGCGGAACCATTGGCAGTCCATTGGGTGAAGTGCCAGCTGATAAGAAATTATTTCTTTCCTGCGCTAGGGCTGCCTGATACCAAAAGGGGGAGTGGAAATTTGTCTCGGATTTTCATTTTTTCTCGCGTTTCGTCGGTAGTTTTCCTGGGCTTTGGACGGGTCGAGTCATTTCGAAAAGTAGAGATTAGTCAGGGTGCCAAATTTTGCGGGTTTTCCTCTAGAATCGTATCCTTTCGAGACATTTTCGCGCACTCATTGAACCATGGCAGCGACTGGAAGGATCTTCTGTCAGATTCTAGGTGAGCCATATTGTTCGAATAGCTGAAATTGACCTTTGATAAGGCTCGTGTGAAGAAAAATTTGTTAGGTAGATAGGTATTTTTGATTATCGTCCAAGTACACGAGGATTTCTGGCATTTCCTTCGCCGGTTTTCTTGAAAATTATAGTACTTACGGCGTATCAGTCGTTATCTGTCCGGCGATAGTTGAATTTCTATTCTTATTCGCTCAGCCGTAGTAAGACATGCCTATTTTCGTCTTTTTTTATTTTCTCGTGCTTAACAAGACCGCCACCATCATTAGAAAGGATTGTTCCTGTAAAGCAAAAAGCTAGGACAAGGTAATACCTAGTGTTAGGAAATAGGTCCTATTTCGTGTAACCATTACCTATAGTAATAAAAATCAGGAATGCAGCATAAAATCGACCCAGCAAAACGAGTAGAAAGCAGAACGTTTGCAATCATGGTCCAGACAGAGATCGTATGCAACACAAAAATGACGATTATAATCATCGATAGTTTTGTTGCAATCGACCATACCTACTTGAACATCACAGGATCCCGACATGATATCGATTTTTGCCATCCTCTGGTGATCCATGATACCCCTACGATTTGCACGTCGGCAGGGCAGAACGTATGCACAGCAGATTGTTTGCATTCAGTGCATACGTATTGCACTGTCAACTTAACAGTGCAGTCCCTTGCTAATGATTATCATCTCCGTGCCTATGAACAGGTTTGCAAAATGGCGGACAATAGGCAAAACAATCGGTAGAAAAGTTGCAAGCCACCCGTATAATCAAATGTTTCGATTATCTCAATAATCAATAGGGATGGGCATTGACCAATGACTAATCGATTAATGTAATCGAAGATTATTTAATCCAAAGTAATCGATTCCCCTCAATAACCGATTAATCGATTGATTGATCACTTTTCCGTAGTAATTTATTAGATAATTACCGTTGCTGCAGCCGAGGAGCTTATAGTAGACAACAGTAGACAATATTAATTGTAACCCATCAGAAAAGCCTGGGATAAAATTTGGTAGGTTCAATTAAAACAGCGAACTCAACTTGAACGAAAATGTATGTAAAAAATGTAAAGAAAGTGTTCAAAAAATGTAAAAAAAGTATTGAAAAAATGTAAAAATTTACAAAAAAAAGTACTGAAAAAATTTAAATGCAATATTCCTTGTCAACGTCCTTCAGGAAAAGCAGTTTATTCACCCTATCTGGGGTCAGCCTGTTACTGGTGACCGCTGTAACATATTTTGAGGCGATTCGAGCAATAGACGAGAACGTGGAAGTCGTCTGCTTCCAAAATAAAACAGAATTCTCTTTATAACATATAGATAAAAAATTTAAAAAATCGGTTGAATAATCGCCACACATTATTCGATTACCTACTCGTTTGCTCAAACACGTAAGCATCAATTGAAAATTAATTGCCAAATTAATCAATTATTTCGATTAATCGATGCCCATCCCTAATAATAAACCTTTATAAATCCGATTTATAAATTATCTAGTTGAAGAGGAAAAGGGGCACACCTACGGGATGTTCTGAAATCCCTAGTATACACTCATGGTGTCACGTTCAGGAGAAAAGCTCAAGACCAACGGACATCGTTATTTCCGCCGATAATAATTTTTCAATTATTGCACGCCTTTGCAGGCCGGAACTTCACGACGGTTCGTCACAATTCCGTCTACACGGCCACCCGCGGTAACCTGCAGCTGACCAAAGACACCAAAGTGATCTGCCAAGGGTTCACCGGGAAGCAGGGAACCTTCCACAGCCAGCAGGCGATAGAGTACGGCACCAATTTGGTGGGAGGCGTCTCGCCCGGGAAGGGCGGCAAGAAACATCTAGATCTTCCAGTTTTCAATTCGGTCAAAGAGGTAGGTTCTGATTGGTTTCTGGTTTGATTGGTGAAGAACTGCACACCTAGCGTGGATTGCCACTGGGCAAGTTTTTCAAGACTCGAAAATAAATTTGAGGCGAATCTCTTACTTGGAGTGAAACTCAAACGCAAAGTAAAACTGAGTGAAACTGCAATCTGGAACTAACATGCGAACTCAAACTAGAAGTGAAACATGAATTGAATTTCAATCAATCCTAGTTTTAGGTTGAGATTCACTCTTAGTTTGAGTTCCACCTTCAGTTTCAGTTTGAATTTCTGTTCCTGCTCTAGTTTTACTTCCATTTTCACTTCAAGGCTTCATATTTCGCTTTTATTTGCAGATTGAATTTCTGTTTCTGTTCGAGTTTCACTATTAGTTTGAATTTTGAAGTTTGATCCAAAATTCAAGTTTTAGTTTCACTTCTGGTTTTAATTTCACTCGGATTTGAGTTTCACTTTTAGTTTCAGTTTGAGTTACGCCCCAAGTTTCAGTTTCACTTTCAGTTTGAGTTTCACTTTTTGTTCTACACTAACCAGCCCAAATGTGGCGGCGCGTTAATTGTGCTTTTTGGGCCTTTTTATCTCACCATTATTAAAAAAGTCAGCTTGCAGTCGTTCAAGGAGCCATTCGGTATGCAAGTTTCATTTGTTACCCATTTCGAATGGTTATTTTCTTCATTAGCCCGAGTCCGGCCTCGCACTTGAAAGGCAGTCGACCTTGGCTGTGCGGGCCTTATCTTTTCGTAAACATCGCATCGGGCCTAATTACTCCTAGGGGAAGATACTATGAACTGTATTCAGCGAACAATAATTTGCCATAGCTGTTTTCATCGAAATCTGTTAGCAAAGCGGTGGGGTGTATCAAAGGTTTTTTGGGTTTCAGCCCGTTAAAGATGTGCGAAAATTTTCAATCGCCCATTACTCGGAAATATTGTTTTTTGTCTTCAAATTATCGATACAGAATTATAGTTTGTTGAAAAAACTATTTTCGTACAACAAGAACGTCAAAATTGGTTCATCAGTTCAGCAGATATAGCTGTTCGAATCTGCCGTCAATCGTCGAATCCTTCATGTACTTGCATGGCCAAAAACGCAATTTCGGGCTTTGAAATGTCAAAAATTAGTCTTCAATCCCCTTTTTGACCCCTGAAACCCAACCAATTTTGACTTACAGGGAGTGAAAAAGGTGTAGAAACCTTCAAGGAATCTAAAGAGCTCAGAGAGAGCGGATGGTAAAATTAACGCAATATTCGTGATGAGCAACCCCAAATGAATGGGATTCGAATGGGGGATTTGTCACCTTTTGTGTCAAAATCCGGGATTCTTATTGTACCGTACCAAAACCTACTCCCCGCATACGCCCTGTGCGGCCCACCATCTCAGGAGCTTGTCGGAAGATCCCCGTCGATATCCCGATCCAATTTCGAGTGTTTTTCTCGAGCCGAACAATCGTGGATTGCGCTTTCGCTCAAAATGCCTCGCTTTCCAGGCGAAAGATGCTACCGGCGCCCAAGCTTCGGTCATCTACGTGCCGCCGCCCGGAGCCGCCAAGGCGATTCTGGAAGCGATCGACGCCGAAATGCCGCTCATCGTCTGCATCACGGAAGGCATACCGCAGCAGGACATGGTTCGCGTGAAGCACAAACTCGTCCGGCAGAACAAGTCGCGGCTTGTCGGGCCGAATTGTCCCGGTATCATCGCACCTGAACTGGTAAGCTGAATGGGCAACCTCATTTTGGAGTTTTCCAATGATTAGTTTAAAAAAAAACAGGGTTTAACAGGGGGAACAGGGCTTCAACGCCCGACATTTTCTTCTGTATCAAGTTATTGCCTAAAACCCATACTTCGGCCGTAAAACCAAGAAAACTGCGAAAAACTCGATTTTGGCAGTATCACTACCCCTCAAATTGGCTAACATTGATCAAAATCCCGAAAGAACATCAAAGTTCATGTTTTTTAGTCAATACCTAAAGATTTATGCCAAAAAACCAGAGTCAACTCCATAATTTTTTGACATTTTTCCTAGGCCTTGGATTTTTGGACCATTTTTTCCATGCGTTTTGCTGCTGACGGCATTCGGACACGTGGATTTGTTAATTGTAGATTTCTGTTCTAGACCCTCCAAAATGTAAAAGGTGAAAGTTTGAGGATGGTGTCCCAAAAGGTTAAAAATTCCGAAATTGAAATGTTCGCAGTGTAAAATTGGGATCATGCCCGGCCACGTTCACAAACGCGGCGTCATCGGCATCGTCTCCAGGTCTGGCACGTTGACGTACGAAGCAGTCCACCAAACCACCCAGGTCAGATCTCGGTATCAGTTCGAAATTTCAGCTTCCCTCGCTTTGACAATCGTGATTTAAAATGTCGACGAAATTTTCTCGCAGGTCGGTCTTGGGCAGACGCTCTGCGTCGGCATCGGTGGCGATCCGTTCAACGGCACGGACTTCATCGATTGTCTGGAAGTGTTCCTCAAAGATCCGGAAACGCAAGGGATCATCCTGATCGGAGAGATCGGCGGGGTGGCCGAAGAAAATGCCGCCGAGTACCTCATGAAGCACAATTCGGTACGTTAATGAATCCAAAATGTTTTCCGGCCGCTTCGACGGCGAAATTTGGCGAATATTTTGCGTTTTTCGCGGTTGCAAACAAATTGTTGCTGTTGACAGGGACCCAACGCGAAACCGGTGGTATCGTTCATTGCTGGCCTCACGGCTCCTCCCGGCCGTCGGATGGGCCACGCTGGCGCTATCATTTCCGGCGGAAAAGGCGGAGCTCAAGACAAAATCGACGCTTTGGAGAAGGTCGGTCATTTTGTTCGACTTGGTTATTTCAGTCGT
This sequence comes from Nesidiocoris tenuis, assembly GCA_036186465.1. Taxonomy (NCBI): domain Eukaryota; kingdom Metazoa; phylum Arthropoda; class Insecta; order Hemiptera; family Miridae; genus Nesidiocoris; species Nesidiocoris tenuis. The sequence continues at coordinate 1,030,483 of AP028921.1, forward strand.
GTTTTTGTAGCATTGTTTCATACCGAAAGAGACCTCCTCGAATTTCGCCTCAAAATTGATTTTCTGTTTTATCAACGCAGCGTGGAGTGAACGTCTGCTCAAAATTCGGAGAAAAAATACTGAAGTAGGTTTTTTGGGGAGTGCTGAATCAGTGTTTGGGTTTGCCTCAAAATCGCTCGTATCTTCAACAAAAATCGTGAAAAACGTTGGAATTATTGGTTTTTTTTTCACCGTGGCTTTATTGATTGGCTGAACTGTTCCCTATCCCCATAGGGTTTGTTTCGGTATGAAACCGACTGGAAAAATTGTCAATTTTCAAATTTCCGACAAAAAAAAAACGTTTTTTGGGAAATAGTGCTGAAAACGTGGCATAAAACAGCGTTTTGAAAAAAGTAGTTTCGGTTTTTGACGATTTTTGTCCGTAAGGGTTAAACTTTTGTTCAGACCGGGGATAGGTCCTATATTTTCTTGCAGTTGAAAGTTATTTTCGTGAATTTAATTTTGATTTTATTTCAAGTTTTATAGGGAATTTGTCAATTTTCTCTTTGTTTTTCGCTTATGTCTTGAGAATGGTTAAATATCAGATGGTGGGTGGCAATGTATTTGTGTTCCTCATAAAATTTCGTGCATTTTTGGTCTTGTGTGAAATTTCTGACGACTCCTTCAGCCTGATAATCCCCCTAAAGATGACCCCCTAGACCTGTCCTAAACGTGTTGTCTGATTTTGATAAATCAATTTTTTGTCTCGTTTTGATCAACCGATGGAAATTTTAAGGCTGCTCTTTTTTTAAGGAAAATTATTCCAATTTGAAAATGTCCCGAGTCGCAAACAAATAGACAAGTTTGTTTTGGTGTTTTTTATCAATTAATGTTTCGTTTACGGGGTTCTGTTGCAGGCTGGAGTTATCGTGACGAGAAGCCCGGCCCAAATGGGCGTTGAGCTAGTCAAGGAAATGAAGAAGAGGGGCCAGTGAGTTTCCAAAATTGTTCCGAATTCGAAAACCTACGATCTAGTATATTGACTAGAATTTTCTCCCGTAAAAATTTCCCCCCTTCCAAAAACGTCAGCTTCTAAATGGTCGTTCACGCTGCCCGAAAATTGTCCGCTCCGCACCGCTTTTTCATCGGCGAAAGCTCTCTTGTGGGATATTACCGTATCGAATGTATTTTTTTTCTTTTGTTAGAGGCTTAATTTTTACGAATTTTTGAAAAATCCCTAATTCCTATTTTAGGGGTTTTTAGACAAATTTCAGCTGGGCCGCTCGATGGTTTTTTCGTTTTAAAATACTATTGTAATGAGGGGCAACACTGGAGATTACCGACTATGGGAACCTCCAGTGTTACCTATTCTTCGGTAGTTTTTCAAAATGAAAAATTCCAAAAGTGGTTCGACGGTGGTGCTTGAGTAGAAACCAAAAATTGGATACATCCTGGGTTTCAATGCTGTACAAAGACTGGCCCAAAATCTATTTTGCACCCGGTTCTTGTTAAAATTTGTTGCTAAGTGCCATTAACAGGGAGGAGTGCCTATTGGTAATTTCTGTATTCGGGCTCATCACACTGGTTATCGATATTATCGTTGATTTTTATACGCCTTTCCAGGCAAGTACAGAAGTTAATTTGTGTTTATGTGTTATTTTACCTTCTGTTATTAAAGAATGATGTTACGAATTTCGGTGACGGCGTTTGTTTCTTTTCTACCTTTTCTTTACCGTCAATAATTTACGGGGACTCAAAATTATATTATAAGTGTAAAAAGTTTGATTTTATTTTAAATTTAACTATGCTGTAAGTACGGCGTTTTTACCATTCGTTTATGATTTATTTTCACATCATAGAAGGTAAATTTTCATTGTTTTACGATTATTTGTTACTAACTGGTGTACGGCGGGGGTGCAAAGTGTACAAATCATATACTTATGTACACCATCTTGAGTTAATTGTAAATTAGTTTCTTTACGTATTCAATTATTCCTGAATGAGGAAACAATGGTGAAATGGGTTGATAAACTATCGAAAGTCCAAACTTTTGATTGGCAATCGATATTAAGCCAGTACTATCGAGCACTGTTCCAGACACGAACCAACCACAACGAAAAGCAGAAATAGAAATTGGAGTTTTTTGTTAAATGGATTTTTTTCACAATATTTTCATGGGAGAGAAGAGCGAAATCCCAAAAACTCAACTTCCATCAAGAGACTGAAAGGCTAGTTGTTGTGCTGTTATCTATAGTTATAATCTTCTTCTTCGTCTTTGAATCGCTGCATACACAATCGGAGAAGTCCAATGAAGGGGCAACAACAGCGATCGAACAAATTAGATTTCTTCAACTTTTGGGGTTTTTTCAGGGACTTTTTTTGGGGGATTTGGGAGTTTTTTGACGTTGTCGGTTTTGGTAACTCTCCATAGTTTAGTGGTTTTCCCTTCTATCCCATGGAAATATTGTCATCAAATCAAATAATGAAATCGATTTTTTTGTGGCAATCGATTTGACAGCTATCGAATCTTATCAGCCAATCAGATTCGTTCCCGCCCATCGACAATCGCTGCTGGCCCTTTGAATCCAGCTTCCTTCTTTATGAAGTCAGTTAAAAAATCAACATTTGCTCGAATCAACCTGGGATCAAATTGGAGGGGTAAAAACGTTCAACCGACTTGCAGTATAACTTCGTTTATTGTAATCCGTCAGTGGGAACCGTACCGATATTGCATGATAGAATACACAAATAGCCAATCTTGAATGTTGTACTCGTCTCGGTGTCTAGGAAAGCTTTTCAAAATGGAGTATCGATAGTCCGCTCACGGAAATAATTATTCTCTACGTCTATCAGCGAAATTCGGATTCCACCCTGAGGACGAGCGGATCTCGAAGTAGAACACAAAATCAAGGACAGCTTTACAGCTAATGACTTCAACTTACAAAAAAAAAGAATTATTGAGTATAGACACTCGAATCCCAGAAATGGAAAAACGCAAAAATATAGGCCTCATCTTTCCGCTATCTGGCACGAAAATTTGTCGTAAGTGATCGATAAAAAAAAAATGATTCCAAAGAAGAAGGCAATTTCCCTCACTATTTACATCTACTAAAAGCGATTGATTTTTTTCGTAGTTTTTTAAAATTGGTTTTCTTCTTGCGAAGGAAAATGTAGATGAATGAAAAACGCGTCGCCGACGCCGGTTAGTCTTCGCAGGATCGGGTCATCGGCAGTGCTGGATGTCTTTTAGTGGGGGATGTACTCCTTGATACGGCCGCCGTCGCCTTCGGACACGAAACGTTTGCGTCCGCTGGAAACGAACAAAAATCGTTTTCGGGTTAAGGAGAAAAAAAATCCTGCCGAAATTGAAATGCTTAAGCCCGTATCAGACCTTCCCCCTCCCACAGACCGGTAATTTCGACGTGCGAATTCATTGATGATTTTCCTGAGAAACAAGGTTCCATAATCAATAATAAATCGACTGAGCATCGTGTCTTTTGAGGGCGTCTGGGTTGCTTCTTTCTGAAAATTTGAATTGGTGGCAACTTGGCATATCACGCGTCCATAGATCGCATGGCAAACAGATTGGGCAGTGTTGCACCTTCACAGTCGAAATGTTGATGCGGGTGAGCCGAATTAACGTATTTATAGGATCAGCCAATGAGACAATAGGGTCTGTGTGGATGGGGAGGGGAACGGCCTGACGTGTGATACGGGCTTTAGTACGACATCGCCATATTTCCACACCTCGATTAGATTACCCAAGATAAGATAAACCGTAGGGCAAAAAAAGCTCACGGAAATGTGAAACTAGTAAAATATGACTTCATTCTCAACATTTTTTCAATGATTTGGATAGAATGGGCGTGATTTTGTCAAATTGAGTGACTTTGTATAATGTAAAGTGATTATTATCGTGATAAAGTTTAAACGTTTGTTTTTCTTGTGAACTTCATAGTTAGAAAATTTGAAAAAAAAAATTTGATAAGGGTAAATTACTGTTTTAGATTAATTTACATCCAATTCTGTTACAAAAATGCATTTATAACTCACGCAGAACCACCAACAAACAGAAAGGATTTCCTATCCCAGCCGAGCTTGTATGCCCTACTCGCTTTTGCTTTAGCAATGGTTTTGTGCCTGTGGCGTCATCGCTTTTTCGGTATATTTCAAATCCCTCTGGCGTCTGCTGACATTCGCTGATAGTAATTGATTTTTCGCGGTTATCGCTCGCAATTATAACATTGAAGGGTGATTTTCCAAATTGAAAACCGACGCGAATTCCCCATTGTGACGTTGCGTTTTCATTCCAGCTACTTCTAAACTCACCGGCACGGCATCTTGCGGACAAGTTCGTCGCTGATGAACTTCTCGCGGTGGCACAAAGTGACGAACCGCTCCAAAATCGTACCGGCCAACGGCACGTCCAAAATGATGTCCGGTATGTCGTCGAACACGCGCAAGAACCCCTAGTTGCAAAATAGAGAATTACCTCGAAATTATCGCATTTTATGGCGTAGTGGAAAAGTTACTTATTCACATTACGTTCATTTTTGAGCGAATTAACATATTTAAGACAAATGTTCAATATAACGAAATTTCCTAATCGTTCGGCATGGCAGTGCCAGTAAATTTCAAGTTGGTCGAAATATTTATTCGATTTTTTTTCTTAAATTATATAATATAACTAAACATTAAGCGGACATTCATTGCTGGAACCTCGACCGAGAAAATAACCATACGCAATCGTCTTCTTCCAACACGAGTTTTGTAAGTGTACGTGGTAAAAATGATAATACCTGCTCCATCATGTCCGTAGTGATGATGACAGCCTCGTAAAATGCTTTGAGGAGTTTGCACATGGCTTCTTCGACGTTAACGTTCATCGACTCCATCACCAGAACGATCGCCTGGAATTGAATTATTGTCTAAAATTGGATGTAAATTTCAAATTCGACGGAAAATCGCTGTTTTCCCGATTTTTTTTTAATCGAAAGAAATTTCAAGCACACTGACCTCGTAGACGAGTTCGTGGTGGAAATGGGGCACTTCCAGCTGGAGGAGGCACCGCGTCGCCTCCTTGACGTCGCCGGAGTTGATGAACTCGCGAAGAAGAAGGACCATCTGGCGGACGAGGTACTTGACGGGGCGAATGCCGCCCCCGACACCCCAGACGTTGTCGAGCCGGACGAGCCCGTGCTTCATCGACAGGAGAGTGTCAGCACGAGTGAGCATTTGCCTGGAAGTGCAAGAAGAAGATGAAGAAGAAGAATGCAATCGGCCCGAGGGTTGGTTTTGGCCAAGTTTCCCCTTAAATTTGTGGGTTTTTTAATGCCCGAGGGGGATTTAGGGGGTGAAATGTTTTGGGGGTTTTTACGGCAGTCAAGGGGACTGGGAAAATGAAGAAATTACAGCTAAGTACAGCAGATAAATAACACGAAAGACACACCAATGAGTCAAATTACCTGGCAAGGTCCGTCTCGGCTTTCTCCAAGAGCACCTTGATGATTTTGGGCGGAATGCAATCGTCAGCGATGGCACGAGCGAGGAAATTGCCCAGCAAGACAGGCGCGTCGGGCGTATCCAGGATTAAATCGGGCAAATTCAGCATCAAACTGTCGAAAGCTGTGACATGATGAAACTCAATCAATGCCAGGTTCACATCAGAAGAGTCATCGAATCGGAGCCAGTCTACTGGACCCAGTGAACCCAGGAAGGCAGAAACTCTCAAAAATGGAAAAATTAAATTTTTTTCAATTTTCACGTTTTTGGCAATTTAGGGGGTTCTACTGAACCGATTTTGAATTTTTTGAACTTGTTGGATTCCTTAAAGGTTTCTACACCGTTTTCACTCCCTGTGAGTCAAAATTGGTTGGATTTCAGTGGTCAAAAACTGGTTTGACGACTAATTTTTGACCTAAAAAAATAGTTTTTTGACCCCTTAGAAAAAATTTTAAATTCCAAAAAAAAAAATTTTGGGTAGGTACATGACACAAAAAATTTGCAATTTTCCACGTCTTTACAGGACTGAGAAAATGCAAAAAACCGATTTCTCGTGGAAAATCAAAAGTCCGAGCCTTGAAATTGAAAAAATGATGGATTTGCCTTATGGTTTTTTAGAGGTTGATTTTCAAAATAAATAATCAAAATTTCAAAATAAAATGTCGACGAACCTTGAGCGATGTCTTTTTGTTTGAGGATTACGCCATACATGTCAGAGATCAAGACCGAAGTCATCTCCCGATGAGATGGCTTGTGGTCCATGGCGAGTTCGATGGCGAGTTGGCACAACTGAAAAAATAAATGCAAAAATTTGTTCGACTGCCGTTTTTAGCCGACCTCAAAAGGAGGTTACTCAAGTTGTCGTAGGATTTTTGTTTTAAACGAATCAGCTTAATAAACGCTCATAGGGAAACATTTCAAACAAATTTGCCTTACCAGATGACTTTTTTCGCTGATGTTCAATTCCTGGAGGGAGAGGATGGCCTCGTGAGGGTCGCCATGCTCGTAGTACTCGCGGATGATCATCTCTCCGTTTTTCTAGGGTGAAAATCAATAATATGCTATAAATAAGGGACGACTGAATCGATGTAGCAGATACCAGAAAAGCCCACAGTCTCCACGGACCTAATGCGCCTTTTTTTTTTTTAAGAATAGATACATACAAACATTGTAAATTATTTTGATCGGAATAATTCAAACTTGAAAACGGCCAAACTCACCCTGAGCTCTTCGTCGGAGGGCTCGGGTATGAAACTGACGATTTCGATTTCGCCGTTGTCCAACGAATCGCTGTCGTAATTGGGATCGTTTCGGTCAATATCGCCCTCTTCTTCCAGTTCGGAGCCCAATTTGCCCCAAACGCCCTTGCCGCCAGCACCGCCTGCCGGAGGTAGGAATAAATTATACGATCCAACCCTTCATCGGCAGGTAGGTACCTTGCCGGAATAAAATCGTTATACACTCATTGCTGGAGATTACCAGAAAAGATATAATTGAAAAACTTAACAGATAAAAACTTGAGGTTTGTTCCAGTCAAAAACAAAAATTGAATGGAGAAAAACCAGGCAAAAGGTTTTCTTAAGGCTGTACTAGACGAACGGCTCAACACACAACCGACTTGGGAAAGGATAAAGGATAAAAAAATCAATTTCTATTTTCAAAAATCAATCAATTTTTTCCATCCCAATCACACCTAATTTGACTCCAAGAGACAAAATTTGCCAGGGATTTAACCACAAAATCAGGAATTTAATCCCTGAACTTTTTGCTAGTAGGTACTTAAAGACCCTATCTCCTAGGTTTTTTGGTTTTGCTGGTAAGTACGTCAGTTTTGTGCTTTTCCATGAGCCAGAAATTTGAAAAAAGTTGTAAATAATAGGAAGAAAAGACTTTCTGTAAATGCGTTCCAATGGCAATTCTGTACCTAATATCGCGAATTTCGCTCGCAGAGCGATCAACTGACTTATGTACAGTTAAACGCCGGTTGGAAACAAAATAAAAAGTTGTTACGGCAGCAAAGCTCGGCTTTACGGTCGTTCTAAAAATAGACAGCCGGCACATCGGCTAGCCGCGCCTCCGAGAGCCGGCCGGCGTATAGCAGGAAGATAGGCAGGAAAAAAAATTGAAAATAGAAAAAAGGTAAACAACTGCGCAGTCAGCACCGGCCAGAGTGATGGGGGGGATGCCTCGTTAGGCCTACGAGGGCCTCGGCTAGCTGGCCTTGACACAATCGCATTCCCTGAACGACTACCGACACTAACAGAAAGGTGCCTCCGAACGGTCGATATAATCGGCCAACAATAATCTGGACCGGCGTCGCAAGTAATTTCGACGCTAGCCACCCGGAGGAAGCCAGAGAGCAGTACTTCCATACCGGAATACGTAGAATTTCACGATATGCCAATTACGCAGCTGCTTGGGTAAAAATGTCGGCTGTGCACAACACAATTATCCTTCCCCCGATTTCGGGCTGTTTTCCAAGTGGGATTGGAATCTTCCGATGGCTTCATCTCCTGAACTAATAAACCGATCATAATTTTTCGCAATGAATGGAAACATAATAAAAACATTCAAAAACCGAAAATCGGGTCGGAGCCTCAGAAAAAGTGTGTGGTCATTACAAAAATGGCCATATCCCCCTCAATGCTCAACTAGGTTTCGAATCTCTTGAACTTAAGTGCTTATCTCAGCAAGGAGCCTGTTCAACTGGATTGCGAATTAATCACTTACCACTTTTATTTTTTTTTTGACACAAATAATTTTTATTGCGAAAAATGGACCGAAAAAACATAACAAAAAATATTTTTATTGTTTGCTATTTTATTTTATCTGGTCATAAAATCAACCCGATTTGAGCGTTCTTGGTCTGTGTTTACCTTGCAGAATACATGGATATTTTTTACACTCAGATAATTTGACGTACGTATTTCGATTTTAGGCGGGTTTTTGATAATTTTGGCGACCAAATTAGTCAAAATCAAATTGCTTTGGTTCAAAAACTTAAGTGGTTAAAAAGTTCTAATATGGAAGAGTCTCGTGTCATCTACGCAACACGGTTTTGAGTTTTTACCACAACCTGTCCCAATATTGGTTTGAAGCCCTGGAGAGAAAAATGTAATTAAACGACGAACATGGCGAGGTGTTTTTCATTGGTTGTAAAAAAAATCGATTCGAGCGATCAAGGTCTTTACGTCCCGGCTGTATTTCACTTTTTATTTCGGCACGGTACCTGCCCGTCGAGCTTCCATAAATTTATTCGAATCTGAAATGATTCTATAGGTACATCAAGTACCAGTTTCAGACCAATGATGGTTTACCACACGATACTTTTACGTACCTACGTAAAATTGAAATAAATTCATCTCATTCTGACTAGTTTGGAGGATTCAATTTGCTCTGCAGATTATAGAAATAAATTACGCTCCGGAATTATTTTCACCCTAGTTGCACTTTCAGATTTTTTTCAGTCGTTTCTGAGCCGTTTTTGTTAATGATCCGACGGAGAGATTTACTCGAAGAATTATATAAAACGAAAGCGTCGCCCGATTCAAATGGAACGTTCTTAGAAAAAAGGTTCGACGATCTCTCGAGAGACCCGATCTCGTGATTCGCCTTATCTCTCGAGTTTTTTTATAATCAGATACAGTTCATCTGCCTCCGACGGCCAATATTGCCGGTTTGTTCTTATATTATTTATATTTTTAGCGTCGGTAAGCACATCTATTTGAACTGGACCAGATATCGATGCAGGATTACGAACATGACGAGATTGCGTCACAATTTATGTAAGAAATAGCCGAAAGTTCGAAAGCAAATATTTGTCAACGAAAATTGGAGATCTGGGACGACTGCCAGATGTATACGTGCCGCCGATCACGGCGTTTTCATTAGCGACAACCCATCAACTCTGAACGGCTACAATAGATAGAATAACGCCAATTTTAAAACGTTAGCTAACGAAAATTGGAAGCGTAGAAGGTGCCTATACAATCGGTAATATTCGAGCGAAATACGTAAATATAAAATTTGCGCCTACATTTGGAGAAAGTACTTAACTAATTCAAGATCACAAAAAATTGAAATTTAGCCTTGAAAAATACTACGTGATTGGATTGAAAAAAATACCCACGTGTCCAAAAAGGAAAGGCCAACATTCTATGGCCAAATCGGTCAGTAAGAAAATGGAAGTGCTGTGAGTCACCGGCTTGAAAATGATGGCAAGTCAAGCATTTCAGCTCAAGAAATTTAAGAAAAAGTTGAGAATTGTGGGAGATATGAGTCATTTTTGTGAAGGTTGACTACATCAGTAGTAGGTACATTCAGTAGAGCTGAGGAAAAGGGTAACCAGCAGACCGAGAGTGGTAAACTCACTTCGACCACGGCGAGAGTACCGGAACTCTCATGTTAGCTTGAGTAGAGCTGGATACTCGCAAAAACCTCCCTCATCACTCCTGTTCGACATACGCATCAGACCAGCGCTGAGCGGGCATTTTTTCAGTTAACGCATGGGAAGCTTCGAATTGACGTGAACTACTGACGAAAAACGGTTGTATATAAGTATGACGGGACGACATCGGACATGAATATCTTAGACACTGGAATGTTTTTTTTTCGGATGTCCTTTCATTGTATTTTTCAATGAACCTGGAGTGTACTCATGTGAACTGACGGCCTGCAGGTGTACGGCAATTCTCACCTGTCCAAATGTACTGAAGTAAGCAGTCAAAAATTCAATTTTTCCAATTCAATTTTCTTGCCCATTGGTCAAAGTGCTCAAGTTCAATCATGTACAATGCGCACTTGAAGACGTCGATGAGATCGCGCATGGTATTGCAGGGTGTACAGTCGGCAAGAAATTACCATAAATCACATGAAGCTTCAAATTACTCAAAGTCGACTTACCTTTCTTGGGCAGGCCGCGTCCAAACTTGTTCCTGGGCCTCCTGGAATTCTTCCATTTCCTCGGCGTTTGGACGACTTGGACGCCACCGTTGGCAGGACCGGCTCCTTCCTTGCTCAACCTCTGGACGAGGCGTTTGCCCTTTTTCTTCAACCGGTGGTCGGCCGCTAGATTTTCTGCGCTTTTCGACAGCTCCTTCTTCTCGACGAGGGAGACCGCGTCGTCGCTGACGACCGGGTCGACCTCCATGTCCGGTTTGCTGGTCATTCTTGGTAATTTATCAATTCACAGTCGACGATCGGTAGAGAGCTGACGGCGTAAATGCCGAGCCCCAGGTGAACGAGAGGATCGAGTTGTGTTTTTTAACCTCGAAGGTAGGACCCGACACTGCCTCACCGCAGGTTAACGCTCGCACCCCAAATCTGGCGATTCAAATACTCACATGCGACCGAACGTCGGAATTTTCAATCACTGCAATCGGAAAGTTGAAATTCCCTTATGGAACGGCGAACTCAACAACGTGGACGATTTCAGTGTCGGCACTGTACGAGCTCGGGGGTTCAAGATGGAACAGGACGGGGGAGTTCGATTTCAGATGCGCAATAACAAAAATATAAACAAAGTTCTAGAAAACTGTTGAGGATGTGGAAGGCAGGGCAACCTTGAGCTCAGCCGAATGGGAAGGGGGCGCGCGGCGGCGTTGCCGGATTGAACGGCCAGCTGCGCCTTGAAAGGAGAAAAGTCCCATTTTCGGGGAAAAATTTGTTAAAAACCAATAATTGGATAATTTTACTTTTCCTTTTCCGCATAACAGATTATTGTATTGGGTACGTAATTTTATGATCAATAACCCAAGGAGCGGTTTTCAAAATTAGACTACCAATTTTTTCTTTCTCAGGGTAACCGGTTTCACTTGGACTGCGGAAGAGAGGGGGTTTCGGAATCGAGTTGCGGCCAAAAACTGAACGAATAAAAAAAATGTAATGAGTAGGTAGGTGCCTGATGGATTTATCGAATTTGTAGCATGCCTCCAAAATCGTGACCCCGCCTTAATTGAATTTTCCAATTTTTAAAATTTTCCCACACGATTCCACGCAGCTGGTAGCTGATTGGTCGAGGCGCTTTAGAGCTCATTGAATGACCGGCTTCCAGCTTTGATAGCCCTCAAAAGGGGTGTCTGGTAAAAAAGTAAGGTAGGTACAGAAGCGAAGTAAAGTTTCAAGTAATCTTTATCAACAAGGCGAATTCTCAATTTTTTATCATGACATTTTCGAACAATCTGATTTTTCCTGGTTGAATTTTTCTTTGGTAAGTTCTTGACTATCTTACGTTAGTTTCTGGGGTAACCAAGTGGCATAGGTGAAAATGTTCCATAGCGTAGGGCATACGGAGAAGTAAGCCCGTAGTTACCTACCTACTTTGGGCCATTTCCTGCTGTCAAGAAACTCACTAACCAATTAGCCTTATTTCATTTTATTAACGTCAAGTTATAAGAATCGAAACAATCCTATATTGTAAGCCCACGTCTCCATTCTCCTGAAGAGAGAGGGCGTGATAAATAGCTTCACTTTCTGAGGAGGACCTTACGACCGAAAGCGCCTGCAAAACTAATTTCATCAAAATATTTAGTTAGCAGGATCATCAGTTGCAGCTAACAACTGGATGTAGTAAAGAAATAACAGTCCTTCAAGCATTCCAAACGTACGTCCTTGGAATTGTGCGAATGTGAGATGATCAACTCCTATCAACCTTACATAAAAAAGCACGTTAATTATCTACCTGCTTATTGGATACCTATGGGCTGATTGTACCCAGACAGTATTAATTTTTATATTATAAAATTTATTTTCGTCCCCATAAGATTGTGTTACAACTCAGTTTTTATGATCAAAGTGAGAGAATGCCGTGATTCGTCATTGATGCAGATTACGTGCTCAAAGACGTGGAGTACCATTTGTCCAAGCGAAATGGACTTGATCTACCTCCTTCTTGTACGGGAAACTAGTTGCCTGTCGTTATCGGCTGTTATTCGTGATCTGGCGCGTTTGTAAGTCGCCTGTGATTCGTATTATTTGTAACTCCCCTGTGATCCTATCACCTCCTCGTCTCGTTTTTGCGATAAATTGATTCCTTTTGTTTGAACAATTTTCAACTCATCTAATCTCAATCCTTTTGGATATTTTTTTCACCCAGTTTCTAGTGAAATTGAATTAGGTATTTATAAATTAACTCCACTATTGTTTTCTTCTTCTCAAAACTTGTAATGAGCTTTTAATGCTTGCGTTCAAGTCTCTTGTGGTGCGTTCATCAGTGATAATTATAGCTGTTTTTTCAATTTTTCTATTTCTCCTGAAAAAATCTCCCGCGGGGAAAATTCCTTCTTGGCTTTTTTTTATTTTTTTGCAGTGAAATTAGTAACGGGGTTTTTTCAGTAACAGGTGATTGGGGTAGCAGTGAAATGTCGGTAATAGGTGATTTTCACCGGTGAAGTGAAATCACTCCCAGCCCTAGTGTCTGGTAAAAAAGTAAGGTAGGTACAGAAGCGAAGTAAAGTTTCAAGTAATCTTTATCAACAAGTCGAATTCTCAATTTTTTATCATGACATTTTCGAACAATCTGATTTTTCCTGGTTGAATTTTTCTTTGGTAAGTTCTTGACTATCTATTATTTCTGGGGCATGGCGGTGAAAAATGTTCTAGCGTAGGGCATCGGAGAAGTAAGCCCGTAGTTACCTACCTACTTACCTGCCTGAAAAATGAGCCATTTGGGGCATCCTGCTGTAAGTTCACTCAATTATTATTCATTTTATTAACGTTTTAAGTCGAAACAATCCTATATTGTAAGCCCACGTCTCCATTCTCCTGAAGAGAGAGGGCGTGATAAATAGCTTCTGAGGAGGACCTTACGACCGAAAGCGCCTGCGAAATTTTATCAAAATGTTGAACTAAAGCAATATCATAATAGGTGCCTGCCTGCGATGTTTTAGTTGCAGGATATGTTGCAGCTTGGATGTAGTAAAGAAATAACAGTCCTTCAAGCATTCCAAACGTACTTGGAATTGTGCGAATGTGAGTATCAACTCCTATCACGTTAATTATCTACCTGCTTATTGGGTACCTATTGATTGTACCCAACAGTATTAATTTTTATATTATAAAATTTATTTTCGTCCCCATAAGATTGTGTTACAACACAGTTTTTATGATCAAAGTGAGAGAAATGATTCGTATTGATGCAGATTACGTGCTCAAAGACGTGGAGTACCATTTGTCCAAGGAAATGGACTTGATCTACCTCACTGTACGGGAAAATGACGAAACTGAAGTTTACATTCCTATTTACGTTAAGGAAGCCATAAAACCAGAATGGATAATGTCCGTTCAGCGATATATCTGTTTGAAGAGAAACACCAAAAAGTGAGTTGACTATCCTAGGTAGGTATCAAAAAAAGAAAATCGTAGTAAGTTCATTATGGTGAACCGTAATAATTTTTTTTTGAAACTTTTATCCTGGATAGTGTTGAAGGGGATTTCGAATAACGCCAAATATGCCAGCAAATTAGTTATTTTTTTGTTTTTCAAAATTTTTATTTCCTTTTCCAAGCAATTGGTGCTGCCTACCCCACATGACACATTGCAACCCTATTCAATGTTGCAAATCTTTGAATTTCAGGTTCAATTTAGTGATTAGGGACTCGGACACGACACACGTTATATTCCGAGTGACTGACGGACTCGTCCCCCCTTTGTCGCCGGAACAGGTCAAAGTCAAAAAGAAAGAAGAGGAAGAGAAGGAAGTCGTGATGACGGAATTGAAAAAATGCGTCCCCGACCTCTATAAACGGATATTGGACGAGAAAAATGATTCTAGCTGAAAATATAAATTTTAATTTATGAATTTTTATCGGCGTATCTAGTTTTATCCCCCGATACCACCGAAAATGTACCATAGGCAGTATGGAAGGGGTTCTGGTTCCACCCTCAACCCTGAGCCAGCATCCGTAAGGTTGACGGTTGTGTCATATGACTGCTGCTGAGCGACGGATAGGACGGGAGGAATTTCTGCAGGATGTAGGACTTGGGAAGAAAACTTTCTCCAGCTAGCTCAAGAGGGTGATCATCAATCTCTGTCCTTATCTCTTGTGCGGATGGTTGGATCAGGCCTAAGTTCTGGAAGAGCTCCAGCTTCCTCGCTCCACCACGACTCCTCGGCCTCGCCAACCATACTGGTAGCAGATAGACATATACAACACTAGCCATACCGATGGCCAAGGCCGTGGCTGCAAACTCAGGAATATCTAGAAAATGAATAGGTTGGAAATAACTCAAAATCGAACTTTATCCTCAATACCTTGTACAACACTGCTTCCTTCCCTTAGACACTCATGAAGGGAAGTGAAACCGTTCGAACAACGTCCAGCTAGGGACTTGCTCCTAAGCTTGATTTTTGTTCAAGAAAAACCACGAAAGTCCCCAGAAAAAGTCCGTAGGAGCGACGACGGTATCATCGCCAAGCATCGACTTCGCTTCGTCGACGCCCAGTTCGACGACGTCGATCATCTCTTCGTCGATGCCTCCGCCCGGTCCGCGGCGCATGTCGTCCGTCACCTCCACGTAGTAAACGGTCTGAGCCTCACCGGCCACACCGACGTGGCACCGGCTGGTACCAATTTTGACCAGGGATTCAGCCTTGACCGCGTATCCAGTTTCTTCGAGCACCTCTTCCACACAGATTTGCTCCAGGCTTAGGCCGGGCTTGTCGCATATGCCACCGCAGAATTCCCAAGTGACGCCAGATTTCGCCGAGATTTCCGGTCCTGAATGAGTTTTTTAGCATCAAAAGCGAGAAACAATCAAGGAGTTAAAAACTTGATAGGGGAGAGCTAGGCGTGTTGGCTTAGGGGGCAAGTTGGCACACAGCGTTTATTTCAGGCTACGGATCGCTGTAGGGGAGTAAGCCCAGCCGACTCTCCCAACAAAGCTTTGGCCAAACTGAAACAAAAAAGTAGCTTATGCCAACACGCCCCAGGGGTGGGGCTAGTTGGCGTACTTTGAAGCTTCCAAGCAACAGGTTCTAAAACTATTTGTTTCCATGGGAGCTCGAAGCCAAGCTCTAGTCCCAACGCCTCCGTAATGAAGACAGAAAACCAAAAACTATGCCAACACGCCTAGGTCTCTCCTGAAATGTTTTGCAAATGAGAGCCCATGTTGGTACCGATGTTGGCAACATCCGGCTCGCTCCAGACGATGCCGTCGGCTCCGTTGACGTAGACGGCTGGACGGAATTGTCGAACGCAGACGAACTTGCGCCGGCTGACGTTGAAAATGACGCAACTGACGCTTTTCGAGACTCTGACAGCTTCCCAGAATTTCGCTTTGCCGTCCTGTTCGTAATCTACGCGTATCGGAGTAACGAATTTTCCTCCCCTATCCAACGGTTTGACGGTAACGTTCGTAATGTTATCCATACTCTAATCGGACGGAAGAAGGCACCTCTGGAGTGTCAGATAAAAATTTATAATTTTGTCGAGTATTAATCTATTAATGAGGAATCACCGATTCATCGTCGGTTACCTGATTGAAAAATCAAATGAAAATAATGAAATTATCTTTACCTTGACCAAAGAATTACTAGTCTTTCTCGCTTCGTCAGTCAAGCATTAGAAACATAATTTTTTAGAAAATCTCCGACCGTGCTTTAAAGAACAACTTCAACCTCAGATTTGGGTATTTGAATGTTCGTTAGCGCAGGGGACAGTGTTTCCACACGACCGCAACCCATTTCCCTCAAGTTCGAGCAAAATTCCCTTTTTTTTCCCTCCAAATTTCTATCGTTTCCCACAACGATTTCCCTCGAGAAACGGATTTTTTCCTGCTCGTTCACTGAGTCAATAGCAATTTTTTTCTAACGTTTTAGCGAATTTTCGAAGGATTTGGGTCGTCACGAAATTCCGTCGTTCGGCAAAATTGACCGGGAACCAACTCAAAATCCGTTTCATGCATCAAGGATCAAAATCTGAAATTTTAGTTTTGGTGTGTATATATACATTTATATATAGATAGGTCAATATCAGACCCCTTTGTGTCATTCATCACGATAACTTGAGTAAATAGAGAGATAAAAATTTCGTTCTGGTCTCAAAAAATTCGTCTAGCGAAATGCTTGGACAAGTTCGTTAACCAGCCCAATCCGACTGTTCCAAGTGTGCCAAAAATTGTACAGAAGTGTTCGAACTTTTTCAAAAAAACGTTATATCATTTAGTAATACGGACTTAGTGAACAAATATGGGCATATGGGGGGTCATATATTATGTTTTTTGGGGTGCTGAATCGATTGGAATAAGTTTCAAGTCGATTTTCCACCCCCTGTGTTCCAAATTTCGATTTAAGTGTTCAAACTTTTCGAAAAAACGTTTTATTTTCAGTGATACGGACTAAAGTGGGCATGTGGGGGGTAATGGACCACGTTTTGTGGGGTGCTGAATCGATTGGAATAGGATCCAAGTCAATTTTAGGATCCCCTGTGTTCCAAATATGAAATTCAGTGTACCGAAATTGAATTTTATGGATTCAGGAACCCAAAACAGTCATTTATTGATCAACAAAAAAAATCAAGAATGAAAGGAAACATCAACATGTACCTACCTCTTCTTCTTCTTCTTCTTCTTCTTCTTCTTCTTCTTCTTCTTCTTCTTCTTCTTCTTCAGCTTCTCACATGGTTTATCCTTGTTCTCGGTGTCCTACAGTCTGTAGTAGCTCGGTAGGTAGCAAAAAAGTCTAGGAAACGGCTGAACACTGGCTTGATTCATCCAGAAATGAAATTACGCATTTCTGTGGAGAAAAGCCATTTTCCCTCGTTTTTTCCCTCAAAATTATTTTTCCCCTTTTTTTCCCTCAGAAAGGCCGTTTTCCCTCGAAAAGGGAAATTTCCCTCGATGTGGAAACGCTGGCAGGGGATGATCTATGTAAAGGCCCTTTACTAAAGGGACAAGGGAGAACTCGATCAGTGGGAGAGGGGAGAACATTCTTATCAATAGGACCCATGGCATCTTGGGTGGTAGTGGTCATGGTTGGCATGACTTCCACTTCTCGATGTATGGTTACAATGTATGGCGGCCAAATAAATGGTCATACGAGGATATCCCCACAACCTAAGATGCCATGGAAGAAGAAGATGCTATAGGTTGCCTAGGTTTCTAGGAACCTAAGTAAGATGCCTAGGTTTCTAGGCATTTTGACCACGGCCAAGATGCCTAGTTAGGCAGGTTTCAAGTCGTCCTGCCCACTGCCAACCGCTGTAGAGCAACAACAACAACAAATTTTCTCTTATCAAAAACCCAACTTTTTTTTACCTGTTCAAACGGGTTGATCATTCTTGATCGACCCATAAACACCACAATTAAACAACGCTAATCATTGATTAAACTATAATAACAGCAGATTCATAGCAAGTGGCATTGGGGAAAAATAATTTTATTTTTACCATCGCTTTCGGACAAATTATTTTCCAAAAAATGTTTTCCGACGACTCGGAAGAGGAGCCCGAAGAAGTGGACGTTTACAGGAAGAAGTACAATTTGATTTACGTTAGGTGTGAAGTGATCAAGCAGGTTGGTTGAAAATATTAAGTACTTCCTTACATAAATGTTAGATATTTGTGTAACTAGTGCCTGTCGGACAGCACTGATAGGTATTTACTATAAAAGTAGGTACTGAAATAGAAAACTAATTGTTTGAAAAAAGTGTAGATAAGTAATACGGGGCTCACCCGTATCGTCACTGGGATAAGTTGGAAAATGGCAAAAATTTTACTCTCCGGCAGGTCTAAAATCTGGACCTTCCTGATGGCCACAAGTCTACCAAAACGCTGTAGCAGTACAAATCTAAAAAAGGACACCAAGCCTCGAATTTTGAAATTTTGTGTGCTCACATCATGCTCGCTGTTTCAGGATAACGAGCGCCTTTTAAACAGGATCCACCACGTAAGAAGAATTTTGAAAAGAGCAAGAAAAGAGAGGAAGTATGTTTTTTACTCGATTAATTGATTCTTTCCTCTGGGTAATCTACTCAAACATCGCGCGACAATATTTTTTATGGACAATATTTCAGATTTCTTATGGATCGGCTTGACATGCATGGCGACAACTGGCGCAATATTCCACTTCCGCTTAAACTGGCAGATCCAAGCAAAGACGTTGGGGTGCAGTCTTCGAAATTGTCCCCGCCCAAAGGCTCTGTTAAGGTATTGGAGACCAGGCGTGTTGGTTTTTGATTTATTGAACCATTTCCTGGAAGCTTCCAAGTGTGCCAACTGACCCCACCGCTGGGTTCGATTCCCATACCTCTCGGGGCGTGTTGGCATAAGCTAGGTTTTGGTTTCAGCAAGGCTTTTTGCCTATGAGGTGTGTTTTAACAGCATTTTTTGCTCGCTGGTGTGGTTTCTCTTGTACTTCGTGTATTATTACAATGCAGGAAAATGTAATAGCAACGTATTGCTGTAAAATGATTAATGAACTGCCAAAATCAGAGGTAGGGATAGTTGGCAAACACCTCATTGTTATACTGAGCCC
Organism: Nesidiocoris tenuis; assembly: GCA_036186465.1. Classification (NCBI taxonomy): domain Eukaryota; kingdom Metazoa; phylum Arthropoda; class Insecta; order Hemiptera; family Miridae; genus Nesidiocoris; species Nesidiocoris tenuis. The sequence goes on from AP028921.1 coordinate 1,049,434, forward strand.
GCTTCTTCCTATGCCAACTGACCCCTCCTCTTCCTGTGCCACATGACCCCGCCCGTTCCTATGCCAGCTGACCCCGCAGCTTTCCTCTGTTAATACCAATACTCCGAGGTGTTGAATTTTACTCGCAGAGCCCGAATTTGGACAAGTCGGGCAAAAAGAAGTCATCCGGCGTCAGGAGGAAAGGGCACAAAGCGGACAAGAACGCCCCCAAACGTCCGGCCAATCCGTACTTCCAATTCTGCCAGGAGCAAAGGAACACGGCTATCGAGGAAATGGTCTCCGTCGGACAGGTTGACCCTTCGAAAGTCGAAGTGACCAAACATTTGGCCAACAAATGGAACGCGCTGACTCAAGATAGCAAAAAGGTGGGTGAAACTATTGACACCCGATGTTTGCTGGGGCTGAGCTCGAGCGAACGAAGTTTGGGTTTCGAAAATTTAATGACCCTTGGCTAAATAATAATAATTGAATGCAATTCTTTGAAAAAATCTCACTTCTCAATTATGGTCGCACACGTTCCAAACCTAATCGTTTCTAGGCGTCGATATCTAACGATGAAACTCCTCCAATTTTCCCAGATCTACTACGACAAATACGAAAAATCTAAGGAGAGATACGCGACTGATATGCAGGTCTACATACAGAATAAGAAGAACGCTGAATCGGCAGCAGCTGCTTCTTCAGCCGACGTGACGTGAAACGCGACTTTAGTTCGTTTGAAATAATCGAAGATGGGAATTTTCCGCGCCCAAGTATCGTCCACAACCTTTAATTAGTAATTTTATAAATCCATTGTTTCCATGAAAATCTAGAACTTATGTAAATTATGTCATTTCACGCTTTGAATTTATCCTTATCGGCTCGGACCATTTTCATAGCGGCGATCGGGTCCCGGGCTCCGTATTTCTTCATCACTGCCTCCTCAGCTACCCTCATGAACGGGTTGTACGTTTTTTCTTCGCCTGGAAGAGAAATCGCGATAACAACAAATAGTGAAGATTGAAAACAACAACAACAACAAGGCATATGGCGATTTAACTACCAATGGTCGATGGGACCGTCGGTTGATTTTCGGATCTCAATTCTTCGGCCCATTCCAATTTCTCTTTAATCGCTTCATTTGTGGGTTCGACCGTTTCAGCGAACTTCAAATTGGCGCAGGTGTACTCGTGACCGCAATAAACTTTCTGGAACAAACATTGCCCGATGGGAGTGATAAGTTGTTGCTAGAAATGATGAGCATCGCTGGAACAGTGGAGAGATTAGTCCAACTCAATGCTCTCGTTGATTTTCAATCGTTCGTACTCAGACGTACAGTATCGTCGGGGAGTTTTCCAAGTTTCTCAATCAAAGCTGTGTACATTTGGTCGGGAGTGCCTTCGAAGAATCGACCGCACCCGGCAATGAAAAGGGTGTCACCTGCGAACAGACAAACCAAAATGCTGACATTTGTTTACTCTTCTGATCAATCCCTAACTATCGGTAAACAATTGTTGAAAATAGACTTCTGCAGGTTATGTGCGGTATTTCCCATCGAACCCCCACAATCACCTGTGAAAACCGCTCCGGATTTTCCCGAGGATCTGACGTGATAGCAGATGTGGCCCGACGTGTGGCACGGGGTCGCCAAACAGGATACCTCGAGATTGCCGATTTTCAGCGAATCCCCGTCCGACACGGTGTGGCTGATACCTTCGACTCGGCTCTCCCCTCCGTACACGTCAACTTTGACCTTCTCCAGCAGCTTTTTATTGCCGCCGGCGTGATCCCTGCAACAATTCCGACAATGCCGATTCAGGAAAAAAAATTCTTGACACTGCATGCTACTCCCAAAGTATTTGTTAGTATCCTTGACCATAAACATCCAGTTGTCATTCAGTTACTCCATCATTGAATACAATTTTTTCTCAAGAAATGAGTGGAAATGTAAAATTCAGTTAAAGAAGCCTCGCAACCTGCCCTACAGACACATTGGAGCGCTCACTGTAACGGCTATAACTTTTGAACGGGGTAATTTTTTCCACAGATACGGTTTCCCCACCCGGCGACATGTGAATCATGAAAGTTTCATGGGGTTTTGAAAAGTTTCGACTTGGGCGATTACAATGGTTTATTGTATTTGATTATGTGAAAACTTCTAAAATCGATGAAGAAAAAAATGACGAAAATATTTTTGGAGCTCCCGGGAGCCTGGAGACCGATTAAAAACATTTTGAAAAGCCTCCATAATATTTCTCCTCGCCTCCAAGTATCGCTCAGAAGCATAAAAAATCACCAATGATGATGCGTCGTGAGAACTTTGGTAAGCGTGACGCCTTCCTCTTTCACAGCATTCAGGACTGTTTCTGGCTCAACAGGGTCAACAATGGCCGCTTCTCTGCTGGCATCGTCCATTATCTGGATTCAAAATTCATAGAGTTACAATAATGTCCAGGAATCTGAGAGAAAATTAGTTTTCGTCTATTCCAGGTGGTGATGTGAAGAAAAGTTGTACGTTGGCCATAAAAAATTACAGAATGACGCTCTGGTTAGAAAAAAATCAATGGGAATTGTAGTTCACAGATGTGGGAGTTTATTACATCTTGGAAAAATCAGGTGTCTTGAAACATTTTGGAATCATTAATGAGCCATGTTTTTTATGTTATTGATATAGAGAATAGAGGTATTGATATCTAACAATACAATCATTGGCCAGAAGTGGGATGACGTCACAAATCTAGAAGGCGTTGAAGAATTGCCATATTGCGCATAGCGAAACAAGCTGCTGAAGCCAAGAGGTGGAACCGTAACCGGATAACGTCAAGCATACCGTCTGATGACAAAGCATGACCCGAGCATACCGAGTCTGATGACGTACCGGGGTACTCCTGATCAGGGTAGCATGACGTTGACAAGGCACTATGTTGATGGATTAGGTCCGTCCATGGAGGGTCCTGATTCCGGACGAGCAGCCTGGGGAAGCTCCGGCTTCCTGGCTCCGCGACTACTGTAAGGCCATGTCGGCCTCGCTGCTCAATATTAAGGTGAAATTATTTATTGTATCAGCTCAAGTTTACCAGGTACATGTAGTTGTCGCCCAGAGCCGGTAAGATTCTGACTTTCATGCCTTCCATGGTAATGATTTTGCTGTAGCTGTGAACTCCTTCAGCGCCGATCAAACTGCAACGGTACGGATTTCATGCTAAAAAGGGGACGATCCTAAAAAATGGAACTTGAAAAATACTACATTTTCTATGGGCATTGAATTTCTAGAGAAACTGTACTGACCTGACTTTGTAGTAAGCGCCGATCAAAGAGTGGACAATTCGGTGGGGCACAATTTTAGATATCAGCGCGAACATTGTTACAGACCATTTTCCAAGTCACACGTTCAAATAAATATTACGTAATTTGGTTTATTTTTCTAATCTCTCAAACCGGTGAAGGAAACAAGAAGTAAAAACAAGACCAAATGCAAAAACGGCATTAAGTGACAACAAATAATTTTTTGGAAAATATCGATACCAATATCGATAGAACATCGATATTTCTATGATCCAGCAGTGGTATGATATAGTTCGATCATTCAAAAATGCGATACATCGGTGATCGATATTATTTAGATAATGAATAAAGATCAATCTACCCTCGTAGATTTTTATTTTTAACTAATTATTTATGTCGTAGAATATGACAGATAATTTTAAAAAATTTTAATGTTTATTTGTTTGGGTAGGTAAGGGTTTCTATTCACGGACATAACATGTCACAACAACAGCATGTCTACTACCGTAGGTTGTGTTCAAGCATGGTGCTTTGCATGCAGAATCTTGCTTGTCAGGGGAGCCAGGGTCATAAGCGTCTGGATCTCCATCTGGTGCGCCCACGAACCAAGCGCTTCGTTTCCATTCAGCTAAAAAACTCGAGAAATTATGAATTTCTCTTCGATTTTCTTTTGGCATGATCCTTGAGTGGTGAGGACAACACATTTCTGTTTTTAAGCTTGAATCAGCATTGCCATTCGCTTCGTTGATGTGGGAGAGGAGATGATCTAGTGACGAGTGGGATGATGGACTTGGCAGGAAGGCCGCTAGGAGCGCTTTGGTCGAGGACGCACCAGATGGAGATCTAGACGCCTCTGTTTCCGAATCTGCAGTCGCAGAGTCGAAGTCAGTCAGTTCATCGGTCGTCATTGACAGTCTCGTGTTTCCGAGTGTGATCGTGCGTATCCGGGTTTCGTTCTCGAGTTCTGCGATCCTTTGTTGGTAAACGGGTCCGACTCGATTTTTGACATTACCCGTGGACATTAACAAGTTCGAGTGCGCGGAAAATTTGCGCGTTCAGTTGCGCCCCTGAAAAGTTCACCCAGGTGTCAAACTGTGGAACGCAAAGTCAAGGTGAGGCCATCGAGTTGTTTTTCCATTGTTTTACACAGTACATTACAATCAGAGTAGTTCTAGTTGATGAATGCTTCTCGGCTTAACATAATTATTCTCTAAATGGTTTCTGCATTTTCTTATTATTGAGCTATCTTTCTGAATGAATTAATTGCCTTGACACTCAACTCGCAGCTAGGCTTGTCGATAGGGTTGATCAATAGTAATGAGCTGTCTAGCACCTGGTGCCTCGGTAAACGTCTAGATAAGTACCACCGCGTGAATATTGCGCTGTATGAGCCTTTTTACTGATTAATAATCAATTTCCGTTATTTGCTAAAAATGACTACCTATATGGTTTTGCGACGGACATTGATTTGCCAGCTATCTACATGGGTGGGGTAAACAGAAACACTGATAACAAGAGTAGACCTACTGAGACTACACCCCATTCTTTATTATTAAATCTAGTATTATTTTGACGCAAAGGAGTCAATTTCCTGTGTATCAGCTTTCGAGCGTGGTCCACTTCAATTCAGTTTTTAGTAGAGGATCTGGTACGTGAATTGATTCCCCAAGTGGTTGTTTCATCTTTTCGGACAGACAAGCCCGGACTGCTCCATAACTAGATATCTTCAAGCCGTGCGATTGGATGAACAAATTCAAGCCACATGATGAATTCGTTCATGAAATTACATGACACATGTACATTGAATTCGTTCATCCAATCACGTGGCTTGGCGATGTTGACATCCAGTCATGGAGTAGTCCACATATTAGCACCCGCTCCTCAATGAAGATCACGGGGGTTTCCTCGTTTCTCGCCTCACAACCGACGTCCGAATTTTCAAAATTCCGAAATTAGCGAAATTTCGAAAACGCGTCAGCTACCTATCGTGGAACAGATAGATCGAAAAAATGCAACTTTTGAAATGGTACTGGTAGCTATCTAAAGAGCGGCATGTTTTCTGTGGTTTTTCCCAGGCGAAAAACTCGTATCAAGGGTTACGTCGGGAAGTTCCTGGAGATGGGGTCCGTCTGGAAGAGGCTCCAGCGGGTCAACAAGCGGGCAGCCAAATTTCAATTCACCGTCTCCTACCACTCGATCAAAGTTGAAACCACTTCAAAATGGTGAGTCGACGAGAACATTTTTTCAATCGATTGTCGCAGATAATCCGGGATGTATTGATTTGTGGTCATCATAGTGTATGAGGGTGAATGAAATGTTTTATTCCTATCGAAGTAGGGACGTGTGTACGCAAATGTTTTGCGATTTGTTCGCGACTCGCTCCGAATGGCAATCCGTCACAATTGGATCGCTTGACATGTAGGCTGCCAATAAAGCCTGACTGTTTGGCGTCCGATATGCAAGGCTCGTGGCGCCACCGGCCCCCCAATTGGACGTCCATCATAACAATATGCTCAGACGACAGAATACTACTGACGGTGGAGGCCGCACGCGAGTTACTGCATACTGCGCATGATACTGTTTAAAAATGCCAGAATAATATTCTGAATTGTTGATAGCGATTGGTTATCTGGGCGTAACCGGGCGTTTTGACATAAGGTGCTATCAACTGTCATGTCAAAATCAACTTTAACTCAACTCGAAAACTTGACTTACAAGCTCAATCCGCGAACTTTACTTACAAACTCAATGCTCAAATTCAATTAAACTCAACCCACACACTTAACTCAAAGACGCGACTTGGAAATTCAACTATCAAACTTAACTCACAAAGTCAAACCAAGAATTCAACTCGAAAACGCGGCTTAGAAACTGTATTCACAAATTCTACTTACAATCTCAACAGTCAACCTCAACTCTCATACTCAACCAACGAAGTCAACTCACTGACTTCTCTCTCAAACTCAACTCTCAAACTGCACAAACTCAACTTACCACCCACTCACTTCACTAACTCAGCTGACAAACCCTACTAAAACAATCGACTTGTCAAAACCAACTCACACACATTAGTCACAAAATCAACTCGAAAACACGACTTACTTACTCAACCCACAAACTCAACTCGTAAATTCACACACACAAACCAAACTTACAAACTCATCTCTTTAACCCAACTCTCAAACTCAACACCTCAACTTACAAATTGTGAGTTGAGATTGTGGGTTGAATCCGGTGATTTGGGTTTGATAGTTGATTTTGTAAGTTTAGTTTTTGGGTTGAATTTGTAAATTGAGCTCGTAGGTTGAGTTTCTAAGTTGAGTTTGAATTTCAAGTTGGTGATCTGAGTCTTTAGGTTGGGGTTTTTGAGTTGATTTCGTAAGTTTCGTTCGTGGGTTCGGTTGGGCAGTTGAGTTTGAGAGTTTAGTCTGTGGGTTTGGTTTTCGAGGTGAGTTTATAAGTTTAGTTTGTGGGTTCACTTTTCAAGTTGAGTTCGTATGTTCAGTTTGAGAGTTGAGTTTGTTGGTTCAGTTTTCAAGTTGAGTTTGTGGGTTCAGTTTGTAAGTTGAGTTTGTGGGTTCAGTTTGTAAGTTGAGTTTGTGGGTTCAGTTTGAGAGTTGAGTTTGTGGGTTCAGTTTGTAAGTTGAGTTTGTGGGTTCAGTTTGTAAGTTGAGTTTGTGGGTTCAGTTTGAGAGTTGAGTTTGTAGGTTCAGTTTGAGAGTTGAGTTTGTGGGTTCAGTTTGAGAGTTGAGGTTGTAGGTTCCGTTTGAGAGTTGAGTTTGTTGGTTCAGTTTGAGAGTTGAGTTTGTGGGTTCAGTTTGAGGGTTGAGTTTGTGGGTTCAGTTTGAGAGTTGAGTTTGTGGGTTCAGTTTGTAAGTTGAGTTTGTAGGTTCAGTTTGAGAGTTGAGTTTGTGGGTTCAGTTTGAGAGTTGAGTTTGTGGGTTCAGTTTGTAAGTTGAGTTTGTGGGTTCAGTTTGAGAGTTGAGTTTGTGGGTTCAGTTTGAGAGTTGAGTTTGTGGGTTCAGTTTGTAAGTTGAGTTTGTGGGTTCAGTTTGTAAGTTGAGTTTGTGGGTTCAGTTTGAGAGTTGAGTTTGTGGGTTCAGTTTGAGAGTTGAGTTTGTGGGTTCAGTTTGTAAGTTGAGTTATTGAGTTCAGTTTTCAAGTTGAGTTTGTGGGTTCAGTTTTCAAGTTGAGTTTGTGGGTTCAGTTTGTAAGTTGAGTTATTGGGTTCAGTTTGAGAGTTGAGTTTGTGGGTTCAGTTTGAGAGTTGAGTTTGTGGGTTCAGTTTGTAAGTTGAGTTATTGGGTTCAGTTTGTAAGTTGAGTTTGTTGGTTCAGTTTGAGAGTTGAGTTTGTGGGTTCAGTTTGAGTCAAGTTAAGTTTGTCGGTTGGGTTTGTTAGTTGAGTTGAGTTTGGCTTTGAGTTCTACTGTCGAGTTTTAGAGTTTCAATAGTGAGTGATTGTAATAGGGTCCAATTATGATTACGGCCAACGCCAGTTTATAGGGAGGTAAAGCTAATAATATAGTTACTCTTTGATATTGGCTGCTGGAGTGATTTTGCGGTTGAACGACCTAGTCCATTCGACAAATTGCAATCGAATTTCGTGCCCTCCGAGTTCGGAAACTTCCTGCTCCCGAAATAGAATGATTCTACACTTATTTTTAAGCGTTGCTATTACTCATGTTGCCCGCAGGGAAAATAATCTCATTTCCTCGGCCCGAGGTCAGGCGCAGGTTCTGATGGAATCCTTTATTATACGACGCAAAGGCCATCATGGTGTCTCGGGCCGTATCTCATTACCTCCATTCTTACGAAGTAAATTGAAGTATTAAAATCGTCCAAAAATCGACAATCGGAACCGAGCTTCAGAAAAAACTTCCCTTCCCGAACAAGTGTCTGTGTGTCCGTCTGTGGTCATTACCAAAAATGGCCATAGCTCCCTCAATTATCAACCTTTTTTCAAATTTCTTGAACTGAAATGTTTGTCTCGGCAAGACCCAACACTCTGTTTAATCGGAATTTGAATAACTCACAGTACTTCCGATATATTTGCATTTTTAATGTTTTCTATTTCATTTTTTCCGGCCACAAAAATGAACGCTACACGCGTCTTCGCCGAAGGAGTCGAGGATTTGTCAGTAAAGAATCGACATGGAGGTCTAGGAAAGAGTTAGCAGGCTGAGTTTATAATTAACGTCAACTCCACCGCGGGACTGGCGTCATCGGGCCGTCTGGAGCTCAATTGCCGCTGATGTTTTCGACGCGGCGCCGCGACTTGAATTTTCATCTTTTTTAAAGATTGAAAAAAGGGTGCGAAAACGATTCGTCTGGCCTTGGCCTAGTGATTGATCGATGGCGGACTTTTTTCGATCAGGCTCCTGCTGAAGAGCTTTCCCGTCGATGGTAGAATATTGTGTCCAGTTTTCCACAAAAGACTAAGTCTTCCTGAAATTTGACATCTAGCATGTTAAGCGTTCAAGTTTTTTCAAAAAAAAAAAAAGTTTTTTCTTCGATTTTTGATGTTTGAACTGCTATTCCAGCACATAGGAGTTGGTTTTTGATCATGAAGTTGCACTAGGCATACAGGGAATTCAACGCTGAATCCAGAAATGCTTTCAAAAGTTGATCTTGACCGGAGAAATGTGGTTTTTTGAAGAAAAAAAAAAACTTCAAAAAGTCTTACCTTGGCTTGAGATAGGGAAATGCGGGCGTTTTCCTCCATTTTCGGCCTGCTTTTTGTGCACCAAGTTCGGGACACCCTGCAGCCCTTTTAGGGCCGGTTTTTCATTTTTTCTAAAGCTAGATTTACCCAAGGACGCTTGCACTTCACCTTGGGCATACTTCCTCTGACCGTCATACTGAAAATTTCTTGAAATTATTCAATGCGAACGACTTTGGATAAACCTAGCTTTGAAAAAAATCGAAAAACCGGCCTTTAGTGTTTAGTATTTTATTTTGTCTGGCCACAATAATGAACCTTCTTGAAGCGTTAGTCTTGAAATCTTTGTTTTGCCTTGCGGAATACGTGCTTTTTTCCGGTAACTTTTCGTATTTTAATTTCGGGCAAGTTTTGAAATGTACATTGTGCTTTTTTGGACATTTTTTGATTTTCCCCAGGTGGTCAAAGAATGCATCGAAATTTTCTCGACTCATTCGGTCAAAAATGATCGTATTTCGTTATTCAAATTGATTTCTGGCGTGCGTGTCTCGGTTGTGGCATTGGTCCCGATCCCCGGCACTGCCCTCCACCGTCTGGCATTGGGCAGATTTTTTTCGCGCTAAATCTATTCAGAGGACGGCCTTGACCGCCTAAACGGGGTAGGGAAAATAAACAATTTTCATCCGACTACATTTCTTCGTCATTTAGATCGATTTAAAAAGCTGGCAATTCATTCGTAATTATTTGTCAAATTGTTATCAGTCAATTAATTATTATCAATTATTGATATCCTCGTATCAATTCTTATCTTCCACGGTTGTAAGAATAACTCGGAAAATCATTTTTAAGAACATTAGATTTCTCTTCGAATGTTGAGCGCGAATTTATTTGTATAATTTGTTCAAACCTTCGTATCGTACATGAGACGGAAGTATTGCCATTTGAGCGATTAAACCTGTCGCTGGCACCTTGAAAAGCGAGGAAGTTGAGGGAAGGATCCATCAGCAAAGGATCGCTTGTGATTATAGCAATTAGCAACAACAACTGCTGCTGGCTATAAGATATAAGCAACTTAAGTCGAAATCAACCGTCAACACGAAGGGGTTATTAAATTATCGCGATTTTCTCCTAGTCGTCTATCAGTTGTAGTATTATTTTTGACTATTCGAGGACCAGCTGCTTTCACGATATCAAAAATTTAAAAAACAACTGAAGTCGGATGTTCAAGTGAGGAATTGTTAACTTTTTAGTTTTTATTGGCCTTTTGTAGGCCGGTGTGATTCTTTTTTTTTCATTTCTCACTTTTTTGGCTTTGTACTTTTGAAATAAATAAATAAAATTATCCAACAAGTGTAACCTAACAAAACACAGACAGCCGCAAGGCTCAAAATTTCGAAAGTATCGATTTTTTTCGTTCATAAATCAACGTTCGTTTTGAAAAATGTTTACAAAAAATGTTTCCTTGCCGTGGATTGTTTTATTGCGGCCGAAAAACGAACGAGAAAACAAACAAAAGTTTCTATCACGGATATGAATCGTCTGCTTCCCTTCGAGCTACCACAGGGTGTAATGACCCTGAATTCCTGTTCGATATTACAACATTGGCCAGGCGTCTCATTCAGCGGAGCCAGCCAATGTTTAAAGGTTGAGACAAATGACGCATCTACTTTATTCGGCTCATTTCGCTCCAATTTGAAAATCGATCGAGTGGAAAATCGTTGAGGCGTTGCTCTTCGAGAATGCAACGCGGTTTCTTCTATATTTTGATTTTTGTATGTCTGGATTCATCCAGTGGCCGATAAAAACCAGTGGTGCGCAGAGTTCCATGATTTGACGCGTTTATTCAAATTTATTATATGTTTTGACTACTTTGGAGGCTAATATATCGGGAGTACTGTGAGTAATCCGAATTCCGATTAAGCTGGGTGATGGGTCTTACCTTGACGAACATTCCAGTCCAAGAAATTTGAGTAAAGAGAACACCGTAATTATACGAAAGCATAAAATAGGTATAGTTGAGCCACTGGGATAAAACTTGAATTTTTGCCTCCATGTTGTACCAGGGTTCCCGGATTTTAGTTTTTCAACTTCGTGAGGCAGGTGAAAGAGCAGCTTTGTAGTCCTTTCTTCCCTTTTCTCAGCCTTGAGGAACATCTTGGAACCCGACGACCCACCTGCCTATTCTGTGCTGTACCCGGCACACCTGACTAGTCCCACACAGTAGGAAACACAAGATGTTTCACAGATTCTGTGAATTGCCATCAACTGGTCTGAATCGCGTCAAGAATTATCTCGCAATAAATAATACTATTGGCTCGCTATAGCATTATTGGTATTAATTGAATCGTGGATATTCGAAATATCGAATAAATAACATATTTTATAAATTACCCAATCAATCAATTTAAAATATCGTATATGATAGGTACTAACCTTTTGAACCCTATGATCGATTTTCTTCAATAAGTAAAATAACATAGCCATACATTATAACCATATATTATAACAACAACATATTTTTAGAATCGGGTGATCGAATTTTGCTATCGTCCATTGTTTGTGCCGTCGGGGAGGAGGATTGTTTGGCAGAGGTTCACCGTAAACAACTCACGCGAGCCAAGATCGCGCTGTATGTGTATTTGTCGACTGTATTCACCGAGTGAAATGGATCGACAGTGAAAGTTGGCTATTCATCTGCAACGGACGTTGAATCAATGACTTTTTCCCCCTTTTTGGCATATTATTCAGTGAATAAAGGATAGTGTGAATGAAATACAATTAGCTTATAGTTAAATATTATTTTACAATACCCATAACCGTTAGATAGATAGATAACCTATAACCGTTTTCACGATAACCGTTTTCACAATCATTGTCTAACAATCGATGTCAAATAAATAAATAATTAAAATTAATTAATAAATCGACGGGTAGAATCAATACTGCCCAATTCGTTTGCCATGCAATCTATGGACGCGTGATTTGCCAAGTTGCCACCAATCCAAGCTTTGAGAAGTAGGCAACCCAGACGCCCCCAAAAGACACGATGCTTTGACTTGGGCAGTTTCATCGTCGAAATGTTAAAAAATGGCAGGGTATATACGTACCATTGGTTCAAAATAATTTTTTAAATATGACGTTAGCTTTTTGGCGGTTAGTTTACCGTGAATTCGGCATTCTCCTACTGTTCCTCCAGTTTTTGATTTCGGTAATTTCCGGACAGGTCGTTGAATAAAAAATAGAAGCCCATCTTTTCTCGAAAATCTCCCTCAGCTTGGGTGGCGATGGGGGTGTTGGTGGTGGTGGGGGGTCTCTGGTTAAATCCCTTGCTTTATGGGGTTGGAAGGTTTTTGGCACCGGTCTCGACAGTTGCTCCCTCTTTGTTCCGTCGTTGATAGATGGGAGTTGTTACTCTGCTCTCAGCTCGGGGAATTGCCTGGAAGCCATTCTTATTCCTCGATTTATTCTCAGTACCTAGCTGCTCATCGAGCATCGAAATAGGACCTGAGATGGTTGAATTCCGAAGGTGTCAAAATTCATTTACAATTTAATGGTGGTGGAGACCGGGGCGTGTTGGCATAGTTTTCGGTTTTTGATTTTCATGATTTATTTGATTCTACTGATCTCTGCTGGTGTTAGCGCTAGCAGGTGTTAGCCGCAAGATCCCACAGAAACGAAAACCCTCCAAATTTCAGCCGATTCTGGCGAGCTAGGCGGCTTCCAGGTGTGCCAACTAACCCCACCGCAGGGTTGGCCTGTATACCAGCCTTCTGCACCTACTTGAATAATTAAAAAAACTCGGTACCAACTTAAAATATTGAAATCATTCAAAATAAGAGATGGGGCTTTCGGCATAGACCTTGTGCCAACTGACCCCACCCTTCCCTCTGCCAACTAGCCCCACAGCAATTTTCCCAATACAACAGAAGACACAACAATGCTGCATACAATGCAGACACAGTGATGGCAACGCTCTCTCTCGTCTACAGTGCTGTGAGACTAGAGCGACATGACCTGAATAGATCCGACCCTCTTCTTGAGGGCGGCAGGGCACGCCCGGGACTACTTCGGTTATCGAGCGAAAAGCCAGCGCTTGGAACGGCGGTTTACTTCACTTTTACTTTCGTCCACAGTCTGAAATGAAAGATGTGTGCCAACTATCCCCATGCCATCACGTCCCGGTGTCCTCTTCGTGTCTTTTGCAGCAACTTGAATTTTGTTGTTGTTGTTGTTTTATCTAGTTCTTGGTGGCGGCATCTTGATTTTTGGCGAAAATGATTCAGATACGGCAACTGAAGATGCCTCTGTTACAAAATGTCGATTTTGCTTTTTGGGAAATTCGAGACTTACATATAGCCTCACGTATCGCGTTTAGAGCTGCACTGATGCCTGCGTGGATTTTGAAAATGACGTTCATTCTGTCTTCTCTTTTTATTGTCTTGTCTGGACGACATGGCGGACAGTGTTTATTGTTTTTTTTATTTTTTCTATTATTTTTTTTAAATGTATTTTTCATTTTTATTTATTTTTTTTAATTACTGTTCTTTCGTTTTTATTCGTTCATTCCGTGTCGACTGTATGATAACGACCGGGTATGGGTGTCCTGTTCATCTCCTACATCTGATACGGGAAGTATAACGAGCTTCTTGTCGTGTCTTTTCTTGTTCGGCTTTCAAGCAACTCCGCACTGTATCCCCTATCCCATCCCACGGTCTCCATTTTCAAGTGCTTTGTAGTTAGACTCATTAACAATGAATCGGTGGGGGGTGGGGGGTCTGGTCTAAAAGGAAATAGATGAAAGACGTACGGGCGTTCTCTCCCGATAAAAAACCGACATCAGGCCAAAGTTGTCCCAGCTCCGCCCGAACAATTTTCTCGAGCTTGAAAAGTCCAGCCGAAAATGAGGCAGGAGATTTTTTAGAATAATGTTCCAAGTTCCAAACGCATCTGTTGACCTTCGAGCAAGCACCAATTTCGGACTCCGCTGCCTTTCTGGTTAGCCTTCAAGTTATATCGAGGAAAGCTATCTGGTTTAAATCCGTTTGTATTGGGCCCTGGGACTGAGTTTCTAAAAGGATCCATTGTTGGTTTTTGAGCAGCTGGCAAGAACTGATAAGAAATTCAAACTCGAGTGGCCAGACCGAGGGGCCTCAAAGGACAGGGATGACGTCAGGGAGAATAGCCGTCTAGATCGTATTTCGAAATAAGCATTCGGATGCTGGTTCATGTCGCCTTGAGTGTCGACTTTATGCTGGCGTTGTTAACAAAAAATTAGTTTATTTTCTAAATTTTGGTTTTTAATTTTAGATTTGTAGAACGTCGTCTCGAGAGCTGATTCTGCCCAAATTTCAATTTGCCCTCTTATGTATAGAAAATTTGTCCAATTCCCACGAGTTTCCCTGGATAATGGTTCTGTACAAGAAATGCTTTTAGACAGGAGGGAAATTGGATCTTGTAATACTAGATGTGATCGTGGGTGGGTTAACGGAAGGTTTCTCATGGCTGATCGAATTACCAGACCTCATCTGCTGGAATGGCAAGCGTCGTAATTGAATTTACCGACAAAACGCATTTCATGTTATGAAAATAAGAAGGGTAAATAACAGACAGTGCGTCGTAGGCGAATCGTGTAAATCATAAATTCTATAGGTAACGAAAAACAATGAGTTATTGTATTGACGTAAATCAATGATTTTGTCAAACATTTGTATTATTTCAATTACTCGCGCAAACGTTTCTACTAATTTTTATAAACTCGCTTGCATAAATTCTATGAAATTGGAATTCAATCGTTCTCTATGCTGGAATTGTGAGCATTGTCTGCAAGGTTTCGTGTTCGTATGCAATGTGGAAGGTTATGAACGCGATCAATTCTCACGCGACCTCATAACCGAATAAATTCCATCTTGCATTCTTCAGTCGGTTATTGGTTTTTCTCTAGGTCCTAGCACGGAATCGATATTCCATTTATGGGAAAAACAGCTTTTATCCTTACTCTTAGCAGAGATTGCAGCGAAAAAACTGCATTTCCTGCAACCAAACGTAAATTTCTTCCCAAATAAACGGGGTAGATCCAAAAGTTATCATACCGTTGGATAACTGACTTTTTGGGCCAGGTTTTTCCGGAAAGTGCGCGGGATTTTCCGATTCGTTTCCAGTCCTAAACGCTCGTTGAGAAAACACGGAAACAGTGCAATTTTCCCTTGGGCTCACAAAAAACCTTCAAATAAAAAATTGTAGGAAATTAGCCGAAAAATCTGCTCCTTCAAGGAAGCAGTTCAGAGTTGAACAGTAGTTACCTTGCAGGGGTACCACTGTACTGGTTGAGTTTGCCATTTTTATCTTAACGCTTTAATCTGCTAATATTGTCAGCACAACCCGAGACAAATGTTTACGAATTTGGATTACAAGAGCAAAAAACGACGTGAATAAATTCGCCGTTAGAAAATGAATTTTACGCAAATCCATACAATGTATGATTCATGTCATGAGGTCAGCCAAAATGGCGGGACAGGACATCAAAAAAAGATAAGATATTTATGCAGCACCGAGCTAATCATCAGATGATTAGCTCGGTGCTGCATAAATATCTTATCTTCAACAGATCTTCTTATATCAACAGATTCTGTTGATGTGAACTGACTTTCAAATATCGGCCTGAATAATGTTTGCCAAGTTGCTGCAGTTTTTAAAATATCAAAATGATACGTACTTAATCCCTGTCGCGTTTTTTCCTGGTGCACTCACCTCACGAACAAAACCCTCGATTTTCCAACAATCGTTGCCTACCCTCCGCTGATTTAAATTATACTTTTAACTAGAAAACGTCCAAAATTTTCGAGTAGTTTTTATTTAATTTCACGTTTTTCTATTCCGATCGCCTGACGCGGGTGTTAAATTTCCATCTAATCGTTAGATCCTAATGGAAATGACCTTACGCCACACCAAGTAATTAGCGTCGAGTTGATGGGTACGTAAGATAACGACGGCTGAGAGGTTTTTCGGGATAGGGTCACAAGCAGTACTTCTGGTCAATACTTGGGTCCAAAGTTAGTAGATGAAATTTCCCACGATTTTTCGACTTTTTACTCGGAAATTCTAGATAATGTGTTTTCGAAAATTTCAGCGCTTCAGCCTCAACTGTTACAGCCAAATTAACCATCCCCGAAGTAGAATATCCCTCAACGGACATCAGTATACAGCATACTGATACCATACCCAGATCCCTAGGTATAAGTCACGGAGCAAATACATTTGGCTCGATTTTCGCCAATCTATCCATGGAATGTCTTCCTGCAGAGTCCAGTAAAAGCTTGAAAAAGGTGGGTGGGGTTTATAACTAAATCAGGAAGATCCCTTCCTCTTTTCACGTCCGGGTGAATCCAGAATTAGGGGATCTCATTTATTCGTCAATTATCGTCAGATCCACTCAAGGCAGGTGAATTATTGACGAATTTTAGCGCCTGAGTAGAACGGCTTGAGATGATTCCCACTGCCCCTTAAATAATGTCCTTAATTTTTTCAAGCTGAATATTTTTCGTAAAACTCCAATTTGTCTCGATGTAATTTGGATAACCAAAGGAGAGAAACGTGGAATGACATTCGTGAATTGATTTTCCAAACTCGCGAATATGGGAGGGAGACTAAACCGGAGATGGCATAGCGGAGTGATGGGATACGCCTAATCACCTTAGCCGAGGGACGGCTCGGGTCAATTTATATAAAAGCTAAATAGATCCATCCGTCTAAAAGCTAAAAAGATCCATCCATCTGAAGGAAGAGGATTTGAGAAAAACTAGCAACCTCTCGTCCTTCGCAACTTCCCGAGCCTGTAAAATCGATACGCGAGGCTCCGGGAGTCTGCCGTTTGAGAAGACCTTTGAAAATTTTATTTCCACAGGAGAAAACAGTGCGATCAAGATTGCAGAAGCAGTGCACTCGCCCAATAGGCATTGAGACACAGAACCAAGTACCTATGCGATGAATATTCTCCGCTGAAATATGAAATTTGGAAAACAGCTTGCGAACATTTTTGAGATTTTGTTTCCAAGAAATTTTTCCAATTAAAATGTTCTCTTAAAAAATCAAATTTTTTTGATTACCACACTTTGTCGTAATTTGTTGTTGTTGTTATTTTCAATAAATTTCTTCGAAGAATTTCTTTCCAATGGCGCCACTTTTGTTTGCTATTTTCCGCATCGAGAAAATTTACGAGTCGTATTCCGACAAAAGGGTCAGAGATACAAATAGATGAGGGCTATAATGTCTACCGGGTCATGAGAGTATTGATTAAGATGCCACCGCCAACCGAACTCCAGGGGCCGACGTTTTGTCTGGGATAAAGGTGAAATCTAATGTCAAATGGGCTGTGCCAATTTCCCACGGGAGCTGGAAATCAAAAATTTGTCATCTCTTGGAGAATTCTGAAGAAAATGATCGAATCGTACGATAGTCCAACTAAATAAGTTCTGTAGAGTCGTGAATAATCTGGTTAGACCATTGGCTGCGCGGTTTTTTCTTGTTTTTAAAAATTTGTCCAGATAAAGTAATTTTGCTGACGTCGTGCGTTTGACGTCCTCATGTTTTTTCACGTAGACAATGGTACTTATTTTGAAAAAATCGATTCTTCGCCTTCCCACCTAAAAAACCGTCAGGCAAAAGTTAAAAATCTTTCCCTGCTCCGTTTTCGTTGACTGGACAAAAAATGTTCAAATTTTCCTTACCTAACCTGCGGAACGAAAATAATAAAACGGTATTAATAAGCTGCTTCGTTATTCGAGAATATTTCCTTTGCAAACTTGTTCTCGCTGACTTTGATTGCGTCATTCTTTCATTTCCTTAATATGATGATTAGGTCATACGTCTCGACGTCGACTAAATCCTCTCGGCCTCGTTATTTGCATTTCTAGTTGAATTCAATTTACAGTGATAATTTACACATTGTTGCCCAATAGTCTGAGACGTACGTCAATGTGTTATCATTTTACTTCCATATTTACAGAGTAAATGGAAGTATTGTGATCGTCCTAAAATCGAGAATCGGAACGGAGCTTCAGAAAAAACTTTTTCTTATACACATTTACTCAGAATCACTTCCCGAACAAGTGTCTGTGTGTCCGTCTGTCCGTCTGTCTGTCTGTCCGTCTGTCCGTCTGTGGTCATTTACGAAAATGGCCATAACTCCGTCATTTCTCAACCTTTTTTCAAATTTCTTGAACTGAAATGTTTGTCTCGGCAAGACCTAACACCCTGTTTAATCGGAATTTGGATAACGCACAGTACTTCCGATATATTTGCATTTTTAGTGTTTTCTATTTTATTTTTTTCCGGCCACAAAAATGAACCGATTTGAGCGTTCTTGGTCTTAAAATCTTTGTTTCACCTTGCAGAATATGTGGATATTTTTTACATTCCTAAAATGTGGCGTTTTTTCATTTTGGGCGAATTTTAAAATTTTAATAGTGAATTTTTCGATATTTTTGGCCTAAACACCCTTAAAAGCAGTCAAAAAATGATCAAATTGTGTCTCAATTTCACGTTTCAAAATATGGAAGTATTGTGTGTTATCTACGCACCACTGGTTTTTTTTTTTTTTTTTTTTGTTGCAGAGGTAACTTTTTTCGTTATTTAGGCCGAATTTCTGATAAAGGCACAAAGCCGATTTGGTTTCAACCCTAGGTCGGGATTCCGGATGTACGGGCTCCAGTAGGTAGCGCTCCTCAAATTCATAGATGCTGTGAAGTCAACACTGTCAAGTCAACAGTCATTAAAGTGAACTCAACACTGAAGTGAAATCTATTTCCAATGCTTGGAGGATTGGTAAGGAAAGTCGTGTCTGATTGGCATTATTTGTCGATGCGTTTATCGCCTGGTGAAATTCCTAGTCTAACCGGTCCGAGTGACTCACCTTCCGACCGGCTGGGTCGGTTTTTCAGCGCCATTCATTTCCAGCTGTTCGCTTCCGTCTGCAATAATGGATCGCTTCCTGAAAACCGCGTGATCTCGAATTTTACTCGGAATTTAAACACACGACTCAGCATTAAATGCTTTTGCCCATGCTTTGTGTAAACTGTTCGCTTTTATCAATCTGATAAAATGTTATCGTTATTGTTTATCTGATTGTCCATCATTAGCCGTAAAAAATCTCCTTTTCTCCAGAAAATTCACAGACGATTTTGATTTTTTAAAGACTGGTTTAAGAATATTTTTCGATTTTTTCCTTTCAGGAAACCGACGAAATTGTGCGTCGTCTGGACGAGGAGGGGTCGCCGGGTGGTGAGCGAAGCGCAGCCTTGGGAGCCGACGATGAAGGAGCCGATGGTCGGCTCGTGCTCGTGGGCCGTGCCCGAGAATCGTGAAGTGGCTGTTACTCTTTTTAGAGACCCGAGGACTCACGAACTTGAGGACAAAGACTGGACTTTCATTATTGAAGATGTGAGTGCACGCGAACAACTCTAGTCCTGTAATCGGCGAATTTCGAAAAAATAAAGACTAGAGCAGATACATGTAGATACATGAGAGATACTGTAGGTATCTGCTGTAGATAAGGTGGGCTGAGATACCTACTGTAGATAAGTACCTGGGAGGAACACTGGTATAAGTCCAATTTTTGACTTTTGGGTTCTTTATACCGTTGGAAAGCTCTTGGCGTCCTCTGCACACAGGTACTACTGGTTTGAAGGTTGTTCAAAAATGGCCGCTAGAGAGCAAAAAATCATTGCGCAATAATTCAGAAAAACTTCAAACGCCATTTGCTAAAAGTTTGGTTTTTTCAGTTATACCAGTGTTCCACCCAGCGTGCAGATACGTACCTAGTACCTATGTAGATGTTCGCCTAGCAGCAAATGTTTGCCGAGCACCTAGCCGAATTGCTCGTTATTTCGACAGCGAACCTGCAAAACATCGTATGTTCAAAATCCAAAATTATAGGGAAGGTGAAAAAATTTGGGACTCGGCATAGCGGAAAAGCCAATGAAATTTGATGGTTTCAACCTCAACCAATTAAATTAACGAATTGTCTCGACCCCACGACCAGCTTTTGGATAGTGAAGCGCCAAAAAAGCAGCTTGTGTCCATTTTCTTGATTTGAGGAGATGCGCAAGGAGTTGTTTTACCAGTAGAACTCAAAACATAATTTTCCCAAAAACTCAACTTACGAGGTTCTGCAGGTTCGCTGTCGATTTGGCGAACACCGAAGCTCGAGGCCCCTGCTCGCTACAAGGAGCGCTCGGTGAACACCTGCATGTCCGAGCCCACCATTAGATTTTAGTTCGATTTTGAGATTCTTTGTACTGCCGAATTAGGGCGATTTTCCAATATTTCAACCTCTCTCGATTTCCAAAATTCAATCTCTCTCGATTTCCAAAATTCATCCTCTTTCGATTTCCAAAATTCTCTCTTTCCTTTGAATTTCTGTCAAGCGTCAGCCGCACAATTTTCAATTCCCAGGTGAGCAACGGAGGAAAAAGGCGTCAAATCGCCTCGGCCAACGTGAACATGAAGAAATACGCCAGCGTCGACTCGTCTCAGAACCAGTTGAATTTGATACTCAAACCGGTGACGAAGAAAATAATTTCCGCTTCGTTGGAATGCACTTTGTCCTGCGTCTTCCTCCGTGAAGGCAAAGCCACGTAAGTTGTCGAAGTTTTCAATATTTTACGAATGTTGAATTATACTCAAATAGAATGGATAAGCAGAGACTGCTATTTAGGAAAGAAGCAGATTCGCCCTTCTTGCTCTCTGGTATCGATAAAATGGGGAAAAAATAAAAAAACGAATAAATTTAATAAAATAGAAATATTTTTATAACCTTGTTGTGTGGATATCCACTTTTGCTCCGGTAAGAAAAATCGCGGGGAATCTTCTCGTCTTTCAATTGGGGTGTTTATTTGATTTTCTCGCTTCTTTGTCATTTTCTCGTTGTTTTGAACTTATTGTTTGGCTCAGCTTGTCTCCTCTCGATAAACATTGTTAACACCCGCTGATTCCAGTTGGTTACGATCGATGTTCGTGGACGGTTCGACGATTTTCATATCTGGGATTTACTCGTATATCTCTAATACAGTTACAAATGCAGGATAGGAATTTCGCTGTGGGCCGGTTAATTGAAAAAATCTACCACCAGTTTTTCAAATGAAATGAAAAGTTTCCCAGTTGAACTTGAGAATTTTCGAATTCTCAATCTGGCGTGGAAAATTGAACATGGACCTCCTATGCTAGCATAAAACATAATATCTTTATTTGATTCGTGGTATTTTTAACGACTTCCCGGAGTTTAACTTTGAGGGAATCGAAAATTTTCTCTTTTCAGCGACGAAGACATGCAGAGTATGGCGAGTTTGATGAGCACAAACAACAACAGCGACATCGCAGTTTTGGGCGATTTCGACGAAGAAGAAGACGTGACAGGTAAGTTCTTCTGAAGACATGGCTTGAATAGACAACAAGAGTTTTATCAAAATGTATCCAACAGCCTCGACAGATAACTAAGGCGATGTAGAGGAATTTCCAAAAAAATATTTTTTTAATAAATTTTTCCTGAATTTCCGTCGATTAACATGCAATATTTTGCTATTAAATGGCGACCATAAATTTTATATCGAATTTTTTCTCAGAAATGTCCCAGCCGCAAAGTTTGAGTGAAATGTTGGACCTCACTCATCAGCTGGAAATGATGACAAACAGTTTGAGCGGCTCCGAATTCGCCAGCACGCCCATCAGCAGTGAGTATTGCCGGAATACATTTTCCCCGTTTTTTTTGCTTTTATTTTTTGTGCATGTCATTCATAGTTTTCCACCCCCATGGACTCAGGACTCCCTCTGTTTGCTGCATGTTAATTTACCCAAAGGTTGAAATCCGCCTGAACAAATTTAGATAAGATAAACTAACATATGGTTAACCGGGTCTGATTCCGAGGCCGAGCGAACACACTTATGAGCAGGACATGTAAATATCCCTTGTTTTCGAAATTAAGGGGGGATTTTGGCATTTTTTGTTTTCAATTTCTACTATTGAAGAGCGTTTCCAGTCATGAAGCCGACACCCGATTATAACACGTGGCAGGTCCATATTTTTCTCAATTTTTGCAAAAAATTTTCAAGCGATTTTTTCAGTGTCAAGTCTGAAAGAAGAGCCTACACCTGTAGCCGAGATTGAAAAATCGTTTCCTCCGATTTTCGAGAGCCCCAAGGAAACTACAGATTCTAGTCTACCTCCAATTTGTGATAAGCCGACGTGAGTGCTATCTGGCTATTGATAATTTTCACTAGCAATAATTTGCGCAGAGTTCATATTTTGTATGACCAATCGTTCGATTTTTTTTCTCCTCAGAATCAACAGCGAAAAAGAAAAAGGCAGCGATAAAGGTATAAAACTCGATTTGGAACCGCCTAATTTCAAAGAGGTGAGCTAAAAATTGACATAAAGAAATAAAATACAACGTCAACAGTAATAATAGATAAAATTCATGAATTGTTCTTTAAAACTCATCGACCATTTATTATTTCAGTTGAAAACTGTCCACGTAGTCAAAGGTACGGAGAGTACGCCCGGGCAAGACCTGCTGGAATGGTGCAAGGAGAACACCAAAGGTTATCCCGGCGTTAAAGTCACCAATTTGACCACCTCGTGGAGGAACGGACTGGCCTTTTGCGCCCTCATTCACCATTTTCGACCTGATCTCATGTAAGTTGAAAATAACTTTAATTCTCGTACTCAAAATCTGAAAAGAATCCGCCGTTTCATCGACCATTGTTGTTGCTGTTGTTGTTTTTGTTGTTACCAACGTTGCTATTGTTATTGGTAATCTTATTGTAATTGTCATGCTGTTGTTATCATGTTGTTGTTATTAGCATTAGCATTTTCATTGCCATTTTTATTGTCATTTTGTTGTCATTATTGTTGTTGTTGTTATTGTCACCGACTTCCTCATTTTTACCGCCATTTCTATTCACCATGTCGTTATTTCTATTTCTGGCCCCGCTATTACACAATTCTCCTTGGATTACAGCGAATTCGACGGTTTGACTCCGCATGACGTCAGAGGGAATTGCAAGAAGGCGTTCGACGCTGGCGAAGCCCTCGGCATCTCGCGGGTCATTGACCCCAAAGACATGGACGTGCTTGCGGTGCCTGACAAATTGGCAGTGATGACCTACCTGTACCAACTCCGTGCCCATTTTACAGGTACGAAGGCAGAAATAGTCATCGAAACAATCGTGTAAATATTTTTCTTTTTTAATTTGAGGCTGGCGCGTCATTGGAGTTGTGGTGGAGCCTCGAAGCTGAAGGTTATACTAATCATCCAGAACCTGGGCCGGTTTTTCAATAGAAAATTCAAAAAAATGTTGGAATTATTTATTTTTTATCGTCAAAAACGTATACTTATGGTCTATTTATGCTACAAAACGGCCAACGATTTGGTAAAATCCGCGAACTCGATCAATATTGACGATTTTCGGGGCAAATTATTTCACTTTTATTCTTTCGAACTTGTTTAGGACATGAACTGGAGGTGCAGCAGATCGGAAAGACGGCCGACGAGTCGTCCTACATGATAGGAAGGTTCAACACGGATTCCGGCATGGACATGCAGCTCTTCGGCCAGGAAATTATCAACCTCCGAAGTAAATCTATAATGAAAAGGTAACGTTTTATTGAGAACTATGAAATTTCGTCGGAAAATTTCTCATGCGCTTTACACATGATTAAAAAACGTATAGAAAAACTTGGGAACGTAGCTTAAATAATTTTTTTTCAATTTCTCTTCTTATTTTCTTACGCCAGTGGGAGCAATCGCTCGGATTCGGACGCTTCGACGGAAAGCCCCGACACGATTTCCAACGGAGGCGTCCACGGGAAGAAATTGAGCCGAGGCAGCAGCGGCTTGCGGTTGAGGATCGAATCCATCAACTCGGGCCCGGACGGCCAGGAGAAGGAACGATCGCCGACGTCGGTCACCGACAAGATCCTCTCGTCGTCGAAAACGATACTCGGAAAGGTTTTGTCGCCGACCAAGGAGAAATTGAGAGAAAAGGTGAGTTTGGTGACGATTCGCTCGAAATTCTAATCTGGAATAAGAAATTCGGGCAATTTGGTGTTGTTGTTTTTGCTGTTGTTGTTGTTGTTTTTGCTGTTGTTGTGTTTTTTGCTGTATATTTGTTGTGTATAATTCAAAGTATATCAATATACTTCAGATTATACACAACAAATGTACAGCAAAAACAATACCAACAGCAAAAACAACAACAACAACTATTGGTATTTGTGAGGCATACAAGGATAACTGATATCAATCTCGCTACCGAGTCAATGAGGAATTTTTCCTCTCGCACCTGATCGCTGTTTTCATCCTTTTCTTGCTCCGTTTAACTTTCATGGTCCTCAATTTGCTTGGAAACATTTTCCAGAGCAAATCTCCGGTGACAGTGCCAAGCACGCCGACGCCGAGGCCGATTTTGATGACGAGGCGACAATTGACGGATCCGTTTGGATCTGACGAGGAGGACGAATCGTAAGTTGGAAATACTGGTCCTACTGCTTAGTTTTAGGGAAATATACCGTCAATATATTTTCACGCTTGTTATAACGCATTACTGACACTGGCAGCCATTAATCAGTCCAAATATTATGAATTTTGTACATAATATCCCTCACGGGAATGAAGAACTACTTTTTTTTGTTGCTAAAATTGTGTTTTTTATCGATTTTTAGCGAGGGCAAGACGACAGGAACGAGGAGCAAATCTTCTCTCGATAGCGTAAGTGTCAAAACGCCGCTTCCTGCTTTCAAATTTTGATTTTCCCTTCAGTAAGATAGGTAAATACAAAAATGATCATACTATTGGAAAGCTGACATTCTAGCCCAGTTCTTCCTGGGACGTGTGCGGAATTTTTCCATTTTTCGTGGTTTCGAAAGCAGGTTGAAAAAGCGGTAGTGTTTAAAACTCGAGCAATTCTCGACTCTGAATAAATTTTTCGCAAGTTTAACTTGAAGTCAGAAAGTTGCCGATAACTTGGATGTAATGGAAATTTGACTCCTTTTTCAACGGTGTCCTCGTTTTTGTAATTACTCCAAAATTTATGGGACCTATGGCCATTTTACTGAGTCAAAGTTAAAAATTAAAATAAAAAAATAAAAAAAAAACAGCAAATAATGTTATTTTTTCTTGGGCTCACAACAAATTTTTTAAAACAGAAATTGAAGCAAATGAGCTAAAAAATGTAATGCTTAAGGAAGACAAGTGTAAACACCGTGGCTAACTGAGAGCCCTTTTTCGGCCAAAATTGAGGGCCTTCTGACGTCAGAGCCTTTTTACTACCAGAAAATGATTTCCGAGGAAAACATCGCCTTTTCCCCTAATAGCTGGACTGCGGAAAATTGTCAAATTTATTTAATTTTTTCCAACAGGGCTCCACAAAGTCCAACAGCCGGTCGAACAGTCGGGAAGGCTCCGAAACGCGAATATTGCCTAATAACCTGCCCTTGTCCAACAGCGAGCACCTGTCACGTCAGCAGCAGGTAACCGCAAGGCTGATTGATATTTTGGAAAAAAATCAAAAATTTTCGGATAATAGTAATTCTTAGTAAATTCGGCGAGATTCGACTAGATAAAAATAAAACAGTTCGAATTCGTTCTTTTCAAGTCTTGATCTGAAGTTTCGGAGGTACGCTCATCTATTACTGTCTAGCAAATGCCTTCATGATCTTCGAATGGAGACTATTTACATTTTTATGAATGGGATCCTTTCAAATCATCGCTGTTTTACTTTTGATGTTTTTACTTTCATTATGTACCTTTAGGAATGCAATGTCCCCTATTGATGTGTGTGAGGAATTTTTTTGAAATGTTTTGGTGTTTTATTAGAAATAAAAAAGATTTTTTTTTTGAGTGACAAGCTTATTCAGAGGATTAGAAGTCATGCTGAGTCAAAAACTCAGAAAACCGGTTTTTTTAAAAGAAAATCTCATTTTACTTATATTACCCGTCTTATCATGAAATCATAAACATTCTAAAACTACAATCCCCTCATTAATAGCCAATTCGAATAATCCCCCAAATTTTTGATGTTCAATCCATTTTCGCATGGTTATTCAGGGTGGCATTTTGTGTTGAAAATGTTATTTTTTACCGTCAAATTTTCAGCTTCAAAGATTCAAGCGTCGATCAGTGAGAATTCATAGTTTGGTTTGCCGATTTTCAAATCTTTGCAACCAAAAGTCGTTTTGTGATTAATTCCTTTTTTTTGTGTTTCTGGTTTGTCTCGAATTTTTTCTTAACATCGAATGACGAAATGGGTTTGCGTGTGCGTTTGTTTCTCATTGGTTTTACGTGAAATCTGCCGTTCGACCGACACGCAGAGGATCCAATGTAGGCACGACGAGCTGAAAGAACGAGCGCGCCAGCTGCTGGAACAGGCGAGACGCGACGCCTCCAAATCCCAGCCCGTCTCTCCCGTCCAGGTAGAGTAGACAAAAAAAGAAGAATTTTGGTATAATGAATCAAAATTGAAAATTCGGCAAAAAAAGTATGTGCGAAAAGTTGAAAAAACGTTTGCTGCATTTGACAAAAATTTGAAGACAGATCTAAAAAAATTGTTTTTGTGAATAAAAAAAAAACAAAAAATTTTTAGCAACGAAAATTGGAATCAACGAATCCCTGGATATGAAATACAAATTCAAAAATGCAAATGAAATTCTCCATTGACTCTTGTTTATTGAGTCGAACTCTCTTCTTTCCGTCTTCTTCCTCTTCTCTTTCTGCATTCTTCTCCTTGGCCGCGGTATTTTTTGTACCTTCAACTCAACTTGGGGCAGTCTGAGTTTGGGCTTTTTCTAATGGTAGGGGTTTAATCGCATGCGAAAGGGCAATTTTTAATTGATTCTCATCCTACTCCTTGTCCTCCTCCTCCTCCTCATCGTCCGCCTCGTACTCCATCTCCTCCCCCCCATCGTCCGCCTCTTCCTCCTTCTCCGCCTCCTCATCGTCCTCCATCTCCTCCTCCTTGTCGTCCTCCTCTTCCTCCCCATCATCCGCCTCCTCGTCCTCCTCCTCTTCACCCCTTCTCTTTCTCCTCCCTCTCATCCTCCACCTCCTCTTCACCCCTTCTCTTTCTCCTCCCTCTCATCCTCCACCTCCTCATCCTCCTCCTCCTCTTCCTTTTCACCATCATCCTCCTCCTCTTTTGGTCTTTTATGGGTCTTATCAGTTCTTCTTTCCATTTTCTAATTTTTTCCAACCCCATCCCTATATTTACCGTATATTTACGGTTGAAGCGTTCTTTCTGAAGGTAAGGCTTGCTTTTTGGCTCGGACGGCTTTTCCATCTCCATTTTGGCGCATGTTTTCGACGTATGTCTAGTTAGAAACTATCATGCACGTTTTTATGCAAGTTTTTACGCTCTAACCAAAGCCCTCCCCCAGACTCCCATGACAGCTACTGTTCGAAAATAGGCAACGTGTAACTTTTGACAAAAAAGGTATTTCAATCTCAAAACGGTCGAGTTTCTGCATGGAACGTTTAATAATGGATGAATTTAGATCTAGAATGGGCGAAGGTGAAATTATTTCAAACCGTTGGCCTATTATCAACCCAAACAAGAAACGATCTGAAGCGAAACCTCAAAAATCGATCAGTTACTTCAAGCCGAGTAAAGGCCTATGACAAGCCTATCGGCTCTTGTTGGATCGCATTGACCACCTCGGTGCATCGACGAATTTTGGAATTCGATAAATTATTGTACTTATTTTTGTCTTATTTGACTATCGTCGCCGCGCAGGGAGAAGAGGATCGCCAAGCTCAGCTGAGGGAGCGCGCCAGGCGGCTGATCGCGGAAGCTCGGATGGGTGTCGTCAATCCGCCCGTATCGCCAGGCACTGGTACCTTGATATTTTTTTCAAATAAGGAATACCAGGAGTACTATTAGTTTGTAAAAGAACGCGATTATTTTAACGATATTAGGTATTTTTGAAAATATTTTTTATCCAGGTTTTCTGTATTTAGTTTATAATTACCTATTTTTTTGCGTTTTTTATTCACCGGTCTAGGCTCAGAAAAAACGCTCAGCGGTGACGACGTCACTTCCAGCACTGACAACCGGCCATCGCCCACTCGCAGCCTCTCACCCATGTCGCCGACTAAAGTAACAATTCCATTACGTTATCGTACTATTTTTATCTGACAATCGCTAAATTTAGTTATATACTAATTTATTATGTAATGAACTGATAATTTACACATATTGAAATTCGGAAGTACTGCGTGTCATCTCGGTACCATTGATTTCTGTTACAGTCCCTTCCAGAGACAAACGGCAATCCGACTCGGCCGTTGAGCAGGGGGACTAGTCCGATAAAGACCCCGCTTGAAAGCTTCACCAATCTCATGGAACGAATATCTCCTGACCAGCCTCAGGTACTTTTCAAAATCGGCTACTTGTTCAAATCGGTGCAATTCGCTCGTCATAGTCATCCGGTGTACCCCAAGGGGCCGTTTTGTGCCCAATATGGTTCCCCTTTCTTTACATCCGAACTGCGAGATATATTGACTCCATGTTAATACCCGAAATTTCCAATTTTCGTAATATTTTTAAATCGTATGTTTCTATTTTCTGACTCCAACACACGCGAGATTGATTTATTCCAAAAATTCAGGTCAATTACATCCAAAACGAACTGGAAGCCCTGGAAAGGGAGCAAAAGCAGATCGACAAAAAAGCTGCCGAATTGGAGAAAGAGCTGCGAGAAGTCATGGATAACAGTGAGTTTTTCGTTAAACCTTTTGCTTTAAATTGAGAATTTTCTCCGAAAAATTAATCTTCTGTCGTTGGATTTGAAAAGGAATATAACCTTTTAACATTATCGGACATGGCGCTCTCCGGCAGGACTCGAACCTGGCACCTCCTGTCTAGGAAGACGCCTTCGCCCTTCGCCTCTAGGTCTGGACAGTCCGGACACCCGAGTGCACCTGACAGACTGTTTATTCTCTCTGCTGCCGAGGGGTCAAGGCGTCTGCCTTGCTAGTGAGAGTGCCAGGTTCAAGTCCTGCCGGATCGTTGAGATTTTTGCCGTTCAATCTCATTACGCTTGACAGCAATAGGGAACTAATAAAATAATAAGTAATAAACTGTCAAATTTAATTTTTTTTTTGAATTTTCAAAGATAACTTTGAATGTATTATTTCCATGAACATTTTTTTCATTAAAAATTTTTCCAAAATTATCGAATTTTTTGGAAAATGTTGTCCAGTGTTCTGATCAGGTAGCCATCGTTTTCAGATAGCGATCCCGACCACGAAGAAATACTCATGTACAAATGGTTCACGCTCGTTAACAAGAAAAACGCCCTCATCCGTCGTCAAATGCAGCTCAACATCCTGTGAGTTTTCGAAAATATTTGAACTTTTTCCCAGTTTCAATGCTGATTTTTCGATGCCGCATTTTTGGATGCGGATTTACCCGTAAATTGTTGCTATATTTGTGACTTTTTACGCCGAAATTCCAGGGAAAAAGAGGACGATCTCGAGAGGAAGTACGCACTTCTCGACCAGGAACTTAGAAAAATCCTCTCGATCGAAGGTAATGCGAATTCGAGTTACGACAAAGTCTAGACGCAGGTTTGATTTTTCCAAAAAGTACGAACCTTTGGTTCATTTTTTAGATTCCTCTTTTAGATTCCTCCGAGCATTTGATTTTACCTATTTTTTGGATTTAATTAAAAATTTAATTGCAAAAAAACGTGTTTTTATTAATGTCTCTGTCGCAAGGATCAAAATCAACAGCGTTGAAGATTTTCTTTTTAAGTTGCTAAAAACCGTTCAAAACTTGTTCGATTTCGATCGATAGTTGATAAATCAGTCGTTCGCTGATGATGAATTGTTCACTAGTCTCGATAATTTTCGCAGAATGGCAAAAGACTGAAGATCAGAAATTGAGAGAAAACCTCCTGCTTCAAGAGCTGGTCAACATTGTCAACAAAAGGGACGAACTTGTCCACCATCTTGATTCGCAAGAGAGAGCGTAAGCAGACGTTTTTTATTCCGAATTATTTCCATTATTATAATTGATCATGTCCAGGGTGGGTGTTCCAGAGAGGGTAGATTCTTCAAATAATTCGCTACAATTTTTGTACTACTTTTTTTTTGCGAGCCACAAAAAAGTGAATTTTTTTGCTTCGAACATTTTTTGTGTTTTTGACTTTGCTGGTACATACCTAATTTGTATTGATGTTTTAGTATGTTTATTGACTTACTTTACTGATAAGTCGTCAGAAATAATGAGTATTAAACAGTTTATAGTTTTAGCTACTATTTGAAATTGTAGTTGCGCAATATGGATGTACATTTTATGTGAAATAGTTTCTTTTAATTCGTCCTTATCTTTTGGGTATTTTTTTCACATTTGGAGGGATTTGGGGTTTTTTTGCCGCTGCCTCAGGGGTTTTTGACGGTCGCACCTTGGCAACACTGGATTTGATCAATAGATAATGCCCATTGGTATCTATGGGAGGTTACAACTGCGAAGGTTACACGGGTCCAAGTCACAATGCGATTTTTGATGCCAACTGTTCCTTAATTGGTCATTAGGTGTTAATTATGTGTTAACTAACTATTAATTAATTAGTAGTTACTTAATTATGTGTTAACTAACAACCACGGCCCCTCAGCTGTAACCTTAACCTTTTGCAACCTCCCGAACCTGGTTACAAACTTTTCATGAACTTTTTTACAATAACGCCCTTCTCTCAAAACTGTTGTAAAACCCCTTAAACTTCCAGCTGCTTCATTTTTCATTGTTTTATACCCGTTTTTCACCCTGCGTAGAATTGAGGACGACGACAGGATCGAGGAGGATTTGAGCCGGGCCGGAGGACTCACGCAGCGCAACAACAACTGCGTCGTCCAGTAAACCGCTTCTCCCCCATTGATGTGATAAAATTGATTATGACACTAATCAAAAAAATTAAACCCGTCGTACTGTTAGCAGGGAAAAAAATTGCGAAAATGCTTAGCGACGCCTTAGGTCAGTATTTTTTCTCCGTGTATATATCGAAAAGTATTTATTTAAAATTTACGTATTTCGGCCGGCGTTGCGCGTTGTTTCGAGCAGTTGAAACGTTTCGAAATGAAAATTTTCCCTTTCTTACACTTGTCTTAACTTTATCGTTTGAAAATAATTTATAACTTTTCGCTTTTGTCGCTTCGTTACCAGCAAATTCTGAAAGTCGGGGCAATTCCCCGGAAATGTGTGAAAATGTTTTTTGTTTCGAACCTGTTTTTCCATCGATTCGATTATTCCCGTTTTATGAAACGAAAATCAGCACGAGTTATGGGTGGGCGATCGAATACGGTAGAACCTCTGTCCTCAAAAACGAAGCATTGCCATCGAATTCCTTCAAAATTCACCTTGGTCAGCCAAGATTCGATAGTATTTGATCCATACTCAACAAATCCATGTAAACGCCTCGTTTCCATACCTTAACCGGTTCTACCCTTTGACCGGATTGGCTAAACGCTGCCAGCGAATTGTATTATTCGACCAAAACCTCAAAAATCCGTGTAGATAAGTTTTGTTGTTGAGGACAGATCGCCTGATTAACGCGCGTTTTACGCCCCTACGCCAGTTATTCTATCGATAGCCCAGTCAATCCGCTAGAATCTAGCAGTTGAATAAAATTTATTCATCATTTGGGATAATGACCAGAGCAAATTTACCATATATTTTTCACGTTGATTAATACCATTCGCACCTTGAAGAATCTCAGCTGGCAGAAAGTAGATTTTTCAAAATAAATCGTTACCTACGCGAGAAGAAAAAATGTCGGAAAAACTGGCGCTGAATCTCCGCGCTGACCGGCAATCGAACCTAGTATCTCCGGATTTGTAGTCAAACGACTTGACCATTTTTCTGAGGCAGTTATCCGACCGAATTTTCTTCTCATGTAATTGGAGCCGGTTGACATTGGTTGACGATCAAGAGGATGACAGAATTAATTGAGTATTGAGCAAAACTAAGCGTAAAGCTCAAAATGAGGTAGATAATATTGATTGGGCGGTTGTTACAAAACAGTTCGCGAGTGTTTGCTTTTTTTTTTTAATTGAAAAATCTCTTTATTGTTTTTTATAGGTAATTTTATTTCATCTTTTTAGTTTTTTTTTTTCATGATTGAATCTCTCTTTTTTGGTATTTTTTTGGTGAATATTGCTCTGATTCTGTGGGGAAAATTGTCGTTCTTCGAGCAGAGATTCTGAGGTATTACAAGTTGTAGGGAACTATAAAAAAAAATTCGATAAAGAAATCAAAAGTTGAGAATAACTCCTCAATTATTGACTCTTTTTCTTCCAATTCAAATTTCGACTGGGCTACTATAGAGTACAAGTGCTGATTTTCTAACGAATTGCTGTTTCCTTTATTGTTTTAAATTATTCGAAGGGATAATAACCTTCCGGTTGAGTAGCTTTACGTTTTAGAAACCGTTTGTTCCCATCCGCTGTTCCTTTTTGTTATTAGCTTTATGCTTAATGTAGAGAATAAGTTTAATTTTAGCCTTTGGGTGGCTAGTGACTGCTGGATTGTGTATGTTATCGTGATAATTGATTTTCAAAATAGTTCGTAAGTGATTAGTAATCGGAATGCGCCTATAGTCGGGGTCTGTAGGACCCGTAGAACTGTATTCGGTTTGTAGAAAAAAAAAATTTCTTTTAGGATTTCCGAGAACTTTCTTAACATTTTCTTAGTTTCCAGCCAAAATTTTGGGCGTGTCCCAGCTGAAAGTCGGTGTATGTAGGATGTAGGCTGTGATTTTGTTTGAGGTTATCTTGAGGTAATCTTTGAGGTTTTTCTGCCAACTACTGCTGTAAATCCAATCTAGATTTCCCCAAGGAAGCCAATGTGGGTGAAAGCGCTGAGAAAATTGTCCATCCCTCTGTCCTACGCCTCTTGAAGCCTTGCTGAAACCAATAACTAGCTTATGCCAACACGCCTCAAGGGATATGCCTAGTTGCCCCAGGGGGTATGCCAACTGACCCCGGGGGTATGCCATCTGACCCCAGGGTGGTATACCAACTGACCGGTGGGAGTGTCACCTAACCCCTATCATGTAGCCGTGCTACACGCATGCCTAACAACAGCAAAGATTTTTATTGGTGGGTTAAAAACCCAAAAACTATGCCAACAAGCTCAGCTATGCATGTCTTTTCAGCTGGGACGCTTCCCACAGAAACCACTACGCCTTTTTTCCATCATTTACGATTTTGACATTCATCCTCCCTACCAAAAAATACTTTAATGTTGAACCCAGTTCAAAAAAAAAAAATGTTAACTGTGAAAAAAATCAAAATTTTCTTTTTGTTTTTGACTTGACTAAATAATTGTTTTTTAAACAACCAATCTTTTTCACGTTGAGTTTACTAAAAATTCGGAGTCAAATATTGTCCAAAACGAAGAGTTTTTGCAGGATTCATGTTTTATTTGCGCAATAGGTAAGCTTCGTACGCATTAAAGAAAAACGAGTTTGTTTTCAAGTTTTAGCACGAATGGTATATCATGCAAAAAGTCTCTATTATCGATGTGAACCATCCATTTTCAATCTCTGGGGAAAGTAATTAAAATTAATCGCACATTTAGGTATTGATTTCTCCCGGTAGAACGAAAAATGCAGGCATTTTCGGCAAATTTCAGTTCTATCGATGAATTTCGACGTCTCGATATAGATCGCATCAATATTGCCCATTTCCGAAATTGAGATTGCACCGGTTGGATTTTTCGATTTGGTTTTTCTACCGCAATAAACGTTGTTTTCCAAGTGATGTTTCTACGATTGTTTTGTACTTGATTTCCATGCATACGCATTAAATATGCTTTCTGTATTTTTCTGTCGAGTTTCTGCTCCTGTCCTGAGTTCTTCCGCAACACCGAGGATTAGGTAAAGGTTCGTTTCAGGAGCGCGGCCAATCCTGTTTTCCACCCAACTGCCACCCTGATCTTGTTTTTCTATCCGATTGCCACCTCAATGCAATTTTTTCACCCAACTGCCACCCCAACTCCATTTTTTACCCTTCTGCCACCCTAATCCCGTTTTTTTTTTACCGAAGTCAATTCTGTTTTTCTCCCGTTCAATCCCGTTTTTATCCAACTGCCACCCCGACCCCATTTCTTTTATCAGCTGTGACCCTATTTCTGTTTTAAACCAAACTGCCACCTGAAATTGGTCTTTTCTCCCAACCTTGTCTCGTTTCCCTATCCAACTGCCACCTCAATCCCATTTTTCCACCCAACTGCCATCCCAACCTCGTTTTTTCAACAACTGTCACTCTATTCTAGATTTTTTACCAACTCCCACCTCGAATTTGTTTTTTACCCAACTGCCACCTTATTCCTGTTTTTTACCAATTGCCACCCCATAAAAACCCAATAACCTATATTCATTGCATCAGTTTACTCTGCTTCAGGAGAAGTTAGATTCAAGTCAGCGCACCATCGACGCAATAGCTGGATTTTATTGATTTATACTTTCAGTTTACATTGGTGGCATTCAATTTATGTCAAACAGCATTTTAAAACAGCCCATCAACGAAGAATTTTTGTAAAAATCAATCGTACAGTAGCCTTTCGATTTTATGACTATCGGCAGTTGTCTTTTGATCGGATGCATTATCCAATTCGTACAAGTGTGTTCGCCCTGTCGAGCAAAGAAGTAAAAACGCTACAAAAAAAAAACGTTTATTTAAAAATGACGATACTGATAACTAATTTCGGCTTACCGGCGGTAAATATTGGGTGGTAGTGTTGAAACACGTCATCAATCCTTCCATCATTTTCGGCGACAGATTATTGAGAAGTTCAAAAATGCTTTTTCTTTCTGATTTAAACAGCATTTTATATCCGCCATTTTGCAAAAAGTAGGTTGTCAATTTCACCTGGAACGGAGATGGTCGAGGCCGTTAAAATGGTAAAGTAGCCTGTGAAAATGTGGACGTGGAATATGGACCCCGAATTTAATATGGACCCGTATCAGACGTCAGACCTTTCCCCTCCCCCATCCCACGTACAGACACACGGACCTGGGTCCGTATCTGCTACTCCCCTTCTCTCCTACTCCTACTCTCCTGCTCCTACTCCAACTCTCCTACTAATACTCCTACTCTTCTGCTCCTACTCTCCTTCTCCTACTCTCCAACTCCTACTCTCTTACTCTCCTACCCCTACTACTCTCTTACTCTCCTACTCCTACTCTTACTCCTACTCTCCTACCCCTACTCTTCTACTCCTACTCTCCTACTCACCTCTGATTGGCCAATCCTCTGGATATATTCGCTTCTGCGCCCCTGCGTAAAAGGGTGCTCAACTTACGTATTTTTGGGACGAAACAAGTTTTCCGGAGTTTAACGGTTTTACCGGGGACCATATTACCTCATTACGGTCAAAACATGGTTTTTTGAAAAAATTAACAACTTCAAGTACCGGCGTTGTTCCATTGTTCGTTAAAGGAAACCCCAAGTGCATAAGACCGGTAAAAGACGGATCGGAGTGTCGGCTGAATTTCATCTTGGATCCTATCCATCTGATCAGACCTTTGCCTTCTTTCGTGCAATTGTCGAACCCTTTGATGTTGATGACCAACTCGCCCTGCAACAGTTCGTGGGATTTTCGAAAGACTTTCCATAAAAATGTATCGAAAATGAATATTCTTACCAATTTTTTACCGATTTCTGACCAATATCGAATATTGTTACAATTATGTAATAACGCACAGGTAATGAGAAAAAATCAAGTTGGAACCACTGGCACGAAAATTCCACCCTGGCCGGGAATCGAACCCGGTATCTCCAGTTTCTAACCTCGACCACATGTGGGCGAGCTGTAGTCAGGTTGAAATTCCCGTTAGAGGTCCCCCCCCCCCGACTCCTGATGACGATAATTACCCCCATAATCTCTTACAATAACACAATGAGATAGCCGGTGTTGGCACCGAAGGAAACGCCTATTGAAATTCTCCATGCAATTCCTCGATTTTATCGTCCTTACCGAAGCTCGCGGGTATCTGGCTGTTTCTACCGAGGCGCACCATAGACACACGAGTATGCTGAAAATGACGTATTTCGCGTCCATGTCGCGTACGACTTAGCAAATCGACATTCCCGATCTGGCAGTTTTTCAGCGTTCGATTCAGGAATCAATCATTCCGATTGTACCCATTTCCGAAACGATATCTGCCAGGATCGATCGATTTGGACGTACAGCTTCCTTGACTGTATCCTGTTCTTTCATGTAGTTTGACTATACGTCATGTAGTCTCAGGTTTCAAAATATGGGAGTACTGTGCGTTATATACGCACCACTGGTTTTTTATTTGTTTTCAGTAGTTTTCACATGAGTCACACATGAGTTTCACACGAGCCTTGAACATCCTACCTTAAGTTTTCCTGGATATTTTCATAATTTTTGCAAGAGGGTTTTTTGACTTCTCAGCCTTTACGAATTTCGATTTTTCAGCCTTTAATTATTGAGTTTCTTTCCTTTCTATGGATGCTTTACCTGACTTTCTATCGGTTTCAGAAACTTGCTCAACTTTACGTGGCGTTTCTTGAGTTTTTCTTGGTTTTTCTCGACTTTTTGCACGTTTACTGAAAAAAGAAGAAAAACAGATTTTTGGATACATGAGTATCCGATTTGAAAGGATTTGGAAGCGATTTTATTCAATTTAACCCATTACTCGAAATCCATACTGATATTACGCATGTAACCTCGTGTACATAAGAGAATAAATTACTGAATCAAATATGTAAACATTTTCTAATATTGTAAACTGGGTAGGTACTCGGTACACTGGGTAAACTCCGTAAATCGGAGAAATGCGGCAAAATATTGCTGAAAGGCGGCTAAAACGAGCGGTGAGTAACGGGGGATCAGGAGGTTCTCGGGAAAGCGGCACCCGGTCAACTGGGTACTTGGTGCACTGGGTAAACTCGGTGAATTGAAAGAAATGCGGCAAATTATGGCTAAGAGGCGGTTAAAACGAGCTGTGAGTAACAGGGGATTAGGACCGATCAGGAGGTTCGCAGCAAGCGACACCCGGTAAACTGGGTACTTGGTGCACTGGGTAAACTCGGTAAATCGGAGAAATGCGGCAAAATATTGCTGAAAGGCGGCTAAAACGAGCGGTGAGTAACAGGGGATCAGGAGGTTTGCGGCAAAGCGGCACCCAGTAAACTGGGTACACTCGGGAGATGCGTTAAAATGTTGCTAAAAAGCTTACAAAAAGCTTAAATATGGGAGTATTGTGTGTCATCTACGCACCACTGGTTTTATCTTACATGCCTACTTACAAAAAAAACTTAGATTCACATTTTTCAGATGTTCAATTGATTTTACGTCACTTTCTATGAAAACTCTGAATTTGAAAATGGAACAATCAAAAATATCATCCATTCTTGAAATATATGAACATAACGAAACTGAGGAAAGGAAAGTAACAATTTTTCCCACCAGGTGTCTATTTTTATCGTCAAAATGACCGAATAAGTTTTCGGCATTAGTTTTCAAGTGAGTTCACCTGATCGCGGGCTAATTTTGAAAATTAATTAAACGTTCGAATACGATTACCGAACACTTGAATTCTTATCGTTTGAAGTGATTGTAAATAAACATTTTCAAATCAACCGTCGGTATAAATATGGATTTTCCACAGAGGAATCCACTTTTCCAATTTGTAGCCAGTTAACGTTAACTGCTACCTGTTCTCTTCTTGCGATGGGCGCTTACGAAATTCTCATCCTCCTGTCGGTGGTTGCTGCAGCTATGTCTCATCCCATGGTTAGTATGACATACTAACATAATATTATTATATAGGTACCATAATATATCATGTTCAAATTGCATCGAATTTCTCTTAACTCCCTAGTGCTAGCCCTCGGACCTAAGTTGTCTTTTTTTGCGTGAATTTTGTCTCTGGGGCTGGTAAAAATTTTCGATTCAGATTTTTTGAATTTGAAAAAATTGAAAAATTAATAAATTCGTGCGAACTGCCCACGTAAAAGCCCGCTGAATATCTATCAAATTTACAAAAAATCATAAATTGAAGGAAATTTTATTAAACTTAATTGTGACCGGAGAAACTGAATTCGCTCAATTTCAACCTCATCACATTTTATTATTCAATATCGCATCACCATTCGTAAAATTTATTTCTACCCTACTTACACCCCGGATCAGATCAAAAGGGATGCTGACGTCGAGCTGAGCGAAAGCGCTCGGGGCCTGATCAAGGAACACCTGGGGCCTCTGATTGGTGACCGGACCAACTCCGACTTCACCCAAGTGGTCACCAAAATGGACGTCGTTCACGTCGAAGTAAGTCTTTTGATTTAGACGTTTAAAAAAAATTTATTTTTGATTTTTTTTAATAAAATTTTTGTTTTTGATTTTTTCTAATTTTTTTTATGAAATTTTTATTTTTTATTTTTAAAAAAATTTTTGATAACATTTTTTATTTTTGTTTTTTTTTTCAATTTTATACTCACACGGGTGGCATAAATTTCATATGCATATTTGATATGTTTACATTGAAAAATATAAGTTTACACATGTAATTATTCAGTTTTTTATATTAATTTTAACCTTTAGAAGTAATAAAAAATTGAAAGAAATCTGCAGCGATTTTTTTTGTACGCAGCGATACGGTCACGGTTACAAAGTTGACGTCAACGTTCGACTTTCCGATACGAACTGTTCGAGAAACAGCCAGGACTACACGGAATGCCTTCCTACGAATAAAGTGAGTTAATTAACGATAAAATAATAACGGGCGCCTAAATAAGATAAATTTTTCCTATGAAAAATATTTGAGACTGGCGTAACAAGAAAGAGTGGTAAAAAATTTCCAGATGAATTTGATAGATAACTAACATGTTTAAAAAAATACCAATATAATACACGTATTATGTAGATATTGACCATGTTAATGTTAAAAATAATTTCTAATAAATCTTTAAATTTTTTTTGTAAATATTTTTATTATTAAAAACAAATTAGATAGGCAAACAAGTTTTTGAACCAGACATTGATACTATATTTTGAAATGTTTCCAGAACGAGCAGGAATGCACCGCTACCATTACCATGGTCCAGCCGCAAGGTGGCCGAAAATGGTACAAGCTCAACGACGCCGATTGCCGAGCTGTCTGAACGAGTTAAAAAAAAAAA
Organism: Nesidiocoris tenuis; assembly: GCA_036186465.1. Classification (NCBI taxonomy): domain Eukaryota; kingdom Metazoa; phylum Arthropoda; class Insecta; order Hemiptera; family Miridae; genus Nesidiocoris; species Nesidiocoris tenuis. The sequence continues at coordinate 1,088,555 of AP028921.1, forward strand.
TAAACAAAACAAGAAGAGAACAGAGCTAAAAATTGTCAAAAACGGGAAAATCTTTACTTCAGATTGGAAAGTTCGAGTCGAGTATTTTTTTCACTGTATTGCGCGAATTGACAAAAATTGAATTCCGGCCTTGAACCTCAATCGTACCTAATGTAAACGTTAACTGCATTAAATCTGATTTTCCCACCTAATCTCGCTGTTCATTCAACCTGTACCAGTCATAACGGCCAATATTGTCTCAAAATATCGGAAAATTTCAAATTAAAAAAAAAACACTTTTATAATATAAAAGTGTTTTTTTTTAATTTATGAAAAATATTATGAGACGAGAAAATGTATGAAAAATTTTTATGAGAAAATTTATGAAATATTATGAGACGAGAGCTGTATGGACTAGGGACGTTTGAAATAGCTGCTAAGGAGGGCTGATCGGGCGAAAGCGCTAGTGTTAGCAATGAGGGAATCAAGATGAATTCGTGAATTGTGTACTGCCCTAGTCCCAAACCGGAGACAGGACAACCGACAAATAACATGGGAAGGTAAAAACTTTTGAAGTGTTTTTTTAAATTTGAAGTTTTTTAACATTGAAAATAGGCAATTGCAAATTCGAGCGTTCTATTCAAATGAAAGAACAAGGGTGAAAACATTTATTATTTAAAACATTTCAAAGGTTTTCAGCTTTTTTCCGTGCCTTCAAAAAAGGTATCGAGTCGAATTCTCGAATTTAGCGATACCTACGACAGCAATAATCCAAACCCAGTCGAACCAATTTATTGGCAAATTATAGCTCATTTATCTGCGATTAATTTTATCGGATTACATTATTTGAAGATCGTTCATTGTTCGAATGTTATTGCCGAAAATAAGGAAACTTAATTAGCTAATAACAAAAGCTAATTAATAAACACAAAGCTTTAATTCGTCTTTGGTTTGCTCTATAAAAGGCGACTTCATTGAAAAAAATTCAGTTCGCAGTTTCAACATTAGCGATGTGGTTCAAAATTGTGGCCCTCCTTGTGGTGGTCGCCGGGGCGATTCCCTCCTCAGATGGCCAGCGCGGGCCATGGCCGCCCATCTCAACCGCGGCCCGGTCTTTGGGAAACGTAAGGAATACTGTCATTCCGTCGAATTTTACAGATGAATTGAACACATTTTTACAATTTACTAACTAACCTGAGGAAGCTATGTTCGGATAACACTCAAAACTCCCGTATTTTGACACGGAAATTTTTGACAGAATTTTATTAGGCTTATTTTGACTGGTTTCGAAGCTTTATAGGTCAAAAATATCAAAAAACAAAGATTTTGAGACCAAGAACGCTCGAATTGTTTCGTTTTTGTGGCCGGAAGAGAATAAAATAGAAAACAACTGAGGTGCAAATATATCGGAAGTGTTTTGAGTTATTCCGGTTAAAAAGGGCAATAGTTTCTGCCGCCTTACAGCAATATTTTCCGAAGTCTTGGCCTAGTCTCATAACCGAGTCTCACCCGGTCTCTTGAACGAGTCTTGCCCGGTCTTGTGGTCGATTCTCTACTTGGTCCTGCCCCCAGTCTTACTAAGTCTTGCCCAGTCTTACCAGAGGCCCGCGAAGCTCCTGTGAATTTCTAATCCCCTGTTACTCAGCTTGTTTCAGGGCGCTTTTTAGCAAAATTTTAGCGCGTTTTTCCTCCCCAAAATCATGTTATGATCAATTTTATTAATAATTCATCATATTAAATAATGTTTTTAAATTAAAATCAGTGGTGCGTAAATAACACACAATATTTCCATATTTTGATATGTAAATTTTTTACTAAATTTCATTATAACTTGAACGTTTCGACGCTGTTTAGGTCAGAAATAGAAAAAAAAACTCGCTATGCAAATTTCAAAACTCCCCCAAAATCGAAATACGTCAAGTTATCGGGATATAAAAAATATACTGCAAGGTAAAACCAAAAATTTCAGGCACGAGAACGCTCAAATCGCTTACCTCATTTTTGTACACTTTCAGTACACTCCTATCTGAAAAACGTCTTTGTCATGTCAGGCCCGGTTGCGGTCATAAATTTTGACGTCAAGCTAATCTTCATTTGTCCTTTTTTCTAAAAATAGTTCATTTTACTCACTAGCTTTTCAAGCTCCACAATCACCACGAAGTCTTCAACGACCACGTACTGAACGATCGGCTTCGTCACGAGTTGAGGGAGAAAATCGGACATCTCCTCACGGAAGAATTGCGCACCAAGAACACTCAAATTGTGACAAAAATGAGCTTCGGCCGTCTCGAGGTATGCCTAACTACGCATTTTTGGTTGAAATGTTCACTTACTCGATGCCGACAAATTGTGTTTTCAAAGATCCGCAGGTCAGGTTTTAAGCCTGTAATTATTATTTCAACGATTTTGTGATTTCTTTGTTGGTGGCGAGAGGCAAATGGTATGGATGACCCCACTTTGAGTTCATATTCGAGCGCCTTCAACCGTACGGTCCTCTGTAAGGAGCAAACTTTTGTCAAGTGCCCGCACGGGCGAAAGCGCTAGAGCCCGGCGTGCAGGAGGGAGCTGTATTAGGTAAATACAGCTCCCTCCTGCACCCCCACCCCTGTCACCAGGAAAAAACGTAGGTACCTGTCTACCAATGAAATTTCGTTCATTTAACATGTTTATCATCGGAGTGAAATTTTTCCGCAGGCGGACATCAGGCCAAGATCGGTGGACATAACAGCTGACGTTCTTGTCCGAGTTTCCGACTCGAACTGCCGTAGAAGACGAGGAATTGCCGGCCGTCAAGAGAGAATTGGGGCGAGAAATTCGGAAGATCATGAACATTCGGAACACGATTCGCATCATTCGAAGCACTCGAAACATCATCACTCGAAACATCATCACTCGAAACATCATCATTCGAAACATTCAGGCCATTGCCGGGCCACGCATAAAGTGAGTACCTGGGTATATTATCATCAGGGGCTTGCTGATTGGTCATGGTGATCATCATTAAGGGAATTCACCAATTTCGCGCGAATGAGATCGTGTGGGAAATGGCAAAAGTTGCAAAATTGTATGCTGCTAGAGAAGAATCAACATGGGAACGACAATATAATTAATTGGGTTCAACCCCGCCACCTCGACCAATCATAGCAATGCATTTCCTTAGCCCCATGTTTGTAGCATTTGGACAAAACTGGCCACAGCAGCGTTGGCTTGTTTTTTTTTTTTGGCAGTTCTGACCACGATTATGGATCTACCGTGTCGTTTTAATATACAAATAAGGTTAACTCGATTTCTCCAAAAATTGAGTAAAACCATGTTGCTGCTTTAGTGACAGTTCATGCCTTCATTGCCTCAAAATTGAGGCGTTTCGGGTGCAAAGGGCCCAAGTGCCAAAAATGTAAATAAAAGTTATCGACAATTTAAATCTCCATTCAGTACATTTTAGGTCAGAACCACTGCCATCTAGATTTTTGAAACTTCCGATAAGATTTCCCCGTTCCGCTCATTTTTAAACGTTGGCGGATGGCACCTAGGCCCCAAAAACTTGATAAAACGTATTTTTCCGTTTTTGGCATTTGTATCCAAAACGTCTCAATTATAGACCAGCAAATTATCGAGAAAATTTTCCATTTCCAGCATGAACGAGAGTGCTACCTGACCGTCCGCAAGCACGAATCGCACCATCTCCTGAACTTACGCCTTCACGACGCGTCGCCCTATTCCATCGAAGGCGTGTACTGTCGAAGTCGCCGCGATTCCGACGAATCTGAAGAGCATGATCACTCCCACCACTCTCATCATCACTCGCATCACTCTCATTCGAAACATCATTCCGAACATAAGGAAAAAGGACATCACTCGCATCACTCAGATTCAAAACATCATTCAGAACATCAGGAAAAAGGACATCACCCGTCCCACTCGGACTCGAAACACCATTCGGAACATAAAGAAAAAGAACACAAACACAACTCGTCGCACTCGGATTCGAAACAGCATTCAGGAAAAAAAGAAAAAGGACACCACTCGTCCGGAGCTGAAGAACACGGCAAGGCGAAAAAACATGCTGGATCCGAAAGTCACGAACAAGGAAAGGCGAAAAGGCATGTCGGCAAGGACGGCGGACCCAAGTCGGTTCATGCTGATGCGAGACGTCAGCTGAGAAGGAGGCCATAGTTCGACTGAATTTTGTGTTAAAACGATCGCCGAGACTCCGTTCGCCTGAAATGGTGTCGAAGAAAGTGAATCTGAAAAAATATAATATTGCAAGACGACGTGTAATGGATTGTTAATTTTGTTCCCAATATCCAAACACCAGAAACGGATTGTTCATAAGGTTTGAAATCCAAATTGCCTATTTACGGGGTTTGAACACCACCCTTGTTGCCTTTAGTCGTACCACTTCTTGTTACCCTGCCACTTCCAAAATTTCAAAGTACCACCTCAGGTAGGTACATAATGAGCACCAAAAAAAAATTATTTTTTAATTTTAACGGTAACGTAGGGCTGGGGTAACGGTAATTTAGTAGTTGTACAAGGTCTTGGGCCGTGGTTTTATTGTTTTAATGAACTTCCTTCACTTCTTGATGATGAATAATCGACCCGTATTGCTATGCTGTAGTCACGTGATCAGGGTTAGGGGTGATACTCCGTCTCCTTCGCCGAGCTTTCGGCAAATTTATTGCCTTCTTCAGGGCCTATCAACACATAACATACAAGAGCTCAACGCCGTTCCTTCACTTCTAGTTATCCCCGGTACCTCACGAGGAATATATTTAACATGAAGAAAATATTTGGTAATTTTAACACGGGGCTGGGGCATCAGCAACGGTCATACTCGGATAATGTTAACCTTATCCCATCTCCAAGTTTTAAATGTTTCAACAGCATAATCATGTTTTCTCCTTAAAGTTCAACTGTTGCAGCCTCATACCGTGGTGTAAGGACACCGTTGCTGGTCGTTTTGGGGTCCGTGGAGGTTTGGTGTGCCACATTCAGAAAATGGTTAAATTAACCCCCCATCACCTTGCCCATAACTTCAATCCGGTGAGCCTTGAAAATGCTCTCAGTTCAATTTTGACGATTTTGTAGTATAACATATTATTGTGGATATTATCCAAAATAACAAATCTATCGCACTGATTTGAGTAGCCTGTCAACGGCTGACAGGGGTGGGGATTCGCTGGAACAGAGCTTAAGCTGCGATCGCGATTACAATCATAAACAAGAGTGCGAATTTGACAGTCGCAATCACAACAGGATTACGATTGTATTCTTCCTTTTTTTCTGAGATTACAATTTTAATCGCTAATATCATCTCTTGAAGAGGTTTCGTATCCTTGTGAGCTTTGTTGGCCCTACGGCTTAACTTGGCGATGTGCACTGCCAGCTAAATCAGTGATGTCAGAATTTTACGGTATATTCTTCTTCTTCAAATTTATAGCCCGTCGGAGAAACCGAATGCCGGTCACTGTAGGTACGGCATATTCAAATTCATCTTCCAAATCCAACTCACAAACACAACTTACGAACCCAACCCACTAAGGTGGGGTTAAGTTTTGAGGGTGAGTTGTTTTTGAGATGTTTTACGGTACTTTAGTGGTAAATTCGACCGCATTTCGGTCATCTGCAGCAGTCCGCTGTGTTTCACAACAGAGTTAAGTATTAAATTGTAATCAAAATTTCAGTAATGGAAGACCTTTACCCTCGTCTAGCTAGACATGCTAAGAAGCAAGTTACAGGTTGTTTTCGAAAAGTGCACACGGATGACGTCCTTTAAAAAAATTGAATCAGGTACTTTCAAATTCGAGCGTTTTTTTTTCAAATTAAAGATCAGGGGTGAAAACATTATTGAATAATTTATTGATTATTTTTTGTGCCTCCAAAAAAGGAAAAATCTTGTCTTTTTAGCCAAAGGTATAGGTATCAAGTCGAATTTAGAGGCAATAATCCAAATCCAGAGTTCATTCATACAAATTTGATCGGCGAATTATAGTTCATTTATCTACGATTAATTTTATTGGACAATATTCTTTGACAATCGGAGTGATCATTGTTCGAATGTTATTGCCTAAAAATGGAAATTTAATTAGCAAATAACAAAAGCTAATAAACACTAAACGTTAATTCGTCTTCGGTTTGTCATATAAAAAGCGGCTTCATTAAAAAAAGTTCAGTTCGCAAGTTCAACTTTAGGGATGTGGTTCAAAATTGTGGCCCTTCTTGTGGTGGTCGCCGGGGCGATTCCCTCCTCAGATGGCCAGCGCGGGCCATGGCCACCAATCTCATCCGCAGCACGGTCTTTGAGAAAAGTAAGGAATATTGTCATTCCATCGAATTTTACAGAAAAATTAAACACATTTTTACTATTTACTAACTAGGTAACTTGATAAAGTTATGCTCAGACAACACTCAAAACTTCCATAAATCGGGCCAAATTTGAAGGCAGTTTAAACGAGAAATTCGAAACGAATTTCAATTTCCGAATTTCGAATAATCAATTATGTTTTTGGCTATGCCATGCGAGGTAGGTGGAACGGGGGAATTCGATTTTGGTACAAACCACACAAGCGTAGAATTCTAAAAAACGAACCACGCAAATATCAAAACTTGAGTTGGTAATATAGAATCAGGCAGGCACTAACCAAGTTACAAGAGTAGAAGAAACATCCACGCATTTAGCAATGTTTGAAATTTTGGCCACCTGATAAGTGCCACCATTATTTCAAGACCTTTCAGAATGTCAGTTTATTTTTGGGACTTGTAAAAAAAATATTCAGCACTGGAGGTGTCAATATCTTGAAAGTGCTGCGGGTAAGCGAAATTCCGGCCGACCCAAACCTATTTTTTCGTGTTTTACTAAAAATGATTCATTTCAATTTCCTATCCAGTTTGTCAAGCCCCGCCATCACCGCGAAGTCTTCAACGACCGCGTGCTAGACGATCGGCTTCGACACGAGTTGAGGGAAAAAATCGGACATCTCCTTACGGAAGAATTGCGCACCAAGAACACTCAAATTGTGACCGAAATGAGCTTTGTTCGTCTTGAGGTATTCGGTTTTTTTCTTTAGCTATTTCTGTTATTTTTACGTTGGTTGTGAGAGGGAGACAAACAGAGAATTGGTGACCACTCTTTGAGATTCAAATCCGAGCGCTTTCGACCGTAAGGTCCTCCTCAGTAATAACAGTCCAAGTGCCCGCACGTCCGAAAGCGCTAGAGGCCGGCGTGCAGGAGGGGCAAATTTCCTTTACCCTCACCCCTGTCACCAGGAAAGAACTTAACATCATGGAATTTTGTTCTTTTATTGAACTATTGTAATTGTTCGGCAGGCGGACCTCAGGCCAAGATCGGTGGAAGTGACAGCTGACGTTCTTGTCCGAGTTTCCGACTCGAACTGCCGTAGAAGACGAGGAATTGCCGGCCGTCAAGAGAGAGGCCGGATTGGGGCGAGAAAGTCGGAAGATCATGAACATTCGGAACACTCTGATCATGAAAAACATTCGAAATATGATTCGCATCATTCGAAGCACTCGAAACATTCAGGCCATTGCCGAGCTACGCATAAAGTGAGTACCTGGGTATATTATCATCATTGGTCATGGTGATCATCATTAAGGGGATTCGCCAATTTCGCACGAATGAGATCGAGAGGGAAGTGGCAAAAGTTGCGCTCTCTAGCAGGATTCGAACCTGGCAACTCCCGCTCTGAAGGCAGACGCCTTAACCCTATAGCTGGGTTCACATGTGCGTAAAAGTCTGCGTAATCTGCGTATGCGTAAAGTGCGTAATGAGATCTGATTGGCTCGCAATTTTACGCGCGCGCAATTTACCTGGTAAATTTACCTGGCAGCCAATCAGATCACATTACGCACTGTACGCAGTACGGAGATTACGCAGACTTTTACGCACATGTGAACCCAGCTTATGGCAACAGAGACATTTTTCCCTGTTCGCAAGGGAAGGCAAATTAGAGGCAGGTCTTTCGACTGAGAAAAGATCACGGATCTACCGTGTCGTTTTAATATACAAATAAGGTTAACTCGATTTGGCCAAAAATTGAGGATCAAAATTGATATTTTGGGACAAATGCCCTCTGTGCTTCAAGGTATCGACATGTTGCTGCTTTAGTAACGAATTATGCCTTCATTGCCTCGGAATTATAGACCAGAATATCATTCGAGGAAATTTTCCTTTTTCAGCATGAACAAGAGTGCTACCTGACCGTCCGCAAGCACGAATCGCACCATCACATGAACTTACTTCCCCACAACCAGGCGCTCTATTCCATCCTCGGTGTTAACTGTCGAAGTCGCCGCGATTCGGACGAATCTGAAGAACACGATGACTCGCACCATTCGAAACATCATTCAGAACATGGAGGAAAAGGACACAAACATAAGTCGCAATCGGGAGCCGAAGAACACGGCAAGACGAAAAAACAACATGCTGAATCGCAAAGACGCGAACAAGGAAAGGCGAAAAGGCATGTGGGCAAGGACGGCGGAACCAAGTCGGTTCATGCTGATAGGAAACACCAGATGTCGTTCAACTGCGGATTCATCATATTTCCTGGATGTTAGATCTCAGATCAGAGAATTGTTGATTCATTAAATTTGAAGTTTCCAAAGATTTGAGTTATGAGAATCAGGGAGAACTTAACCCTCAAACTCAACCCTTAAACCCAACCCACCAACTCAACTCTCAATACAAAACTCTGAAACTCAACCCTTCAATCTCATTCAGCAAATTGAACTCACAAACCGAATCATCAAACTCAACATTCAAACTGAACCAACAAACTCAACCAACGAACACAACTCAAACTCAACCAACGAATTCAACTTTCAAACTCAACCCACTATCTCAACTCTCAAAACCCAACCAACAAACTGAAACCCATAAACTCAACTCACAAACTCAACCCACAATCTCAAGTCTCAAAACTCAACACACACACACACTCGACCAACAAACACAACTATCAAACTCAAGTTACAAAACCCTCAAGTATTTTCATGCTGGTAGGTATCAGTAATTTGCCCAGGCGTTTTCATGGAATCCGCAGCGTATGAGCGAGACGTCGCTTGGAGTGACATTGTCGGTCCCAATTTGCAAATTAATTTAACACCGTTGTAACCTTAATACTGTACGTACAATACGAGCCCCTATTGTTTGCTAATTCTGGATGCATTTTCCCAAGCTAATTGCTTGCACCCTTCAATAAATAGGTTTCATGAGACTACAATTACTATAAATAAACTGGGGGTTTTATTTATAAGTGCAAGTGATATAAGCGCAAGTGATCAGTGTTGCCGCAGTCCCTCTTTGCCGGCCTGAAACGCGTCAAGTATTGAACAGCATGAATTTGGCTCCAAGTTCGGGAAATAAAAGCAAGGTAGGAGAGGTGCACCCAGATTAAAACATGAAATATTCAAGTAACTAAATTGCGGTTAGTGAAAATATTCAAATACCTAAATTGTGGTTTGTGAATTTGATAAATTTTATTCATGAGAAGACTAATAACTTTTTGCATCGGCTCAACAACCCAACGAGGGAGTGGTCATGGCCAGCCCGAAGGATTTGATGATCAAATCTTTTTGGCCGGCTTTGGTGCACGTTCAGCGTGTTTTAAGACGCGACAATTGGAGGTTGCGAGTTGATCCGATCATGAGATTATAATGATTATAGGTTATAATGATTAACCTTCAAAAAATGGCGACTTGTCGCTTCTGAGGCTTGGTATTATAATTGACTTACCTATCCCGTTCAAGGAGGTCAAGATGCAACCACCATCCATGGCTGAATGGCTCTCGGGCAAGGACATATTGATAACAGGAGCTACCGGTTTCATGGGTACGGTTCTCGTCGAAAAACTGCTCAGATGCTTCCCGAATTTGAACCGGCTGTACCTGATCGTAAGAAACCATAAAAACCTCGACCCGGACGACAGGATTAAAAAATTCATGCAAAACGAGGTACTTACTTATTAAAAACGAAAAAATGGAAATTTGGAAAAATTAAGAAAATTAGCTGAAAATTGATTATTCTTCTAATGAAAAACGTTATTATAGGCTTTCGGACCTCTGCTTGCAATGCACCCCGATGCAGTAGACAAAGTTACGGTTATCCCTGGTAACATATCGGAGAATGGATGTGGAATCTCAAAAGAACATCAACAGGTACAGCCATACATGCGACCGAACAGAGAATGAAATTCCAAACAAAAAAGTGCGAAGAAAATTTCGAGTAAAATTTTTGATTTAATGCAGATTTTGAAAGAAAATGTAGCGATCGTTTTCCACGTTGCTGCCAGTGTAAGGTTCGACGACAGTCTAACAAAAGCGGTCAAAGTCAACGTGAAAAGTACATACGAGCTTCTCGAAATGGCCAAAAATTTTGAAAAGCTAGAGGTAAGTGATTGCATAGGTAAGTATGGAATATAAAAGAAATTGTGGGAAAATGTTCGAACTAATGTCAAAGGCAAATAATGATAAATAATTTTCAAAAATTAAAAATAAATAAAATGGCGAATAAGGACAAATATGATAAATAAAAAATAATATATCTCGCGCTTTTATCCTCATGTCAAAAATTACATAGTCACAGGTGAAAAAGTACGCAAAAATTTTCAGGTATTCGAATACGTGTCAACAGCGTACAGCAATTTCAATTTGCAAGAAGAGGTCGGCGAAAATGTTTACCCCTGCCATTTGGAATGGATGGACCTGCTCGGATTGGTCGATAAGGAGGAGGAAACATTGAACGCGTTACAGCAAAGGAAAGTATCATAAAACAACGGAATAACAGTTATTGCAGTTACTGCAATATTCAATACCTATTGTCACGTTGAAAGTCCAATGCTTACTTGATAGCTGAAAAGCGACAAATTTTAAAACCTTAAATGATCCCTGAATGATTAATTTCTCAAAAAATCGAGGTATTTCCGAGAGAAATATTAAAAATTGCACATTACCTATTTTAGACTGCAAGGCACACATTCCAACACGTACGTATTGGCGAAATCGCTGGCGGAAAAAGTCGTCGCGAACTTCAGCAGCGAGGGGATTCCGGCCGTAATAATCAGGCCATCCGTAGGTAATGTACTTCGATGTACCGGTTATGTACTTCGGTGTACCGAGTGTTCTACAGAGGGGGAACGGGGAGTTTCAGTTTGCATCATGGCGTGGAGTTGGAAAAATAAATTAACAAAAGAATTAGACCGACTTTTTCACTGGAAAGTCTGCCATATGGTATCAATTTTTTTAGGATTAATATTGGTGGCGCTACAGACAAAAATGTAGCATAAATCTATAGGTAGGTACCATAAATCTCTAAAAAAAAACATTTTGTTGTTTGAAAATTTGAAGTTTTACATCTGACAGCTTTTTGATCATTATCTTACACTATTTCCAACATTTTCCCGAAAAAGGTTTTTTTTAGGTGTTATCGTTCCTGACGGACTGCTCTTTAACATCCCTCCCCTTTTAAACTACTCCTTTTTTATATGGTGACTACTGACTGATGATAATGCCTGGTGGCATATTGACATTACCTATGCCATTTATGGCAGAGAATACTTGGAAAATTTCCGATTTCAATAAGGAAAAAAATGTTTTTTTTAAGGAAAATAGTTTTTTCTTTATTTTTTCAAGAATTTGTTTGTAGTCATTCCAGCAATTAGACACCCCCTACCCGGGTGGACGAACAATTTGAACGGACCAGCTGGCGTTTTGGCTGGAATTTGCAAAGGGTTTCTACGAGTGTTTCCCTGCAATCCGGACGTGAAACTTGCAGTCGTGCCGGTCGACTTGGCTATCGACGGATTCCTAGTCGCCGCCTGGTCGAGGCGATTTTTGTAAGGAAGCCAAGTAACCATAGCAACACGTCATAATTTTGAGGCAAAATGTGAAAGTTTAGCTCATTTTAAAATACGGTTTTTTACGAATTTTACGTAAATTCTTTCGGCGGCTTGCCTGGGAAAAACGTAGGGTTTTTGGGACAATCGAAGATTCATGAAATCGAAATATCGATCCGAGATAGAAAGGTAGAAAAAACAATCAGTAGCAATGTCAACCAATTATTCGGCGACATCAATAACGCAATTTTTTGTTTAAACCCTCTGCCGTGACTAGGATTTTAGGAGGAATGAGGTGGTTAAATTTACCGTAATTATTTAATAATTGGATTAAATAATTTTTGGATGTTCGACGTTCCATTGAATTCAAGTTATTCATAACTTTTGGATGTTTGACGTTCCATTGAACTACTGAAAATTCTCGATCTTTGGGCTCCCAATTTTTCAGCACTGGTTCGATTTATTTTTTATAGGGACGACGGTAATCTGCAGGTCTTCAACCAATCGTACAACGACGAGATAGAAATTTCGATAGGGTCGATGATAAATGAAGGGACGAGAAAAAACGAAGAGGACCCTTTCGAAATCAGCATGTGGTACCCGATGTACTTCTTGACGAAAAACTTCATCCTGTTCAAGATAATTTTCTTCTTCTGGCAAATAATACCGGCACTCATCAGCGACTTATTACTGCAACTCAGCGGTAAAACAAGCATGTGAGTCGCCTGCGAAGATTTACTTTTTTAATGATCGATAATTCGTTTCCAATTTCAAAAATTCAGAACCGAACCGTTTTTTCAGCGTTTCGAAAATAACCAAGCGTTTGTATCGAACTTGCGAAGTCACGTACGACTTCCTTTCGAAAGAAAACAAATTCTCGAACGCGAAGTTCAGGAAGATTTTCGAGAAATTGAACTCGGACGATCAGGAGCACTTCGAATTAGCTGTGAGAGCCGTCGGTTTCGATTTCAATCACTACAGCCATTGTTTTGTGAATGGAGTGAGGAGATATTTCTTCCACGAGAAAGACGACAACCGGGACTACCGCAAGACGATATATAAAAGGTAATACAGGGTGTCCCCAACTTGGTGTAATTTTTTTTTGTGAATCTAGACTAAAAATATAGAACAAAACGCCGCCAAACGCAATTATCGAAAATCGAAAATCGTATCGGAGCTTCAGAAAAAACTTTTACTTATACACTTTTACCCAGAATCAGTGTCCGTATGTGGTCACTGACGAAAAAGGCCTCAGCTCCCTCAATTCTTAACCTTTTTTCAAATTTCTTGAACTGGAATGTTTGTCTTAACAAGACCAATCACCCTGTTAAACCAGAATTTGGATTACTCGCAGTATTTCCGATATATTTGGATTTTTAGTGTTTTCTGTTTTAGTTTTTTCCGTCCACAAAAATGAACCGATTGGAGCGTTCTTGGTCTTAAAATCTTTGTTTTATCTTGCAGAATCCGTTGCTATTTTTTATACTCCGATAACTCGACAAATCAAAATATTTCTTCAAAAAGTTTTTAAATTTGCATAGTGATTTTGGTTCATTTTTCTATAGAAATGAACCTTTGTAATCGGTCAGGAAAAAAAAAATTTTAACACCCCCTGAAAATTTGTTGGTTTACGTTTCAAGTGGTGTAGAATCCGAATCTGCAATAAAAATTTTTTGTCCGTCCGCCGTCCGCCGTACGCCGTCCGCCGTACGCCGTCCGCCGTACGCCGTCCGCCGTCCGGGGTTTTTTAGGGGGAAGGAGTTATCGAAAAATTTTGAAATTTTTACCAAAAATCAAGTTCCGTATCTAGTTGGTCCTAACGTCTCGGCAGAACCCTACCTTAATTTTAAGGCCAGTAAAACAGCTGTTGAAGTGGGAAAAAATTCGTGTTTTTCTGGAAATTAAAAAGATAGGCATGTGACGCATCATTTTCTATAGATTTTTCTATGCTGAATCGAATGAGACCATCGCCACGCCGGTAGCTTCAACCGTTAAGGAGTTATTGCAGTTTTAGTGAGACATTTTTGAGTTTTTAAAAATTTCTACAATTCTTAATAACTCGAAAACGACTAGAGCCACAAAAATCGTTTTCCACTCGTTGGAATCCCCACAAAAACTTCTGTCCTCCCGATATCTTCAATTTAAAGAATTCGGTCGCATTATACAAATCAGCAAAACAAAAATTGGAAAAAGTTGAGAATTTGGCCTCGGCTCTTAGATACGGTTGATTGATCTACTTACGACCACTAGCCTATTACAACAACAAGGTGACGCACTCACACTACGACCAGTTGCGCTTGGCAACATAAGAACGAGACAGGCTTTAACAAAGGTTCTGAGGCATTCTCAGAGGCATTCTGAGGCAACGTTTTTCTAAATCCCCATCTAAAATATCTACCAATTTATACTGAAATTCTAGAATAATAACAACTAAATTCCGTGTTTAAGGAGAACCTATATATCGTAAGATTTGTCTTTGCAATCGAAAAATGAACCCCTGTGCAAAATTTGCGGAGTTCTTCGGATATACCGAAAACTGATGCGCACATGCCACTGATCTACTTAGCAGCGTTTTTTCGATATTTTTGACCAAAACAGCCTCAAAAGTAGTCAAAATATCGTAAAATTGTGTCAAAATTTCACGTGCCAAATTATGGAAGTATTAAGTGTTATCCATGCAACCATGGTTTCTTTTTTACAGGATGTTCTACATACACACAGCCACGAAGATATTACTTTTGTCGTTCGCGTCACTTCTAACTTTCCACTGCGGACGTAACTTTATCGTGTGAAGTAATAGAAAATGTATGTATTTTATAATGAATTAAATATTAAGGATCAATAGTTTCAGTTCTTTAATAGTTTAGCTCTATTACAGACTTGTACATTGAAATCGTATTTTTCGTGGATTGTTTTTTCAACTTTTTTTAGTACTTATCTCATTTTTCGATGGTTGTAACTTGGATACGGTGTATGGCAGCAATAAAAGCTACTTCCTCTCTCCCTTGCTCTCTCTTATTCCATTCCTCTTCAGCCTAAAGCCTAGGGTTTAGAATTTTTTGAGTATTTTTCCCGGGTTTTTCGCTTGATTCACCATAGGACAGAGGTTTTTGGATGAGGAATTGTTTCAAAATATATGTCAAATGAAAGTGGGCTTAAACGGTTCAGAAAATGCCAATATGAACACGTCTACGTGAAAAACATGAGCACATTGCCCAGAAGAAAAATATGCTAACGAATACGGATCCGATCCCTATACATCAATAATCGAAAATATCAATATCACCGTATCGATATCTCGAAAAATATCTCATTTTAATTCCTCGAAGGCCTTGGAATGCCTTCCTGCCTTAAAGTGAGGAGTCTCCGAGCAAATATTGACATGTTCCAGGCTGCAAGGCACACATTTCAACACGTACATGCTGTCGAAGTCGCTAGCGGAAAAACCGGCCATCTGCAGGTGCGGATTTGGTGAAAAGGATTTGGGAAAAAATCAATATAGGGAGTAGATTTGGAAAAAAACGGATTTCGAAAAAAATCAATTTCGAGGAGAACCTTTGAGATTTTTTGAGCAAATTATAGAAGATTGACTGCTCAATTTTGAAGTAAAATATTCGAAAATTTATATTTCATTCATCAGGGCATAAAACAACCAATAATTCCGACACACGGAGTTCTTATAAGGTTGATTCCCAAATAGCTGTCAATTTCAATTTGGAAAAAAATTAAAATTTCACCTCCTTGAAAGAATTCCTGCATGCTCCCAGGACCTTCCCAAGATTGAAAAAAATCAAGAAAAAGATCGGAATTACAATCTTCGAGTTTTTAATTGAATTTTAAAATTTAGAATCAATGGAGGGTTACACCATTGGCGTGTACAGAATTATTGGCATTGCTACCAAGAAATAAGCAGTAAATGTAATAATCCTAAACTTCAAAAGAGTATACCCTCAAAATTTCAGGTCAAAGGGATCAAAATGACTCAAAATGAATCTCTTTGTAACCCCCCATGGAAAGCTGTCAACGTTCCTTGGCCGGTTTATGGTCGGGCGTTAAATTTCCTATCAGACGCCTTCTCTGCTAACCTTTGGTATGTACTATTCACATGAAATTTAGAAATTAAAATAATTGTACGAATATCATAAAATATTTCGATAAAAAATTTATTAAAAAAATTATAAAATTCTAATAAAGTAAAAAAATTTTTTCAGGATGTTTTACAGACACGAAGGTGCTGCTAACGTCATTGGCCACGCTTCTAACTTGGGACGCAACTTGATCATGTAAATTGCACCATGTTATAAACCACGAGACATCGAATATTGTAAACTATAGAACTTTTAATGAAATTACTGTTATTGTATAAAAATAAATTTCTACCGACATAATTACTTGAAAATGTTCTTCTTCTACCTGGGATTGCTTCAAATTTACGAGCATTTCTAAATTTACTTTTATGCACTACCATGAACTCGTCAACTTCACTCGGTATCGAACTGGATAGTCGCAGCCACGGTCACCCAGTCATTTCTGACGATTTAGAATTTTTTGTGTGTCAAAAGTACCACATGTTTTTACACCTAACTATGCGGTCAGTGCGGTTCGAATCCGAACAATGGCTCTCTGCATCCGTTGACGTACTGAGGACACTGACATCACCTTAGGGCTCGGATAGAGTAGGAATGGTACCTATACCTTTTTTGGAATTTTGCCTTTCTCAGTCTTGGAGAGTTGTAGAAAATCGCTAATTTTACGTGTTTGTAACTACTCAAAACCTACTTAAAATTTTTTTTGAAATTTAAAAAAAATTTTAAAGATTAAAAAAATAGATACTATTTTGTAATGCCAAAAATCAGTCTTCAAACCCGTTTTCGACCAATAAAATCCAAACATTTAAAAACCTTTAACCTTTTTTGCAAAACCTTTAAGAAATCCAAAGAGCTTGGAAAAATTGGTCCGGTAAACGCAAAACGTGAAAAAGAAAAAAATCGCACCGAAAAATTCGAGCCAATTTTCGGTAGGTACCTATTTAAAAAAACTTTTCCTACATTTTCCGGAAAACACTCTATTTTACGCTAGATCAAGAGAGAAATCCGAGAAAAATACTCGACAAAATTTGACAAGATTTAATCTGAACCCATGCCATCACCTTCAAAATTGCGTTTTTTCAAAAACGGACCAAACTAATGCCAATTTGGACCCCTTCACCTTTTCCGATCGGATTGCCCGGACATAATGCCTCAAGTTGGAGCAAAACACAACAAAATAACGTTATCGGAAATAGGGGGGTGCGCACGGCGCGCATTACCATAGCCTCATGAGGAGATTCGACGGACTGAAACCTATCTTCAAGCAGAACGTCATCCGCAGCTGAGCAGAACGAACATTGCGCAGAAGATTTTCGCTGCCGAAGATCCTGGGGCAGGAGACTCCTATGATGAACTTGGGGCGTCGACATTGCGACCGGGGGAAGAGCGCAGGTCCGTGAAGCCCGGCTAACGTTACCGCCATCAATTAACATCAGTTCCTGCTTAACTGCCGGCCCGACTACACGACCGTAAGGTGAGTTTGAAGGCCTGCAAACCATTTTCACTCGAAATAATGATTTTCCATAATTCAAACTTGCGTCTCAGCGAGCCCGAAATCAATTCTGATTTACATCGGGAAAAAAAGAACTCGAAAAAAGCTCAAAAGTGCGGGAGCAAGGTTCGGTATATAATATAATATATCGACGATGAAATTGCAATACTGCCCAATTCAAAGCATCGTGTCTTTTGGGGGCGTCTGGGTTGCCTACTTCTCAAAACTTGGATTGGTGGCAACTTGGCAAATCACGCGTCCATAGATTGCATGGCAAACGAATTGGGCAGTATTGATTCTACATCGTCGATATACTCTACTGCTACTCTATATACTCTACTCTACTCATACTATAATATAATATATGAGTATATTATTATATATGAGTATTGTATTATTATATATGAGTATATTATACTCATTGGTAAATCAGGCTCGATATTTGGTGACTGTCGAAATTCAGGCTGCGTCCTTGATTTAGTGCTCCTTCGTATTAGAAACAGCTTCATAACTCAAAATTGACGTAACTAGTTAGCGGATAGGTTCATTACAGACGAGAGATGACGATCTGGTATCATTAGCGAGAATGATCAGTCAGTTTGTGTAGATTATCAAGAATTGTCCGACACGACCGGAAAAGTCTCGTTGTCAATTGACATTTTTTATATTTTCGAAATCATCTTCGGTTTTTGCGTTTTTCAACGACGACGAATTTCCAAATTTATTATCACGAACACAAAAATTAATGAATGAATCATTAGGTACTAAAATTCAGAAAGAAATCATCGAGCTTAATTGAACAATCGTTGAACTCATTGATTACGGAACAACTCAAAAAAAATAATTACAAAAATTCACAAGGCCCTCCAGGTCGGATTTTCAACTAAACAAATACCTACCAAAAGTCAGTCTCTCTCGAAAAAATGGATCCCAAAAATTAAGAACATTTCAAAATCGCGTAAGATTTTGGAATTATTTTATGCGCGTTCAAGGTACCATTCACCAAAAAAATGATCTGCTTTTTTTTTTCAAGCCGAAAATTCGAGCAGAAGAGAAGATGCCGCCGTCCATGGCAGAATGGCTAACAGGGAAAGATATTCTCATCACGGGGGGTACAGGTAATTCAGAATTTTTGGAAAATTTTCAACGCAATTTTCGTAATTTTCAATAGATTATCTGCAGGACCGAAAATTATCCGCTTCGAATAAAAACAATTTTTCAGGCTTCATGGGGAAACTCTTGGTGGAAAAAATACTGAGATGCTGCCCAGGAGTCAACCGTTTGTACATGGTCGTCAGAACCAAGGGCGGCGGCGACGCGAATGCGAGAATTGATGAATATAAGAAAAACGTGGTACGATGAATGCATTTCAGTAGAAAAAATCAATAAATTAAAATATTTTTCGCATTTTTATTCATTTTTTACCGTGCGTTTAACTTGCGCGCATAGGTATCATAATAATTCGCCATAGCATTATGAAATACCCTGGCAAAAATCGAGCTAAAATTTTGTTCTTCAGATATTCAGCGTTTTGTTGGAAAAAGATCCGAACATTTTTGAGAAACTGGTCGTCATCCCGGGAGATATGACCGAGCTGTGTTGCGGAATTTCCGAAGAGCATCAGAAGGTGAAGTGGTTTGAAGTGTTGGACTTATTATCCCAAATTGGCTTTCATTTACATGTTGAGACAAATTTTCAAATTTTCATTCCAGCTGCTTCAAGAAAATGTTTCAATTGTGTTTCACACCGCGGCCAGCGTTCGATTTGACGATTCGGTGACGAAAGCTTTAAAACTCAACACGAGAGGAACGCACGAGTTGATTAAAATAGCGAAAGGAATGAAGAAACTGGAGGTAAAGAAGTAGTAATGTGTTTTTTTTTTTTTTTGAAAAAAAAAACTACCTAGATATTTTAAAAAATAAACGCATTTTGAAAAAATGAACACATTTTCGGAAAAAGGTAGTACATATTGTATGTACATATTAGATGAATCCTAGCCCAAGAAATGAGTGCTATCACGATCGAGCTTTTCGAAAAGAAGGCCATCCATCAATTCATACTAAGAGGTCCATAACGAACGCTCCTATTCTGATCTATTTTATCTATTTTCCTATTTTGACCCTATTTTTACTTCCATATTTACAGAGTAAATGGAAGTATTGTGATCGTCCTAAAATCGAGAATCGGAACGGAGCTTCAGAAAAAACTTTTTCTTATACACATTTACTCAGAATCACTTCCTGAACAAGTGTCCGTGTGTCCGTCTGTGGTCATTTACAAAAATGGCCATAACTCCCTCATTTCTCAACCTTTTTTCAAATTTCTTGAACTGAAATGTTTGTCTCGGCAAGACCTAACACCCTGTTTAATCGGAATTTGGATAACGCACAGTACTTCCGAGATATTTGCATTTTTAGTGTTTTCTATTTTATTTTTTTCCGGCCGCAAAAATGAACCGATTTGAGCGTTCTTGGTCTCAAAATCTTCGTTTTACCTTGCAGAATATGTGGATATTTTTTACATTCCGAAAATGTAGCGTTTTTTCATTTTGGGCGAATTTTAAAATTTTAATACTGAATTTTTTGATATTTTTGACCTAAACACTTTCAAAAGCAGTCAAAATATGATCAAATTGTGTCACAATTTTACGTTTCAAAATATGGAAGTATTGTGTGTTATCTACGCACCACTGGTTATGTTATCTGTACATTTCTCGTACTCTCAGGTGTTCGAACATGTATCAACAACATACTGCCACATCCACGATCAAGACGTCATCGGCGAAGAAGTCTACCCTACACATTTGGACTGGCGAGAACTCATTGAACTGGTGGACCGAGATGAGGAAGCGATGAACGCCTTAGTTTACAAGTAAATGAAATCGTTTTAGGGCGTGAGCGATTTTTATGATCTTCAGTGAGTACAGCAGCACCATGGGAAAAAAATCTTCGATCAAAAAAATTTTTCAGGTTGCTATGGACGCAGCCGAACACTTATACGTTTTCCAAAGCGCTGGCTGAGAATATAGTCGCCGAAGCAGCCAAAGAACTGCCGGTCGTTATAGTCAGGCCATCAGTTGGTGAGTTGTAGGGCTCAAAAAAGGTCGAACGGTAAACCCGAAGGAGCAAAATTTGCTATTTAATATTGGAGGAAATCGTAGAAACGATAGAATGTAGAACGATAGAACAGCACGCCGAACACCACAGCTATCTCCTACCATACAGATAGCTGGTGTTGCCATAATTCATGACGAATACTGTTCTAGTGACGACAACCTACAGAGAGCCACTCGTCGGGTGGACAGACAATTTGAACGGCGTCATAGGAGTGTCGGTAGCGACAGCGAAAGGTGTACTTCGCACGTTCAGGTGCCAGCCTGATTACGCACTCGGTTACGTCCCAGGCGATGTGGCCATCAACGGAATGTTCGTCGGAGCTTGGTCGAGACGATTTTTGTAAGCTATACCTCGAATTTCTGCAGTAAAAATGTTGAGATAAAGCGAGAGAACAATATCGGGCACGGAGCGATCCCTTGGGGTACGCCCGCTGACTATTATGAACCAATTTGACGAATTAAAGCTGAATTTTGTTCCAGCGACGACGGGAAACTGCAGGTGTTCAACGAGACGTACCACGATACGATTGCCGTCACATTCAATCACATCATGGAGATCGGGTTGGGCCACAATGCCAACCATCCGACAGAAAATTACATGTGGTACCCGTTCCTGATTATGACGTGCAACACATATTATTATCACTTCTTGTTCTTCTTCTTGCAATTGTTACCGGCGCTCATCTTCGACACACTACTGACGATAGCTGGTAAAAGACGAATGTAAGCATCCATGTATGAAGTTTCAATGCGTAAGGTTAGCTTGAAAAATCCGATGGCTTTGCCACCTCCGATTCGACATTTTCAGGATTCTGAGACTGAACATTAAAATCTACAATGCGGCGATGGCGCTCGCATATTTCACCGTCAGACCGGTGAGGTTCATAAATGAAAAATATCGCAAAATACACTGGCTGCTTAGCCCCGATGATCAGTTTTCGTTCGCGGCCTGCGAAGAAGGGTTCGACATCAACGTCAGCGAGTTCATCTTGGACGCCCATTTTGGCACGAAGAAGTATATTTTCAAAGAGAAAAAAGAAGACATGGATCGGTACAGGACTGTGCATAAAAGGTGAGGATTTCAAAATAAATAAATAAAAGAATTAGAATAGATTTTGAATTTTTCATTAAACAACCGATTATTAAATTAATTAAAAATCGATTAACCAACGCACTTATCCTTGGGCCTCTATTATTGGGGTAACGGCTAATCATCTGACACCCACACTCTGCTACCAAATTTTAACAAAAACAGTTCAACACGGTAGGGCTTAGAAACATAAAACTGTGTCCCTGTTTACGTAGTGACTCCACCGGAGAGTGGGAGCAAGGTTTATCTATCAGTCCACGTAATCGTCGGGAGAGGTAAAACCGAGACACCCGCGTATCCAGAAGAAAGGGTTGGAAACATAAAACTGTGTCCCCTCCTACGTAGCGACTCCACCTGGGCGGAAAAGGGTCTGTTGAGATAAATCTGAGGGCCTCTTATATCCAAACAAACGGCTGATCCATACAACTCTTAGGCCCGGTTTATTGACAAAATTTATCCATCCGATATCCAAGGAAGCTTTAGATAAACATTTCCAACAAGATTTTTACTTTCAAATTTGATACAGATACCACCGAGGTGAATTTTATCTGAAGCTTCCTAGGATATCGGATTGATAAATTTTGTCAATAAACCGGGCCTTAATATTGTAAAAGCTATCAGCGGTTACAACAATCTGGCGTACATACGTATTAAACTATTTTCAACAACGTTCATCACGAATCTGATTGTGTTTCAGGCTGTACTACCTACACGTTGCTACCAAGGTGGTCATGTGGTCGGTTGGGATTTGGCTCACCACCAAATGGACGCTGCTATCCTACTTGAATTTAGTGTGAATTACCGTCATAGGCTTCAAGAAGGAAAATTTTTGTCTGCTAATATGTCAATTATTTATAACTTCTTTTGCTAACCGCAAATTTAGCATTGGTCTTCACTAGGATAAAAATTAATAGTAATATTTATTTGGAAATGTATTTACAAAAAGTGTATGCAGTCAGTTCATAACGTGGAATACATAAGTGTTGGAGTATTCGACAATTTTAGTGCAATGGATTGTGAATGTGAACTCACAGTACTGCCTATATTATGTAATTTCGAATAAAAACCAATAAAAATCGTGAATAAATTAAAATTCCTCAAGGAGGCTCAAGAATGGATGTTTCTTGCGGAATGGTCTCCGAAAGACGCGGAATAGTCTCCGAAAGATGAGAAATTCGTCATTTTACCGAGCTTTCGGTTCATTTAAGACCTCGGCGAAACGAATCGCTCATCCGTTCGGAATGGCAGCAAATTTAAATTTTAGTACGAACCGATTTATCACAATTCCTCTTTTCCTTTCCGCTTGGCCGTTTCCCCTTTGCTGTTTTTGGGCTCGGAGGGTAAAACTTCGTTGAGACAGCTGCTATCCTGGCCTCGGAGGACTAACTCTTCGCAGAGATGCGTCTTCAACGATTTGCTGCCCTGGTGTTGGAAATACCAGTCTTCTATGTCCGATTCGTAGTTTTCCAGCACGTATTCGCACTGAAAATTCGAAATTTGCAAAATTGCGCAATCGAGCAATCTGTAATGGAGCAATTGTTTCAATAAAGAAGCTCCCGTCGTTTTTACTTCCATATTTACAGAGTAAATGGAAGTATTGTGATCGTCCTAAAATCGAGAATCGGAACGGAGCTTCAGAAAAAACTTTTTCTTATACACATTTACTCAGAATCACTTCCTGAACAAGTGTCTGTGTGTCCGTTAGTCCGTCTGCGGTCATTTACAAAAATGACCATAACTCCCTCAATTCTCAACCTTTTTTCAAATTTCTTGAACTGAAATGTGCGTCTCGGTAAGACCTAACACCCTGTTCAATCGAAATTTGGATAACGCACAGTACTTCCGATATTTTTGCATTTTTAGTGTTTTCTATTTTATTTTTTTCTGGCTACAAAAATGAACCGATTTGAGCTTTCTTGGTCTTAAAAACTTTGTTTTTCCTTGCAGAATATGTGGATATTTTTTATGTTCCGAACAACTGGCGTTTTTTGATTTTGGGCGAATTTTGAAATTTGAATAGTGAATTTTTTGATATTTTTGACCAAAACACCCTTAAAAGCAGTCAAAATATGATCAAATTGCGTCACAATTTTACGTTCCAAAATATGGAAGTATTGTGTGTTATCTACGCACCACTGGTTTCACGATTGATTTTCATCCTTCGCTCACCTTTGCTTTCATGTTGACAACCTCGGCCGAAGGTTTATCCCACAGTTCGTACGGTATACCCAGATCAACTTTGACGCCTTTATCACTGAAACGAGAACGTAATGGAAATAATAGGTTAAAAATGTACCTCGAATATTATTTCGCCTTTATTTAGAAGTTACACCGGTTCATTTACAACTTACACCAAACCATGAAGCGTTTTGAACGTCTGGCTCATCCCTTTGGCGAATCTGGTACTGTCGCTGCGCTCTTTATGGACATTGTACTCCAGAACTCTTTCGCAAAGGCCTTCCAGCGATTCAACAAGTCTCAGTTCTCTGGAATTGGCAAAAAAATTTCGATATGTTATTAAAATAAATTACTACAATTCGCGACCCATCGAACGGGGGGCCGGCGTTCAAAAATCTGTAACATCCCGGAATAAATTTTTCGAAGATTGTAAAAATACAGATTCCGTAGAGGACTTACGATTTTTTGTACGATTTCTTCTTCTTCGGTTTAACGTCGTCGACCGAATAACCGATTTCGAGCACTTGGCTCGTCTTGCCCGTTTCATCAAGTCGGTTTTCTAATTCGATGGCCAGGATTTTACAAACTGGAAAACACAACGTTCGAAAATAGGGAAAACGTTAGTGAAAACTAAAAATTACGGCAAATCTCTCCGAAGCTTCTGAACCAAATCCGCTTTATTTGTTTCGACAATTAACACCTCCGACATTTTTTAGAAGCGATAATTTTCCACTGCATGCGAAGGCCTAAAAACCGAAATGGCTGAAGAGAGCTGGGAGGTTTGATAATCGAAGCATGCAATTATATATCGATTAACCCAGGTACCGATACTGCTACCCCAACATCTTGAGCATTTTTGAGGAACCCAGCCAAAGTTTTTCATTTGCTAAGTACCGACTACCAAATCCTCCAGACATTTGCCTTGTCCAAAAATCACTCCTCAGTCCAATTCGACACGCGCATCAGGCCAGGGATTATCAGGCATGTTTCATCACAACGGTGCAATCGATATATAATCGCATGTTTCAATTGCCTCGATAATCGAACTTTTTTTTTCGAAACGAAAGATCTTTTATATAGATGCTGAGGGGGGAGGGGGAGTTTCTGGGAGATTCAAAATTGGAAAAACTTCAAAACAGTAGGGTTTTTAGTCCATAGTTTGCACTCGAGAGTTTCGTGAGCCGTAGAATCCCAATTTTTGATCAATTTAGTAATACAATTAAGTCCCGTCAGCTTTGAAAGAAAATACATATGAAACCAAAAGCATCCAAGTCTAGGGTGAAACCTACCATACAGGAAAAACCCCGAAAAGTTGTAATTACAGTCATGTGGACACGAAAAAGTAGTAGGTAAGTAAGCAATTACTGCGGGGAAACTCGCGTTTCGACATCCCGAGAGTGGCAATTCTTCCTTTGAACAATGCGATATAAATTCAAAATTTGAATCTTATTTAATAAGAAACAACGAAGATTTGAAAAGTTCCGAAAATTAAAAACAAAAATTGACAATTTTTGGAAAGTACGTGGGTATGAATCCGAGTATTGTATCGTACCAATATACCTATTACGTCATTTTGTATCCCGAGTAGGTAATTGAGTATTGGCTGAACTTACCTTCACAGGTATTGGCGTATTTGACACCTTCGTCCTCCGGTGTTTGAAGGTGAACAAAATTGAAGCAAAGAACGAAAACAATTGTCCACTTCATTGATAGCTAAATTTCAATTTTTATTAAGATAATTACGTAAATTAATTTAGGAGACAACACCCGACACCGGCAGAGGAACGTCAATATTTTCGAAATGGTCAGCTGACGCTAAAAAACTGAAGTGACACCAACGTTGTGAGGTTATCCTCACCATCTGGATGCTGTGAAAGACGCAAGTTTCGGGGCTGGGTTAATGGATGTTGTGATGTGGGAGATGGTGTTGGAATGATTGAAATCCTTCAAATACCAAGGCCAACCAATTTTCGGGCAAAAAATAGAACTATTCGAGTACCCGTCGTTTTTTAAAATTTTTTAAATTTTAAATTTTTTAAATTTTTAAATTAATTTTTAAATTAAAGTGAAAAGAGAAGGACATGGCTGGCGTCCCAAACTCAAACTTATACTCGAACGAGAAGTGGAACTCAAACTCAAGCTGTAACTCGTAC
Organism: Nesidiocoris tenuis; assembly: GCA_036186465.1. Lineage (NCBI taxonomy): Eukaryota > Metazoa > Arthropoda > Insecta > Hemiptera > Miridae > Nesidiocoris > Nesidiocoris tenuis. The sequence goes on from AP028921.1 coordinate 1,114,502, forward strand.
TCAAACTTGAACTCTTAACTAACACTCGAACTGACACTCAAACGTAAAGTCAAACTCAAACTCAATCTGACACTGCATCTCAAACTCATAATTGAACTCAAACTCCAATGTAAAGTCAAACTCAAACTTGAATTCAAACATAAACTGGAACTGAAATGAACGAGAATGTTCAAGTGTAACAGTGAGTTTGAGTTTCAATCCCAGTTACATTAAATTAAATTCAAATTTTGAAGTTTGAGTTTACGCTCGAGTTCAAGTTCAAGTTTCAGTTTGGGTTTTGATTTGATTCTAATTGAAGTTCGAGTTTGACTTTACATTGGAGTTTCAGTTAGAGTTAAAGTTTGGTTTTGAGTTTCAAATCCAGTTTCAGTTTAAGCTTACGTCGGAGTTCAAGTTCGAGTTTAGTTTAAGTTTGAGTGAGAGTGTCAGTTTGAGTTTACGTTTAAGTTAGTGGTTCGAGTTCATGTTTGGGTTCAAGTTCGAGTTTCATTTGAGTTTTAGTTAGAGTTTCAGTTTGGCTTTGAGTTTCAATTCCAGTTTCAGTTTGAGTTCAAGTTAACGTCTGAGCTCAAGTTCGAGTTTAAGTATGAGCACGAGATAGGTATAGTGTCAGTTCGAGTTTGACTTTACGTTTGATTTTCAGTTTGAGATAAAGCGTCAATTTGTGTTCACATTCAAGTTTGAGTTTGACTTCTCGCTTGAGCGGCAGTTTGAGTTCCAGTTAGATTTTCAATGAAAGTAGGTAGTCAAAATACAACCAGATTTTTTCGAAAATTTACGTACTCTTATCAAAATAATAAAAGGAGTACCTATTGCGTGTTATTTTCGTTGTTTTGGTACGGCGATCAGCTCAATAAAGCAGTGAACAGTTTGGGTATATAATAACACATTCTTCATCTCTCACCCTGGAGTATTTATGCAAACAATAACTCTGAAAATACAAAAAAAAATTATAATACCTAAAAAACGAAACCTGTAAGTACAATGAGACGACAAAAATATCGAACGATTCGAGGAGAAAGATTACAGCATAGTATAAGTCGATAAACTACAATAGCTGAGTAGAACGCCAACAGTCGAGAAGGGACATCGGTTAAGTTGGCATAGGAATGGAACGAGTTTCTTAAATTACCTAGTATTCACCTAGTTAATTGCGTGCTTACGTAAATAACAGATAATGCGACGAATAGTTAGGTACATATTGTTAAAATAGAGACACGTGACTAGAGACGAGTGTGAGCATAAAAGATACGGTCAGATTGGGATTTGCCGGGCCTTTGAGTAAAAACCATTTGCTCGAGTTGCGATAAACCGTAAAGGTGGTGACGTCACTGGCCCACCCGGCCAAAAACTCGGCAGGGATAGGAAACCTATTGCGTTCGTCGAATGGTTTCCTAGCGAGTTTTCGACGCATTTTCAGCGATATTTTCTCGAAGATTCGAATTTCTTGGACATAAATTAGCCTCAAACATTAGTCATTAGTTCTTCTGAAATGTTTTTTTTTTGTTTGAACGATGAAAATCGCGAGGAAAAATTTTTAATATCACTCGACTTTATTGAAATCACTTTTTACAACACAATTTACGACGCTCAATTTAACTATATCGATAGTAAAAGTGAAAAACCTCGTAAGTCTCAATTTTTGATAAAATAAGGATACGAGCTCTATGGGTAGTATTTGAGCCGTAGATTCATAAAGTGAAGCCGGATTCCTCCGTTTTCGTCTCATTTCTTCTCTGTGGCGATGTGCAATAACCTGTAAGTCAAAACCTTCCAGAGGTGTTGCAAAAACTAGCACGTTTTTTTGGTACCCTGACAAAATTCTGAATTTGGACTTACAAGGATTTACACTTTTACTATCGATATGGATCAGTAAACAAAAAATTGAAAAATGAAGCTAAATAATTTAGCTTATGATAACGCTATTCAAAATGAACTTGGTCAGTATCATTGTGGGCTTTGTTTGCCCTCTGGCTTATCTTATCTTGAGTGATCTTCAGTGCCTACTAAATCGCAGTGACGTCAGACTTTTACCGTATACGGGTGTTCTGGAAGCGGACCTCGGTTGGCATACCCTACAAAGGTACGAGTGAAGTGTGATTTACGGGCTCAGGTGTCGTATTGGATACAAACCTCAAAAAGCGATTTTTCCAAAAGCATTATATGTAAATTTAAAAATATTCTGGGTCTGTTGGGTTATTGAGGGAAATCAAGGAAGAATGAGCCCTCGCGGTCAAATGGTCAAAAATATTTGAGTATTTGGAGACGATTTAAAAAAAAAAACTCAGGAAACGGGTGGGTGCTTGAAATATGCAAGTATATCTCGAATTGCGTCAAACCAATGGCCAAGTTGTTACCGTAAACCGCCCATACGCCAATTAATACCAATATTCCGAAGGATTCCACCAACAATATACTCAGGTAGGTATTGTGAATTGTGCGGTTTCTCTGTTGAAATGTCCACATCAATGGATCTTAGGGATGGGTATCGATGTTTCATTGTCTCCAAAACATCTACGCTTTTCCCGAAACTTGGTACTTTATTATCCTCATTATTATATCATCCTTTATTATACCAAGAAGGTACACAGATTAAAGAAACATCGATGCGCTTAATCGAATCGCAGGCTCTAAGGATTATTATTCTTTGTTCTGCGATAAAATGTATTCAAAATTATTCAAAAAAATTTCTTATAGCAAATTTCCAAAGAAGTATTTTATCCGATGTTTTTTAGGCATTGATGCGTCTTAGATAAAAAATTGATGTTTTTCGATCAAATCGATTTATTTTTTAGATTGTTTCGATGTTCAAACAACAAAGTTTTGATCATTGATACCCATCCTAAGTAGCTCCTTACCGGACGGCCCGTTTGGAAAGCCCATATTTGGGTTTGAAGCAGTTAATTCAAGGATCGAAAATCCAACCTAGTGATCACCTTATTCTGACCATTATACTGTAGTAGTAGTAGTAGTAGTAGTAATAGTATACAAAAATGACAGAAAGCCTGCCTGGAAGGAATGAAATAACAGGGACTCCTCTAAACACATAAAAAAGGTTCGGGAGTGAGGTTAAGAGCATTGCAGAAACATATCTATTAAGAAATGCGATAAAAATCATTAGATACATCAGTTTCTTGGGGAGAAAGAGCCTCGAATGGTCGAAATTGGCTTGAAATCTTAAACACAGCTCAACGGCAACCTAAAATTTTGGACGAGCGGCCCTTAAGCATAGGAAGTGTTGTGAATACGGGCCTATGTATTTGACGATTTTTATTCCACTCTTGGGAATGAAATAATTTTTTCAGTTCTTCCAACCTAACTCCCGAGCTACCCATAGGTAAACGCACACTACAGACAGGGCGCAAAAGTTACATCCATCCATGTCAACATTCTGTCATCTTGTGTCAAGTGTTACGACCGCTTTTGTTGTAACGCACCGACGGAAAAGCAACGATGCGCTCCCCTATGGTGAGCGATTACCCTCATACCACAATAAATAACCGGCTGAATCATTCGTCAAAAAATTGTCCAACAAAACCGAGGATAAAGGATAACCAATAATCATCCTGGTCTGTTCCATTGCCATCCAGTATTTAAAGCGAATATTAGGCAGGACGGATAAATATTCGACACCTAGGTATTACTTTTTACATAAAAAAATGACGGTCTCAGTTCCAAAAAACGCTACTTTTTGAAAATTATCCTTTCATGGAAAAATTAGCTGGATTCAGATGGCTGGCAACGAATTTCGATGAGCATCAAATTTGTCAGCATCAACTGAAAGGCGCCTAATTAATGCGCTGTTATCTATTGTGATAATCTTCTCCTACGTTGTCTTGGAATCGCTACCAACAAAAACAGATTTTTCGATTTCGCTGCGATCGATTCCATGCCCGATGACTTGCTTCGGCAGCAATCTTATCAGCCAACAGATTCGTTCTCCGTGACCATTTCAAGGCCCATCGACAATCGTTGCCCACAAAACCAGCCATGCCAACACCCACTCTCCTGGAAATAGGTAATTGAAAACGAAAAACTATGCAAAAACGCCCCGCCCTTCCCAACCGTCAAGAAAGAGCGAGTTTTGATACTCCCCAGCCAACTATTTAAAGGTAAAGGGGACATTTGTTTTATGGAAATGTATCCCAATAACCGGCCACCCGCAATTTTCTAGTCTAATCAAATTATTAAGGGGCCGATACGTGTATTAGGGCGCTACGATTATTCTAATTGAGGCATTATCACTCATTTACCTATCAACATTGGAATGGAAGTTGAATTTACACATAAATGGGACCAACAACCCATTTGGCATATTTCGATTTGCGTTCAGCAAATACTCGCTGTATCTAGTAATAACAATTTTTCAATCACATTCAACAGATTACAAATGAAATCTACCTCTACGCTCGAACATTTGAAGACCACCGGATGGGGGGGGGGGGGGTTTGGAACCCTTCGTCCTTCCCTCGTGCTCCTTTTTGAATTTCACACACCAACAACTGTGCCAAGCTCAGCGCTCAACCATCGTTAAAAATCTAAACCGGTATCACCAGGAACGTACAAACGAGCGAACAATATTTTCCAATAGCAAAATGTACAAATGTTAGCAACTGTACCGTTAGCGAACGTCGCATAAATCTTTGGTCTCGATAGCGCAAAAACGTCCGAACTGACCATTCGTAGGCGGACGAAATAATAATAATAATAAAATTATGACTTCACATTTGAGCAATTTCATCGTGGGGAAACAATACTCGGAACGCAAGCACCATACGATCTTGCGGCTGATTTTTTTATGAACTGAATTTTTTACGGAGTTTCTAGCGAGGGCAAATAATGGAGGAGCATATGCAAATATGGACAGGATTTTTGAAGCTATGTTATCAGCATCATTTGTACTGCAATACGCCAACAGAAATTATCTTCTCATTAAATCGATACGATTTTACCGAATTATCAAGGCTGGCGAATTCCACAAGAAGAGATCATTCTGCTTCCCAACAGCTTCCGACGAGAAAACCGTCTATTCGATGCCGAACGTGTTCGTTTCTTCAACAGCGAGGAGAAGTTTCTCGTACAGTGTTTCAGGAGACGGGTACGGTGGCAGGTCCAGCCGGTTGAAACATGTGTGCGCTCTGGTTAGGAAGTGAAATAGAGAATATTAAAAACCAGAGGTGCGAGTGGGAAATAAAGCACTTAAAAGTTGTTCGCACCACTGCCGGCCTCCCTGACACGAATGATAACAACCCCTATCTCTTAGATGCCCTAACCTCTCGTCGTTTGAGAAGACGCCAGTAGTGACATCGCCCATCTCCCTGACTCTCTCCAGAGCCTCTCGGTCATTCGCACAACAGACAGCCTCCCTGACGCTCTAGAAACACGAGTGATCACCACAGCTATCACCCAGACGTTCTCCCGACCCTCTCCGTCATTCATAGAACAGCCTGCCTCCCTGACGCTATAGACAACACCAGCATTCACGTCGCCCATCTCCCTGGCGCTCCCCTGAGTCACTTGGTCGCTCAAGAAGACATCAGTAGCCACGTCGCTCATCTCCCCGACTCTCTCCCGAACCTCTCGGTCATTCGCCCAACAGACTGCCTCCCTGACGCTCTAGAAACACCAGTGATCACGACAGCTATCACCCAGACGTTCTCCCGAGCCTCTCGATCGTTCATACAACAGCCTGCCTCCCTGACGCTCCTGGTCGCTCAAGAAGACACCACTAATCACAAAACCTGTCTCCCAGTACACCTCTGTGTTGTTCGCCTTACAGCCTGGAATCATGATTCCATTCTGAAACTAAAAGTGACCTCTTTTTTTTTAGATCATTGTTAAAATATTTGACAACAAACCTGGGAAGGCTGTTCGGTTTGCCCCATTTTTCAACGCAAAACTTGCGGGGCCCGGTCGAACCTCGCAAGGCCGAAAATCCTTCATATGGCACCGAACTGGTTCCTGTAAAAAATGCACGTTTAAGGTCACGTCCAAAAAAGCGGATAGCTTTGGATAAATTTGAAAATCTGCACGGACGAACCTGTAACGAATTGCAGAAGACGAAGGCGCTGTTCGTTTGTAAACCGCTCCATAGCAGCCCAAAACCAACTGATGACAACGTGGTTGTCATGGTAACCTGAACATATTTCACACTGATCGCGTCAAAATCGGATAACGCACAAAATGACGCTGCAGTGCAGCAAAGTGAAACGTGAAACACTCGTAAACATATCAATGCGTTCAGTCACACCAAAAATAACTGCCTGGAGATCCACCACGTTGGCCGCATGGATCTCCGCGGAGCGAATATCGGTTGAGTACATCAAGCATCATGGAACGCATTCCTCATTGGTCCAATTCTACATACCCATCAGGCCATTGCTGATTTGATATTCGAAATTGTCAGATTTCGCAGAGGTCGATGGGCCAACGCTCTCAAATCCAGACTCGCCAGAAAAGATTTAGCATAAAAAACCCTAACCTGAACGATACTCAGTGTTGAGGCGCCAATCGTTGAGATCGATTTCAGCTGTACCAGAAATCACCAACTCCAACTCGCGGGCGTCGAACACAGAAACCAACCGAGCGTCAACGACCTAGTGGGCAAGAAATTTAAATAGAACAACGCGAAATCGATCAAAGCTCTTATCAATTTAGATGATCGATTCTTATAGTACCTACTAACCTCGTAGAAACCTCGAACGAGGGAATCGGTTTGTTCGGAAACGCCGCGTTCCAACCTCCAGCGGACTACGCGCTCGATGTACTCCTGCGAAAAGATTCGAGGGTTTGCAATATAGGGAAAATTTGACCAAGCATCAAAAAATCGAATTTTCGATGAACATCATTTTGATGAATAAATTTTTCTATGGAGACCTGTTTTTGATGAAACTTGTTTACGATGGACTTGTAACTGATTGAATTGTTAATTAACCCCATTGAATATTCAGTCGTTGATGAATTGTCGACACCAATTACAGCTTACTGACCTTTTTATTTTTCTCCGTGACGGGTATATTCTTCCCGCCAGGTTTCAACTCTCGTTCGACGGCCGTACCGAAAACTTCTTCGGTCACGGCGAACATCAAGTCGAGCGACTGCGAGCCGGAAATGTCGTGTTCCTTGACCCACAGCAAACTCTGGTGGAACTCCTGATCCAACGACTCGACGTCACTCAACGACATCGGCCTGCGGGTCGACGAATATCGATTTGAAAATAAATGTTCCTTGATGAAAGTTCTCCAAAATTAAAAGAATTACAAAGTCACGCGATTAAGAAAGGTGTTTTTCGGTTCGGGCATACCCAACATTCATAGGATTTCCCAGACCATACGCGTGGAATTTGACCAAACCAAATCTTACACATGGCCGAAAGCGGGTCATCGATACAAACAAAGTGCTAGTCTCTTGATCTCTTGAGCATCAGAGCTAATCAAGTTTTTTGGCAATAGAAAAATCGGCCATTGTTAAAATACTAGAAAACTAGGGATACATGGTTGATTTTTAGAAGTAGTTACTGTTTAGCGAGTGAAGGTCAAAAACACGATAATGCCAAAACAGGGGTATACAGCGGAAAAAGATACTCATCAAAAAGATACCCAATGATGGTCTGATTGGTGGGGGTTGGTCGAGTTCAACAGACTGAAATGGGGAGGTTAGGCCTGCATCATGGAGTGGAAAGTTAATAAAAGGTGAAATTTTCGGATTTCTCAGAAATGGAACCGTTCTATGCAACTTACAGTCGAAGAAGAGCTTTGTAGAAAGGGCGGGTAAAGAAGGCGTCCAGAAGATACTGATGTACCAAAGCCAGTCCAAGGACTCGGCCGCAGAACCTGAACCTGGAATGAGAAGAATCGAAATTTCAATTGCATTGTTTTCGAACAATCGTCACTTCCTACGCATTTGAAAGTCAACAATTTAACCCCCAGGGATGGCGGTTTAATGGCGGTTTAGGGAAGCTCAGAAGTAAGTCTTGAGCCAGACGTAAAACCTGGCGAAAATTTACCCCATACTTACCATTCGTGATGGTTGTCGACGAAGGTGGACATCGGCGAGACTTGGACAGTGTAGGTATCGTTGGCCGAATATTCGAACAGTCCGTAATAAGGGTTGAAAAGCTCGCGGGAGAGGAGGAAGAAAAATTCGCGCGAAGGACCTCCGTAGTCGAGGCCTTCCTCGTGGTCGAATTGCACGTAAAGTTTACACTTTTGCAGGTCCTTCTTCGACGCGCACATGATCTTGTTGAAGGCATCCTCGAGCAGATGCTCCCGTCGGATGTGAAGTCTGAAAGAGAGAACGACATGATAACAAAGGCTGTCGCTTTATGACTGGTGCGCAGAACAGGTGCGATCAGGATGCTCACTTCAGTTTAGCCGGCCCTTGCCCGTATCCTTTGGATTCGAGTTTTCTGTAGAAATTGCGAAGCTTCGCTTCAAAGTCGCGACGGTACGGGGCGGGAGCCCTGGCCGAGCGGGACATGCCGGGAGATGCGACGGGCGACTGCTGGGGCGAAGCGCGAGGGCTCTGCCCGCCCGTCGTCGGGACGTACGACATGATTTCATTTTCGAAGAGACTGAAAACATGTCAATTTTGAACGAATCGATTGAAAATCCAGACAGAAAATTGTTAAAAAGTTCTTTTTTAAGCGAAGAAATGCGAATTTTAAGAAGCGAAGCGTATTTTTCCAAAAAAAAAGCTAAACCATCGTATCTTGAGAACGGTTTGAGACAGAACAATCGTTTTCTAGGCTTTTGCTAAATTTTTGGTCTAGTTTCACCCGAAAATGTTCACCATTCGCCAATGTCCTGACCTGGGTGAGCTCCCTGGCCACAGCTCGAATCAAAGTTGGATAGTAATAATATCGATACAGTAAAAAAATATCACTGAACTTACAATAGATCGATAATATTGACAATTTTAACGATTTTAACGACCGACGCAGCGAGGCGAGAACCGATCATCGTCCAGCGCATCCTTATCCGAGGGATAATGGCGAGGAGATGTTATCGTTCAAAGTTGGACACCGAATGGCAGGTAAAAAATATAGGATACAGGAAGCGATGCTTTTGAACAAATGTTTCGTAGTAATTGAGCCATTGCGGTGGTCCATCCTAGAAAAGTGTACGCTCTAGCGAACAAAGTAAGGCCGTTTATAACTTACGGTCGAGTCTTATAGGTAAATAAATTTGAGCAATTGAATCAAGTTCACCTAAAACCTTTCTGTGGGTCAGTGAGGTCAGGAGCAATAAAAATATTTTTCTTTCAAAGCAATCAATCTGACATGTTTCAAGAATATTTCCAAATTTTCAATACCAGATCTATGAAAAAATCGATAAACCCTAATTGGAATGGAATTGGAATCATAATTACCTACTCGATTCAGCTATGTCAACCTAGAAGATGTAAAATTAGGGAACGAAATTGCGCAAGGTTAATATTGTCCTTATGATCGACGGCCGTCTGAGGCTTACATTTTTTCACTATGTTGTTGCGCATGTCCAGTTCACTGAGGCCTAACCGAAGTGCAGTCAAGCCAAAAACCACCGGTAATTCGAACGAATGTAGTTTGGCCTCTAAAGACGCGGTTTGGTTCCTTGTCTGCTGTTTCTGGACGGAACCGAATTTTGATCATGAATTTGTGTTTCAATCGTAGGACGAATGGTTTAGACGCAATTCCACTGAAGCAAAGTCGGAAGCACGGAAAAAGCGGAAAATTCGTCAAACAAAAACTGTAGTAAATGAGCTAAAGAATCGACCCCTTTGAGAAAGACGATCATAAGTGCGAACACACCCTGTGTTTAGTAATAAAATATCAGGGGTAGGGTCTGCAGAAAAACTCTTCTCGTTCACTGAGCTTTCAAAAAATTTTCACAATTTCAGGACCCCTGATATTTGACTACAAAATTGAATAACGGGCCGATCATCAACAATTTACTACTAGTATTTTCAAGAAAAAATTGTTTTTTGAGCTGAGATTAAACGCATGACTTTCGTGCCCTCTCCAGCTTGCTGATTATCACTGTGATGGTGCATAATGAATTCTAAAACTGAAGCCAGAGTTTCGAAATTTTATAAACCATAGCATTTAATAATGCAAGTCGCCGAGCTGTCGTAAATCCCTCCTCCTTCAGCGGCGTCGACGGGTCTGCCGTAAACGTCGAACTTGACCGCACACGCTCCACCGTTCAAGGCCAACGGAGTGCCATCGCTTGACGTCAACGGCGTACCATCTTTTCCGAATAGAAGATACGGCTTGGAGTCTATTCCGATCAGCGGTCGAAGAGCATCGCAACCGAAAGGCCGTCGGAGAGCGTCAAAAACGGTATTACCGTTGCGATCCGTCATTTTATCGGAGTCTTTTTTAACTTTGATCAATTTCCGGCCGTTGGAATCGACCAGGACGTGTCCTGCTTGCGAGGAAAGCGGCCATCCCGATTTGTTGAATACCCTTAGACCGGAATTGTCCAAATCCAGTAATTTGACCGTTTTGGGATCCCTTCTAGCGATCGGTTTAAATTGAGCGCTGAATACGCATTTCCCCCTGGAATCCCTGACCGGCTGATAGTCGAGGTCGAACAATGGCCTTCCCGATTTATCGTCGCGTATCAATTCCTGGCCGTCGATCGTACACAGAGGAAAGCCGTTCTCGTCGGTCAGAGGGAGACCCTCGGCGTTGAAAAGCCGGAGAGGACGCATTTTGGGACCTTTCCAGCACCCTGAACATTTCGAGATCGGAAGTCCGTTAATATCAAAAACGGGACGCCCCAAGAAGTCGGATACGACTTTGCCAGACGAATTTAAATTCAAAAGCGCTCGGCCTTCTAAGTTGTATAATAAATCGCCGATAGTATCCGTCACCGGGAGATTCTCAACGTCGAAAAGCTGAAGGTCAAGACTCACCAGGTGACTCTCCCTTAGCTGTGAGCTAGCGACCACATTGCGACCGTTGAGACAAAGTTTTGGCCCCCATCGCTGGTACTTCAACATAGTCTCTCCAGCTTTCGTCAGCAAAACATCGCCGAACTGATCGGTCAGAGGACGACCTGTCTTGTCGAAATAAATTACCGGTTTACGAATATCCGGGGCATCACACCGATAACATTGGTTGCCACTGACGTCAAACGCTGACTTCCCATCGTCTGTCGTTATCGATCTGGACGGATGGCAAATGACGAGAGGTCGGTCGTTGTCTCTGTGGAGGATGTTGCCGTCAACGTCAGTCAGCGGACGTCCTGACTGATCGTAAAGGCATAAGGGTTTACCGTTGGATGATATCAGCTTGTCGCTGACCCGGTCTGAGGCGATCGTCCCGTCAAACGACAAACTGCAGTATGGATTCTTGTTCTTGTCGTGTATCGTCTGATCGTCAGAGCATTTCAATCGCCCGCGGTCATCAGTCGTCAGCAAAGGTCGGCCGCTGATAGTATTCAGCACCCGACCTTTACTGTCAGTCGTTGGTAAGCCGTTTGAATCGTAGAGCCGTAAAGGCGATTGGTTCGGCCCTTTCAGACTGCCTGATTGGATTCCACCACCAACGGGAAGACCATAGGAGTCGAAAATGGCCCCACCATCAATATCTCGATACGGTTTTTGGCAATCGTTCAAAATCACTAACGGCTCCATTTTCGGATTGAGCAATACAAGACCGTCCGCATTACTAACAGGGTAGCCGCATTTGTTGAATAACCTTCCAACAGTGAGCCGCTCGTTTGAATCTCCGACAAACTTCTCGACTTCAATTTTCGAGCTGTTCCAAATGGCACCGTATCGATCGAAAAGATCACCACCCAACCAGTCAGCGACTGGGTGCATATCGAAGTTCAAACAGACCAGAAGCTTCCCGCTCGCGTGGAACAGCGGCGTTCCGTTGATATCCGTGAGCGGCCATCCCTTCTGATTGAACAACGAAATCGTGGCTCCCTGGGAATTTCTGAAGCCGTTTCGCGATATTGCGTCGTAGGCGACCTTCTTGACGACAATCGTTGCGTCGCCGTAGGGTGAGACCCAAGTGTTGTTACTTCGAACGACGAGCGGTTCACCTAATCGAGTGTAGAGAACCTGTTGTCGACAATAGAAAGTTTAGATAAAAGCAGAGTCATCTGACGTAGGGGGCATCTGGCATACGGTCCTCTGGTTATGGGCCAACTGGTATGCATTCATCTGGCATACAGGGCATCAGGCATTCTGTCATCTGGCATATAGGTAACTGGTATACGGGGCATCTGGCATATGGTCATCCAACACAAGGGGCATCTGGCATACAGTCATCTGGCATACAGGCATCTGATCATCCAGCATACAACCAGCTCGCACACGATCATCAGGCAAGTACAATCATACACGGCAAACGGCCATCAAGCCTACTACAATCATCTACTATAATATGATCAAATGGCATATCGTTGGCGAAGCATTGAAACACTAGCCTATCGCACGTTGCAGCAAACACAATTTTGTAAATGGTAGGTTGGGGTCAGGGTGGCAGCTGTCAAGAGCAGAGCAGAACCCTGGGTGGCAGTTTGACGGAAAAAACGGGAATCTGGTGGCTAACGATCTATCCTCATACCTACACAGTGTTTCAGAGGAGTTAAATAACAAACACCACAGTCGCGACCAGAGCTACATACATTAGATTGTATCTCCCACTTTTGCATGCCGATGCTGCACAATGGAGATGTAGAAATTCGATGAAACTACAAAGGGCGTCAAGTGAACAGTGTAGATTCCACCAAAAAGTGTAGATTCAAAGTTTCAATACTTCATCGACGATCTGGCATACAGTCGTACAGAAGTTTCGACTTTTTTTTAACAAAGAATTCCAGTAAAATCAAATTCCTAGAGCAGCAACCTGGCCAAGAAAATCGGTCAATGGGTGGCCGCAATAATCGAACGCCAGCGCCCGTTCGTCGCCAACAGTTACAACAGACAACGGGCCTCGTCCGGCAGGCGGCCTTGTCAAATCGAACGCATCGTCCGTCGCTTTTAATCCGCTACTGTCGAAAATCGGGCTTCCCCTCTCCGTCACGATAGACGTCAGACTCGCATCAACGATCAGCAGCATTCGGCCGCTGATGTCAAGCAGTACGAAGCCGTTCGCGTCCGTCAGCGGGCGGCCGTGCTCGTCGAATACGGACAGGACCTTGCCCGAGCGCGCCAGACGGACGGTCCGCGTCTGGACTGGCATTCCGAGTTCGTCCGTGATACGGTCACCATCAATGTCGCAATACGGTTCCCCGCGCGGCCCAAACAACAAAAGCAACTTTCCACATCGGTTTGACAACGGGCGGCGCTTTTTGTCCGTCAACGGGCGCCCTTTACTGTCGAACAGTTGGCTGTAAGCGTCGAGACAGTCAGTCAAACATTCCTGTTCGGGTGGCTGCGTCGGATCGAATTGCCATTGATTGGGTGTCCGGCCTGCGGCGTCTGTCAAATCGCGATTGTGTGGGTCCTTGAAGGTGCGTTTTGTCAAATCGATTCTGGCCAAAGCGTCACCTGTTGAGGGGGTTACAATGTTGAAGTGTAAAACTCGAATCGATATTATTTAAATCAATGGCAGCAAGATGAGGTTAGAATTTGGTGAGGTAGTTGGTCGATTTGAACAGTTTTGTCCAGAACCTGCTATATTTTGAAGGATTCTTCCATCTACGTCAGTCACTGGGTGACCTGAAGCGGTGAATAATCTGAGAGGTTGCCCGTTAACGCCTACGAGCGGATCGCTGGAATCTTTCTGGCAGCTCATGACAGATCCATTCCGACAATTCGATCAATTGGTAATTTGCCTACTTGAAAAGCTAGAAATAGCTTTCTCTTCCAGGGTGATGAAGGAAACGAGGCAACAAATTAATTACGTCACCAAAGAGGGTGACAACCCCAACAACAATTAATACATAACTGGAATGGCAAGTTTAAAGGTGGGGGTGAAAATAAATCTAAAAAAAAAATTTAAAAAAAGCTAAATTTCTGACCGGGCGTGTTGCAAACATAGAATTGTTCTGAATGCGCAGAACCGTTCTCCTCCCCATCCTACCAGCCGTCTGGACAGACCGATTCTTTGGTGATTTTTACGTGCAAATTCATTGAAAATTTTTCTTAGAAATAAGGTTCCATAGATGAATAATAACAAACATTGATGCAGGTGCGCCAAAGTGAACATATCCATAGGATCGGCCAATCAGAGAATAGGGTCTGTGTGTCTGTCCGTGGGATGGGGAGGAGATCGGTCTGACGTGTGATACGGCCTTAATTGCGCCCCTCCCAAAGTAATTGAAAAAATTCAAATGTCTTCTGTTATCGCTTGAATGAATTCCAATACTACCAAAACTACCTGAGTAAAATGGTGAGCTCCATATCGTAGCCGTAAGTTTGTAGAGCGGCCGTACCTTCGACTCGAACCCAGTTCACCTGAAAGACCATAGAATTTCGGTATTGACAGGATCCTGCAGCAACCACTGTTAAAAATTTAAATAAATCGCCGTTCCGGTTTCACACCCAATACAAGAAGTTGTCCCGTATTCAGCAAAATCGACTCATATATTGTTACTTTTAGCCCATACCACGTACTACCATTACAAACTTTTTGAGAAGCAATAAAAAATCCAAGCAAGGAACCCATACAATAACGTTTTGTCAATAATCAAAACTTGATTTAAAAGGATTTAATCCTGGGGGAACAAAAAAAAAAACCCCACCGCTAATAACTGACAAGCAGCGGAAGCTAAATTTTTTCACTAAAAAAAAATCGAGTAAATGTCGTCATTACCTTATCCCTCAAGGACTGGCAAGTGGCAATAGGCGGATGACGCTCTCTCAGAATATCCATTATGTTGGGTTGGCGGAGAAAAGCGACCACTTTCTCATTGTAGGCAGTCGGCACTTCGAGTACTCGCGATGGAAGGCCTGAAGGCCCAGCTCTGGGTGGTGGAGTGGGTGCCTGGAAGAAATGGAAAAATGACAGTTCAAACAAAAAAACAATAAAAAAAATAATAAAACCTCAAAAAGCTCATAAATCAAGTTTTTCAAAGAATATCCAATTTTTTATAGAAAAGGTGTTTCCAATGGTGTATTATTGTTAAAAATTGGATTTTACAATAAAACATTTAAGAGAATAACGCACCTTCTACATGTTTGTTCAATAAAGAAATATTGCGATGAAATTTTCTGCCCTCAATTCAAAAAATCTATCAGATGCTTTTCCACTTCCATACTCGCGCAGAAGAGCGCATTTAATTATAACAAATATTGGTAAAATTGGGTTGAAGAAAAAAAGTTCGGTTCTGAGAGAACTTTTCCAGCGCAAATTCACTCAGAACAGCAATGCTACCAACATCAGCATGCGAAATTGCCTGGGTCGCTTACGTTGGCAAAAGCGAGATCCTGTTCGCCAGCTGATCGCGACCGCCTCCTCAGCTGCCACGGATTGATTTTGTGTGGATTGAGGAACGGCAGGTCAGACGGCACGCGGGGGTCGATGAACGTCGTACGTTTGGACGTATGGTCGATGAAGAATTGCTATTGAAGTTGAGGGAAAATGGCAGCCACCAAAGGAGAAGCGAAATTTGTTAGTTGCTGTTAGGATTACGGCAGGTTATGGGGGAAAATCAATTTCGAGATGGTTACGTCGGTGCAAGAGTTTCCCGCGCATGCGAATAATGTTAATCGCCCCCCATTTCTCAATAACTAGCAGATTTACTTGAGAGAAGGCTAAACGAATTTTTTCAAACGTTGGAAGTCGGACTCACTTTGCCGTTTCTGTCGAATTTGGTCTCCCAGCCGCGAGGAAGGTCGCGCGTCGGCTCAGCGAAATAATTGACGAAAGCGACGAGATCTCGGTTGTGCTGGTAACGTTCGAAAGCGTTCGCGTCCCTCCTGATCTTGGATATCATGTGCTTGAGAGAGCCGTTTCGATTGTACAAAGCGAGACCCTCCTGCAATCGAAATCGTTTTTAAACGCTATCGAGAGAAGGAAACCCTGGGAAGGGAATTTTGCTCTATCTGGTAGATTTTCAGCCTTAAAACGAGCCCTTTCCAGCTGTAGGAAAGGGAAGCATTGAAAATGTCAACCAGAATATTCCCATAAATTAAAAAAAAAACTATTTTTGCTTTAAATCATGGTTAAAATGGTTGAAAACGTTCTCAAACTGTCCAAAGCTGCCTGAAAGACTGTATCTGTGGAGTCAAGTTAAGGTTATATTTCCTGCCTGATAGGTAACCCAAATTGATCCGAGCAAACCCAGTTGGAGATGAAGTTTGTTACCTCTATGATTACTACTGATATCATTATTTATACTACTGATCTACTCAGCAGTGATTCTTCCGAGCCACTGTATATCACGGGTTCCAGAGCAACACACCCAACACACATCGTCATTTTCGCCAAAAATGAGTTATGCATATGGTTGGAAAGCTCTCTCCAGCACGGAATAAATTTTGAAGTTCCATCGCAATTCCAATAGGATGTGCGCAATTCACGTATTAGATAACAACCGGTATCGTCATTAACGAGCTGTACTTTCAGCTATTCAGCATCGTTTACAGTTTTAGACGAGGTGGCCTTGCATGTGCTCCAAATTTTACCGCAAGAGCAATTTCATCAGACTGCTTTTATTGTATTTTTTAAAGTTTTTCCCATCCTTGACTGCTTCTCAAGGATCCCATCCGCTCCTTCTCTGCTTCGTTTTGGCTTTCCCGGAAAGTGACCAAAATGACGATACAAGGGGTTGCTCTGGGACCCGCGATATTATACAGTCCGATACCTGATTCGTATGAAGAAGACTGAAAAAGTCCGGGCGGCAGATGAATCTAAGTGCGGGCGCTTGCAGATCTGGAGGGAGGGCGGCCGTCGTCGGCGCCGCAGTTGCCACAGGAGCATTGACGGGCGGCTGTTCGCTAACAGGTGGGGCGCTCTCGTCGTTGACGAACTGACGGGACGTAATAGTCCTTCTTATCGATTGATACCTTGAAAAATCACAATAAAGATATGTCGATCGGTTGAAGGACTTGGCGAATAGTACAATGAACTCTTTTGCGCATGTTGCGAGTTAGGCGCTGTACCGAGGTATGTTCATCGCATATTGAACGTAAAATTGCAGAGCAAATATTTCAAATTTTAAAAACTTGCCTCCGATCAAGCTGGGCTCGCTGAAGGTCATTGTTCGATGAGCGGCATCTGTTCGACATGTTGTTGGACGGACGGGACCATGTTGTTGTGCGATTCATGTGGTCGATGTAGAATATCCTCCCGTGGCTGTCTATCCTAGCCTCCCAGTCTGTTGACAAATGGTAATAGTGGAATTGGACGATTAGGATTCAAATTCATTCATCAGGGAAATGTGAGAGCACCAAAGCGCTCAAAATGTTCTTTCACTGCATGATTCAAGCCTTAGTGGTAGAAGATGCCACCAAGTTTGTCGGTGGACTTACAAGGAGGGAGCGGATCCTCATCTGCGACTTCGAGCCGCTGATGCTTGACAGAACGTTCAGGTATGGACGGAAGGCGCGTGGATTGACCGTGCTGTGACGAGCTGTCGAACGCTGACGGAGGCGGTTGAGCCTGGAACGGCGGCGGAGGCTGCGACAAAGGCAAAGGCATCGAGGCCGGCTGAGGACTACGGCGTGCGTGGTGCGTCGGCGTCGGCGGGCATTGAGGTAACGGTTCGGCTTTGAGCAGTGCACGGCCCAGCATCTGAAAAAGACCAGATTTTCCGTCAAAGAGAGACATCCTATCGCATATTTACGAGCGAACAGCAACCCCATTCTGAGCGGGAAGTATTAGCGTGAGGTGGGGTAAGCGGGTACCGGTTCTCCAAAAATCTGTCTACGCGATCCTACACATTTCACTCACACTTGAGAGGCACGTAATTTATTTAATCAAACTCGAAACAACCAGTCTTCGAAACAACCTCTTCAAAATCGATTTTTTACAAATAAATCCCGATTTTATCGAATTTTCAATGAATTTGTCCAATTTTTTCCATCTTCTACATCACTTACATCAGCTGGAAGGGGAGGATGGCTGATCTGCCGGGAGAGAGGTTTGTGCGGGCGGACGCCCATTTCGCTGGTTTTGGGCTCGTCGCAGGCAGAAACCAGGGAATCGCTGCTCGAGCTACGGTTCGCATCAGCTGCCAGGGCAGCGCCTGCTAACACTTCACCAAAATCATCCGATGAGTAATCCCTCCATGTTCTGAATCTAGTCGTACTTCAAACATCGAATTTTTGTCACCTTCGTGATCACCCTGGTCAGAACTGACCGAGCTGGGTGCGGTGAACAAGCTGCCCTGCGAGGTCGGGGCGCTGCCTTGGGAGTTGGCGCCGCTGACGTAACCAGCATCCTGGCTGGTGCAGGGGATTGGTGAACCTCCGCTGATGGCGATCCGATCCTGACCCTCTGAAGCGAAACTGTTGTCGTGCTCAGGGGTCGCCAAAGGTGCAGTTTCACCTAGCAGAACAACAGGAAATTTACAAGTCGACCGAAGAGCAAGAAAATATGACAATCTGACGCCAACATCCTGTGAAGCTGGATTTAGAAGGTCGACAATGAATTTTGATGGGCATCGATCCCTCGGAATCAAGGCTAGGCGTCCAGGTGGTCAGCAACGATGATAATGCTTCACAATTTCACAAATTCCTAAATATTGGCAATGCGATAGAACGGAAAACTACTAAAATATTAACAGAGACTGAATGTAAGGTAGTTGTTGTGGTGTTATCTATCGTAATAATATTCTTCTTCTTCTTCTTCTTCTTTGATGTCTTGGAATCTCGGTCAACAAAATCAACACTTTTCATTTGTTTCCCACCCACCGATTGATGTAAATTGACAATAAGTGGCAACCATCTAAATTCAGCTCAACTGATGCTTCTGTGGCACTAGAGAGTTTAACTTGGTCAGCGATTTATTTCTTATGTCAATTGGCCATGGTTTAATTGGAGTAACAAACAAAAAATCACCATCGAGTCATAGAGTGGGAAAATAAAAAAAAATTACCTTCGCCTGTAACGATGTCTTCAGGCCTGTCAACTGGATCTTCTTGAAGACTGGATGTGGCAGAAAGTTCGTCCGTGTCGACGATCTCGAATCCAAAACTGTCCTCCGGATTCGTCATCTTTTTCAGTCTCGGCGGTAGGACGGGACCTAATACCGAAAACATTTCACGGTGACTTTACACTCAGAGGTTACAGCAGTAGGTATGGCTGACGTCGAACTCAATTTTACCGTCGGATGATTTGTTCTTCTTCTGTCCCTCGGCAGCCCTTCTCGGGTGAGGCGGGTGGGTGGAAACCGCTCTCGTGCGTTCCAAGGGACGGTGACGCGGCGGCTGCGTGCGAGGAGGGAGCGGAGGCGGCTCATCATGCTGAGGCGGGTACACCTGGAGGGAAAATATTCCGACCTATCACAATGACGAAAAACCGAAGGATCGAGCCTTAAACGGACCTATTGACGCCTTTCAAGGAGAACTCCACATTTTGAGTCTTCACTGGATTGGGCAGTGACTGCAAAACCGATTTTATTTCAACCGCTCAAGGGTGATTTTTACTTCCATATTTACAGAGTAAATGAAAGAATTGTGATCGTCCTAAAATCGAGAATCGGAACGGAGCTTCAGAAAAAACTTTTACTTACACACATTCACTCAGAATCACTTCCCGAACAAGTGTCTGTGTGTCCGTCTGTCCGTCTGTGGTCATTTACAAAAATGGCCATAGCTCCCTCAATTCTCAACCTTTTCTCAAATTTCTTGAACTGAAATGTTCGTCTCGGCAAGACCTAACACCCTGTTTAATCGAAATTTGAATTACTCACAGTACTTCGGATATATTTGCATTTTTAGTGTTTTCTATTTTATTTTTTTCGGCCACAATAATGGACCAATTTTAGCGTTCTTGGTCTCAAAATCTTCGTTTTACCTTGCAGAATATGTGGATATTTTTTATATTCCAAAAATGTAGCTAGTATTTTTTTTTTGGCGAATTTTAAAATTTGCATAGTGAATTTTTCAATATTTTTGACCTAAAGACCCTTAAAAACAGTCAAAATATGATCAAATTTTTCCAAATATCGTCGCTTAAGAAGCAAGAGGAGCTAACGCAATTTTTGACTTAATTGAGATTCTCATACCGTTGGATTCGTCTTTTCAAGCCCGATCTATTGGTAAGGTCGATAATTTTTTTAAAAAATCGATAGTACCGAAAAATCGATTGAAGGTGATTGCTGCTAATGCAGTCCTTCTGCAACAACCTGCTATCGCAATCAGTTAAGTGCCGTGACCCTATCAGCAAACTTCGATCAAACTCTACTTCGAGATCAACGTTAACTTCGAGATCAAAATCAACTACAAGATCAAAGTCAACTTCGAGTTCAAAGTCAACTTCGAGTTCGAACTCAACTTCAAGATCAAAGTCAACTTCGAGATCAAATGAGGAACATGCATGAAAAACAAAATCCATTTTTTCCGCCAGAATGATGCTGTTTAGGATGCGAAAATGATGTAGAGATGGTCTACAGCGAAAAAACAACATGTTTCCTGGTGAAAACGCTAATGAAAAGTGCCCTTTTGGATGTGGCGGTTAACCGTATGACGTCACTGTGCGGACGCGACTGCACGTAGTTTCTTAACGTAACGGCTAAAAATCCGTTATCTCCGTCCTATCACAGCATACACACATGAACTCGGATGAGGTTGCACTGGTGTTCACGGGAAGATTACACACACTGTGTAACCTTGAGGGTGGCCATTTTCCCGCTCGACTTCAAATCTGCGATTTTCACTAAGCCTCCCTCCTCTTTTAATTACCTTCTTTCCGAACCGTCATCCACCATAACACCATTTTCGAAGCCTAACAAGGAATATTATGGCGAAAAAACAGTTTATTTTTTTCATGCATGTTCCTCATTCAACTTCGAGATCAAAGTAAAGTTCGAGATCAAACTCAACTTCAAGATCAAAGTCAACTTCGAGTTCAAACTCAACTTCAAGATCAAAGTCAACTCCGAGATCAAAGTCAACTTCGAGTTCAAAGTCAACTTCGGGTTCAAACTCAACTTCGAGATCAAAGTCAACTTCGAGATCAAAGTCAACTTCGAAATCAAAATCAACTTCTAGATCAAAGTCAACTTCGAGTTCAAAGTCAACTTCGAGTTCAAAATCAACTTCGAGATCAAAGTCAACTTCGAGATCAAAGCCAACTTCAAGATCAAAATCAACTTCTAGATCAAAGTCAACTTCGAGTTCAAAGTCAACTTCGAGATCAAAATCAACTTCGAGATCAAAGTCAACTTCGAGATCAAAGTCAACTTCGAGATCAAACTCAACTTCAAGATCAAACTCAACTTCGAGATCAAAATCAACTTCATGATCAAAGTCAACTTCGAGATCAAAGTCAACTTTGAGATCAAAGTCAACTTCGAGTTCAAAGTCAACTTCGGGATCAAAATCAACTTTGAGTTCAAACTCAACTTCGAAATCAAAGTCAACTTCGAGTTCAAACTCAACTTTGAGTTAAAACTCAACTTTGAGATCAAAGTCAACTTTGAGATCAAACTGAACTTCGAGATCAAAGTCAACTTTGAGTTCAAAGTCAACTTCGAGTTCAAACTCAACTTCAAGATCAAAGTGAACTCCGAGATCAAACTCAACTTTGAGTTCAAAGTCTACTTCAAGTTCAAAGTCTACTTCAAGTTCAATGTCTACTTCGAGTTCAAAGTCAACTTCGAATTCAAAGTCGACTTCAAGATCAAAGCCAACTTCGAGATCAAACTCAACTTCGTGTTCAAACTCAACTTCGAGATCAAAATCAACTTCAAGATAAAATCAACTTCGAGATCAAAGTCAACTTCGAAATCAAACTCAACTTCGAGTTCAAAGTCAACTTCGAGATCAAACTCAACTTCGAGATCAAAGTCAACTTCGAGTTCAAAGTCAACTTCGAGATCAAAATCAACTTCGAGATCAAAATCAACTTCGAGATCAAACTCAACTTCGAGTTCAAATTCAACTTCGAGTTCAAAGCCAACTTCTGATATTGATAATATGTGACAAACTGATAATATGTGATAATAATTTTCTATTCAGAGTTTGTATTTAAAAAAAAGTTCGAATAAATGGGTCGTTTAATTACTTTAAATAAATTTATTCCGCCCTAGCTTTGAATCGAATCTGGCATCTCATATAATTCTTTTTCATTCTGCTATCACAAAATTGGTTCAATAAAGTAAATCAGCTTTAATGCATTTTGGAGGTTTAAATTGGTTATTGGTACCTATTAAAAATCAAGATAAAAGATTTTCACCAATAAAATAAAAGTTTGCTATGCCAAATCATAACTAGAAAGTCACAGAACAAATCCTGCTATCGCAGAAAAGCAGTTGCTGATAGGTGCCATCGCACCAGTTTTTCTATCTAATGTATTTTTCAACCAAAAAGTGATTGAGCGAGAGGAAATAAACTGTATAAATACGTTCAATTAATCCAAGATTAGAAATGTTGGGAAATAGGTACACAGTTTTTTGTCTCTGATAATTGGGAAAACTGCGATAGCACCTGTTAGTTCTTAAGCGACATATGTACGTTTCAAAATATGGAAGTATTGTGTGTTATCTACGCACCACTGGTTTTTCAGTCGACCCCCTGAAAACCGAACATTTGTGAAAAATTTCGTAAAAACGTTCAGAAACTTCTGGGCTTACCGTTTCATAGATAGAATTCGCTGTCGACGGGGCGGGCTTCGAACTCCAAATCGACAAATACTCCGAGTTGACGTGAATCGAATTGGCGTGATCCAACCTCGCTTGGCATTGGGCTTCGTGCGAATTCCACGTGAGCAAATCTTTCGACGAAGCTCGCGAATCAGTGTCGGAATCTTCGGCCCGATGTTCGTAGCCGTTTGTCAGGGAGGATTTCTTCTTCAAGAGCCTCCAACCTGGAAGGAAACAATGGGAAAAATCGGTGAGAGGAAAACAAAAAATTGGATTCCCACTCCATTTCGAACGCTACTACACTGCTTATCATACAAAGATTCAGCCAAGATGTTACGAACCTTTTTTTCTATATTTTGAGGAAGCCTCCGAATCCGAGTCACTTTCCGAGCTAGCGCAATTCGTGCGAGCTTGCAGTCGTAAAACTTCCCCCGGCCTCGGGAGATCTCGCTTTTTCACGGCATTGCCACTGGTCGACAGGAAGGCTCGACCGCTGGAAGATATCGCATTGACGTCGTCCGCTTTATTCGAGATAGCGCTCACCTCAAGCGGCTCCGATTGGGCGAGGCAGGCGAACGAAAGGCCGGAATAGTATCGAAAGCAGACCATCTTGGGGCGACCTGGAATTCGGATAATTGGTGTTTGGAGTTTCAATTTATCCCAGAAATACCGGTTTTCAGAACAAAACGAGGCATCTACCGGTTGAATTCATAAAACGTAAAATATCTCTAGGAATACTATGGAAACTGAACTAATAAAACTGGAGGCGACTGGATCTCCATCTGGTGCGTCCACAAATCAAGCGCTCCTAGCTGTCTGGCCTGCTAATTCCACACCCTCGATTCTCCGTTTTGCGCTTGGTTCCGTGGGCATTCTATGCCGAACTTTGGAAAAATCTTTTGCTTTTTCTAATTTTTTCCGACCTGGGGGAGTTTTGTGTAAACCGGCCATATTTTAATGGTCAAACACTCATTAGGGAACCTACTTTGGAAAAATATGGACCTGTATTGATAAAACTACCCACTTTTTTAACCTAACGTGGTATAGGCCCCAAATTTTATTTTTTCCAAACTTCAATTGGCACTGTCAATTAGTCAATGTGAGAAAGAAGTATGATGATGGACTTGGCAGGAAGGCCGATAGGAGCGCTTAGGTTGAGAACGCACCAACCAAATTGAGATCCAGACGCCTCTAATAAAACTAACCTGGAGCTGTGGCCAGGCCATTTTTCGGTATATCGAGCAGCCACATGATTGAACCTGTACCGCAGCCGAGGTCCTTAGTGTACCGGACTAGGGACTGCGAGGAATCTCTTTCGTCTGCAAAAGATAAGCGAGATTTACTTACTATGTTTACAGCAGGCATTAATAGAACCACGGAAATATACATAGGTAATTCACAAGCGAAAAAATCCTAGCAAAACTTACGTAGGTAGTATAAGCCGAGCCAATCATGGCGCGACGGAGCTTCAACCGACCAGGAAAGTTGAGCCCAGATGGCCTCAGCTCGAAAGTAGAGAGATGCGTGAAGCCAGGACCAGCCTTGTGGAGGAGCCCCGCCACCTTCGTTGGCGTACAGACTGCAATCGAACCATGCACCGATCGGCGCAATCAACAAAAAATGACAGTACCAAATGTACAACAAGGGCTTTTTTGTACAAGATGGACTTTTTGATCTGAATATTAATCAAAATCTCTGTCAAAAGGGCAAAAAACAAAAGTGAATAAAACCCGAACTTGGACCAGTACCTTACAAACATATTAATGACAAAAGACACATTTGCATGGCAGCTGGACGCCCTTGCAACCTGAATTGCCAAATTTGGCACTAGAGTCTACAATGTAAAAGCTACAATAGACCGCAAAAGTGATAACGTCGCTAGTCGCCATTTTGCCAACTGCCGTTAAATTACAAATGTCGCGTAGAGCAAACAAGCTCATAGGGCAAAGGAAACGTCTAGTGATTGTCGGGTCATTAAACAAATGTGAGTTTTAGACTCGTTTTCAGCGATATTTGCTTGCAGATTTGGAATTTCATAAATTAATCTACAATTCGCGCTTCTCAAATATTTTTCCAAACAATGAAATCACAAGAAAAACTATTGTCAACAAAAGTTACTCAGTTTGACCAATTCAGGCCCATTCAATCCCAAAATTTAAGAAAAAAAAAAAGGTTAAAACAAAAATCAAGTTTACGATAGAATTCATGGTTATTCAAGATTCACTAGACGCTAGTTTCGTATCTCCGTGAGCTTTAGGCGGGATTCACACTGCACGCGAAGCGAAGCGATGCTATGCGAAGCGATCGGAGGCGGGATTTCGAAGCGGTGCGAAGCGATGATGCGTTCACATTGCTAGCGATTACGGAAATCTAGGTACTGTGATCGTCTCCATACCTTGCGAGTTTTATGGAAACGGAATGTTTGTTTTTTTTTTGAAATTGACCAATGAAATGTGCAAACGAAGTGCTTGCGCATCGAGCGGCTCCTTATGCCTAGGAAGTGTTGTGAATACGGCCCCAAATCGCAAGGTTGCTTGCGATTGCATCAGCCACCCCGCTCGAAAACGCACGCTACCTCTCCCCTTCGCTTGCAGTGTGAACACCCCACGCTCCGTCCCCTTCAAAAACCCTACTCGCCCGCCTGTTGTCTTTTCCGCGGGAAATCGCAGGTCATCGCATTGCTCCGCTTCGCCCCAAATCGCAGGCAGTGTGAAACCAGCCTTATGTGCCCTACAGCTTATCTCATCATGGGTGATCTACAATCCTAACCAGCGCCAAATAAATTGCAGTGATGTCAGACTTTCAATTTCTCTTCAACCAACAAGAGGGAGTTGAGCCCATAGCTGATCGTACCAAAAATACCAATCCTAAAATAACAATAAGTAAAAAATATGCATAAGCAATAAGCTGTTAATCACGTTTCAACGGTTGCATCCCGGACAGGTGTAACACCGCAAGCCTGGTCGCAAAGTCCATCCTCGTCACCGCTGAATGCCTGCGCCGCCTCTGCGCCTTCCAGTTGGCTCCAATCTCCACCTCCATGGCTGTTATCCTTTTCCTCGACATCTACAAAAATCAATAGACATCCTGGAGTTCTCCCTTTTTGCTCATTCACAAAAGACAAGATCGTAGAAGAACAAAGTTAGAATAGAATAAATAACGTTTTAACGTTTTTAAGCAATGGGTTTGTTCTAAGAGCATTAATGTGGGCATTTGTGGGCCTTACGCATGCGCAGTGCAAGATTTGGTAGGCAATGCAACAGCAACAGGCCATTTGAAAACCTTAACCCCCCCCCCCCGCTACACTCGCCTAAACTAACGTTTCTGGAACTAACTCAACGTTAACGTGACTATAGAAGAACTAGATTCTAGTTCTTCCATGAAGTGCATCCTTCATGGAACGGATGCCTTCGCAGGGCAGAAGGCTGCGATGGAATACCAGAATTACACTCTACCATAAACATTAACTAAGAAAAACAAACGAACCATCCCCAGTGCTTCCGGTACCCAGCCAATCGATACCAGACGTTGAGGTAGGCTCGTCATTTTCCAGATGGCTCTGCTGTCGCTTGCTCCGGCCGGACAGTTGACCCAGACCATTGGTATCATTCTGCTCACATTCCCTATCCTCCTTAGCACCCTCCACCTCCCGCCGCCCTCTGATCCCTTCCTCTTTCTGGAGTCCCGTCTTGTCAAGTGCTACAGCGGCTGCCTCTCCTGCTTTCGACCGTCTCTCCCGTCTAGCTGGAATTGGACAAAATGAACATAGAGAGGAACTAACTACCATTTTCAAAATCTGTAACAATCCTTTCTTTGAAATGAGCATGTGTGTGAAAATCTGTCTTGCCAGAAATCAGGGCACTGGTGCATCAGATAGCAGGAAGGTTAACGAGACAATTGAAACATGCGATCATAATCATAGTAATATGATTGTGTACAGTGGCAGCTCCTGCCCGTAAACCCAGGGGTGCACTTCTCTTCCAAAGTCAATTTCAAAAAATTTGATCGAATTAGCTCCACTTCATTCATTTTTGATATTTCGCAGAAGATTAAAAAAATCACTAATACCAAAAACATATCAGTTTTTGAACTGATAAGATGAGAATACCTCAAAGTCGATCGGATTCTACCGGTGTGTACGACAGGCTGTGTTCTCCTGGACACCTAGGTCAGACATTAACTAGCTCACTAACACTTTAAAAAACACACTGCCACTAGCACCGTAGTCTACCGTAAGCGCCAACCATTCCTGTGCACCTGGGCCCATATTCTGTTTACTGCGGGGACCCCCATTTTTACTTCCATATTTACAGAGTAAATGGAAGTATTGTGATCGTCCTAAAATCGAGAATCGGAACGGAGCTTCAGAAAAAACTTTTTCTTATACACATTTACTCAGAATCACTTCCTGAACAAGTGTCTGTGTGTCCGTGTGTCCGTTAGTCCGTCTGTCCGTCTGTGGTCATTTACAAAAATGGCCATAACTCCCTCATTTCTTAACCTTTTTTCAAATTTCTTGAACTGAAATGTTTGTTTCTTCAAGACCTAACACCCTGTTTAATCGGAATTTGGATAACGCACAGTACTTCCGATATATTTGCATTTTTAGCGTTTTCTATTTTATTTTTTTCCGGCCACAAAAATGGACCGATTTGAGCGTTCTTGGTCTTAAAATCTTTCTTTTACCTTGCAGAATATGTGGATATTTTTTATGTACCGAAAAACTGGCGTTTTTTTATTTTGGGCGAATTTTGAAATTTGAATACTGAATTTTTTGATATTTTTGACCTAAACACCCTTACAAGCAGTCAAAATATGATCAAATTGTGTCACAATTTTACGTTCCAAAATATGGAAGTATTGTGTGTTATCTACGCACCACTGGTTTCATTCGCAGTTATGCTGCTATCTAGTTGAGTTACTAGTGCTTCAGAGCGGATGAACAAATGTCCTTGCTACCTCGAAAGACACCAAAATTTGGTACACACAAAACATTTAATTTTTGTTGAGGTGAGGGAGAGAGTTGTAGCCCATCGTACTCTCATAATCATATATTTTTCTCCGAGTTTTCTGAGTTGTTTCGAAAAATTCCCCTAGTCGTTTGTCTCTCCTACATTGGTTTTATATAAAATATATTTTTCTATTTCCCTTTTACTTCGTAAGACAATTGACGACCCCCCTCAGGGTGATACGCTGTAAGACAAGGTGCCCCGTTTGGGAATACCCTTTATTTATTTAAAAAAAAAAGTCGCTCCCTGAAGAGGCCCAGTGGGGCGAAAGCGCTCGGAGAAAAATATATGATTATGAGAGTACGATGGGCTACAACTCTCTCCCTCACCTCAACAAAAATAACTGTTCACCATCAACCAACGACAGAAAACATTTAATGTTGCACACACGATGAGAAGAATGAAATTCAGGTAGACAAACTCCATTTGGATAGGTATGCGTAAGGTGACCAGACGTCCCGCTTTGGAGGGTTGTGTCCCGGTGTCCCTACGATCTAGTAGGGGACGGCCAAATGTCCTGCTTTGAGGGAAACGCCTCGCTTTGGGAAGGCATCCTCTAAAAAATTAGGTACCTACCTACCTATGTAAGTACGAGGTACCTACTCGATGACCGCTAGATCAGTCTCGCGGCAGTTCCTTGGCGTCACAAAAACGAATGAATGGCGAAGAGGACGACGAATTAGGGATGGGAAAAAAACGTGAAACCGTTTCGGAGAAACGGTTTCATAAGGAAAAACGATGAAACCGTTTCAAGTAGCCTGAAATAGCCGTTTCAAAAAAAACGAAAGACCAGAAACAAACGAGTCATTTCCCCGTTCCGGTTTCTCCGTTTCATTCCATTACGGATGTATGGAATATGGATGCATGAAGAAACCGAAACCGAAGCAGAGAAACGAACCGTTCATCTCAGCCAGCTTCAGTTCTTTTGAAACGTACGTTTCATTCATGGATCACATTGAGGCCGAAACAGTTGTTTTGAAACGGTTTCGCCGAAACGGTTTCAGGGTAAGACGAAACTGTTACATTTCGTTTCTTGAAAGGAACTGAAACGCCCATCCCTACGACGAATCCCTATCTTCAATCCCTTACCATATCTTATCAGTCTCATCAATCTCTAATCAGGTTACCACTCGAATAATAATTTTGGTTTTGTTATAATTTAATACACTTGATACTTATTCATTTTTATAACAACTTTGATATAAAATATATATACAAATATATATACGTATACAAATATATACCTATAGGTACCTATTGTTCATTTCATAGCGTCTTTGAATTTTGGATATCTGGTCACCTTAAGTATGCGGCATCCGGCAGGCCGACCATCGAACACCCCCTCACATACCTACACAGTGTCACACAGTGATGGCACGGTCTTCTTCATTTACAGCCTTACAGCAATTCTTTTCTTGCTATCCTCTGAGTAGGGGATGTAGGTATTAGTATCTAGAGGTACAGGATACGTATCGCTCTCGACATCATGAGCTAATCTCATGGGAGATCGCGTTACGAATTCCCAGGGTTGAAACAATTCGTCGGAACATAGCTAACCAAGATCCCCGGAATTGACCGACCTGTCGTGACGAGGAGCACTTTTCTTACGGGTAATGTTACTATTTGACTTAATTTTTGAAAAACGCCACACACGACAACGCCCCAATTCGAATTGATAATAGGACTGAGAGACTCGACGTAAATCCCAAACGATAACAAGTGGAGCAGCGTTGTTTGAATTAATAAAAGTTAAACCTATACATAAGTAATTATTCGTCTGAAGCTGTAATGCAAATGCAGCTAAAACGTAAAAATGTACTTACTTAAATAATGAAAAAGAACTTACTAGGTTGGAAATCGGGTCACAGTCGAAGCCTGACACGCAATTGGGTTATCAGTTTCCAACAATTCTAAAATCGATGCCCTCAGGTGGACGTCAATATTAGTTTAAGTACATTTGATAATTCGAAGATACTTAATCAATCTACAGCTAACGTACTCGTCCTCGCAACAACAGTAAACAGACAATTTTACCCGTGAGCACACAGACGCATAAAGCAAAAACGGTCGCCCTCGGATGTGTGTCAAGATTCTTGACTCAAGAAGGAAGTTGGGCGCGGGCGATGGTGAACTTGTGTTGGTTTTCTGGTGGTGAAGCGCTCTTGGTCAACTCCGCATACGATAAGTCTGTCTACTTCTTCTTCTTTATTGTCTTGATAAGTCTGTCTCTCCCTGATCTGTCGGCTGCGTTTGTGCATAGTTGTCGATACCGATGTAAATATTTGGAGAATGTATCGATATTTTCAAAAGTAAATTTTGGAGGCGTAATGAAAATTTAAATCACTCAGGATGTTTATTTGGAGAATTTTGGTTTAGCCTGCAGTTTTGACAGTAAAATTGAATAAATAAAATTGGGAATAGGGAGTTTTTGAGACTCAGAAGGAGAGTTTTTGAGACTAACCTGCGTCGTCCAGTGTTTCGCGTTCCGTCGCCCTCTGCCTCCCATCGCCTCCAAAGCTGCCAACCTCTATCTCAGTCATCATGGTTTGCCTATCCATCCGCTTTCTGTCAACCTCAGGTCGTAGTATTTTGTTACCAGAGTGAAGTTAGCAACGGTCAACTGCGTGTTTCTTTTCTAAATTTTCGGACTCTAGGGACGACTAGGACGACGGTGAAGAATTGAAAGTTTCAATTTGAAACCCCGTATCTCCAATTTCGTACCTGCACGTGCACATTAGAGATGTCATGGAAATTCAATGTGGTTACATAGGGTGTCATAGGAACAGTAGTGGTCTTAACAAAATGGAGATACGCGGTTTCAATTCTTCACCGTCGAGAAACACATTTAGGGTGAAGGCACCAGTTTCAGACACTGGTCCAGTATCAGACACTTCCAACTTGAAAGCTAGATAATAAGAGTTCTTGACGGGTTTCAACCCTTTTTCAAGTGTCACTGGATGCACACAGATCTATTTAGCGGGTTCTAGTGAAATTACGAGCTCATAGAAGGTTATGGCCAGCTTGGTGGCGGTTCTTGCTGGACGCTTCCACATCAGGCTCTCATCAGGCAAGGTTATTAGACAGAATGGCTAAGAGGTTGACAACTTTCTCATGCCATATTTACCCTATTTTTCTCATCCCGTTTACCATTTTCGGTTTTATCATTCATGACAGTGTCCTACATTGGTAGATAGCGACGTTTTGCTCGGAATAACAAAATTAAACTGATTTCCAAGGGTGTCTGATACTGGTTTTCAATTGGGGCCAGTTTTAGAATCAGACAGGGGGTGTCTGATACTGGTCATAGCCATCCCAATCACAGAACCTAGTATCAGACAGGGGTGTCTGATACTGGTACTGAATGATGTCTGATACTCGTCTTGGGATTAATTCAATGATTTTTTACTAAATCAGAGCTGAATTCGTGAATCCTCTTGGCCCGTTATTTTAAGGTCTCATTGTTTGGGATTTATTTACTGTAATATGAAGTATCTAGCTATAGCTCCTATTACTAGCCATTACTCAGAATCAATTCCCGAACAAGTGTAATACCGATATAATATACATAATATATTATATAATATGCAAATATTATTGCATTTTCAGTGTTTTCTATTTTATTTTTTTTCAGGCCACAAAAAGGAACTAACTTTGTCTTAAAATCTTTTTTTTCCTTGCAGAATATGTAGATATTTTTTATAATTCGATAACTTGGTGCATTTTTATTTTAGGCGAGTTTTGAAATTTGAATACCTAGTGAGTTTTTTAATATTTTTGACCTAAACACCCTCAAAAGCAGTCAAATTATTATCAAAATGTGTCACACTTTTACGTTTCAAAACATGGAAGTATTGTGCGTTATCTACTCCCCACTGGTTTGCTCTCTACTTTCTTCGAAAAAAAGCAAATGCCAAATAGAAATGTACGTACTTGGGCAATAAAATATGTGTATTGGAGTTTTATTGAAGTGTCTGTTTTTGGATCTGGAGGGCGTCTGATACTGGCGCCATCCAAAATATTCCGTGTCTGACACTGGCGCAAAAACATGGTTTTGAAAAAACCGATTAAAATCTATAAAAAACCATAAATTCGTCGGTTTCTGAGTCTTGGTGGGTTGCCAAGAAGTTGGTGCACCTAATTATGCCCCCCTGATAAATGTCTGATGAAATCATGCCTCGCGGTGTAAAGAAACTTGAGAATTTCCGCTTAAAGTGTCTGATACTGGTGCCTTCACCCTATGGCAATTTTAAAATTGTGCCACCAGTCGTACAATCCAATTTGCACTGTTCCTTCACACATTCCTTATACAGATCAGGTGAACTGGATGCTCGCTGAGCTCGCATCTCCAAGACAGAAAAACATCCCTCATCAGTCCAATTCGACATACTCATCAGTCAAACGCTAATCAAGCAAGATATTTTATTGCCTACCTACTTATCCGAGAAGGTGTTGGATACACCAAGGTGTTTAATCTTAAGGCGTACAATGTGACAGGTGGCCCAATTCTTGTACGGCCAGAAATGTGTTCCAAGACGTCCACAAACCAATAGAAAAGAAACAAGCAGTTGACCGTTGCTAACTTCACTCAGCTAAGGCCCTTATCGTTTAACGTACCTAACTGCATTCCGTTTTGCAACATCGTATCAACCAACACGTCTACAGAAGTGGTCTCGACTTGAAGTCGAGATCACTTCTGTAGACGACTTGACTCGGCCTATGGCGAGTCCATCAACCGATCAAGCATTCAGGAGGTCTATTCTATGTTTGAAACTCGCCGGGTGTTAAATTTCTCGCCTGCCTAACTCACCAATAGCATCGTTTCCTGCCTGGCAATTGCGCTGGCGCTAAATTTCTGACCGGGCGTGTTGCAAACATAGAATTGTTCTGAATGCGCAGAACCGTTCTCCTCCCCATCCTACCAGCCGTCTGGACAGACCGATTCTTTGGTGATTTTTACGTGCAAATTAATTGAAAAATTTTCTTAAAAATAAGGTTCCGTAGATGAATAATAACAAACATTGATGTAGGTGCGCCAAAGTGAACATATCCATAGGATCAGCCAATCAGGGAATAGGGTCTCTGTGTCTGTCCGTGGGATGGAGAGGAGATCGGTCTGACGTGTGATACGGGCTATACGGCATTAAGGACTTAAGCCCGTATCACACGTCAGACCGTTCTCCTCCCCATCCCACGGACAGACACACTGACCAAATTATCCAATTGGCTGGTCCTATGGATATGTTCACTTTGGCGCACCTGCATCAATGTTTGTTATTATTCATCTATGGAACCTTATTTCTTAGAAAAATTTTCAATGAATTTGCACGTAAAAATCACCAAAGAACCGGTCTGTCCAGACGGTCTGTGGGATGGGGAGGAGAACGGTCTGACGTGTGATACGGGCTTAACACTGAGAACACACCCAATGACGGTTGCTGTTGTAGGAAACTGCGAACTACTGCTCACAGTGGCCCCTCATTGCATCATTACTGCTGGGACAGTTAATCGTATCCCCAGACATAAAAAACAACTTCAAGGTCACGTTGGTTTTTCAGCCAGATCCAGCTACTTACCTAGGGGACTGCGATGATTACTTACTAATAATTACCTACTAATAATAATTATAATTATTATAATTAGGTAATCAAATGAACTTGTGGATTGTTTCAATAAGATGTGTAGAATCAGCATCCTTTAGTTAGTTGGTATAACAAGATTTGTTTAATCATTCTGACTCTTCGATGTCTGATGCTGCCAGGTTCCACATGAAGACTGCTGTGGCCACCGCGTGCCAAATGCATCCCAACACTTGAATAATCAGTAGAAATGAAAACTGCTTTATAACCAGACCGGTAAGCAATACTCCGGAGAGCCATCCTCCTATGTAGCCACTGGCTACGTATAGAGCCAATAATAGAACGCGATGGTGTGCAGGACTCTGAACCCAAACGAAATGCGTGTAGCTGGCCGAAGCGATGCCTGCAAATATGGTGGAGAGGCTTATTGTTGAGGTCACTATGACCATATTATCAGATACCCATCTTGGTTCGATCGGTCGACGCGTACTTGTAGGCTTCTTTGTGGTCGTTGTTGTGGTTGTGGTAGTAGTGGTCGTGGTTGTGGTAGGAGTGGTCGTGGTTGTGGTAGGAGTGGTAGTAGTTGTAGTAGGAGTTGTTGTGGTTGGGGTGGTAGTAGGAGTTGTTGTAGTTGGAGTGGTCGTGGTTGTGGTTGGAGTGGTGGTAGTTGTGGTTGGAGTGGTAGTGGTTGTGGTTGGAGTGGTAGTGGTTGTGGTTGGAGTGGTAGTTGTTGTGGTTGGAGTGGTAGTGGTTGTGGTTGGAGTGGTAGTAGTTGTGGTTGGAGTGGTAGTAGTTGTGGTTGGAGTAGTTGTGGTTGTGGTTGGAGTGGTAGTTGTTGTGGTTGGAGTGGTAGTGGTTGTGGTTGGAGTGGTAGTGGTTGTGGTTGGAGTGGTAGTGGTTGTGGTTGGAGTGGTAGTTGTGGTCGGGGTAGTCGTGGTGGTCGGAGTAGTCGGTGTGGTTGGAGTCGTCGGAATATCTATAAACCGATACATTACAAGCCCATCCGTTTCTGTGTCCATATATAACCCGCCAGTTTCATTGACTCGTGGCATTATAAACATCGTCACGAACATATAGCCTCGGTTAACTTGAGTGAATTCGGTTTCCTCGTGACAACGAAATCCATCTCCAAAGACGAAGGAAGTATTGATTGATAGCGGTTCAACAGCGTCCAATTCAATTGGCGGCCTAGGGCTGTATTCTCCGAGTAAGGGAAAAGGCAGTTCTCTTTTAGGATACAATATCCTTCTGGAATCCCTATCATTAATATGCAAGTATAACTTGACCGAACGGCATTTGTTGTCGTAACGGAATCTTGTGCCTCCTTCATCATAGCGCGGACCAGCGTCGCATGGCTCAAACCCTGAAGTTAGAAATATAAACAAATGTTTAGGCGAAAGGATCTCACTTTCCGTAGCAGCTCTGAAAATGCTGCCATAACCTTTTACTTCTGTAATCTTCTGGTAAGATACGAAATATGCCACGTTTTCATTGACTGTGACGTTCACATCAAAACCGTGCGTTCCATTAACCATGGTACCCGATACATACATAGTTTTCCCTTTTTGGACGAAATATACGTCGACATCTGGAAACTCGTAGCCTTCATCCAATTTCCCAGAGTTCAATAACTTCACTGTCATTTTCTCATAGTAAGGATGGAGAAACAGCACTACAACCGAGCCCTTGTAAGTGGAGATTAATTGAGTCGAGTAAGAATCCTCGTCTGCCCTCTTGGTCACTGGCGTTTTTCTGTTAACATTGAACACAAGCACCAGGAAGAGAATGCAGACTATTATGTTCAAAATGTGCCCCATGCCGATGACGAATAGATCCTGTGTAACTTGACGAACTTTGAACAACCATATAAGACTTCCTGCCACTATTGGAAGCAAGATGAGCGAGAGGGCCAGGTCGATTCTGTATAGCATTATTGTTGGAAGGTCATCCCGAATTTGCTTGATAACGAATGAAACAGCCGATTTTTGCAAGGACATCATCAGACATGGGATTACAATGAACGATACTAGTCCAAAATGGAGAGGCGTTTGTCTTCTGTTGAAACTGGCCAACTTGCCAGACTCTTCGAACACTTTTTGTTCCGCCTCCATCTTATCTTCATCGGTGTTCATGAGCGGTCTGATGGCTGTGTAGATCACTACCCAGGCGAGCATAAAAACCAAAATAATCGACCAAGCCACATTGAAAAATTGCGGTTTGAACGATCCCAGCGATATCCATACCTCTGTGCAGTAGTGGAACAGGTCGACCACGAATTCGTTGTATGTGACCAGGACACGCGTGTACTTCAAGGGGAGCGGAAACGCTTGGTGGATGATGAACCAATACCTCAAAGCGCTGACCGAAGTCCACCCGAGTTGTAGCATAACCACGAGCTCGTAGACCCGAGAGCTGGCCAAGTTGGTCGCCAACAGGCCCATCACGGGGGTTATCAGGTAAACGCAGGAGCCTACGAGAATGAAGAAGAATTTCTTCTTACCGTCCGACATGAAAGCGACTAGTTCAATTCCGAGTAAGGTGAACCAGAGCAGTAGGACATTTGTCACTTCTTTGGGTATGAGAACTTTTATCCTTCTCGACTCTTGGCCCTCTGTGACGCTTACGTCGAGGAAATATGATTTCCACGCTTCAGTGATGAGAAAGACGATTTCAGAGCTCCAAATCATTGAAATTACTATAATGTCCTTTAGGGCCAATTTCAAGTTCTTGAAAATGCCTGGTGAATCTTCGCTTTTGGCCGGGATCGGAGTTGGACTCTCTGCATCTGTAGTTGGTTTTACTTTGTTTGGTTTTGGTACTTTTTTCTTTCCCTTGGTTTCTTTTCCTTTGGCTGGCTTTCCTTTTCCCTTTGCTGGCTTTTCCTTTCCCTTTGCTGGCTTTCCTTTTCCCTTCGCTGGCTTTGCCTTTCCCTTCGCTGGCTTTCCTTTTCCCTTCGTTGGTTTTCCTTTTCCTTTGTTTTTGTTCGCACCTGGTTTAGCTTTCCCTGGTTTGGGTTTTTTCGCCGGAGATGAACCAGGCTTTGGAGGCATCTCAGGGGTTTTTCTCCTCTGGATTCAATTCAAAATCGGACCTGAAAAAGAACCAGAGGTGCGTAGATAACTCACAATACCCCCGTATTTGGTAAAATTTCGAGCGAAGTTGTCCCGGGCGTGCCCTGCCGCTCTCAAGGAGCGGGCCGGAACTAGTCAAGACATGTCGCTCTGGGAAGGAATTATGTACCTACAATGATACGGCCCTTTGAGGGAGAAGAACCTAGGTATTTGGTTAGAATAACCAAAAACATCAGTTCTTTCTGACGGACCCTGTATTTAATCGCCTACAAAATCATACTTGCATACCCATACTATATAGAAAGATTGTTATTACTAACCATATTGCTACGTATGGGTTCCACAATATTCGATTGGCTGAATACCTGCTTTCATCAGCCACGGTTCGGTGAGTACCGATTTAATTATTTATTAATTTTTTGCTTTTTGTGTGCCTAGTAACTCATTTTAATTTACATGTACTGATACCAAGGAGCTTTATTTGCAAGAGCAAGGTAAACCCCTGTCGTTGGTTGATGGTGAGCAGTTATTTTTGTTGAGGTGAGGGAGAGAGTTATAGCCCATCGTACTCTCATAGTGATATATTTTCCTCCGAGCGCTTTCGCCCCGTTGGGCCTCTTCAGGGAGTGACATTTTTCTTAAAAAATAAAGGGTATTCCCACACGGGGCACCTTGTCTTATTGCGTATCACCCTGAGGGGGGGTCGTCAATAGTCTTATGCAGTAAAGGGAGATAGAAAAATTAGAATTAGATATTTTTCTATCTCCCTTTACTGCATAAGACTATTGACGACCCCCCCTCAGGGTGATACGCAATAAGACAAGGTGCCCCGTGTGGGAATACCCTTTATTTTTTAAGAAAAATGTCACTCCCTGAAGAGGCCCAACGGGGCGAAAGCGCTCGGAGGAAAATATATCACTATGAGAGTACGATGGGCTATAACTCTCTCCCTCACCTCAACAAAAACAAGGTAAACCGATAACAAAGTAAATTAACTGCCTGGTACACCGATTGATGCCCAACCGAAGGTGAAATAAAAGGGTATTTTAACGGAAAGAAGAAATCCTGGGGGTCAATCCTGTTTGCAATTCGCCCGGAGGGAAATTTCGCGCCAACGCAATCGCCAGGCAGAGAACGATGCCATTGTGAGGTATGCAGGCGAGAAATTTAACACCCGGCGAGTTTCAAACGTAGAATAGACCCCCAGTTTTTGGCATTATGGTAGGCATGATTCGACCTTTATTCACTAAAATGGCCTTAGTACCTTTGATTCTCGACGGTGTCCTTAGATTCGATTTCACTCAAACATCGAATAAAAACTATACAGAGAAAGAGAGGATGTTTCTTACTTGACGGGTGCCATTTGTACTACGACCCATGCGCCATTAGGAAAGTGTTGCAGGGAAATGAAAAACCTGTTGGTTGAACCCCACCTGGCGTCAGTTCTTCGAACCAGATGACTTCCAAACCTTCTTTTTGATGACTAGAAACGAGGCAGAGATGGTTAGAATCTAGGCACAGTGTTGTAGAGCTGGGAAAAACGGTGATTTCCCAATCACCTGTTACCAAGTTCCTGTTACTCAACAGTAACAGGGCGAAATCACCGGTGACAATAATCACTGTCAGGGCGGCTCAACGATTTTTAACGAACTTTGGACCTACCTCATTCTTACGTTAGTTTCACGGGGTAACCAGTAGTGCATAGGTAACACACAATACTTCCATATTTTAATACGCAAATTTTAGACACACCTTTACTGAATTTTGGCCTACTTTGGAGGCTGTTTGGATCGATAATGTCAAGAAACTCACTAACCAAACTCGCCTAAAATCAAAACACGTCAAGTTATCAGAATATAAAAAATTCCCACACATAAAGGACACCCACGTATCTAGGTAAAACAAAGATTTTAAGACCAAGAACGCACAAATCGCTTCACTTTCTGGCAAAAAAAGCCTTAACAGTGTTAAGTTAACACTAAGGTCATGTTACAGTTTCAAACCAGTGGTGCGTAGATAACACACAATACTTCCATATTTCGAAAAGTAAAATTGAGAGACAATTTGATCATATTTTGACTGTTTTTAAGGGTGTTTAGGTCAAAAATGTCAAAAAATTCGCTATGCAAATTTTAAAATTCGCAAAAAAAAAATTTGTTACATTTTTGGAATATAAAAAAATACCCACATATTCTGCAAGGTAAAACGAAGATTTTGAGACCAAGAACGCTCAAATCGGTCCATTTTTGTGGCCGGAAAAAAATAAAATAGAAAACACTAAAAATTCAAATATATCGGAAGTACTGTGCGTTATCCAAATTCCGATTAAACAGGGTGTTAGGGCTTTCCGAGACAAACATTTCAGTTCAAGAAATTTGAAAAAAGGTTGAGAAATGAGGGAGTTATGGCCATTTTTGTAAATGACCACAGACGGACACACAGACACTTGTTCGGGAAGTGATTCTGAGTAAATGTGTATAAGAAAAAGTTTTTTCTGAAGCTCCGTTCCGATTCTCGATTTTAGGACGATCACAATACTTCCATTTACTCTGTAAATATGGAAGTAAAAACTAATTTCATAAATATTTTAACGTTAGCAAAATCATCAGATTCAACTAACAACTACGCTGCAAAAAAAAATAGATTTCAACACAAACTACGTCCTTAGGGGTAAATGCCAACAAGGAGATGAGCAACAACAACAACCTGCCTAAAATCAGAGCGGACCCACCTCCCTGGATCACTCTCTCGATCACCTATGGGCTGCAGAGAATGAAAATCACAGGGGTATTACTCAATCACCCCCAGTGATTTTCACAGGGGTGTTACTCAGCAGTGATCGGTGATTGGCTCACCTAGTTGGCAGATGCCGTGATTCGTCATGTGCCCTGTTCTCGGTAGCAGCCATGTTACTGACGTGATCCAGTCACCTCCGTGATCCAGTCACCTACGTGATCCAGTCACCTCGTTGTTGTTGTGCTCACCTAGTTGCCTGTCGTTATCGGCTGTTATTCGTGATCTGGCGCGTTTGTAAGTCGCCTGTGAATCGTATTATTTGTAACTCCCTCCTCGTCTCGTTTTTGGATAAATTGATTCCTTTTGCTTGAACAATTTTCAAACTCATCTAATCTCAAGTTGGGTATCCTTTTTTCACCCAGTTTCTAGTGAAATTGAATTAGGTATTTATAAATTGACTCCACTATTGATTTCTTCTCAAAACTTGTAATGAGCTTTTTAATGCTTGCGTTCAAGTCTCTTGTGGTGCGTTCATCAGTGATAATTATAGCTGTTTTTCAATTTTTTCTATTTCTCCTGAAAAAAATCTCCCGCGGGCAAATTCCTTCTTTATTTTTTGCAGTGAAATTAATAACGGGTTTTTTTCAGTAACAGGTGATTGGGGTAGCAGTGAAATGTCGGTAATAGGTGATTTTCACCGGTGAAGTGAAATCACTCCCAGCCCTACAGTGTTGCCATATCAGAGGTTTTCCCTCCGTTCCTAGAGGTTTCGAGGTGCCTAACAGGGAAAATAAGGCTAGTTGAGGGATCCCTCTCTTCTAGACGTTTTCCGTGTATTGTTGTGCGGCGTTTTGAACTCGGGAAGTTGTCAGCATAAGCGAGCAAAATGTAGTACCTATAAATAAGAGATATTTATTTATAATTCTACTAGAAACTAAGTGTCTCGGATGCGGCTGTCAGTTTCGGTAAGTGTTTATTCACTAATGTTCAGTGAAAAAGACTGCAAAACCCGATTTAATGGTTATCTATTTTGAACTCTCGTTGTCGCAGGACATTCAGTTTATCGAGGTTAAATACCTAAGTCACAAAATGGGTTCTAAGGCCCAAAACACCTCGCATACTCAAAAGGTTCGACCCTCTTACACCTAGTATTCCATAGATAAGGAAAAACGCATCGAAAATTGCTTCAGAATCACGGGTTTCGAGTAATCATAGCGTAATTGCTGTAAAAGAACGTAGTTTTTCATTTTATATTGGTATTTTTTAATGTTGGAGTTAGGAACGCAACTTTTTGAAAGTCAGGTTTTTAGTCGACTTTAGAGGTTTTTTCGGTGCTCGACAGAGGGAAAGCAAGGCGACGAGTTGGCAACACTGTCTAGGCATCTTGGTCAAGGGTCAACATCCTGATGCTGATGCAATATGTCTGACTGCCATGGCAATATGGCATTAAAAGTCTAACAACAACATTTTCTGACAACCACTTTTTTGATGTGCCGGGAAATATTATGGTCATGGTGATGAAATTTTGATCATAACATCATAATTCATGAAATCAGTTACCTAATTAGGAACGTGAAACGAACGCACGATGCTGCACGGTACCTGCGTTACGTAGGTAAAAAATTACAATTTTTACGGTTTCATGTTTTACAATTAGTTTTAGGCTTAAAAATTATTTCGGAAGCCAGAGATCGTTATTGATTGATTTTGGGCAATTTCGGTAGGTCATTGGATGAGTTGAAGACCTTAGAACGATGTACCACTCTCTATCCGGGAAGAAATATCTTTTTTCTTTGCTGTTGAATCCATTTTCGGTATTCCAGAATGATTCTTCTACCTGCGTACAGCGTCAGCCGATGCCTACTGAATGAATTGTAGGTTTGATCCCGAATTTTCCGTCTACTCAGTGTTGCGAGGAATATCAAAATCTCGTTTGCTATACAAAAGCCTAGTATATTGGACGAATTTTTGATCTTCGAGGAAAAAAGCACAGCGTCAGCCCACAAGAAAAATCGATCTGCAATGAGAGCTGCAAGCGACGGAGTGACCACCATCGGTAAGAAGGGTCTCAGAGAAATAGGAACCCAAGTGTTAGTGCATTTGCGGGTGCCACACGCATGCGCAGTGCAAGGTCTAGGAGGCAACGCCCGCGAGAGATGGCACTCACGAATATTACCAAACTTTTCACTTCGCATGCACAGGGCACCTGAACATGCCTATGCTCCAGGACCAAACCCGATTACTTACCGTGAGTTTGTGGAGGAAAGTGTCGATCAGTCTTTTCTTCCACTTACAGCCAGCCTACTCGTCCGATCTTGCAGGAGGTGCACCCGTCGAACCTTGTCTTCGGACCGTTGCACATTTCGCTCCGTCATTGTCCGCTCTCAACCGTCCCGTTTCTTGAGGCCGAAACAGTTCATCCCGTGGAACTCGACAGTCAACCTAGCCGTTGCCGTTGGTATAGCCGGCTTTACTGTTGCCCAGTGTGCGTCCTCCAGGAACAATAATGGTACCTACACAAGATCCTCACTCGGGCTCAAAACTGAAAAGGGGGCAAACATTGATTTTCTCAGAAATTTCGATCTGACAATGCTTAGTTCTTTTGCGTTTTCGGGAAGCGAGGCCGAAGTGACCAAGTTTCAGTGGGACCAGGAAACTGGAGCTCTCTTGTATCGAAGGTCGTGCTGGCCTCGCCTTTCAAAACTTACTAATGTACCTATTCAGCCTCGGGGGGGGGGGGAGGCTGGAGTGACCCTAGATTAAACGAAGCCGTATTGGCATAAGGTGCTAGTTTGCTCACAACTAGGAGTTTTTTTCCTGACCAAGCGAACTGAACTCGCATCAGAATCTTCAAAAAAGAAATTGTTTTAGCGCACCTAGTAGACAAGAAGAGCCTTGCCAACACACCTTACGAGGTATGCGGTGGTCGGGTTGGTTGGGTTAATTTTTCAAAATCATGACATCATTTTTATGCTGATTATAAAGTGCGCAATATTCCAAAGATATTATCCAACATACGGCTAATAAATAATTATAATCGTCATTAATTGCTTTTCAGATACAAAGTTCTTCAGAATTGTCAAGCATGGATCAGCCAAAGAAATGCGCGCGTAAGTACTCGAATCAATATTTGTGCTGTTGTTTTCATGTCGGAAATTGAAATGAACTCAAATTGGAACCTACTTCGTCTCAGAAAGATAGCAATAAGTCCCTCAGATTTTGGAGTAATTACAAAATTGAGGATACCTACTGTTGGGATGGCCGATAATCTCATAGTATTTGTATCACTAAGTGATGAAAGCAAAAAATTGGGCCCAAGTCGATAACTGCTCAATTTGTCTTGTACTTCGCGCACCTGGTGACTCTTCCATCTATTATGTATCCGTGGATGAATGAACTTTGCAGGTTCTTGGAGTCGAATCCGAAATTTGACGTGGACAAACGTCACTTTTTGGGCTGGACGGCACTCCATGTAGCTGCCGTCAACGGCAGAGTGGACATGATCCGGTTACTGTTGGAGTCAGGAGCTGACCTGAATGCGGGCGACGATTACGTCAACGTGTATCGCACAGCGTCGGAGAAAGGACTTCACACGCTGGACGGTGAGTTGATTTCCTATGATCGAAAAACTGCAATCGGATTTTCATGGAAGAAATACATTCCGGCAATCTCACAATTTTTTCCAGTGATGCTGCATCGCGAAAGCGAATTCAGCGAAAGCCTTCGAGCCCAAGAAAACTACCTCGGCTTCACAGCTTTGCATTACGCTGTTCTTGTTGAATGCACCGATTGCGTCAAATTGCTGCTGGCCAAGGGTGCGAACCCGAATATCGAAGCATCGGGCCACACGCCGGTCGCATTAGCGAAGGACGCTGAAATGAAAACGCTACTTGAAAGCGAAGTTGAAAAGGTATCGAGTAAATGACTGCACCGGATTTCAGAGGCGTTCACTGTCTTGATAACTTGAGGTGCACCTGTGAAAATTTTCATGATTTTAAGTTGATTATTCCATACTCCAATCGCGCTTTCTGCCCATTCAGTGAAGTTGCACTGAATTGGATTTCAAGCTCAATAATATATCAATCATGATTAACCTCAATACGTTCATCCGTTGCTCCGTTACCAGTGCTGGCAGTTGACCCAATATCCGTTAACCTCGATCTCCAAGCTTGGAGATCGAACTATCGCTTGCGGACTATTTGACTTGATTATTTGATATGACATCGTAGCAAGTCATTTTTTGAGGAAAGTGTTTTCGTAGTTCCAGTTGGCTGAAAAGGAGCGCGAAGCAGAAGAGAGACGGAAATTCCCTTTGGAGCAGAGGTTGAAACAGTTCATTATTGGCCAGGAAGCCGCAATAGCCACAGTTGCATCAGGTATGGACCCACGTCTTCGTTTGACACTGGCTTCCCTCAAATCTGGCGGCATGATAATCGATTTAATTTGAAATGCATCGATCTTTCAGCAATTCGTCGAAAAGAAAACGGCTGGGCAGACGATGAACATCCGCTCGTATTTCTGTTCTTGGGCTCATCGGGCATTGGGAAAACAGAACTTGCCAAACAGCTCGCTAGCTACATTCACAGGAACAAATCGAATTCATTCATCCGCCTGGACATGTCTGAGTATCAAGAGAAACATGAGGTACGACTTTCCAAATTAGCATATCGTCACTTAAGTTCTAACACCACCTAACTCAATTTTTCCAAGTTTTCAGGAGGTACAAAAAACTAATTATTTCAACATGGAAATACATTGAGCGGTGCTGTTTCTTCTCCATCTCCTTCTTCACTGGTTGGTTCAATCTCCTTGGCAGTTGTACCATGATATCGGCTATTGAAAAATCTATCGAGTGGTGTGTCCAACTCATTTTCGCCAAAAATTGAGTTAGGCGGTGTTGTAACTTAAGTGACGATATTTCTAATCATCTAACATGTCATTTGATTTATGCCAGATCCGTATTTCAGATCATTTTAAACTCTATTGGTACATGTTTGGACCAATGTCTGATGTTTTTGGACAGGCTCGAACTGCTTTGGAGAGTGTCAGACTGTTTTGGACCGGGTTGGGGTGTTTCCGTCAGCTTTAGATCATTTTGGGCTGTTTCAGCCTTGATTGGACGGTTTTGTTGTTTTGGACCACTCTGGACAATTTAGGTCCAGTTTCGGTGCGTTTCTGACAGTTTTTTACGGTTCATAACTTTCTGCTTTGCTTCATCCGTATTTTGCCCTGTCATCCGTATTTAGAAGCGTTTTGATTTTTAAGATAACGTTTGACCAGTTTCAGACTGTTATGCACAATTTTACACAGTTTCATGCCATTTTGTTCCGCTTTGAACAGTTTTGGCTTATTTTGGACCAATTTTGAACAGCTATGGACCAGTTTTGGATAGGTTCAGACCATTTTGGACTGTTTCAAACAGTTATGGAGAGATTTGGTTCACTTTTAAACTTTTATGAAACAGTTTCGTATGGAAACATACCAATCGAGACC
The DNA here is from genome assembly GCA_036186465.1 of Nesidiocoris tenuis. Classification (NCBI taxonomy): domain Eukaryota; kingdom Metazoa; phylum Arthropoda; class Insecta; order Hemiptera; family Miridae; genus Nesidiocoris; species Nesidiocoris tenuis. The sequence goes on from AP028921.1 coordinate 1,159,080, forward strand.
TAGTTCCGGCTACCAAGAAGATTGCCTAAATACCAAATTCCCTGTGTTTAGTTGTGGCTACAAAAATATTTTTTGATTTCGCTCACAGTATAAATAAAAAGATACTGGTTCTATATCCGCTGCCAATTCTATCTCTCGCCATATACCTCACATTTCGGACAGTTCCAGACATCTGAGTTGTGAACCGTTTTGGTCTCTTTTTGAACAATGTAGACCAATCTTGGATAGATTTTTGGACCAGTTTTGTGCAGTTCACATGTGAAATTTGTATGCCGTTGAGACTGTTTTAGACAATTGTGACCATCCTGGACTAGTTTCAAATTGTTTTGGACAGATTTGTACAATTTTGGACAGTTTCAGGCCATTTTAGTCGGTTTTGAACTTGGATATTTCCAAGCCAACTTCGTACAGTTATGGACCAGATTTGGAAAGTTGAAGACCATTTTGGACTGTTTCGAACAGTTTTGAGCTGTTATGGACCGGTTTCAGACTGTCCCAAAACACTTCAGACCATTTTGGAGAGTTTTGGCACCTATTCTACCATTCAGGACAGTTTTGGGCAGTTTCAGACAGTTTCAGTCCATTTTTTACTGTATTGGACAGTTATGGATCATTTCGTACCATTCTGGACAGCTTTGGGCAGTTTCAGAACAGTTTGGGGAGTTTTGAACCTTTTTAGACATATTCAGACTAGTTCTGGACACTTGCGGGTCCAGTTTCCGAGAGTTTTGGAAAGTTTTTTACAATTCTTAAGCGTCATTTGCTTATGCCTCATCCGCCTCCACCTTCACCTTCTCCCATTTTCCAATTTCGACCGTGGGTTCGTTCCAGGAGCGTGGGCATGAGGTGAACAGGTTTGTTAGTCAACTTCCCAGCTACGACACTCACACGACACTTAAGCGTCGTAGCTGGAGAGTCGCCTACCAACCATGTTTACCCCATGCCTACTCTCACGCTCCTGGAACAAACCCTGTATCTCACTTTGTATTGAACGTACCAATATTTCATCTTGAAATCGAAGCAATACAATTTTCCGAATTCCCCTCGTAGTCTTTGTTGAAAAACGAGTTACGCGGATTTTCAAGGTGGCCAAACTGATCGGAGCGCCGCCGGGTTACGTCGGACACGATGCGGGTGGCCAGTTGACCAAACAGCTGCGCGCTTTTCCCAACGCAGTCGTCCTTTTCGACGAAGTCGACAAAGCCCATCCGGACGTACTCACCGTGCTGCTACAACTATTCGATGAAGTTAGTACCATCGTGAATTGCCCATGGTACCATGCTATTCAGTTGGAAATGCCGCAGAAAATGGACGTCAGAATCTTCTTTTCCCACTTACACCATAGGTAAACAGCCTATATTCAATATCGCCTCGTGCTCGACTTCCAGGGTCGCTTAACTGATGGGAAAGGCAAGACTATCGAATGCAAGAACGCGATCTTCGTCATGACTTCAAATCTGGGCAGCGATGAAATCGCCAATCACGCCTTGCAATTGAGGGCCGAAAGCGCCAATAAAAAATCAGGTTCGCGCTGACGGAGATAAACTAATATACGTATAAATGGGGTGAAATATTTTACTTTTAAAAAATTCAAACGAATCCAAATTTGAATTTTTGCAGTCAAAGACTCGTTCCAACTCATTTATATGATTTGCCTTCAAAAAACTTGTTAAGCCTTCCGTAATTTTCCCAGGAAAGAATGGCGGCGAAGTGAAAATTTCGAAAAAATTCAAAGAGCAAGTAGTGCGCCCGATTTTGAAGAGGCATTTCAAACGTGACGAATTCCTCGGCCGCATAAACGAAATCGTCTACTTTCTACCGTTTTCCAACACGGAATTGAACCGCCTTGTTAGCAAAGAACTGACGTTCTGGGCAAAAAAGGTATGGCGATTGGGTGATAGTTTTCAGCAACTCCTTTATTCTCAATCATTTTCGGGGATTTTCGAGCTCGAATTTTGGCGATTTGAAGCGACTCGAACCTAAACTCAAACTCATTTTCAAACTCGAACTGAAATTCAAACTCGAACTCCAACTCAAAATCAAGCTTGAACTGAAATTCAAACTTGAACTGAATGTCAAAGTCATACTCAAACTGAAGTTCAAACTCGAACTGAAAGTCGAAGTCAAACTCAAACTGACGTTCAAACTCGATCTGAAACTCGAAGTCAAAGTCGAACTTAAAACCATACTCATAATGAAACTTGAAGTGAAATTCGAACTCGAACTTGAACTCAAACTCGAACTGAAATTCAAACTCGAACTTAAACTCAAACTCATAATCAAACTTGAGCTGGAATCAAACTTAAGTTGTGGGTTGATTTTGTAAGTTGAGTTTGAGACTTCGGTTTGAGATTTGAGTCTTTGGGTTGGGGTTTGGAGTTGAGTTTGTGAGTTAAGTTTGATAGTTGAATCTGTGGGTTTGGTTTTTGAGTTGAATTTGTAAGTTCAGTTTGTGTTTTGAGTTTGAGACTTCAGTTTGAGATTTGAGTCTTTGGGTAGGGTTTTTGAGTTGAGTTCGTAAGTTTAGTTTGTGTTTTGAGTTTGCGGTTTGAAATGGTCAGTTGAGTTAGTGGGTTGAATTTGTAAGTTGAGCTTGTGGGTTGAGTTTGAGACTTCGGTTTGAGATATGAGTCTTTGGGTTGGGTTTTCGAGTTGAGTTTGTGAGTTTAGTTTGTATTTGAATTGAGTTTGAGTACGCTGTAAAGGGCTATTTTTGCACTTGCGATTAAATTTGCAATACTCATCATTCATAGCCCAATGAATTCATAATCTCAAATTGAATGTTTGCGATTATATTCGCATGATGATTTGGATTTTGCCGAACTCTGTTGCTCGCCAATGCGCTTCTTGAAATCGTCGAATTAACAATGTATCGAAATCCTTCCAGCCGAACGACGCCTATTGTCGCAGTTCACCATTGTTCGGTGTTCCAGGCTGAGGAGAAACACCGCGTGACCCTGAATTGGGACACCGGCGTCGAAACTGTATTGGCCGGCGGCTACAATCACCATTACGGCGCTAGGAGTATCAAACATGAAGTCGAGCGGAGGGTTGTCGCTAAACTGGCAGCGGCACAAGAGGCGGGTAAGCTCCGACAAACATCATCGGTCAATATCGATAGTAAAAGTGTAAAACCTTGTAAGTCTCAAGTTTTGATAAAATAAGGATATGAGCTCTATGGGTAGTATTTGAGCCGTAGATCCATCGAGTGAAGCCGGATTCCTCCGTTTTTGTCTCATTTCATCTCTGTGGCCATGTGCCTGTAAGTAACCTGTAAGTCAAAACCTTCCCGAGATGTTGCAAAAACTAGCTCGTTTTTGTGGTACCCTGACAAATTTCTGAATTTTGACTTACAAGGATTTACACTTTTACTATCGATATTGTTCCTCGAATTACAGTCTAACGATTTTCTTAGGATATTTCATCTCCTACGGTACAGTATCTAAATAGGTAGACTTGATGAAAGATCGGCAAACTTCATACCGTCGCTCAAGTGGCAACATCATTGATTTCTGACCATTTCGGGCTTTCGATAGTTTCTCAATCGATTTTTCACAGCGAATCGATTGGTGAAGTCGGATTTGTAGCCATGAGATAGTCTGAAATCGCCAAGCGGTCATAAAATCGTGGAAAACTCGCAGGAAAATCCATACACTGAAGTACAAGGAAGTTTTTTGGCTCTCCTGAAAAGTAGCCAAAACTGAGATAGCTGATGTTGCCACTTAAGCGACGATACGGCAGTAGAGGGTTCGTCGGAGAGAACGATTGTTTTTGGAAATGCTACCACTTGCCAAGGTGTGGTCTACCTGGGGGGGGGGGGTTGCTCTCGTTCTACAGAGGGGAATGGGGATTTTCAGTAAGCATCATGGCGTAACGCGGGTTTGAATCAATATAATGAATCGGTTGCTGCTGTATTCTGTTGAACGAAGTGAACTTTATTTGAACAGTCAAAAATCAGAGATTTGGAAATGGTTATTTGCGAAAGAAAGGTTCTATATCACCAAGGACGTCCAAGGGAGTCCCGGTCAGATGGACTGGAGGCTAACCCTGAGTAGATGCTCGATTCAGATTTGAGGCCGCCTCGCGCCACACACAGCGGCACTTGGCGGTAATTGGATCGCGACGTTCTGCCGCCCGGTTCCGGGACTGCTGTACCGCCGCCCGGTCTCGAGAGTCGTGTACCTTGACTGGGACGAATTGTCCTGAACGCGTGACTCACCGCCGCCTGGCTTCTGGATCACTTAAGGCCGTATCACACGACAGACTCCCCAGCCCACTGACAGACCAACGTAACGGCACCGGTGGAGCGCAGGGGAGAACGCATCAGCCAATCAGCGACGCTTTCCGAACCCCCATTATCTATGACGGCAACGGCACGGCAAACATTCGATCGAGAGATCTTTGCTGTGACGTTGCCATAGTACATAGTGGGGGTTCGGAAAGCGACGCTGATTGGCTGATGCGTTCTCCCCTCCGCTCCACCGGTGCCGTTACGTTGGTCTGTCCGTGGGCTGGGGAGGAGACCGGTCTAACGTGTGATACGGCCTTAACCGTTGGCGCCGCTTCCTTGTCGCGAAATCGCAACGTTAGTTGTTAAGCCAGGGCACTATGTCCCGCCCCCGCGATACCGAATGTCTCGAATTCGTGGCAACTGGTATTGATCGCGAGACAAACTGTCTCGAAATCACAACTCCAAACTACGGACACAAGATTATAACCAGAACGCTGAGCTGAGCTCGGAAGAATGAATCTTTGGAAATTTTGAAGCCGCTCGTATTTTATTCGAGTGAGGTCGGCTCTTCTCTGAAGTCTACGCTGAACGGCAGACTTTTGAGAACGCCAAAGCTGTTGTTCCGACTTGGTGATATTTTTTGGGCTTACTTCCAAATTCGATTTTGGGGCGATTTTTTTCATGGACCCCCCCCCCCCGTATGAAATGTCTACATACGCATGTCACGATGTTTGACTTCATAAACGTTTCACATTGTCCAGGAATGCTCAAAGCCGGTTCCACGGTCCAAGTGGTCGTCCACTGGCCCAAACCGGGGGAATTGGAATCGGAGCCGACGATTCGCCTACGGCTGATGACGGGAAATCGAGAGCGCGACTTTATCGAGATCGGCGAGTCCCCCGACATTGCGACAGTTGCTAATAAATTCGCCGGATTGTGAAATCGAGATGAAAATTAGAAAAGTAAACCACCTTGGGTAATTTTTTCTTAATATTTGAATTCGCTCGAAATGGAAAAGCCAAAGATTCTGTTTAACTTTAACTTTGGAAAAATGGAAATGTAACAGGTTTGATTTTTTTGGTGAATTTCGGTCCGAACGTCGGTTACGAGCTTTATTGGAGAATTCATGAGATACGGTGTACATTTGTGCATAGTTTTGCTGATGGTATATGCAGTTACCATCTGCTCGTGTATATGGGTGATTCTCAAAAAAAAAGCAACTTTTTGGGTCGAGTCAATTTTTAAAATTTTGTTGCTCAGAAAAATTTCAAACTTTTTTCTAACATTGTTACTCGTTAGTAGATCACATTTAAACACTCGGTTGAGATCAAACTCATCATAGGAATAAAATAACTTAATTTTAATAATAAAACCACTGGCAAATTGATGCACAATAAGATGGAAGGACTGGGTCGGTTCTGATTTTTTTCCCTCCGGGCTTTTTTCCGGAGCCTTCTACGCTCCTTTATTTCTGCTGGAGTGAACAATTTTGGTGGAGCCATCGACGTAGTTCCTGAATAAAACAACTTGAAATAATAAAAGGGTTCTCACATCACTAAACAATCAAGTACGCTATTTTCAATTCAACTTAAAACCATCAAAATCTAAAAAACTGCAATGATACTGCTGATTTTTCACTCCCATGTCCTTACTGTCGGTCCCACGGCCACATCACATTATCAATAGGGCCATGGGAAGGAACTTGATTGGGACATGGAACTGAAAAATCGTTCTTCAATCCATTGTATACTACTGTAAAAATAATTTAAGGTGCTAAATTGAATTTTTCTTAATGGTAACAGACGAGTAGAATGCGTTGAAAGCAAAAAAATTAGCATGAGCGTCGAATTAGAATTGATTCTATAGGGGCATGGAAAGGAATGGAGAAAAAACACCCACGCGTTCCTGTTCACCTCAGGAGCGCTGGCGGAGCAATGAGAGGTGTAAGCGCCGTGCAGCTGTAGGGCCATAGAGGCAAACAGTTTTGCCAACTACTGATGCAGTTTCCCGGCTTTTGTCCCTCATACTCGATGCGAATGGACACTTTTTTGATGAAGCCATGGAACTGAACTCAAAATCATGTACACAAGTTTGAGGTACCGTGGCCGAATAAATTCGAAAGAAATGTTGATATAAGCTTGCAAAACATAAAGAAGAACTAATTCTGAATCGATTCAAGGATTTTTTTTTCAAGGAAATGTGCTGATTTCAATCAATACTTACCTTTCGAATCTTGAAAACGTATACTGCTACAGGGCACGGAACTGAACATTTGAACGTTTGATTAGCAATAAATAACTTCCAATATCCCCCTCCCTTATTTTTTGGGTTGGATTACGTCAGCGGCCGCCTAGTGAACAGATAGAAAAAAAAATCACGAGTCTCAGATGATTGGTTCCCGAGTTATGGTCGATTAACATGAAAGTTGCTTTTTTTTGAGAATCACCCATATAGTGTCATATTTGGGCCCAATTTCACCTGACTTTTTACAGTTCACGGTTAATGACATATCTATGAAAAAGTTACCATTATCAATTATTCTCCGTGTTGATCAGGATGTTAAAAGTTTGGTCATATTGGACCTTAATGTGTAAAATTTTTGGAAAGGGAGGTCTACGTAGGAAGGACGAACTGTCAAGCCGTAATTTATTGAATAAAACTGAATTGACTATCAAACAAATGCAAGATGCCTTGTCAACAATAAACGTTTGAGTGAAAACATTATATAGTCACAAGCACAATGATCAATCAACAAAGTAGGGGACAATACTCTTATCCAATGATGCTCAATATGATTTCGAGGCGTTCAGCTCGTTGGCATCGTCCAATGATGAATTGTAAGATCTTGAAAAAGTTCTGTGAGAAGTTGAGTGGTACGCTGCCTGAAAAGCAAATTTGAGTTGGCAGGTAGTCGAAGAAGAAAATTGAGATTGAAAAAGATTGAGGTGAAGATATTAAATATCTATCTATGGCTAAATTTTAGCCATAAAGAAGTTTTTAGCATTTTCGGAGAGCAAAGCCAACATGACCTCAGAACCAGGAAGCTGGGAACTGTCCTTGTGGTAAAGTTTATGCCCATGTGCATAATTATGGTTGCAATCCAAGGAACCGGTCCACATTCGGATTGAGTAGCGTGGGGAAGCTCCAGCTTCCTGGTCCCACCACACCTATGCAGCCACTTCCAAGAAGGATCATATAGGAGGTGCTGAAAAGTATTCTGTACTGGGAATTATTAGGAACAAAGTTAGTCCAATTTTTATCGTTGAAGCCCGGCCGAAACCAAAACTCACCTTGTACTTGTTGTATCGAGTTCTGGTTGCTATCAGCTCGTCTTGTACTTGCTTCAATTTTTTCTCCACGTTCCGAACGTGATTTCTGAGTTCTGTAAGCCAAGCAACACTTGACGCATAAAAATTGTCAATCGAAAAAGTTCTACGGTTCGAGTCGGCCTTGGTCTTTTGAAAAAACACAGTTGATGCTAAAATGTATGCCTTCGGTTTGGATTTTCTAGAATTTTCCTTCAATTTTCTCACTGGATAAGACAAAAGAGGTTTCCCAAAATGTTGAAAAAATGCCCCCCCCCCTGTGTTTTTTTTTTGAGAAAAGTTGTTTAAAAACAATTTCTGCTTGTTATGAAACGAATTTCATTACCCCGATTTTCAGTTCGGAGCCGATTCGTTGATTCGATCAATTGGCTCTCGTATCTTTGCAGTAATGAATCGTGCAGAATTTTCCGCCTGTAGTCCATCTGTCGGGTCCAAAAGCGGGTCGCCGATATTGCCATTTCCATCAATTTGATAGGTGGGACGAGAGGTATCGTAACCTGTTCCGAATTCCGATTTTAGGACGGTTACAATACCTACTTCGTTCGGCACGCAACAGTGATTAACTCGATTTTCTTACAAAAATTTTTTCACGAAATCCAAAAAACTGGTGTCTATTCATGCAAATTGAGTTATTTGAATTATTGCTTAGAAAATAGAATAAAAATGTATCAAAAAGTTGGACAATAATCGAAAAGAGGAGCTGCACCCAACAAATGTGAGAGCTTTTGAATCGCAGCAAAAGATAACCTCTTTTACGGGCCTAAGAAAAGTTAAGCGGTGGCGCTCAAAACGGTTTCCGACAGGTTTTTCTCCAAAATTCTAGCAAACCAGTGTTACCACCAAATCCCCGTGGAAAAACGAATAAAGTGATACCAATAACTCATTTTTGCCAAAAATCAATTTAATCACTGTTTATTATTTTAATCACTGTTGCATGCTGCATTGCTTCGTAAATATGTAACTGAAAAACCGATAACAAGCCGCCCTGAAATTCACTTACGTCCGGAGGGTCCAAATCGTTCCGCACGACTTCCGTGTCCAAATTCAAATTCCGACCGCACGACGGACAGCCGACAAATGCGGCCGAATTTTGGAAAAAATTCTCGCCGTGTTCGTCGCAATAAGCGTGCGAACAGGCTGTTATCCATCCGATTTTCAGCAAGGGCGTCTCGCATGATCGAAAATTACAAATTGCAAAAGGCGTAGTCATGCTGTCCACATTGACCATGAACATGGGAGCAATGTTCGGAACCAGCGGATCATCCATTATTCTGCATTTTTGAGGCTAAGTACATGGCCCCAAATACTGGAACAAGCCTAAAATGTAATTATCAAAAGCAGTTTTCAAAATGAAACAATTCCTACGTACGTTGATAGCCAAAATCGAAATCTGGATATCTTAAACGCAAACCGGTTCTATTTTATTGCCAAAATAAAACGGATAATACCACAAATGCCAGCGGCCTGGAAGTACTGCGTGCGATCAAAATTTCGGTGGAGCATACCTATTCGTGAATCATTTTTGTTGATAAGCTAAGAAGAAAAGTGGTCCTTTGAGTGCCTATTTAAGTGAAAAAAATTCCTGAACCGCCGATCCGATTTTCCAGTTTTCCGACAATAAAGTACTTACAACGTAAATAAATTAAAAAGGAACGTACAACAGAATCCGAACTATTCTGAACTAAATAAAGAACAAAGAACTAGGCGAGCCCTTGGATCCAACAAATTGGACAAGTTGGTACATGAAGTCGAACCCTGTTTTGGACATTGCTCTGCTGGAGTCTAATTTCCATCTCTGTCAGGAAATATTTGGCATTTGGTCTTTTTCTCCGTTACGCCAATGAAGAATTTTTCGTTTTCTTACAATATATTCATTTGAGCGCGAGCGCTTTCGGCCGTATGGTCCTCTTAAGATCGTCAAATGGGTAAAAGAAGGCTCTCTAATTTTCGACATTTTCTGCTTGCCGCAGGTGGCCTGCTGTAAATGCCTGCTGATGACCAGCAGTCCTGTGAAGGTTTTTATATAGAATTCAGTTTTCTACAACTTTGATTATGCGACATTCCGTGAAACATCGCGGGTTTCCAGGAATCAGAATCAAGTCGAAATTCTGAAAACACGTTTCTCAGGCATCAACTCCAGTTTGCCTCGATTTACCCAAACTCCTAATTTGACTGGACCGGTAGATGGCGAGGACTTAAATTTAGGTTTTGCCAAACGGATTTTTCCTGCATTTGAAGAGTAAAAAAGGGGGAAAACCTGGTAACTCGATTTCTTGCTGAAAATGAGTTAACATTGGATTCATATCGTCGTCACCACGCCATAACCGCGAAACTTCTCATTATTACTGATCAGTTTCGCGGTTATGGCGTGGTGCCGACGATATGTTTTGAAGGCTGCTGGATGCCTCAAATCATAGAGTGAAGGTTCGGTATGCAGGGGAAAAACCATTTTCTCCAAGAAGAAAAATTCGTTTTTCTCGAAATGTGAAATATCTAAGTTACCTGGTTTTCCCCTGCACTCTTCATTACTGCAGCAATATCGAATGCTATTACGACTTCGGCACCGCTCTTTAACAGAATAGGCTCGCAGCGAAGTAAAACGGCAAACGCGACAAACCGAAAAACCATTTTATTGTCCAATTTTCGGAATTGCATTATTAAAATTCGACAGTCCGTCGAAAACATTCGTCACAAGATACACGCACTCGCGGATAGTAAAAAGTCTGGTACAACATCCGGGGACTACATTCAGTCTTACTAATAATATAATGGTAACAAATAATGAAGACCTGCTGCCCAAAATTCAAAATTGCCAGGCCCCAAGACGAAAACATCGAGCCTTTTCCATCGGAGTGTCTCAAGACGACAAACAAAAAGTGCGCCCTATGCGCATGCGCGGGTAGATCAAGCAATTGACCTCCTAGGAAAGCAATTTCTCATCAGTACAATTCGACATACGCATCAGTGTAACGCTGATTAGGTCTACATCCTTGCACCGTCTGTGGCTGAATCCTCGCTCATGCGCATGGTGATGCACTATTTACCCGCTCGAGACACTAGTCTTTCCTACGCATTAGGTACTGCTAAAACTGGTTTACTCCTGAAAAAGTACCTAAACAATTCCGATAGGTAGCGGAAAAGGCCCGTTTTATCAAGAATTTTCCAATTTCTATAAAAAGACTAAATAAGGCCTGAAAATAGGTCTTATCTCAATCTAGTAAAGTTAAAACTCCATATACACTACTGATACAGTTTTGATAAACAGATTAGGTAGTACCTAAATAACTGATCGAATCTTAGGCGTACCGGTGTCTGTTATGATGGGCTGCACTGACGTTGAGACCTATCGAAAGTAGATTTTCTTCGAAAAATTCAATCTAAATCTTCCAAAAATGACAATTTATAGAGAGATAATTTGATATTTTAAGAAAAATCTTCAAACTGTGAAAATCGGTCCAATATCTGGAGCTGGGTGATACAAAAAACGGAAATCGAGGATTTTCTAACAGATACTGAACCGATTTTGGCAAATCAGCGCAATTGTTGCTGTTATCACTTCATTTCCTTCACAATAGTGAGGACTGACTCGAGCGCTTTCGCCCGGATAGCCCTCATCAGGAGTAGGTGAGGCAGGGGCGTATTGGCATAAGGGTCTAGTTGGCATACGGTTTTCATTTCAGGCTATAGTCGAGAGGAGGAGGAGGGGGGGTTGTCCTGCCGTATTTCCAAACGGAGTTTCAGGTTCCTCTTTCTCTTTGTATGGATCGTGTGCAATATTTTGCGGTTTTTTGAGGTGGTGAGTACATTTTTCCGCCCATAGGTAGTTTTTTTGATTTCTGCACCAAAAACTAGCTTATGCCAATACGACCCTTGGAGCCTCTCCTGCGAGCGATCCGACTATGAATATCCGATCGAACGATTTCACACATTTCCGTTAGCGTTCGATTAGGTACCTACCTCATGAACCATAATATTAATTTAAAATTGAAATTCGTCTACGCATTAACTAAACTATTTACAGCGAACATGTCTCGATTTGGAGACGACCGAGCAGACATGTGATTCTGAGTGGATAGGAAAAAAAATTCCCTCCGAATTTTCGAGCTTCTATCCAAAATTACGAATCCCACAATTTCTTGCTTCAGTATCTGCAGCAAAAAAAAAAAAACACATTATTCCACTCGAGGAAAGTCGTAATGAACACATTGTACACCCGCCATGGCTAATCGTGCCTCCTAATTCCACTCAATACCCGAATACATTTTGGCTTGTGAAAGAACATTCGTCAACCTGATCGCACGCGAAAAAAGAGGAATCTCTACCGAAAGTCGGCAAAACCTGTCAAAAACTTATAGCTAAGGAAAAATAACTCGCCACATTTGGACTAGATGGTAACGTGAAATGCTTGAATGCATTTCGAAACCATAGGTTACTTGGTACTCCGTCGATTTCAAGGCTTCGGCGCGGAGGAATTGTCTTTGATTGAAAGCACTTGAAGCACTTGCGGCTCCGGACCGTTGGTCATGACTATTTGATGCGTAGTCGCCACTTGGTTGGGGGTGTTGTCGGTCCCTTCGATTTTTGGAAGCTGAATCATCGTAGGGGTCACCACCTGCATCAATTTTCACACAAGTCTTGATACAAACGGAAAAATTGAAAATTTCTAAGATGAAGAAAGAGCGATGAAGACCAACACAGAGGAATGAGGAAGAGTGAAGGAGGATGCAGACTGATGAAGAGGGCTCACCTGAATCGTGCCATCCTCCTGGGTCTGTATCTGCTGTATGTTGGCCATCATCGTCTGGTACATGGAGGCGGACACGGGCATAGACACGGCGCCCGATATCGACACCGAATGGCTGCGACCCGATTCGTCGGTGAGTATCAGCTGATGGCCTTCGTGGTTGTCGCCGTTGTTCAGATTGTTCAGGTCGACGACGACCGTTTCGCCTTGGCTGTTCTCGGCTAACGCTTGCACGGCGTGGACGCCTTCGTCTTGGCCCGAGTGGATGGTCGCTAAGCCCTGGAATCGAATAATAATGATCAAGATGGCTGAGGAGCGAGTGTTGTTGTAAATTGTGTTGTTGTTGTTGTTGTACATCCATAATTCCATGGAATTTCGAACGGAATCGATGATGCTGGAGTCATTTTGTGGCTGCCAGGCTCAATAATGCAAAAGCAACATTGTTCTTCGAGGTCATCTGACTTTGCGTCCGTCCTCCAATCAACAAATTGAAAGTACTATTCTTTCAGTTTTTCAAGTATAACTCATATAAAAAGCATTGTAAAGGAAATTTTTCTGAATTCAAAATTGAACAGCATGAAATTCCTTGTCGAAAACCAAACCCAAAATCTGAAATTGGTTCGGTTGTTCGAGCGCAATCGATCGTAAGAGTTTGAAATTTGCCCTCAAATCGGCTGAAAAATAGATCACACCATTTCAGAGCCTGTACCCGTAAAAATGTCACAAGATCAAATTTTTAGAGAATTAATTTTCATGTTAAGCAGTGGCGGCTCCTGCCCTTAAACCTAAGGGGTGCACTTAGGCCATAAGATAATATATTATGGAACAATCGCGAAGGGAATATGTAATCATAAACAGTCAGTTGGTCTCAGCCAAATATCAATTTCTACTAAGTAAATGCAAATTAATAGGAAAGTTTTGCACACTTTCATGTCTCATTATTATAAAATGAACACCAAAAAACGTTCACTAGTGATAACAGAGGAATTTTAAGATGATTAGGTACCATCTATCAATTTTCAGAAACCCTATTTTGTAAAAGTTGAAATTGAAGTACATAAGTATTGTCGGTTGTATTTCCGAGTCGTGGAGCGATTTTTAGCTTTTACCTTTCTGTAAAAGTCCTTCCAGTGCAGTTGAGTAGCGGCCACCCGGATTGCTATTTTCTCCTCCAAAGTAAACTTGGAAAAATTCAATTGAACTACCTTCACGTCATTCATTTTTACAGAAGAATAACACCGATTTTTACCAAAGGAAAATTTTCACCAAAGAAAAACACCGCGATTTTTACTAAATCATATCAGTTTTTGAACTGATAAGATAAGATTACCTCGATTAGACCGCATTCGACCGCAGATTCGATCGCATTCGACCGGTGGTGCATTGAGATGCTCTGCACCTGGACCGTACGGTGAGGCATTGGCTGGACACTCATACTTCAAAAATCACACTACCACTAATACAGTAATCTACCGTCAACCTCAATAAGCGCCAACCTATCTCTTGCATTACTAGTTCGTGCACGAGCCGCCATACAGTATAGCGCTAGTCCTATCCGTCGGTGATCCTGAGGCTTTGCCAATGACGTTGTTGTTGTTTTTCACAGAGGATTGTGAAGAGTTGAGAGTAGTGTGGCAGTAATAATGATAATATCATTATTATAGAAAGAGAAAAAAAACTTTGAAAGAAAAAAGAGAAAGAAAAAAACAGTGACCTACCTTAATAATATTATTATTAAGGTAGGTCACTGTTTTTTTCTTTCTCATTTTGGCCAGGGGGTGCACATGCTCCTCTGCTCCTGCCAGAAGCCGCCCCTGATGTTAAGCTTAGGTAGCTATATCGTTTCCTCGCCTCTCTCCTTAAATGATTAGAGATCTAAAAATCAGTTTTTACCAAAGATAACATTGTTTATTTATTTAACATATTATGCCAATTTTCAATATGGGCGAGGTTACTCCTAACCCTCCGAGATTTTTTTTTTTTTTACCGACTTAATTTGTTTTTAGGCGGCTAATTTAGGTCCGACTTCAAAAATTATTTCTAACACACTTTTAGTAACAAAATTTTTGACGCATCAAAATTTTTAAATATAAACAAATTTGTAAGGTATTAAAAAAAGTTTGAGTTTGAAATCTTGCGTCCAGCAGTTCGTTCGCCATCGTCCGACACTTTATTAGTATTTTTTCGAAAAGTTAACCTAGGCTCTTTTCGGCCGATTCGAGGGGCAAATTTCAAACTCCGCCGACCGACGGCGGGCCGAACGGCTGAACCGATTTTCCGCCCATTTAAGGCCGTATCACACGTCAGACCGTTCTCCTCCCCTGCCCACGAACCGGCAAGCCGCTGGAGCGGCACCGGCACCGGCACCGGCACCGTAGGGCGAAGGGGAGAAGGCATCAGCCAATCAGCGACGCTTTCCGAACCCCCACTACCTACGACGGCAACGGCACTGCAAACATTCGATCGAGAGATCTTTGCCGTGCCGTTGCCGTCGTAGGTAGTGGGGGTTCGGAAAGCGTCGCTGATTGGCTGATGCCTTCTCCCCTTCGCCCTACGGTGCCGGTGCCGGTGCCGCTCCAGCGGCTTGTCCGTTCGTGGGCAGGGGAGGAGAACGGTCTGACGTGTGATACGGCCTTTACCTGAACCTGAGCCGTCGTGCCGTCCGGCAGCGTGATGAACGGATTGTTCGGATCGACCTGGATAATGGACACGGTCCCGTCGGGATTGCTGATCGTCTGCAGGACGGTGGGCGCGTACTGGTCCGAAGCGACGATCTGCTGCGGCGCGTCGTCGCTTTTCGACGAGTGGTACTTGAGCACCGTCTCCTGTTGCGGCATCTGCATCGGTTTCTCCTCCTCGTCGTCCGGCACGGAGGGCAAGAGATCGTCCCGCCCGTGGAATTTGTAACAGTTGATGACGATCTGGCGGAGCGCGTGCGTCCAGGAGATGCGCTGCTTCTCGTCTTCGCTCCGCGCGTCGATGCGGATGTTCGCCCAGGGCAGTTCGCCCGGCCACCAGGGCGGCTTGGTGCTTTCTCGCCCCCATCCGGGCTTACCTATGAAATAGTAAAATATATTCGTTAATGATATTTTTTGGAGTAGGTATCTATTTAAAAAAGAAAACTAACAATTTTCACCGATAACCTACTTCCTGAATAATTTTATAGACAGAAAATAGTCAATCGCACCTTTTCCCGTCGAATATTTGAGCATAAGCGGAATAAACGCTCTCAGCTGGGCCTGCGTCATTTTCTCGACGGGCGTTGGTATCCCGTCGATAGTGAGCGGCGGCAGCTCGAACAGCGACGGATCCTGCTGAACGGGCGGCGGCGCGTACTGCGTCAGCGCCGACTCCAGGTCCGACATGATCATTATGCGCAATTTCTTGACGACGTCCTCGAGCGGCTTGGCCCCGAAACACTTGAAACTCGTCTCCGGCTTGCCCGGTATGGTGACGAGGACGACGGCCTGCTGGCCGCCGCGCGTCGCGAACTCGTCGATCGTCTTGCGGAGCTTCTTGAGCAGGCGGTTCCTGTGCCGCTTGCGGATCGACGGGTTCGTCTCGAACGAGTGGACCCGCTTGCGCTTTTTCGCCTGGGCGATGGCCGCGTTGGCGATCATCACCATCGGATCGTCGGATTGGAGAGCCATCGGGGCCGAGTCGGGGGCCGAGTCGTTGCCGTTGTACTCGTAGGCGACTTGCTCGTCGTCGCTGTTGACGGAAAGTGTCATCGTTTCGTTGCCGGCTGAATCCATCAGCCGAATTTCGATTTTTAGGGGGAGGAATTAAAATTTAAAAAAAATTTTCTCAAACATAAAAACAATTGCGAAATTCAACTACGGATCAAACTCAAATTTCGAACGTCTTTTCACCGCCGAATCCACCGCAACTCATGCCCGGATAGGCCATCTTTTCCAACCTTCGTCCGTCGACGGAAAAATCAATGATCCCCTCGCCGAGAGACGTAGCAAAACAAACGGGGAGGAAAAAAACCGAAGGCTACTTCCGCCTTCTCCGACTTCGCGTCCGCGGCGCGTCACATTTCAGTCCGACTTCACCGGGGCCGCGGGCGGCGTGAAATTCGCGACGGGAAATTTTCAAGCGTTATCGTAATCACGGCGGAAATGCGCGAACGCTGAAACTTTCGTTTTCGAAGAAGTCGCCGAGCCTTTCGGAAACTGAAGTCGAGTTGCGATGAAGTGGAGAGCCGAGCAGTGTTGCCAGTACAGGAAAACGTAATTCCGTATAATCGACTATTGGAATACCGTATCCGGTCTTAGCGGAATATCGTATAATTTCAGAATGTTTTATTTCAGACTGGAATAATGAAAGCGAAAATGTCGGTGCAAGTAGTAGTAAAACTAAAAGCTAATCTCAAACGCGAAACAGGTACACTAACTCAAACAGAACTAAAAGAAAAAACGCAACTCTTTGAACTGTCTTCCTTTGCCTTATCAATCATTTTATCATTGCTGATAACTGTTATCGCGAGTGTTTTTTCTACCACTCCTATTTTCTATTTTGAGTTTCATGGTATTGTTATTCGCAAGTTCTTTTCAAGTAGTTGGGTAATTTTTTACTTTTGTCGGTAGGTTTAACTGTTCGACTATTTTACGAGAGCCACAAAAATTTCTCTCTGTCGGCCGTTCTACCGGTGATTTATGCCTGACTCAACGGGATCACCGAAACTTGCTTACTCATCGCTTTGAAATCATCGCCGTTCTTTTATTTATCTGCACTTCTGGTACTACTTATATTTCCTGGCCGTCCTTCAGCTGTTCAGCTCACAATATGACGTAGACCGACCAGGGAACCTTGGATCCTTGAATTGTATACTCAGGTCAGTGCTATTTTGTAACCAGTGGTGCGTAGATAACACACAATACTTCTATATTATGTGAAACGTAAAATTGTGACATAATTTGATCATATTTTGACTGCTTTTGAGGGACTTTAGGTCAAAAACATCACAAAAATCACTATTCAAATTTTAAAATTTGCCCAGAATAAAAGTACGCTTTAAGACCGAGAACGTTCAAATCGGTTCATTTTTGTGGCCGGAAAAAAATAAAATAGAAACACTAAAAATGCAAATATTTCGGAAGTACTGTGCGTTATCCAAATTCCGATTAAACAGGGTATTAGGCCTTGCCGAGACAAACATTTCAGTTCAAGAAATTTGAAACAAGGCTGAGAATTGAGGGAGATATGGCAATTTTTGTAAATGACCACAGACGGACACTCGGACGTAACGGACACACGGACACTTGTTCAGGAAGTGGTTCTGAGTAAAATTAATGTTATAAGAAAAAGTTTTTTCTGAAGCTCCGTTCCGATTCTCGATTTTATAACGATTCCAATACATCCATTTACTCTGTAAAATTCATTTATTTAATGTGGAAGTAAAAAGAATGTATCCATGTCACCAATCTCTCTTTGGATTTTTCAGTTTTTGCAAAAATGTTGAGGCCCGTCTTGCTACTTCGCCCTTTCGCTCGAGCCTTTCACGCCACGCCAAGTCTCAATTTGAACCCGAAGAATGTTGAAGAAGTGAGGATCCCTGTACCTTGGGGACACATCGCTGGTAAGTGAAACTGATCAATTGATAATTTTGGTTAATGAGTCAGCGCAGATCTTTTTGTCCATGCTTACACCACCCCTGTCGACTTTTAGATGATGATGTCCTTGAGCTGTTTCAAAAAGTTGACTTTTTTAGGTTAAGAACGAGGTTTTTAGGCTAGGCATCTAGTTCCCTCGAGTTTCTTATTTCGACTGATTTTGTGGTTGCCATACGAGTTATGCGGGGAAAATTTGCGGCAAAATGATCGAGGATAGGTTTCCCAATTTATTATGGACGATCGCTATCTATGGACTGCTCGTATAAATCTCCTCGCTGCCTCCGTATCCTCGATTTTCCAGTTCTTGGCACAGTTTTGGCAAACATTCGCATCTTGCGCCATTCTTGGACTCTGCCATCATTTTCCCATCTTCTCGGGGCCCCACCAAGTCTGTAACTGTCATCTTGGTCTGTTCCAGGCAAATGGTGGGGCCCCAGGGGCGAGGAGCCGATAGTGGCGGTCCACGGCTGGCAGGACAATGCCGGCTCGTGGGATCCCTTCCTGGAGCGACTGCCGGGTAATCGGTCCGTCCTCGCCGTCGACTTTCCCGGCCAAGGTCTGTCCTCGCACCTGCCGCCTTTCGCCCACTACAGCTTCCTGGAGATGCCTCTAGTCCTGAAACGGGTCGTCAACTACTTGAACAAGCCGGTCCACCTGCTCGGCCATTCTGGCGGCTCGGCCGCCTGCTTCCTCTTCGCCTGCACTTTTCCCGAAGACGTCCTCAGCTACTGCGGAATCGACTATCTCGCCTACTGTTACAAAAAAGAGTCGAACCGAGTCACGCATTTGGCCAAAGCCATCGACGCTCATCTGAACCTGTCGGCGAGGGATGCGAAAAAGGCAAAACGCCATTCGTGGGAAGAAGCGAAAGAGCGATGGGTCGTGTCGACGAAAGGCTCCGTAACGCCGGCGTCGGCGGAAATCCTCATGCGGAGAGGCGTCATCAAGTGTCCGGACGGGAAAGTCGCATTTTCGAGGGACAACCGGCTCAAAAACGCCGACTTGAATCTCCTCCACGTCGAACAGTTGAGGTCGATAGTCGCCGACTTCAAAGTGGCCACCTGCCTGTTGCGGGGGCTGCAGTCAGAATATTTTTTCGAAAGAGGAGTCAAACATTTTCCGGAAGTTTTGGACATTCTGAAAAACCAGTGCCGCCTTTACGAGTATCACGAAATCGACGGCAACCATCATTTCCACATGGACAAGGCCGAGGAAGTCGTAGACTTGTACGAGTCTTTCCTCGCTAAAGTTGGAAGTTTGCATTGATTAGTTACATTCGTTCGAAGGAACATGATTGTTTTATATATAAGAGAGGACCCTCGCCGTAATTCTCGATGTGGAATCTCTTCGGCAGCGCTGCGGATAAAAGGACGCCAAAACCACTAGTTGTTGTTGCTGTTTCATAGCTTGCTGTTTCACATCATTGATTGATGTGAGAGATTTTCCTCTGGTCAAGAATTCTGAAGATATCCTCCCTAACCGCAGATCCGCGGATTTTGCATCTGTACCCCTCAGTTTTTGAACAGTATTCGAATTGAGACTGATTGATTACGATGCCACGCTTCTTGGGTGTGTATCTCTCGAAGGGGGATATCTGTTTGTAGGTACTCTACTTGTTACTTTCAGTAATCAATACTCAACGATGTAATGAGATTTGCCTTGTCAACCTACCTTTCTATGAAATAAACCGATTTGACTCCGCCCGATTGAATGCTTGTTCCTCTCCTGGTGGAAATAAAATCTAAAACCCGTACTCGAAAATTTGAAAAAACGCGATTTTGGCCGCAACAGTGACCCTAAAAAGGTTAAGGGTTTGAAAATACGAAAAAACTGTTTTCGAGATCGTGACTTATTTGACTTTTTATTTTTTTGGGCACGTTAGAGTGAATGTCGCAGTTCTCTTGCCCTAGGTGCACATCAAGGATAAATTTGCTAAATGCTCGTTTTTTCATCTATGCGTTTTGCAGCACGCAGCGTACGGACAAAAAATTTGTATTGCAGATTTGTGTTCTAGACCCTCTGAAACGTGAAAGATAAAAGTTTGAAGGGGTGTTGTAAAACGATTTTCCCGGCCAATTACTAGAAATAATTGTATTTTAGACCATGACTTTTTTGACGCTTTTTTACTACTCAAAGTGAAGTTAGACGGTTCCCTTTTTTTTTAATCGGACCATTTTTTCTACACTTGAGGCAATAAATTTGAAGAAAAAGACTTTCGCAAAACCCCGTGCTCGGATCCGGAGCGCGTTGGTGTCTGGCAATCGATCGGATTGCACGGCAATCCAAGTAAGGCCTGAAAGTCGAGATTAATTGGTCGTGTGACGATTCTGTGCAGGCCGATGGTGGGGACCGATCGACGAGCAGCCGCTCCTCGCTTTGCACGGCCTTTTCGACAACGCGGCCTCCTTCGACTTGCTGGCCGCCCATCTTGCCGAGGTGCCCGCCTTGCTGGCCGTCGATCTGCCGGGCCACGGCCTGTCCAGCCACGTCGGCAAGGGCCTGAGCTGGAGCTATACGGCCATGCTGTCCGCCTTGCGGTTCGCGATCAAGCAGCATTTCAAGTGGCCGACGGCCTACCTTCTCGGTCATTCGTACGGGAGCACCCTGGCGCTCAGTTACGCAGGCCTGTTCCCAGCAGAAACGGCCGTCATGGTCAATATCGATTGCGCCCGGGCGGTCAACGCAGCCTCGTACGATGACGGCCCGGCGACCATAAGGCGCAACGGAGAGCGCATGCTCGCAATAGAGAACAGAACATCGTCGAAGAAGCCGATGACCTACGGCGAAGCGGTGGAGAAAATCTTCGCGAAACGCAAGCGGAAAATGACCACGGAGCAATGCGGCATTTTAGCGTCGCGGAGTCTCACCAACGTCGGCGGAGGGCGGTACATCTTCAACGACGACCTCCGCATGGCATGTCCGTCCATAGGGCGCCACACGTTTCACGGTTATGACGCTCTCGTCGAAAACGTCAGGTGCTCGGTGTTGAACATAGCGGCCAGCGAAGGCCTCCTGATGGGCCAGAATATGGCCGTCGTGAAGAAACATTTGGCAATTATGGGCAAGAATTGCCAAATCGTCGACAGCCGTGTCGTCGTTGGGGGGCATCACGTCCATATGGACAAGCCCGAAGAGGTCGCGGCAGCCGTCGACGAATTTTGGCGCTCCTCGGTCAAATTCAGGCGAGACGAGTCCTCGATCAGCGCTGAAACGTAACATTTCCATAAAGTGTCGAAAATTGAAAAAAATTGGATGAACATTTTGAATACTATTTTGTAATATAAATAATGGATTTTTCGTGAAGATTTTGATTAATCGCCCAACCTGTTGTTTCTTCCCGGCGCAAAATGTTTGAACCCAAAAACCTAGGGGGGCTCTTGGCATCAAATATTTAAAGTACTACCTGCTCAAAATCAAAATTTGATGCCAAAAAGGTCATGGTCTCAGAAACAGTTTTTTTGTATTTTTGACCCATTAACATTTTTTGATCGGATTCCTAGACAGGGGTAACCGGATAGAGCCAAAATCGGATCAGTGGTTCAGCCAGAATTTCTGTCCAAAAAATTTGAACCGCTGATCCGATATAGAAGGAACTAATCCTGAAAGTTGTGGTTAGGTACAACATGACGCTTATGGTCCGGGCAATCCGATTGGAAAAGGTTAAATTGTCCGATTTGGCATAAGTAGTGTTTTTGTAATAACACAAAAAGTCAATTTCGAAGGTAGTGCAGGGTGAATTTTGTGAATGTTTTTAATTTTTCCCGAGTTTCTCGCTCGAGTGACCATAGGATAGGGTATTTTTTCGATGTTTTTTTTTATTGCGATTTCTTATTTTTTCACGTTTTTGCCGATTTGAGGGAAGCCCACTGAACCGATTTTGAATTTTTGAGCTCGTTGGATTCCTTGGAGGTTTCAGCACCGTTTTCACTCTCTTTATGTCGAATTGATTGGATTTTAGCGGTCAAAAACTGGTGTGAATACCAATTTTTGACATTTAAAAGAAAATTCCCGAACGATTACATAGGTAGGTAATTTCTGGAAATAATGTACCATAACTAATTTTTAAACCCTTTAAAAAAATTCTAAAATTAAAAAAAATGTTTGGGTTATTAAAAATGTAGTTTTTTAGTTTTTCGAAAATTTACCCATTCCGCAGGCAAGTGGTGGGGAAATAGAAATGCCCAACCGATCCTGGCAGTTCACGGGCTTCTCGACAATTGCGGAACATTCGACGAACTGCTGCCGCTTTTGGACGTCCCTGCCGTTCTGGCCATAGATCTGCCAGGCCATGGACTGTCGTCCCATCTTTCCCCAGGGCTGACGAACGACTTTAAACATGTCCTGGTATGTATCAGGTAAGATAAAGAGCCTGCAACGACTGTAGGGAAAGCTTCGTAAGGATGGGTTTGGGGTGATTACCCCTCAACCAGGGAATTGGAGAAATTAGGAACAGGTCAAAAGCCAAATTTGAAGAAGCGCCTCCCCAATTATACCATTGCAGGACGTATATTGCAGGTTAATTTTTTTTTTCTTCCAGGTACCTAGTCAACCATCATTTCAAATGGCCGCACGTCGACTTCTTGAGCCATTCGTTCGGCAGCTGTTCGGCTTTCGCCTACGCGGGCCTCTTCCCGAAACACGTCCGGAAATACGTCAGCCTGGATTGCGCTAGATTGAACATGGCCACCAGGGCGGAGCCCAACCCGACCTTTCTCCAGATCGCCGTCCAGAGTACGCTGGACGCGGAAGAATACGAAAACGCGCCTCTCCCTTTCGAGGATCATGTGGCCAATTTCATGGAAATTCGGCGAGACAAGGGCGGCGCTCTCACCGAGAAATCCTCCAAGATTCTGCTGGCCAGAAATCTGCGGCAGATCGAGTCGGGCGAATTCGTGGAAAACGTCGACCCCAGATTGCCGATGTACACGGGCCTCCTGCCGGAAAGTACGTTGGACGAATTAGCGAGACGTATCACCTGCGAATTGCTATCGGTCCGGTTCACCGACGGCGTCCTCAGAGGTGCGCGCAAAGAAGCGTACGAGAAACAGATCGACCTCATGCGGAAGACTTCGAAGAATCTCATCGCCGTGGATATCGAAGGCAATCACCACGCGCATCTGGAAAATCCAGAATGCGTAGCGCCGGTCATCAATGAAATGTTGACTTGATCGGAAGGGAATTGTCAACTAATAACCGTAGTCGGGAGTCCTAAATTAGTCGGGACGGATCCGACGGCTAGGAAATTTCATAGCATTTCTTGATTTGCCAGGTGACTACAAACTATTTTTTTGTGCTACAAAAAGGCAAAAAGCACGAAATTACCAAAAACTCGAATAAAAAAAAAAGCTGCACCTAACCCACGTCAGAGCTTTAGAATCGCAGCAAAAGATAACCACTTTTACAGGCCTGAGAAAAGTTAAGCGGTGTTGCTCAAAACGGTTTTCGGCAGGTTTTCTCCCGAATTCGCGCAAACCAGTGGTACCACCGGATTCAAGTGAAACCAATAACTCATTTTTGCCAAAAATCGAGTTAATCAGTGTTGTACCCCATATTTTGATGGAATCCTCCCGATGTCAATCGGAAAATCCCCTAGAATCTCCTGAATTAGAAACATTTCCCCCCAAAAAAAACCCCCTATTACATTAGGTATTGCTCTGTTAATCCGAAACAACCGGCCCCCAAGGTGGCCGAAGTTAATGTGTTTTGGTTGATCGGTACAAAGGAATTTGAACCTACATTATCCGAAGGAAGAGTTATTTTTTCGTTTTTCTTATTTTATTTCTTAATTTTTTTCTTAAGACAGGCCGGGCATTTTAAGGAATTGATATTTAGCTCCGTAAGTGCCATATTACCAAAATAGATACCTAATAATCAAAGAATGTTATGGAAATCGAGAAAAAAGTGAGTTTTTGGACGGTCTATACTCTGAAATGGAGCAGAAGAAAATGTTTTTTGTTTAAACGAGTTTAAAATGCACAAAAAATATTTTGAGATATTTGGAGTTGAGTGCAATGCAGAATATATTTATTTATTTGGGTGTACCTATACCAAAGTGGTAGTGTTCTCAGAATATTCAGCCAAACGTTCAGGTTAGCATTGCGCGAGCCACAGCTGAAATTTCACGTTACTCAAAATGCGCCGTTACTTGTGCAACTCCAGTTTGTTGTAGGTATCATGTTGAACATAATATACTCAATCATTTCCCGATGATATGGAGGGTGCAAGAATGAAAACAATGCTCGATATTTCATCAACAGTTTTACTTATAAATAAACAATTACCTATTTGCCTAGTTGGTAAATCGACTTTAAAACAATTACAACCTGTATCTCCGCTCCTTTGCAATCGCTTATGGATTTCGCACATCTCGTCTCGGCAGTTAGAAAAATAATATTTACACAGTTTTGATTTCTCGTAATTTATTACACTTTACAATTCGCTAATGCGTACGTATCCCCAGTTCGACTGCAGTTGGTACGAAAATTTACTAACCCCAGAATCTATCAGCGAGAATAGATAATATCTATCTATTATATCTATGTATATTATATTCTGCTTAGACGGGGCTGTAGAACTTGTTAAACGAAACATTTAAAAAATTATTCTTTTCTATTCCATTTTTCAATTTGAAAAAAAAAATCAGCAAAAAATTTGAAAAATAGCTTATTCCGTTAAATTCTATTTTTGCTGGATTCTAGATTCACAGAATTTTCTAGAAATCTAAATCCCCATCCGTAGAATTGACGAGAGTTTGATGTCGTTTTCAAGTGAATGATCATCGGAAAAGGCAGTTGCAGTAAATATTATTAAATCTGTAATAGAGTAGCTAACTTTAGAATATAGGTCACTTGTGAGGGATATTGGACTTTTATTTGATAATCTTCATTTTTCCCCTTTTTTTGAAGCCACAAAAGCACATATTTTGAGCAAACGAGCCTTCCAAAAGTACATAAACACTTTCTACACAATTCCCCAACTGCAATTCCAGTGGGTGCCTATCGAGTCAATTAAAAAGGAAAAAAATGAACATTTTACCTTCAATTAAGAACCTGTACAAAATTAGTTACATTATCCAATGTACACCGGGCTAAAATAGGATCACAAGGTTTGACAAGTTTGTCCTGCAAAATTGCTAGGGCATCTCAACAATAGAATTCGAAAATTATTCCTAATGTTGCACTACGGCTGAGATCAAATGAAATTATGCGAAGTACGGGTGTCATATGTTTCGTGTTTCCATCCTAATTTCCTGGTGCCATAAGTAAATTCAGAGTTAAGGTGAAAACATTTTCAACAACACGTTTCATGATACCGGCTCGGTTTCTCGAACTCGACCGAGGGGGAAACATTTTCAAAATTGCACAGGGATTGGCAGAAATCTGTTCAGAAAACGATTCTGAGCCAAAAACTTTATGCGGGTATAGGAGAAATTTCATTTACTCGCGGAAGTAGGTAAATACGGCAGAAACACCCGTAACACGAAAATGTTGAAAACATAAAAAAAACAACAATTATTTACCGTCTAATGAAAAATATAGTCTTAACATTAAAAGGCACATCGAATGAGGCGAAGGCTTATCCACTTGGCCCAGAAGGAATCTACAAAGAAATTCTATTTTCGAACTTCCAGAAGCTAAGTAAAAACAACATAACAAAGTGCCCGATTAGGTCCTAGAGCGATACCTTGCGTGATTGTAACAGTGTCGATAGATTTCGACCACGATTAACGAGAAGTTGTCTTGAGGCTCGGTTGCGGTACAAAATTTAGTTGTAAATAGTTAAAATTTCTTAATAAACCATTGAAAAACTGATAAACGTGATTGTGAAACGGCAAAACGTAACGTAGAACGTAAAACTGATAAGAAAGTTGTACAACATATCAAAAAACGTCAACAGTCTGGCCGAACGTGGAGAACCTGATCGTAAAACGCAATTGATAGGAGTGGCAAAACCACCGTACATGAAAAACGTAAAGAATTTAGAAAAAATAAAATATAAAAACTATAAATGATCAAACCTCAAAAAAAAATGTTTACACGTAGTTAAGTATAAAGCAACCGAAGTATAATTTAAGTATAAGTAACCAAACCTTCAACGTGAAAAACGTAATTGTACAACGTAAATCCAAATGTAAACATCGTAATTATGGCCGAACCTTCCTAACTTGGTGACTGTCATGGATTGATACCCATCGGGGGCAGTTATTTTTTAATAAAATTGTAATCCTAAGTTTTTAGGATTTCAAGCAAAACCGATCAAAATTACGGCCTTTTGAATCGCATCTCATGTACCCAGTGCTAGTTGACGGACTAATTTATTACGATAATAAAGAGAGAATGAGTATTTACAGTATTCGTCAAAATTGAGCGTTTCGCCGGGCTTTTGAAACAACACGGCTGAGAGAGGTCGCTAGCAAAATCTGCTATCCACATAACAAAAACGTAATTTGAATTAGGTAACGGTAAAACTGCGACAAAATTGAGAAATTCCGAGATTTTGTTATTGGCTACCTAATTTCTAAATTTTCGCCAATAAAACAACTGAACAGAGTGAAAGACAAGTATTGACACGAGTTGGCAAATTTTGGGCACTTAACTTGATTTGACTTAATTCGAATTGATTTGATTTACGGAACCTCCCACACTGTTGACGTGTTGATCGTCTTCTTCGGCCCGTCGGGCACCTCGTCTGACGACTGACGGCTCAACCGCCTTCCCCAAGAACCTGGAAAATGGTATTATTTTAACAATAATTCGGTTCGGACGATGGCATAAAACAAGATTTGTTCAAGTCCAGTTGGGCGCCAAACGTTGAAGAAAAATTGTTTTCCAAACTTAGGCCCGGTAAAAATAGATAAAGCATGCATAGTCCCTTCAATAAGAACCCGACTGCTGATAAAACTTAATAGACTACAGCGATAATCCTAGAACAACAGTTGTACTGTACGAAGCTTAAATTGCAATATCGGATATATTTTTACGGTGTGCGTAGTTACTACGATGGGTAATCGTACCTACATTACTCAACTTTACTCATTACTTAATGCCCCACATGCCGCAAAATTTACTTATCGTGTCCGGTGAATAGCAACGATTGATTTCTGATTGTACGAGATATTTGGAATAGATCTGTGATATACCTAACAATTCTGAGATATTGTGCGCTATGTGAGACATTGAAGATCGGATCGATGACGACCACAATGCACAATTATTAGTTGAATAAATACTGTACTACCTACTGTGTTTTGAAAAAAAAAAAACAATTCCTTCAACTACCGATCAGTAGAGCGTAATAAATGTTGCAGACGGAGACCAATAACGGCATCGAACTAATCTAATTGAATACGAGAAAGCCAACTGTCAGTTTTTTACTCATTGAGTCTAATTAAATTAAATTAAACTAAATTAAAATTCGGGTCTGAACGTCACTTCTTAGCTTACTTTCAAACAGACCCAATACCTGCGTTTTTATTTCACAATTCCAACCAGTCACTGACAGCAGCTTCCATGATACGAGGCAGATTCACAATCCACAATTTGAGCTTTGGTGAAACGATTTTTTTTTTGGTGATCGTAAAATAGAGATCGCCCAAGGTTGTGAATCAATCTAAGTGAGAATATTATCAAGAAGTTTAACAGGGCGTCATTCCTGATGTGTTCAACGTACTTTTCGAGGCTGATTTCCTTGTTATGCCTATACATCGAGAAGGTCAGTCAATTTTCACCTTATGAAATTTAGCTCTAGCAACATTTCCGTCGAATTGAACATTTTCCAGGCAAGCGTGAACCGAACTTTATTCAAGATGAAATGTCCTATTTTCGATTCGTTACCTCTCCTGATGACGTCGCTGAGGCGGCTCGTATTTTGCGAATCGCGGAGCGCGTTGAGCATCTGGTCGTATTCGTCTTCCTCCTTCCGCCCGTGGAGTCCGTGTTCGAATTGGGCCTCTTTCTGCAGCATTCGCTCTCTCTGGATCTGGGTGTGAATTTCGGTCGGGACGTCAGGTATTGTGTAGGCCATGAGGCCAGTCAAGGCGAAAACGATGTGCTGGCGAAGGAAATTTACAAAATCCCATCAATGTTGGATTTATTGGGCAGTGAATGCCGAGGTGGTTTGTGGTGGCCAATGATGTAGTGGTGGTGTTAGTGTTTGGAGCGTTGGTAAAAGCAGATAACGTGATGGTGATGATGGTAGCAGCAGGTAATACGGTGGAGGCTGTGCAGGTGGTAGTGGCGGATGATAAATGGTGGTGGTGTTGTTGGTTGAAGAGTTTGACGAGGTGGCAAAAGTCGAAAAGTTGATGAAGGTGCTGCTGCTGACATTGGTTGATGATGTGGTGGAAGCGGCAGGTGATGTGGTGGTGGTAGAGTGTATGGTGTGGAGGAGGAGAGGAGGTGGAGAGCTTGTTTTTGCAATATGCTAGTAAATTCCCAGGTTTAACGAACTTATCATCAGTTTCATGATACCACACAAACAGAAATCACAGTGACTCACCTCGAATACGACGACGAAAGCAAGACGAGCGGCAAATACGTGCCAATATTGGGGAGACAAACCGTATTTGTCATCTTCCTCCGGCCCGTTTCGGTACCCTCGATACTGGCAGATCTCCGGGTCTGGTCCCATGATATCGATGCCATCCTTGTCAACGCCCATATCGTCCAAATAGTCGGTCGTGTTGAAAGCTGTACAGAATCGAGGCAATATAATTAGGTTTGTTTAGTTGAAGTAGATCACTGAACCGCGGCAAATTGATTTTCGTCAAAAGCAATTGTCTATTATCAAAAGGCAGTGCGTGTCACAGATTTAAAAACGCACCAGAAAGAGATGAGTCTATGTAGCCGACCAAGTCGTTCGTTTTCGAATAGACAAGCTTGTAGACCATGCGGGGAATGTAGTCGCTCGTATAAGCGATAACAAAAGCCTGCAAAAAGAGGGATCAAACCAAAAAAGTTTAAATTACCCATAGATTATGCCGTTTCAGGCTTTCCCGTACAATACCAGTAAAACCTCGATATTTCACATTAATTACTTACGTTTGATACGACAGCGCAGTAAGTCACGCCTTGCAAGATGCCGTACCAGGCTCCGATATCTTCGACCCGTTCGGCCAAAGGTCGCCTCGACTGAGCGACCATTTTGAAGGCGTCCAAACGAATTTCACCGATGTTGTTGATAAGGGCGAAAAACGGCGCGAGCGGAAACGCAGCGACGAATAGCGTCACGAAACCGTACTGCAGCACTGCGAAAATGAAAACGGACTGTTTTTTAATTGTCAACTACAGGCCGATCGTTTGATTTTTTGAAGAATTCTTTATTTCAAGTGGATTAAGAGATTGCAGTAATGTAATAAAAATACTAACCCATTTCAAGGTATTCTTCAAATAAGGCCAACCTGCCCGGATCCTGCAGTTGGTAGTCCTGCTCCCATCGCGTGTAGGCTCTCGATTTGTCTTTGGTTTGCGATTTTTGCGCTCGTTTCCGCCACCAGTTGATCATTGCTCTGTAAACGGGACAATTCACACTTTTAACATGGATACCCCGAGTCCACCTACTGGTTTATGTTTCTCTGCCTGGAAAAACATGTATATGAAAGCAATCTTTACTGACGGGTATGCGAGCTCGAGGAAATTATTGAACAATTGCTTGCCGACCATGATGATGGCGAGTTGGATGCAAAGTTCGAACAAACAGCCGGCCGGATCGCAGACGTCGCCTTTGATCCGTGCGAATTCGGAACTCCGCGAATCCTGGTCGCCTGGGTAGCTGAAGAAACGACCCTGCAGATTTTAAAGTTATCCGTTGAAAAAAAATTGAATAAAAATTTTTACATTGTAAGAGAGAATTTTTTGTTAAATTGTACAATAAAATTTATTGTACAAACATTTAATGTTAACATTGTTAATGTTAACATATTGTAAACATTTAATGTTCATACAAATTTTTTTTTTCAACCTTGAAAAAAGCGATGTATATTAGCGAAGAGTAGAAGTTCATGAATTCAAAAAAGTATATTTTGAACGTGTACGAATCCTCGTATTCGATCTGCGTCCTGGGGTTTTCTTGGTTGGTCAGCCATATCGCTATCTCTCCATACAGCTGTCGAAATGGGCAAATTTGAAATTTTTCCACAGTAATGGAACATGGAATTAAATTAAAGGTTATGAAACGTCCAACATGAAAATGCACCGACTCACTCTTGTCAAAATCATGATCGTGATTAGATTGAGCGTGGCACCCGTGATCGATGTGAATATCTTGGCGTGTTTCTTTATGAATTTGTCACTGCTAAGGTAAATGTAATTGACGACTGACAGCCTGTAGACGATTGTGCCCAAGACGGCGGCACAGACAACCAAAATCTGCGAAAAGTCAAAATTACCTACTTAAAGTCGAGATATAAAATAGAAAAATTGTTTCAATAATAATTTTATTATAATATAATATTATAGCTCTATATTATAGAACTAGATCAATGCCAGAGACGACAATGATTTATACACTAGTACCATAAAAAATACGGTGGACACTGTGATCGTGTATCTCCAGGCTCTTTGAGCGGGCGGCATGTAAGGCTCCTTTTGCCGCGTTACCGGATTGATCCTAAGCAGTGAAAAATACATGAACTGTAGAAAACATATCCTGATATACGGATGTATCTGTACCGGAGATTGTTGAGACAGTAATGGTGTTTGTCGATCGCAAACCTGCCAACAAAAACTAATAAATTGATCGACGGACCTGAAAGTTTTGACGGAAGCCTCAAATTCGGGTCTAGGCTCTTCGTCTTCTTCCGTGTATTGAAGATCCCACTCCCAAGCGATGACAGCCTGCCTCCGTTTCCATAGCTCCAAAAAAGTGGTCGCTAAAAATTGTCAATATTTCCCGAATAAGTAAAAAAACAAAAACGTTTAGAAAAATTAAATTACAAAGTACAATTAAGTAAAATTAAGTACAAACTAATGATATTCATTGTCAATTTGATTCCGTAGCTTGCTTACCCCAAAACGACATGAAAATAGCGAAAAATACGGTCGCTGGATTGTCAAACAGGTAGGTAACTTTGGCGAACAGGCAGGACTCGTTCAGATGTGTATATTGGCAGACCTTGTCGCACATCGGGCACAAGACGATGCTACCTGGACCGCTACTATTGCATATTTCCTGGCTGCAAAAACCGTGGACATTCGAATAGGATAAGATCAATGGAAAAATCTCAACAATAAAAACTGCCAAGACCTTAGCGCAAAAAAGTCAAAATCAATTTTAACCTCGGAAATTGTCCTTCGTTAATCGATAATCCCCTCAAATCACCTGGGTATGTTGTCGGATGAATCCATCGAGAGGATGCCGTACATAAAGCAAAGCAGCCCCACGATAGCGGCGGGTATGAGCATTTCCGTGTAGAACCCCAACCAGGCAAAGTACAACGCTATTTTGTCCCCGAAGTACTTCCTGACCAGCCAAAGAGGTTGTTTCTTGTACCAGCGGCCAGGTCTAGCCCATTCGAGGT
The DNA here is from genome assembly GCA_036186465.1 of Nesidiocoris tenuis. Classification (NCBI taxonomy): domain Eukaryota; kingdom Metazoa; phylum Arthropoda; class Insecta; order Hemiptera; family Miridae; genus Nesidiocoris; species Nesidiocoris tenuis. Next base: position 1,190,515 of record AP028921.1, read on the forward strand.
ACAGCAACTGGAAACATTTATGATACATGTTATAATAAACGGCCTTGAGACGTCGCTTTTTGCCCCGCAACAGCTGCCCCGGGCTTGCCCTGCCGCCCTCAAGGAGAGGGTCGGAACTAGTCATGTCAGACTTCGCAACAAAGAATATCATGAATACTTACTCTTCTGTCAAAACGGAGACCGTTGGCAGCATCTCTGCTGTACTCCCCTTCGTGCAATGGGAAAGCGGAGAGGTAAGTACCGTTGTTGATCAACCGTCTGATTCCAACCTGGAGGGAGTAATGTATTGTAAATAAATGGAATAGGAGGGCATCTAAATGAAGATACATAAAGCCAAAAACTCAATCCACGGCAGAACGTCGGAAATCCAAGGCGCACTTTTGACATTATGCTGCAATCCTATTCGATTAAAAAAACGCTGCTAAGTAGATCAGTGGCATGTGCAGATTAGTTTTTGCTATGTCCGAAGAACTCTGCAAATTTTGCACAGGGGTTCATTTTTCGATTGCAAAGACAAACCTTACGATATATCGGTACTCCTTAAACACAGAATTTAGCTGTTATTATTCTATAATTTCAGTATCAATTTGTATTTTAGATGGGTTATTTAGAAAAACGTTTTTTCAACCAGGCAAAAAATAATCATCCTCTTCGCTTGATAAATACTTACTTACCTATCCATTTTTTCAACGCAGCTGATCGTTCAATTCCGTTAAATTTACCATTTAATCTATTCTTAATCACCTTCATAATTAACTGAATAATAATAATTATTAAATTCTCTGAATAATGAAATTAAAAATGCCTCATGCCTCAGAACCGTTGTTAAAGCCTGACTCGCTCTCATGTTGCCAAGCGCAACTGGTCGAAGTGTGAGTGCGTCACCTTGTTGGTGTAATAGGCTAGTAGTCGTAAGTAGATCAATCAACCGTATCTAAGAGCCGAGGCCAAATTCTCAAGTTTTTCCAATTTTTGTTTTGCTGATTTGTGTAATGCGACCAAATTCTTTAAATTGAAGATATCGGGAGGACAGAAGTTTTTGTGGGGATTCCAACGAGTGGAAAACGAATTTTGTGGCTCGAGTAGTTTTCGAGTTATTAAGAATTGGGGAAATTTAAAAAAACTCAAAACTGCTTCACTAAAACTGCAATAACTCCTAAACGGTTGAAGCTACTGGCGTGGCGATGGTCTCATTCGATTCAGCATAGAAAAATCTATAGAAAATGATACCTCACATGCCTATGTTGCAAATTTCCTTAAAAAGACGAATTTTTCACCACTTCAACAGCTGTTTTACTGGCCTTAAAATTAAGGTAGGGTTCTGCCGAGACGTTAGGACCAACTAGATACGGAACTTGATTTTTGGTAAAAATTTCAAAATTTTTCGATAACTCCTTCCCCCTTAAAAACCCCGGACGGCGGACGGCGTACGGCGTACGGCGTACGGCGTACGGCGTACGGCGTACGGCGTACGGCGTACGGCGGACGGACAAAAAATTTTTATTGCAGATTCGGATTCTACACCCCTTGAAACGTAAACCAACAAATTTTCAGGGGGTGTTAAAAATTTTTTTTTCCTGACCGATTACAAAGGTTCATTTCTTTAGAAAAATGAACCAAAAATCAACTGACTAGTATCCAAGGACAACATTAACTCATCTCCTGGAATTGAAGCCTGCGATTTTCAGCATAAAATCACCCGGAAAATGATCATATGATCAGAGCGTCCTTCCTTGGCTAATCAATTGATTTTATAAACATGAATAAAGCGCCTCAGAATGTTTTTCAATATTTTACGACCGAGATTATAAATTAGTTTAAATAAATGTACGTACTAAGAGCATATAAGCCAGAGTTCATTCTCACTACTGTAAAAATAAACGTGTTTTACAATCAAGTAAACGTAACCTCTACGACAGCCTAGTGCAGTTCACATGCACGTTGAATTGTGACATCAATGGAGAAATACGCGATTTACGTTGGATTGGAAGCGGAAATTCATTCCGATACATCAGTAATCAGGGCTAATTTCACCATACTTTCAACGACTGGTGATCATCCACGATCCAAACATGTTGTCCTACAGCGGTCAACTGTTAGCAAAAAAGTTGTTGAAAATTCGGTAAAAAAGGTAGGTAACTGATTTGTTTTCAATTAAAATATCAGGTATGTACATATCACAACTTTCCTCGCCAATCTTCACCTTGCTTGCTGTTGGTGGACTGCCGTCCCGCATCTTTCCTTAGCTCTCTAGAACTGATGTACTGATTTCAACGTTTTGGGAGTCAGTATCGAGATTTTTAAACTAACCACAATTTTCATCTTCAGGGTGGAAACCCCAAGTTTCTGGGCCATCGGCGTTTTAAGGTGCCAAGGCAATTCATTGCCTGCAAATAAATTCCCCATTTCCCAACCACATTCCCATGGTCATCCCCACTCTAACAGAAAACAGTTGGATTGAGAATGGGCAATGGGCACTTCAAGTGGAAATCGCATGAGTGGCTCAACACGTCTTCTGTTGTGCGGCCGCTTTGGCGGGTCGACTGTCCCGAACGTGCGGCACTCAGGGACGGAATCTCCACGGCTGGAAACGCCCACCGACGGCTCAAACCACCAGCTGAAGAAGATTCGATTGTTGTGGGTGAGTATTGGGGAGGTCCGATGCGTGCAAGTGCCTCGTTTTTAGTACTGACAAAGCTCATGATTATATAATATCTGAAACTGCAATACTGCCCAAATCAAAGCATCGTGTCTTTTGGGAGCGTCTGGTTGCATGCTTCTCAGAACTTGGATTGATGGCTTCTTGGCATATCATCCATAGATCCATCGTCCATAGATTGCATGGCAAAAGGATTGGGCGGTTTTGATTCTACACCGTCAATATGCAAAATGAATCGATTGCCAAATCTTTCAGGCCAGTCGATTACTCCGCCGCGCCGTTGAGCTGTGCGGGTTGAGCGGAAAATTTCTGTGTTTGAGGGGACTCCAAACCCCAACCTCTGTGTCTGTGGATTGAAAACTCACAGGTCCCCCTGAGTAACCAAAATTGTGATAAGCACACACATGATGCTTTCTATTTAAACCGCTTCATCCAACTGACGTTCCAAGAAATACACATTGTTTTACACTTCTACACGAACCTTCTCCAAATCTAGAAACTTAAGGATACACATGTAAATGGTCTAACACCATTTTTCAGCTAACATCGATGTGCCCGTAATAGTTTTAACGTGTCAACACCACCTCTAGGACAGTTCTACATTCATAATCTATTCCATAATTCGAAAATAACTAAACGCTTCAGCTAACAATTGAGGGAACACGGCGATATTGACGGTAACATTTGATCTGTCAAATGGCACCATAGGCGGTGAAACTGGTCAAATTTGACCAAATTATCGCCTGCAATTCCCACAATAACATCATGCTTGTAGAATCAAAATACACCGCTAAGAACTGATACATCGTTCTGCTATCTAACAAAACATAGTAGACATTGACCATGTTCTCAATCCCGTATGCTTCACATCTATTTTCTACACATTGCTTTCAAAGACAGCACATCTATGGATACATTAATAATTTGAAGTTATCTTATTCCCAACCGAGCAGATTGGAGGGGCTCTCAAGGGCTGAAAAACATCGAAACTAAAACATGATCCAGAATTATTAAGGTGTATAAAAAATGTCAACTCCCGACCTGAATGCTATTTTTGGTGCATTATTTTCAGAAATATTTTTCATTTTTAGGCGACTAGTTCGGTGGATATGAAGAAAAAAAGCTTCAAATTGGGCCCTTCAACACCGGTGATAATATTTTCAGCCCATAGCCCGAAATATTTGTATTTTCAAGGTAATCGACGAAACCAGCCCATACCCGGTTGCAGGCCTGCTGACGTGACAACATTGAGCTAGGACGATCACACGAGCCTTCGCTACGTCGGAGCTCTCGAGCCAGTGCCAGTTTCAAATCCGTCTGAAAATTTTTGAAAAAAACGATACCGTACATTTGTAGGAACCTTTTGATCCTCGTCGAATTTGGTCCTCATCAGGATCGTCCAGGCGACTTGCGACCGTTGGGCGGACGTGAAGAACGTCTCGCGATCTTTGATGATGAATTGCTCTTCGCGGTCGCGGCTGAACGTCGCAGTGTAGAATGAAGGTTCCTCGTCGATCAGTTTCGAGTCGAGGTTGAAAATTTCGAAAAATTTGAAAATCGGGTACAGGAACGGGTAGTCTGGCGGTTTTTCGTGTTGCTTGTCCTCGCCCTCCTGCGAAAGATCAAGGAGTTCGTGAAAAATATCGCGATTTTCAGGTACCTATTCAAATACTGGAAGTTTGGCTCGATATTCTTCGAAACGTCACGGAATGAAAATTATGTACTTGCCCAGGCTTTGACCGAGATTGACAGGAATCTCTGAAACAAGCGGGTTGTTCAATGAGTAAATTGAAATTTGGAGTCGAAAGTGAAGAATGCACGCGATGATAAAGGTAACTCTTGGTGCTGGGAAAATTTAAACGATGAAACACTCTCACGCGTGAATCAGAGCTGTCAGTTCTGTGCATGTTTTGATATTTTCCTAAAAATTGTGTTAGCGCAAATGTTGTGGTTTGGTATAGGCATATGTTGGGGGGTCAAGACTATACTGTTCAGATGTGTTGAGGGTTAGTAAGAACCCAAAAGAATGTTGAGTTTTTGAACAATTGAATTTCAAATTCTGAAAATGAAATTGAGCAAGATCGACTTTTACTTTCAGAAGTAGGTACACATAGTTAGGAATTGAATTAGATGGGGTGATCGGTCGAAAGGAAAGTTGTGTAGTGCGTGAACTGAACGTTTTTCACTCGAAATGTGTTGGCAATAGCTGAGGCAGAGAGTAAAGCGGTTTTTTATGACGTGTCATTTTCCAAAGCGAACAGGCCGGCAAATGTTTTGTGTGGTCAGTGTTTTTTTTTTACCGCTGGCCGCCTGATGACAGAAAATCTCCGTGGTGAAGGAGGTGTTTCTGCTCGCATGATGCGAGTGAATGCCTGCAGATATAATGCGAACAACAATACATAATATTCTACAGACAATACTCACTGTACACACTGGACTAGAGAAATTCCAACTTCTACGACAAGAAAGAAAATCTAGGACTAATAATGCTAACTACGAGTTGCCAAGTAAACATGATAAATTTAAAGTCATGCTGGGAATACAAATTTATATTTTTAGGGAAGGGGTTGGCGTGAGTTGCAGTGGGACAAGGAAGCCTTCCCATACTGGAGCTCATACTCCTCATCGGAAATCGGTTCCTTGGGTTGCAACCTTGAATCGTTATTTGAAAGTTTTAAATACCAATAAACTCAGAGAGGGACTATAGTGAAGAAACGACCTACCTTGATTGGCATTTTGATGTTCATCACTTCCGCATAACGTGTCAACACTTTCCACGGTACGTGCACTTTCAGGAAATAAGTCTTTTGATCGAAAGACTCCTGCAAACCGGCATTTTTATGAATTTTTTTAATCCGGCATCACACTCATATCACGCCTGGAAGTAAAATAGTGCCACCTACCTAAGCAGGGTTCACAAGACTGCGGTCTGACGTCATATGGTTCGGCTTCCCGTTGGTCAAAAATGATCATCCGGTCAGGGGGGAACCAATGGGAAGGCAAACTGTATGACGTCATCCGGTCAGGCCCTACTCTTGTGAACCCTGCTTGAGTTTTTGTATTGTGTTGTTCTTGTATTGAACCTACCTTTCTATCCTGCAGTTCAAGTTCCAAGCCCTGCTTCTCCAAATTGAGGTGGAACTCTTTGCGAGTTTCAACGCGGCGGTGTTCAACTTCAGGCAGAGGGCCGACTTCGATGTCTTCTTCCTCGTAGACCATGACTAGGTCGATTCGCCGTTTGCCGTCGTCGAAAAATAGGCTGTCTCGATCCTAAAAGTGCGAAAAGGTGCATGGAGCTGAGTACCAAAAAGAGGCAAGATGAAGGCGATTTTTGATCGACCAACAAATTAGTATAGTCTCGAGATACGTAGGTACGGAATTACCGGATTTTTCTCGGCTGGTGGAAGGCCTCCGGTCGTATCCTCGGGCAATTCGCCCATTTTGCCAAAATTCTTGAACTCAGGTATGGATACGGTATCGGGCATTGGCGTCCCCGTCCAGTCAGTACGCGTCGAGCACCTCCTCGTAACGCCGGGCGCTAATTCCAAACAAGATGACATTAATAGTCGCTATTTATTTCACTTTGACCACGACCGAAACTCGAAGAACCACTAATCGACGATTTGACTCACCGAAAGTGTCTTTGATGTGCGTCGCGGCACCGCCCGGGTGTATAGCACCGCGGGACGTCCGCCTTTCTTTTGGGGGTGCCATGCCATTGTCGGGCGAATTGTGAGTCGACCCCGTTCCTCCGCTGTTCGTCCCTCCAGAACCGGTAGCTTGAGGAATCGTTCCCACGACGATGACAGGGTTCGTTCCCCGGGCCGCTGTCGGAGAAATTTGCGATTGGTTCCGTTCGCCAGCCACAAAAGCCTGGAACGAAAACAAAAATTCGTTTAGTTTGGAAAGGACCCAGTATGGCAGAAAAGGTGCGCAGATAACACATTAACATAAGTGGGTAAGCTGCATTTGGGACAAAATTGAGTTCATTTGGACCGATTCGAGCGCCAATCAAGAGTGGCACACTTGGGGAATTTCATAAAAACCAGACATTTTTACTTCCATATTTACAGATAACCAGGTATTTCTTCAATATTTACAGAATAAATGGAACTATTGTAAATTCAATCCCATCGCAGGACGTCAGGTTGAAGAGAATATTAAAATACTATACCTAGTCATTAAAATAAACAAATGTACCTACCTGCTGTTGTTGATCGATGCTGAGAGATGTTTCGGGACTGTCAACCCAGGCTTCCTCGTTGCCGGGCAGGATCGTCGACTCGGTGTCTTCACTACCGCCGGTAAACCAGATCGTCGATCGTCTTTCTACAAGCAAAAAATAAAAAGTTTTCCGAAAAAAGTTCACTCACGTGTCTGCCAATAATCTTAAGCCGAGGCTGCAGCTGGTGAGCCGTGTATTTCGCGGACTTTTTTTAATACTACGAAAGTACTAGGGTACAAAGACACAACACCAGTCTTGACGTTCTGGCTGATAGGAGAGCGTAAAAGAGCTTGAAAGGAAAAAATTCAAAAAAGAAAAAATGAGTTAAAATATTTTCAAAATTTTTCTGGGGAATCTTCGCTAATTTTTTAAGGGAAGCAAGATGATGATTTTTTTCGCCCGGGTTATAAAACGGCAATGTTTTCTTAACGCCCAAAAGGCGTACTCAAAAGTTTATTGGTTTAAATTTCAAAATGTTTAAAAAGCCAAAAAAAGTAATTATTTAAGAATTAAAAAAACTGATCCTTAGGTGCGTTTTTAACACGAACTCCAACAAAAGATAATGAACCACGAAATTAAACAAGCTTAAAAAAAGCCAAACTTGGTTTAATGGAACTCCCTCAAACTGAAAAAGGATCTAAAAAACGAAACCGAAATTGAAACTTTCTCGAAGCCAAAGAAATTGTTCAACGAAATTTCAAAAAAAGCTTAAATCCTATGGTAGGCACTCAATATGAGCAAAATAATCGGGAAAATACCAGAAAAACTTCAAAAATTTTTTTAACCCTCGAAATCGACTGTTTCTGTACCTACAGCGGAGTGTTTTTGTGAAAATGGGAAAAGCTGATTTCACTACAGCTAGGACGGGTTGAACTCTTGATTCGAGAAAGAGGATAATAAAATTTACCAGAGTGCCTAATGTCCACAACAATTTCTTTCTTTTAAACGATCGATTCGTCACCCTTGACATGAAGATCCGACCTTGGATTCATCATATTGATTGTATTAACCCGATTGAGCTATTTCCGGCCGATAAATGTCAACTTTGTTCTTCGGCTTGGCGAAATGATCAAGAAATTTAACCGCTTAAAAAACTTGTTACTTCCATGCATTGAAGCGTTTAGCCGATCTTTGGGATTCAGGCTAGGCACTGGAAAGGGCTCTCTCTCTCTCTCTCTCTCTATATGTTTTTTTTTCTTCAAAATTCGTTCACCGAAATATACAGACTAAGATGCTTTTTGATCAGGATGTCGATAACACACGGTACTCCCGTATAATGAGCCCTTAAAGTGATTTTCGGTAATTTTTTTTGGCCGGACCAAAACGAATAACCGATTTGGGTAATCGATATTTTGAAATCGTTATAAATATTTTTCTGGACCTCCGATCCGGTTTTGACGTCCGGAAAAATGTTTGCTGCTCGGTGAATAAGGGTCAAGCGCCTCCCTAGTGCTAGAGCGGTTAGGCCCACCCTTTGGTAGATTTGACCATTATGAGGGTATTCTGAACTCAAAAGCATAGAAAAACGATGCCTCACATACCCATGTTGCAAATTTCCTGAAAAATACAATTTTTTTCCATTTCAACAGCTGTTTTACTGGCTTTAAAATTAAGGAAGTCAAGACGTTAGGACTAACTAGATACAAAACCTGATTTTTGGTGAAAATTTCAAAAATTTACGACATCTCCTTCCTTACGACTTTTCCTGACCGATTACAAAGGTTCATTTCTCAAGAAAAATGAACCAAAAATTAACAATTGGGAGCAAAAACGTTTTTTGACCTCCGTTTCGTGTTCCAGGAGCCCTCGACGACTCTCATACCTCATTGCCCGCTTCCCTGTATGACAATTCCTACCCGGAAGGCGTTTTCAAAATTTCCACAGCTTTGGTTTCATTTGCCGTTGTCTGCTTTAGTTTTGACCTCCAAATTTGCGACAGTCATCAACAATTCAATTTTCAAAATGTTCCCCCTTTTCTCCGATACGACCATTCGCATGATTTTACCCAAGGGGTGCGAAATAAAATAATGTAAATTCAAATATCCAGATGTCCGTGATCCTTTTGTCAATAATTTTCATCGCGGGAAGTACCATTAAATTTTCAATGCTTACTTGAAGCAACTGACGATACAGGCGAGCCGAACCGGTCGTCGACGGTCGAAATCGTCACCGCGGTCCGGCCGGGGGCAAAAGACCCGTCCCCGGGGTCTTGCCCCCGGCCGCCGTCCTCCACCAGATGCGATAACTTTCTATCAAGTGAGGAGGATATTTGGTTCTTTAAATTGACGATATGGTTCAATTTTTTTTGGTTCAGTTTTCGATTTTAGAAAATAATCGAACACATTCTACAGATGATGTAGCCGGCTTTTTTGCGGGTTCGTACTACCAAACATCTTCCATGATAAGCGGAAATTCTGACAATTTCCCTCTCTCTATTTATCCCGCTCCCGGGTGAGACCAATTCAGTAGGTAACTGAAATTGAAAATATTTTCATATGAACAATAAAATTGGAATTATAAAAACTTTGTTGACTCAAGGTCTAAATTGCGATGGTTGTCATGAGCTGGCCGAACACTGACTAAGCTCAAAGTGACCGCCTTC